>CM052715.1:52513115-52687351 GCA_028551405.1 Uromys caudimaculatus
AGAAACAAAATAAAGTTTAGAAAAAACAGGTTCATAATTTAAATAGACTGTGGAGGAGAGAGAGAGTTGCCAATAGCTATGTGCAAGTCAGAATTTAAATGCAAAAAAAAAAAAAAAACCCTCCAGTTTGTTGTTCAAAATAGTTACTTTTAAAAAACACAAATTTTGAGAAATCAACGATCAATAAAATATTTTATAAGAGTCAAAAGACAGATGTTCTTTCTATAATGATATCACACAAATATAATCATGACAAGTCTTCAAGACAGGAACAGTCCTAAAAATAAAAGATATAGTTCACTCATGAGCTACAGCAACTATATTTGTCCTCACTTAAAACTTAGGCCAAATAATTGAAGCAAAAATGATCAGAAATGTATGAAGAACATTACATCATGATCATAAATGGTCATTTAAATAAATTCCTCTCAGAATTTGACATTTTTTAGAAATAGAATGATACTTATTATGAAGAAAAGAGATAAGGAAAAACATCTATTTCCAAAACTTTGTGTGGAATAGGGTCCTGTTTTCCAATCACTTCAAAGTTTTCCTAAGAGATCATTCAAATAAACACATTCGTTTTTCTTTTTAATATATAATTTTCCATACAGGATATTAAGATCATGGTTTCCCTTTCTTTGTGTTCTCCCACATCCTCCCACTTCCCTATGCATCCAACTCCACGTATTTTTCTCCCTATATTTAGAAAACAAATAGGACAATAAAACAATGAGAATAAAACAAAGTAAACAGACAAACAAAAGGCACAAGAAACACAAATGCAGACACACACGCGCAGAACGAGAACACAAAATCGGAAACCATAATAGGTAAGCAAAACACAATTAAGGTTAAAAAATACACAAAACATTATGAGACAAAGCAAAACATCTTCAAAAGTAACATTGACTTCATTTTGTCTTGGCCATTTACTGTTGGGCCTTGGTCTTACCCTTAACTCTAGTTTGCATATCCAGTGCTATTCTTTTGGATAACACTGTTTTTTGTTCAAGCACTTGCTGGTTAGCAGTAGCTTCTGCATTAAGGATGGGATCAGGTGCCCAGTTACCCTCTCTGATCTAGGACTCCATCTGACGTGGACCTGTGCAGACTCTGCATGCGGCCACAGTCCTTCTGCATTCACATATGTGTTAGAACTCTTGTGACTGGAAGGACTTGCTCTCTTGGTGTCCTCCATCCCAGCAGCTCTTACAGTCTTTCTACATCCTCTTCCAGATAGTTCCCTGAGCCTGAGAGGAGGGATCTGATGAAAGCATCTGATTTAGAACAATGGCCCAAGGTCTCTCACGTTCTGCTGACTGTCCAGTTGTGGAGCTTTGTTTTTGTTCCCAACCCCCCCAAAGCAGCTTCTCTGATGATGGCGAAGTGATACACAACATATTTGTCTTTCTAGACCCAGGTTATCTCACTCAGGATAATATCTTTCCTACTTCCATTCATTTATCAGAGGATTTCATGATTTCACTGATTTTCTAGCAGCTGAGTAATTGTGATTGTGTAAATGTACGATATTCTCATTACCTATTCATCTGCTGATAGACACCTAGGCTGCTTCCAATTTCTGGCTGATTCCCAGCCAGTGTGGTCATTCTACTTCCCAGATAGAGACTGCTGTTAGGTGGCTGACACAAGACTGAACTTGTGTTCTCAGTGAGAAGAAGAGTTGGACTATAAAACATTAATAATGATAGACAAGGTGGCACTGATGGTAGATTTTTGTTTTGCTTTGTTTTGTTTTGTTTCGTTTTGTTTCTTGTTGGCATAGTCTTACTACCTAGAGGGCAAGGAAACTAGAAAGTAGATACTAAAAATTTCCAGAAGAGAGAGGAAAGATAGCCACTCCTCACAAATAGAACATATTCATTTTTTTTCCTCCAAGACAGGGTTTCTCTTTGTAAATTTTGCTTTCCTGGAACCTACTCTATATACTAGGCTGGCCTTGAACTCATAGAGATCTGTCTGCCTCTGCCTCTCGAGTGCTGGGATTAAAGGCATGTACCATCACCACCTGGCTGAAAATATACATGTATGAAAACCCACCAGGTCTCAGGCCTTGAGACAAATGATTATAAAGTAAAACATCTTCATCTCATGACAAAGCTGACATTAGTTGATTTTTTTAAAAAATCATTATCTCATTTCTTTACTTAGAATTTGAATCAACCACTTGGTAATTTTTAAAAGAAGCCTATGTTTTTAAAGTGAAATATTGGCATTGCAGAGAGAGAAGAAATAGAAGTTTCTAGTTAGTCATTTCTGCTGTGGTGGTTTAAATGAGAACTGTCCTCCTTAGGCTCCATAGTCCTCCATGTATTTGAACACTTAGCCCTCAGGCAGGCAGTGACTCTTTACTTATGTTACATTTAGGAGATGGAGAAGTGCATCACTGAAGGTTAGTTTGGGAGCCTTGGGTCCCCCGCCCCTGCTTCTGCCACCATGCCATGTCTTCCTTGTCATGACAGACTCTATAAGCCAAAGTAAGTTCTTCCATAAGTCGCTAAGTTGCTTCCAGTATTTTATCACAGCAAGAGAGAAGTAACTAATGCAGAACCTCGTTACCACGAAAGCAGAGTTAAGACTTCAAAGACCCATATATGTTGTTTTCTGGAGGAATGTGGAGAAATTGGAAGTTTCGACCAGAAGAGGCTATTGAAATTGGAAGCAGAACTTAATGGAACAGTCCAATAAGGAAGGACCCTAGGAAGGCAATGCTGCTGAGAGCATTGCAGACACTGGAGGCCTGGCTCGTGAGGTTTCTTTCAAAGGGGACCCTGGACATTGTAAACAACTGAGATGGAAGGATAGTTGTTATTGAATGCTCTCATGTATGACTACCAAGAAAAAGAGCAAAACATAGGACAGAAAAAATAAATAGTGTAGTTTAAAGAAGAACAGAGTCTGATGTTGTAGCCAAGTTATGAGCTGAAAATAAGGCAGTCATTTTATTTTAGGAGAGTATTTCCCCAAAAGAGAAGCCGCTTGATATGCATTAGCAGGACAATACTCCATCTAGCTAAAGCTCCAATATTTGAAGGCAAAGAAGAGTCAGATGGTTTCCATTCCTAGAAAGCAGAAGCGTCCCAGCGCTGATGCAACTCTGAACCAAGAGGGTGAAGGAGCATCCTAAGCTATCAGCTGAACTTGGCAGTGTCATCTACATGGTACTGGCTTTGGAGGTGAGAAGAATACAAGGGTAAAGGTACTATGGATTCTTTCTCCATAGATTTGGAGTGCCACCGAAGACAGTTTCTGCGAGGAAGACCTCACGGAAACACTGAACCAAAGCAAGATCAGAACTTACCAGGGAAACACGAGCTCCTAGAGCTGCCGGTCTCATGATGTATTCCTTCTAGAGTAGGAATTCTTATTCTGTGCCATCGTGTGTATGTTAGATGATGTAGTTTGCTTAGTTTTCCTTATGTATTTATTTTACATGGGGTCACAGTTAAGAGATTGCCTTTAGTCTCAAAAGAGACTTAAACAGAAGACTCTTAAACAGTGCAGAGACTGCTAAAGACTATAGAGACTTTTGAAGTTGGATTAAAAGCATTTTTGCATTATGCAACGGCCATAAGTCTATAGGGGCCAGGTGCCAAACGTGGTGGTTTGAAAGATACATTTTCCATATAGGCTCATTATGAATAATTGGTCCCCAGTTGGTGGCAGTTTGGGGAGGCTATGGTACTTTTAGGGAGGTGCAGCCTTGCTTGGGGGCAGTTCATCACTGGGGGTGAGTTTTGAGGGCTAACAGGATCACCTCACTTCTTGTTTCTTCCTCTTTCTTTGTGCTTTCTATGTGTTTGAAATGTGATCAGTCAGCTTTCTGCTCCTGCCGGATGCTATACCTTCTGTAGAATGGACTCGGAGACCCTCAGAGACCACACAGGAAAATCAAATCTTCCCTAAGTTTCTCTTGGTCATAGTATTTTATCACAGTAACAAAAGGTAATTAATATGCTTACTCTGAGCATAACTAGAATAATAAGTCTCTGGCCTTTAAGTTCCATGCCCTCTATTGTAATCTTTGGGTCTTGGACTGTTTTCCTGGCCTCTGGTTTTGAACTGACTACTGGTTACAGTTACAAAAGCCATGTAGTATAGCAATAGTTTGGAACTTACTGTGAAGCACACAGCTCAGCCTCAGATGCTAACATTAAAGGTATGAGTGAGCTTTGAGCACATGGCTTTCTTGTGGCATATTGTAATATGTAATATGTCAATATAAAGTATTGTGTCCCATATAAAATTAGTTTAAAAGGACAGTAGGAAGACTTTTTACACTGGGTATACAGGAAAGTCGCCGTGTATAGAACAAGAACTGAATAAAATGTACACCAGGATGAGAATTAGCCTATGGAGTCACCTAGCACATGTGTATACGTGCAGCAAGGGGGTGCAGGGAAAGGTAGTTTCTGACATTCATTCGCCATCATTAACAATGGCCTCACAGGGTCAGCAATTTGGCAGAAATAAGCAGCCTACCTCATTCTAAAATGATCTTGGTGTTCGGCTCTGCTTCCTGCCCAAGTTTAAAGCCTCAATATTCATTCAAACTGTCACAGTAGTCCAATTATCTCTAGTACAAAATATCCCACAGTTCAGTACTGTAAGACATTGTGTAGCTTAGAAATGACTAAGATTTGCACTGACTGATAACATTTTCCCAAAGTCAAACAGAATCTGCTTTTGTCTCTCCACGCTTCTCAATATCGCTTCGCTTTATTTCAACACTTCTCTTGTAATTGAGCAATTCCATAAAAATCAAATAAAATGATTTATAATGGAATGATTACTCCGGGGTAACATTTCAAGTGAAATTAAGATTGAAATCTAATTTAAAAGCTTTAATGTAAATGGGTCATTAGAGGAGGTTCTCAGGGGAATTTGCAATTCAACTAAAGTGACAAGGGTTTTGTAGGGTTGCTGGGCCTAAAGGTGTTACAATCCTGATACGTGCTCATTTCCGATGAGCAATCTTTATCACAACTGCTCTACAAGATCTGAGCGGCTGAATTGAAAGCTGCAATCAAAGGCTAGCAAAAATATTTCCACCCACTACACGACTTCTCCCTGGGAGAAAAATAAATAAATCTGATTTATAGGAAGGTTTCAGTGAAGCCACTGTGCATAATTGATACTAATTAATCTAGTTAGCTATTGTGGGCCAGTTCCAGCCTATTTCCTTATTAAAACTCCACTCTTCTTAACTATAACTATTCTTTAACAATTAACTAAGCTTTCTATTGCTACTATCTTTTATGTATAATTTACACCTGTGTACTCTTGACACACTAGGATAGAATACTCCCAACTTCCCCTAGCATTTAAAAAAGTATGTACTTTAATTGTGTGTGTGCATGTGTGTCTTTTTACATGTGCATGCATGTGCATGCATGTGTGTGCGTCTGTGTGTGTGTGTGTGTGCATGCGTGTGTGTGCGCAGGTGATGAGGAGGCCAGAGGCTCTGGGTGTGTCTCAATCTGAAGTCACAGATCTAGAGGTTGTGAGCCTCTCATATTGATGCTGGGAACAGGACCTGGCTCCAGATCTCCCGAAGCCTTTTTAAAATCATAGATATTTTTGATTCCTAGAACTTCCATTTTGACTGTTTGGCTCCTTGACAATCGTTTGCCTTCTTTCTAAGGTCTTTTCATTTTGTTCTTAGATATTGTGCTGATAATTAAGCAGACCCCAATTCTCCAAAATGTAACTACTTTCAAGTCTTTTCTGAGGTCATATAATGCTTGAAATATTGCATTATATATAACAAGAGCAATAAATATTTCATCTTATTAACATTAAGGATTACATTAATCATTAACTTTTATTGATCACTTAAAATGAAAGATTCATTATGCTAAGCCTTGATATAAATGTTGTTGTAATATTCACAATTATTCTGGATTATAGAAATATCACCTCCATTTTATGAACTATTAACAGAAGATTGAAAATGTTTCAGTAACTTATCCAAAGGCAGAGAGCTGATAAATGGAAGACCCAGAACCAAGGTCAAACCTCCAGGGCCACACCACTGAAGGTTGGCAATGGGTAGACTCAACAGGAAACCCCCACAGGACGGTCCTTTCTTAGTCTACAGTGTTATGCCTTGGATTGACTCTGTATACTGCCAGATTGAATTCATCACAAACCTCCCAAGCTGGAATCATTCAAAAATAATAAAAATAAGATTCCTGGGCTACCTCACAGATGTTTCCAAACGTTTAGATAACTTTTTATGAAGACTTTATAAAAATCCATTACAATTCATATGCTTTAGTTTTGTGGATGACGGAAGATTTGAAAATATCTATAGAAGAAGGGGGCTGATGTTCTATTTATTGCTTTTGCAATTCTCTGACTTTATATAGTTGACAGCTACTACAGAAGCAGCAATGTAGGTAGCTTACTTCCCACTCTTTTCTGTTACTTATTACATATGACACTATAATCCAGCCGCTGCAGATCATGAATACAGAGCTACACAGCTTGCCGACAGTCAGCTTCACACATGTCACTTTAAGAAAGTGCAGAGAAAATGGACTGAGAATATCTGCTTTGGAGTCCTTCTTACCCCAGAGATACAAATTCCCTTAGACCATGAAGACAGTTACCTCACTCCTTTTTGTCATCATATTGTGTGACTTTGAGAGAGCTTATTGATGGAGCAAAGGAGGAGGAGGTAGATTACTGTAAGGAGGTGACGTCCATGGTTAAAAGAATCCCACAAGCTAAGAGCATCAGTAAGGAGACAACCATATAAAATATTGCTCCAATGGAATCTCACAGGGAATGGCATGGTTGGGATCGTCTCAGGAAGCAGCCATGTGCTTCTAGCCTGGTACTTGATCATACTCTCAAGAGCAAATGTAAACTGGTACCAGTGATCAGGAAAAAAAAATGTGGCTGAATATGAGTGTTCACACTTTGGTTCTACCTAGACCTTACTTTTGGGAGAATTTGAGTTCTGAAATAGCACAAAGGAAATCTTTTAGAAAGATTACATTTATGAGCATTCTCCGAGTCAAGCACAAGCTGCTCCTAGTCTGTCTGTGGGCTCCTTCAGTTCCCTCTCTACCGTATGCCCTTTACCTAATTTACTACAGACATGTTGGCTCTCCACAGCTCCTTGATCACATCAAACCTCCTTTGTCCTCCTTGCCTTGGGGTCTCAGTACTTACTGGCTACTCCTTCTGCCTGAACCTCTTTTTGCTGGCAGTTTTCTATCCCTTGCAAGTGTCATTTAAATTTGGGCGTCTCTTCCGGTATTATATCTGGAGACCTGGCCCTGACCATTGTGTTCTGTGTATATATGTGCAGTCTCTTTTCTCTTCTCCCCATGTACATACAGAAACCCAAAATGATTCGACACATGGAGAGAGCTCTCTCTTTCCTACTACAAAAGTTAAGAACAAGTGACAGATAAGAGAAGATAAATGGTCACAGAACAGTGATAACGTGTGTGGTAGGGAAAAGGAGACAGTATATAATGTGGTCTCCGACAGAATACCAGGAAACAGAAAGAGATATTAGTAAGGGAGTTGGTAGAATCTGAAGTCTATAGTATATAGTTTATGCAGTTGTACTAATATGAAGGTCTTAATTTTGGTCAAATGAGCCAAATACAAATGAAGTGTACAGAGAAACTATCCATACTGCCTTTAAAGTTTTCCAGTAATTCTAAAATTGCTGCAAAATAAAAAAGTATATTAAAATAAACCAACCGCTAAATCACCCTCTAAAGTATTTTTGTCAAGAAGCACACTGGATAACTTTATATGGCCTTAATTTTGTTTCCACTGCCTCATAGTTTTGCATTTATTTTTATTGCTTTCTAAAGTGTGTGCGTGTGTGTGTGTGTGTGTGTGTGTGTGTGTGTGTGTGTGTGTGTGTGTGTGTGAATGCAGGCACCTGTGGAGTCCATAAGAATCATGAGCTACTGGAAATGCCTGCTGGGAGCTAAACGGGGCTTCAAGAGCAGTGTGGGCTCTTGGCTGCCCAACCATTTTATCCAGCCCCACCATGGTGTGTTGTTTGGTGTCATTTGTTTGTGTGTTTGCCACATATGCAATTTCCTTCCCTGCAGTAAAACATTCATCAGAAGCTCTCATCCTTGGTCTGTTGCCTTGACGTGTAATGGGAAGCGCTAACAATTACAATACCTGAGTCCAGGCTCTGAGGTAGGGTTTGCATTCATTTTTAGGGCACAGTTACCCACATGTCATCCTGTCCCCCTATAGATCATTGACACTCATGGCGTGTTGATCCTCTTAAATAAGTCTTTAGAAACTGTGATTTTCACATTCCAGCACAACACTCTCTTTGGTCTGATATTCTCAATGCATAGACAAACTTGGGATAAAGGAAAGTATGATTTGATGTACACTAATGGTGGGCAAAGCACTTGCTTACCCTTGGGGATATCTGGATACTGAACACAGACTCTATCTCCTAAAAGTTTTCTAGAGAACATCATTTTACAATGGAGGCCAGTCTGTTTAGAAGAATAAAACTGGGTCTTTACTGTAGAAATACAAATGAGTGACCCTTTCATGTGGCCCACACTTCAAGCAAGAATTTTGCATTCTGCCTTTGTCTCGCCAGCTGAGTACTTGGGCAAATTGCTAACCTCTGTACTATGGTTCATCTATTTGTAAAATCACAGTAATAAAGCTACACATACATGGATAGGGTTAATGATCTGATATCTGTAAATCACCAAGAATAGTATCTGACATATGTGAAGGCTCAGAAAACATTATTTATCATTGTCATTTAAATAAGTGTATAAATAGCAAATAATGCTGCCAGGGTGAAAATTAGGTTGGAAAACTACCATCTACTATATTAGTCATCAATAATGTATGGTAAATTATTCTTCTCCATTGTAGTTCATGAAATCTACAATTAAGATAAGACTATCATTTTGCCTAATGATTTGTGCAAAGAATAGCCCCGTGAGCAATATAAGAATATACTCTTTCTCAACAGAACACAATACAGACCCCTCCCTTTGCCCAAAAGCTGTTTCTCCAAGCACAGAACAAAAATAATAATTTTGTAGTTTGAGGAAAAACATTTGCAGTGACTCACATGATTAACTTCATATCTGATTGATCTCAGTTCTACTGTGGCTCTCGAAATATGAAATTTCTATACTACCTGTTCTATTTCACCGCTCTATCAAGTAGCTAATGGGATACATGATTTGATATGATCTGCTTCCACCCACTCCACTCCCATTTCCATCCCTAGTTTGGATGAGATGGAGCACTTACAATTGTGACAGCCTCCTGTGAAAGACAAGCCACTGTCAGTGAGAATTGTTGGATTAAGTCTGCTAATATCGGTGATGGATATGAAGCAAAATATTTTATAAGATGGAGCACTTCAGCTTCATAATATGAATAGAGAGATAATCAGATTTCTCCAATGAGAGTGTCTGTCCAACTTCTCCACCCCCCACTCTTACATTCTCATATCTAATCCCAAAGTCTATACAGAGAGTGGAGAAGAAAAAGAAGAAGAAAGAGGGAAGATGGGAGGGAGAAGGAAGAATAAGAGGCAGAGAAGAAAGGAAGAGGAAGAGGAGAGGAGAAGGAGGAGGAGAAAGGGGAGGAAGAGGAAGAGGAGGAGGAAGAAGAATTGGAGGAGGAAGAGAAGGAGGAGGAAGAATTGGAGGAGGAGAAGTTGGAGGAGGAACGAGGAGGAAGATTTGGAAGAAGAAGAAGGAGGAGGAGGAGAGGAGGAAGAGGAGGAGGGGAGGAGGAGGAAGAGGAGGAGGAGGAGGAAGAGGAGGAGGATGAAGAAGAAGAAACTGAAGGGTTTGTACTAAATAGCCTAGATTCAGCCTGACAAAAGAGATGTCATTTATAACCATAACTCTTCATTGTCTGCTCTAACTTCATAATTCTGGAAAGGTTCTCACACTGCAGATGAATGATTCTCAAAGTAGCAGCAGTTTTTGTGTTAAGGTATTGGCCTCTGACGACCTTCACAAAGCCATTGGCAGTGCTGGGTCCTGATCTTTGGTTTTGATTAGTAACTTTTGCTGATTGTCATGACTTTTGTCTTGAGAAGCAACGAAGAGAGCATAGACTATGCAGTTGGAAGAGTTTGGCTAAAACTACTTAACTGTTGTCCTTCATGATTTGGTGACGCCAGACAAATGACTGCTTCATCTGCAATACAGGATGCAATGCATTTCTCTCCTTAATGCATGGAAACCATGTGCAGGACTTTTCCACGTAGCAATGAGTGTGTGTAGTTGAGGAACTGGGGGGGAAGAAGGAAGGGCCTTTGAGCAAGGTCATGGTAATCACTGGAGTCAATTTCCAACCCACATTTGACTGCACCCGCTCAGAACCTACAACAGGCCAGTCAATGTCTTGGGGCCTGTCACTGTATTAAGTAATTTAAATTTCACAGAGTTAAGCACTCTTCCAAGACGTAGGCACTATTACTGTGCTTATTTCACAAGCTTTAAACTCTGCCACATGCTTCCCTAGCAGCACACTTCTCCTTACATAACGCTTGTCTGTGGGCACATGTGTGAGCATCCGCGACATTTCCTTATCATTGTGTTAAGCATTGAAATGCAAAATATATACACTTGTCTTCTGCTGTTTGGACAAACTGAGCTCAAGTATAGCTCTCAAATGGGTTTTGTTCCTTGCACACAGACCCTTTCCCAGGTCCCTAGGGAACAAACAGATAGATCAAGACATAATAATTATCCCCAATTTCCAGTATGCCATTTGGTGCATATAAACAGGTTCAAATGACAAACTCATTTATCAGATGACTTCGCCTTAATTTTAAAATACTTTATAAATTTCTACCCCCTTTTATTTGCTGCTGAAGAAAAATATAACCTTTTGTTACCTCAAAAACCACCAAGAAGCAACAAATTTAACAAGAAATTAATGGCCAGGTGAGTTATTTCAGTGAAGTCTTGAACCAGATTGAACTCTAAAGGTTTAACTGTTCGATAAAACACCACCGTGCTGAGCTGGGGCTTCATTTCTTCTTGGCATTCCTGCAACTTCCTGTTTCTAAGAAAAAAGGATTAAAGTATCCCATAAAAAAGAAGGAGGGGGACTAGCTCCAAGTTCCCTGGACATCAAAGAGACCTTACACAACAACATTTTGATGAGTTAAGTGTAAAAGAATCAAAAACACATGGATGAAATTTCCCATAAAACCCACATGTGTTTAAAAATCAAGGGAAAACGTGCACGGCCAAATGTGCTTGGGGTTTTGTCAAACCCCAAACATTTGAGGAATAGTGTGAGATGTTTAAAGAACCCAAAACACAGCTGGATCAGCCTGTATCATCCTGAAAGCATCTGCCAGGGGAATAGGATAAAGGAGATAAGCCCACAAAAAAAAAAAAAAAAAGAAAAAAGAAAAAAAAAAAAAGAAAAGAAAAGAAAAGAAAGAAAAAAAACAAACAAACAAGGGTTTGGGGTTTTTTGGTTGGTTGGTTAGTTTTTTTGCTAAGAAAACAAAAAGACAAAACAAAACATGGTGCTGATTGCTGATAGGAAAGCTACAGTTTTCAAACATACATATATCTTTAAATCACCCCCAAACTTAGAAAATTGCATCTCATATAACCTAGTAGGAGTAATTTATTTTAAAGTGCTCTTTTTAAAAATGAATAAATAAATAAATAATAAATAAATAAATAAATAAATAAATAAATAAATAAAACAAATGAAAGAAAAACCAAAAAGAATTGACATTTTTCAGCCTCCAGATTTTCCAGCTTAACTAGGTAGGTTTTTTCCAGAGCTTTCAAACCTTGGTCAAACTACATACACACCTTTTATTATTATTATTATCATACTTGATTCACATTTACTAGGGTAAGCATATTATTAATTGGTTTTGCTTTTATTTACAATACTACTTCCTGAAATATATAGAAGAATCCATAATTGAATTTGGGGTTTACTGTAATTTAAAAAGTCAAAAGAGCAATAAACATAAGCGTTAGTAAAGAATTGCCTCTGAAAGCCAGTATAAATCAGCAAGATTAAATGATTTTATATCATATTTAAGTTCCTTAATTTTAATTTATGAGTGTGAACTTCTTTTCTTTCATTGTCGACTAGAATTTCTTGTCGGCGCTTGATCTTTAGAAGTGATCATGAAGGATTTAACACACTGTTTTTGTAGAATCTACAGTATCAAACTGAATGGATCTGTGTCTGACTTTTCCTTCCTTCCTTCCTTCCTTCCTTCCTTCCTTCCTTCCTTCCTTCCTTCCTTCCTTCCTTCCTTCCTTCCCTCCTTTCTTTCTTTCTTTTGTGTATCCTGTTTGTTTTTAAAAATAGGTACATAAAAGAGAGAACAATTTGATAACAGATTGGAGTGCTTCTGTGAGTTTACCCTCCAGCTGACTAAAGCCCTGACCTCTAGGAAAGAATGAACCACAGTTGTCTAAGTCTGTGCCCACTTACCTAAATGCCTCTGCAGCAGTTTTTGGACTTTTTTTTTTTTTTTTTTTTTTTTTTTTTGCCTCAGTTTTCAGGTGTTCGGAGGCCATAGACACCCTCTCTGTGTATTCTTAGTCTCCAAACAGCCAGCCCTCCTCCCCCTTTCAGATAACCAGTATAGACTATTCTAGAGAAATATAGAGCAAGGAGACCATAGATAGAAAGCATGTTTCTGTAACGAACATACACCAACATACATCCCACTCCTCACACACTCTCCTCCTCAAGTACTGCAAAATGACTTCTCAGTTCTGACATACTTGAATCCAAATCTGTTCTCTAAATGATGACTTCTGGTACATCTGAAGCTCATGCCCCAAGGGTTAGCCTTGTGCTTCAATAACATAGCCATACCAATCCAGATCCCATTTGTTGGAAGCCACCCTGTGCTGAGATCTGAGGAATGTTTACACCATTCCTTTCTTATTCACAACCTATGCTGATAGATGCCCGCTGCTTCTGTTTGAGAGTTATTGATCTTGAAGAGATCAACTCATCTGCTCTTAAAGACATAGCAAGAACTGTCTAGTCCCAAAGGCCAGCTCCCAGTCTTCAGCTCCACTGCCTTTTGTGTGTCAACTATAAATAGACCAAAATGGAAACCATTTCTTGAGAGGACCAAAGGAGCGGCTGGGTCTCCTGTTTACACAGTAAGGAGCTCTTGAAGTCTGGGGCTGTGCTCTCTCTCTCTCTCCTCTGGCCCCCAGTGGCTATTCTAAAGTTCACGGTAATACTTCTGTCTCTCCAGACATGACTTGCATCCACTTGCTACATTTATGCTCCTTCGAATTTCCCTTGCACATGCTTGCTCGGGGCATATTGATGAAGAGCTCCCAATTGCTCTGGGACCCGACTCCATGATGCTTTTAAGGCTGTCGTCTGTTTCCCATTATTTCTTTCTCCAGTTTAACTAACAGGAGTGAATGTTATACCCGGGAAATGGAAAGTCTGTGGCTAAGAAAATAAAATCACATCCGCTACCATTGCATTCTTCCTATAATACTTGCGTCTCTCCTGTCAGCACAATGTGCTAGGAAAGGAAGAGAAAACCTGCCATCCAACAAGATTGCTTTATTCCCTGGAGCATCACAGGCCTTTCCATGAATGAGTGGGGTTAGTAACCAAGATGACAGGTCCTTCTAGATTGGCAGTGCTCACTAAAATAATCAAGTGGAAATTTAGACTTGAGCCATCCCAGGCCTCAGGATGGGAATTATAGAGCTCCTGTTGTAGACCAAGTTTCTGGAGAACAAAGCCAAAAGCCAAAATCATTCTGTCTTAGTCGGGGGTTCTAGTCCTGCACATGCGTCATGACCAGGAAGCAAGCTGGGGAGGAAAGGGTTTATTCAGCTTATACTTCCACGTTCCTGTTCATCACCAGAGGAAGCCAGGACTGGAATTCAAGCAGGCCAGGAAGCAGGAGCTGATGCAGAGGCCATGGAGGGATGTAACTTACTGGCTTGCTTCCCCTGGCTTGCTCAGCTGGCTCTCTTATAGAGCCCAAGACTCCCAGCCCACAGATGGTATCACCCACAAGGGGCCCTCCCCTCTTGATCACTAATTGAGAAAATGCCTTACCGCTGGATCTCATGGAGGCATTTCCTCACCTGTAACTCCTTTTCCTGGGATAACTCCAGCTTGTGTCAAGTTGACACACATAACCAGCCAGTACACAGTCCATATAAAGGAATCAGTAAAGCAAAAGCATGAACAAAGTTAAGCATCCCGAATACAAAGCAGGAAAGTCAAACTGTCTTCACACTAAGGAGGAGTTTTCTGAATTAAACTAAACAGAAAGCAGGAGACATGTTAGAGGAAAAGATTATAAACAAACAGTAACAACATAAAAATGATGTCAAGATATGAAGACTAGATGCATGTATTTTAGATACCTTAAGGATTGGAAGCATAATTAATACATCTAGGAGAATTTACAGAGAAAAGAAAAATATAAAGAATAAGAAACCCAGTGGTCAAAGACGCATTTGGTGTGCGCAAGGCATTGGACGCCATACCTAGCACTAATTTTTAGAAAGGATTGATGAGCTAGCCTTTATCACACCTGTAACCCAGCTTTTGGAAAGTGGAGGCAGGAGCACCAAAAGGCCCAGGTCATCCTTAGTAACACTTCAAGTCACAGTTTGCCCTTAGCTACATGAAACCCCCTCTCAAAAATAAAACTAAAAAGAGAGGTAAAATAAAAATATCCCTTCTCATTACAAATAAAAGTAGCTCTTGGGCTTTTAAACCATATATTTCTTCATTGCTTGGCCTCTCAGATTCATAGTTTCAAAAGATACCCATTGATGAGAACTAGAAATAAAAGATGCTTTCAACATTCTGAATGGCACAAATCTTTTACAGAGATTTTGTGGTCCATCTCAGAATTCATAAGTGTTATGCATCTAACTAGCATCTTTGACCACTGCAGACTTGACTACGAGCAGCGAAGTCTTAGATGGAGCGATCCCTAGCATTCCTGGTTGTGAGCATTCATTTGTGAAGTACGTACCAAACTGGAACGTTTTCCCGTCAGTACTAGAGATTGAACTTGGAGTCTTCTGCATTTTAGGTTAAAATTATAACACCAAGCCTCAACTCTCTTTTTTTTTTTTTTTTTTTTTGTTTGTTTGTTTGTTTGTTTGAATAGTTTCACAAATATAAATGACTGGCTTGTTGCCTTTGTACCTCTGGTGGTATTTGGTCAGTTACACTAATAACATTTTTTATGCAGTGAGGAAATGGATTTTACAGAAATGAACCCGGGGTTGTTGCCATGATTCTAGTTATCTCTTGATCAATACAGAGGATGACAGTTGCCCTGACTTTCATTACAATTAAGTTACAAGATACTTCTCAGATGGATACGACAACCCGTTAAATGTTAATCTCCCTGGAATTCAAAAGTTGAATCATCTGGAAGTGGAGTACTGGGCAAATGAAACCTGCCATGTGGGTGCTGGGAATTGAATCAGGTCATCTAGAAGAGCAGCCATTGCTTTTAACTGCTGAGTCATCTCTACATCCCAGGGTGCTTTTGGGAGATGTTGTTAGGCTGCCTCTTCGTGCGGATCTGCTGGGCTCATGCTTAGTTTATTGACAAAGGAGATAAGACTCTACCTCTGTGGCACGAATGGAGTCTCAGAGTCATGAAACTTTGAAATTGACAGCATAAGGCAGCCCTTTAGAAATAAGGCTACAGTCCCCGGAAGTAGGGGGAGGCATATCTTCTCCATCCAGACCACCACAGCAAGAGTTGTCCTTGAATGACACCATGGGCCTAAAAGTTACATGTTTTGAAGCTGGTGGTTTGACGGGCCACAGTGCTGTGCGAAGGGAAAGTAATATTTTCAACCAGGCAATAACATGCATCTGTACAAAAGTCTTTCATAGACAGGAGAGTCTCCTATAAAATGTACTTCAACAATTTAATATAAAGCAGTTTCTTTATAGCAATACACATACAGATTTGTGTATATGTACATAGATATTTAAGTACAATAAGGATACATATATATGCATAAATGAATATAGATAACAACCTATATAACATAATGTAATAAACAGGTATTTCTAACATGAATTCAAATTAAATCTATACTCAAGTTATATATCGATGTGCAAACTGGTCATGCCACCATCACTGTTGTTATCTAAAAACATTTCAGAAGCAGAGGTGAAGCTTTAGCCAACTGATACTTTGCTAAGTCTTTGTTGTCCATGATTTCCTGAAATCCAAATGGCAGGAATTAGCGTTTATGTAATGGTAACGCATTCTGTGGCTGCAACTATACTGGGGAATTTATATCTATCATTTTTGTGCATCTTCATGATTTGCTTACATCATTATCCTTCTTGGACAGATGAGGAAAACGGGGAAGAGAAACCACAAGTACTATCCTAAGATAATTTATTTCTGCCCAGAATCTCTTACCATGCATTTATATGACATTTCTTATACTGCTGGAATGTAATTATCACATTTCTTATTATATAACAGTTATCCAATGATTTTGTAACTCCTGACATCCTAGGAAATTCAACAAGTCACCTTTTCTTTAAAATATTTGGATCTTTAGACACAACATTGGGGTTTCTTAGGAGTTATGTACCTGCCATCGTAAGATGAAAAGAAAACTGTAAATCATTCCAAAATGGTTGAACACATTAATGAATAGATTTAGATTAAGAGAGACATGTGTGTTTCAGATGACAATAGTAAAGAGAAGGTCTGGGGACATAAGAGAAGGATTTTAGCTGCCAGGCCAGCTCCTAAAGGAGAAGCCAGTGCAGCAGTATCGGGAGCTGGTCACCATTGGAAGGCAGCGTATCCTGCCTCTAATGCATGGAGAACCTGGAGATGGTTGGAATGCAGAACATTCTTGGGTGTGAGAATGAATGAGACCTTCCTAGGGGTGACCTGGGTTGTCTAGAAAAGAAATAGTTGGGTCCATTGTCCAGAGAAATCAGTAGTATTCGAAGCATGTAAAGAAACCCACTTAGCTAAGTAAATTCTTAGATTAGGCTACAGAAGGAGACATGGACATATGACGAATAGAAGGAAAGACTTGGTAACACTTCAGCAGACAGACCATCAGAACCCTACTAATCTTCCGCAGTTAACAGAGACTAGCCATAATAATTGTCATCTCTGTGCTCATTGCTACTATGACAGGCTTTGACTTCCCCTAACATTCTTTGCTCTGAGACACTAAAAGGTTCTAGATTCACTCTCTTCAGATTCCAGTAAGTAGTAGACTCTCAGTGAATGTCTGGCTAACGCATCTTCAGTGACACTGTGGAAAAGCAAGAGGGAGAAAGGTCTCATCTACAATGTCACCACACAGTGGCGAGCCCGGAGAAACTTCACCCCCCTCCCCTGAAAGATCACACTCCATAGTCTGTGGACATCAGGAGGGAATTGCAGAATATGTGATTGCTGTCTCTTGTGGCAATCTTAATGGATGGGAGCTAAGGGTGAGTGTTACTGACACAGGCGTTTTCACATGCCAATAAGGAGTCCAGCAAAGGCATATATACTTACTGGTGGATTGAGGCAAAGGCAATGTTAACAAAGGATGATGTAGACTTTCTAAAGAGACCAAAGGCACAGTTAGTAAGCATTGGCAGATGAAGCAATTATGACGTAGACTATAAACAGTCTTCCATCTTGAAAAAAAAATACATAGAAATTTTGTTTTATCAGAATAGACATTCACCGTCATTGAGTTGAGTGGGCAGTAACTGTCAATATAACCCAATTACTTTGACAGAGAGCACACTTGTAGATGATTCAGATATAGCTTTTGATAGAATCTGCCACACACAGAGAGGAATTGCATTGACTTTGGGACCTGGTAACAGATAAGTAAGAATCTGGAAGATTTGGAGTTGGGTTCTTGGTAGTCTCTGGCCTACATTTACATGACATTTCCGACTGAATATTTTGTCCTCAACATCAAGGCCAGCCTCTTTCTCTTGTACCTTATTGGTTCTCACACTTTTCAGTCTTGACTTTGGCTTAAACAAAACTTCATTCCAAGGTAAAGCCTGGTCTGGATTCACCCCAGTTTAATCCTATCCCAGTATACTCATCTCTCCCAGAGAGTCCACAAATTAACAACATACAATGCAGAGCCATTGATTAGTGCTTCTTGGCCTGGATTGATTCAGCAAGGTAGAGATGAAGGATTGGTTGAAGTAGAAAGGATTCCTCTCTCTCTCTCTCTCTCTCTCTCTCTCTCTCTCTCTCTCTCTCTCTCTTTCTTTCTCTGTCTCTCTCTCCCTCCCTCCCCTTCCTCCCTCTCCCTCCCTTCCTTCCTTTCTCTCTCCCTTTCTCTCCACCCTGCGCACGTGCGTGCATGCATGTGTGTGCATGTATGTGCGTGTGTCCGTGCATGTGTGTGTATGTTATATACATGTTAGTGTACCTGTCTGTAGAGCTGTGTGAGTCTATGTGTGGGAGAAGATGTCAATGGTCCCTTCAGGTAGCTTCCCTTCTTGGTCTCCATCTTATGTTTTGAGATAAGGTCTCTCCCTGACGCCAGAGCTCACCTAAAGCAAGCTCTGATAATTCTCATGTTTTCAGCCACCCAACACTGGGTTTACAGATGCATCCTGCCACACAAAGACTTTAAACAGGCACATGGGATCTGAACTTAGATCTGGATGCTTGCACAGGGAGTGCTTTGCCCACTGAGATACCTCCTTAACAACTTTCTCATTCTCGTTTTAAATCAGCTCCTAAGAGTTCTCTGTTTCATTGTTATCTTGATTTTGCATCGCCATGATAACTTGGAAACAAGAAAAGCTGCACAAACATCATAGCTTACATCCTGACACAAAGACTGTCATCAACACATTCAACAACAGACTTTTCTTTTCAACGATCACATTGGCCCCTTTCTCTAAATCACAGATAATCACAAATAGAGTTGGTGCTGAAAGTTGTTTTCTTGGTTTTGGGTTTTTTTTTTCCCCAAATGGTTGCAAATTCCCAACCCATGTGATAAAAAATGCTGACATTAATATTCTGGTGTGCAAGCTAATTCCTCCAGCCCAGCTGTGAGGCAGAGGCTCTGTGACCGAGGTGAGAGCGCCGCAGTGTGCAGCGTGTGCGGGGTCCTCTGAAAGCCTGATGTGTTCCTTGCACTTTGTGCAAATTGCAGCAGCTTGCCTGTTTCCATGGGTGCGCAGAAGGGGCTCTGTGCAATTTACTGGCTGCCTCCAAGGGTTCAGAGAGGGCCCAAGCTCTGACTGTTAACTATTTATGACCTTTCCGTTGCTCGACTCATCCACAAAGCTTGACCCCTCCGGCATTAGTGTGTGATTGCTTGCTTATACAGGAGAGATGACTAAATGTAAAGACTTTACCACCCGTGTCTGCAGTATGTTCATTAAATAGAGCTCCATGTTGCTTCAGGCCCCATCCAGCAACCCAGTGTTAATGAGTAACACTAGTTGATATTGCAAAAACTTCTTCTCACAGATGAAGAAAATAACTTCTGTCCACTTTGGTACTTTCGGGATATTGCATCAATTAACCCTAGATAGTCACTTTTTGGGGTCCATTTGGGATTGGTTCCAGAACTCTGGAGAATATCAAAATCTGTGGATCCTTAAGCCCTGTACATGAAATATCATGTAGTTGTACATTGTCTATGCAACAGCCTCATGTATACTTAAATGATTCTTTTAATATAATTTAATTATGGGGGAAGTGTGCATAGCTATGTATATGTGTGTGAATGGCAGATACCCGTGAAGCCTAGAGTGACAGATCCACAGGGACTGGTGTTACAGGTGGTTGTGAGCCACCTGACTGAGAGCTGACCTCAAGGCCTCGGTAAGAGCTTTAATCACCACTAGGAGCTGAGCCTCCTTTCCAGCCCCACCCTGTGTCCTTTAAAGCACCCCTATAATACTGCTAATGCATCGTGCTATGTACTCTGTGTAAAGGGGTTTTTGAACAAACTTGCTTAAATAATGAGTAGAGATGAGGGAAAGCAGAACATATGTAGCACTGATGGCCTTTTTAAAAATTCTTTTAAAAGAATTTTAAAAGGAATTAAGGAGACGTCTCAGTGGGGAAGGCATCTCTGTACAAGCATATATATGAACATGCAGATCCCGTGTGGGTTTGTCTCCGTGGGTGTGGGTTCTACAGATATGGAGAAGAGACTGTGTTTCTCTCTCCACTGTTTAGTTGGGCCTTGTATGTAATCCAATCTTCCACAGAGAATTTTGAGACACGCCACTTTCTCTGAATCTTCCTTGGCTCCCAGGCACACTCCTTTCATGTGAACTGCTGAGCATAGTGTCTAGGGTCCAGTAATGTCCCGTATATGTTCATTGAAATTAAGGAAAAAAAGGAATCCATACATTTCTGATGCTAGAAAAAGAATTGTGTGTCATTTGGATAGAGTACCCCTTTTCCACTTGTTCCTGTTCTGTGGATGAATGTGTAAATTCCCAGAACTCCATCTCAATGCTGCCTCACCTCCCACAAATAACTCCACCCCTAAAGACTCTAACCTCTCCTTTGGGGTTCTCCATACCCAAAGGGCACATTGTGCTATATGGAACGGGGTTGGCAGCTCTCTCTGCTGCGTGTCTGTCTGATGTCCCTTTCCACAACCAGGAGAACTGCCTCTTAGGGCTCACTGGTTTTCCTGACTTACCCCAATCACCCAGCCACTCCCTTACTGTCTCCAGGGTAAACTGTAAACCTGTCATTATATTGCTGTTTTGTGCTCGACTTCCCCCCCCCCCCCCAGAAGTGAGCTCTTAGCAAACAGGGTTTAACTTATCTTGATAGCACAGTGTTTAACATACATAATTTTAAAAATAACTTTTAAGTAAACATATGTACACCAATCTCTATATGTCTAGGGTAGCATTTCTCCCTCCCTGACTCATGCACCCATCTCTCTGAGCTGAGCAGTCTTTCCTACATTTGTCCAGTCCCATGGGTCTCCCTGAACTCTTAGCCATGTGCTGCCTTTCCTGGCACTTTGATTTAACTTCTGAATTTGCTTCACTAGCTTGATTAATTTTGCTTGGTTATCTTACTAAATTTCTTTCTTCATTTGAAAGGGAGATGTGCTCCCAAGGGACATTGTGGGGTAAAATATGAGAGAATAACTATCTTGAAATATTTTAGTTCCATTCAACCCACCCCATACCAAATGATTTTACAGATCATTCAAGATGAAGATCCTGCATAAAGAAACTTAGAGTCTTGGGAAGCAGAAAATATCTATGGAGCTCATGTCTGCTACTGTTAACTAGGTCAAAAGTTCCATGGCTGACTTAGGTCATAGGCCCTAAGGGAGAACGTAATATTGCTATTCTACCAAATGGATATATTTACGTTGCTTTATTTATTTAAATTTTATTAAATTGTTCTATGTGCTCTTATCTTTATGCCTTTAGATCAGTGCATCTTTCGACCTTCAACACAGAGGATGCTTTTTACAGTAGATGATAACTTCCAGAGACCCACAACTGCTCGGTGTGCAGATAAGAAGAGCCTTTGGAGTACCTAAGACTAAATGGAATACCTATGTTACACATCTTGTTCCCCAAGCTCTAGAGGTAGTTATTGTACTTATTTCTGATACAACAAAGGCTTAGCCTTGTAACCTGTAAGTAAAGAACAGGAGACAACTGAATTGGGTTGGTGTTTCTTTGTTGTTGGTTGGTTGGTTTGTTGTGTGTGTGTGTGTGTGTGTGTGTGTGTGTGTGTGTGTGTGTGTGTGTGTGTGTGTGTATGTTTGTGTGTTACTGGATCTAGAAGAGAAAATGTCTAAGAGATAAACTGAACCACACTGGATAGGGTCAAGTTCCAATTGAATCCTCTTTTAGCTGAATGAACTTAAATTCATTAACAAATTGCAATTGCCACCTTTGAACCATGCGGGTGACAATGACTTCCATCCTACGTGTTTGATAAGAGGAATACATGAGATGGAAAGTGAGAGAAATTGAAAAGAATATAAGGACAAGATATAATAAGTATATCAGTCATGGCAGGTATGGAAGGGGAGACGGGGAGATGGAGAACTGCACATAAGACCATGTGTACCAAGGCAGTGTGACAGGTAGAAGTACCCACATGGAGACTTCTAGAGAGTTCTGGAAGCAAAACTTATTCTTGACTGTGTGGAGATAATTTTTGAAGATAAATATATATTCTGAAGATACATATAAACATAAATGAAGATGTACAGAGGGAAAGAGAGAGAGAGAGAGAGAGAGAGAGAGAGAGAGAGAGAGAGAGAGAGAGATTCCAGTAGTTTACCATCAGAGCAAGTTACCAAAGATGAATGATACTTTTCAAGTTAGATACATTCTATTTTTCCTCCCTTTTAAGAACTCCAAACTAACCATATGAGACATATTTTAGCATAAAGAGCTTTTTAAAAGTTTCTTTTTAATTTGAGAATCAAGGACTAAGTTGCTAACAGGAGGGATAAAAGAATTGCAATGTGTTTGGGTGGTTTGGAAATGTTTTGAGTCAAAAGAACTATTTATCAGTAGTCAAAACTACAAGAATTTATTTATTAAAATGTGTAAAATTTTATTGTCAGTGTCAGAGGGAGGAAGCATGTACTTTAGAACACTCAGATTTTATTTTGTAATGATTTATTTATTCTCATTTTATGTGCATTGGTGTTTTGCCTGCACACATGTCTGTATGAGGGTATCAGATCTGCTGGAACAGGAGTTACAGATAGTTGCAAGCTGTCATGTGGGTGCTGGGAATTGAACTCAGGTCCTTTGGAAGAGCAGCCAGTGCTCTTAATCACTGAGTCATCTCTCCAGCCCCAGAACACTTATAATTTAAATGGAGGTAAGCTTTGTGTTATGTTGGGTGCCAAATATTTTAAGTTAAGGTACAATAAATTATCACAATCGAGGCTAAAATCACTCCTTAGCATAAAATGAATAACTTTAATTCTGCTTTTCTTCATTTCCTGAAAGAGGAGTTAAAATCATAATCAAAGAAACAGAAAATGTAAGAAAAGAAATAACTCTTGGTGTAATGACTGACTGACAAGGTTAAGAGGTGCCTCCACTGTAGAGCCTAGCTGAACTCATGTTGATGGGAGAGCCTTCCCCAAAGAGCCTATTTGCCCATTTTCCTTATTTTTAAAAATGATCTCCAAGGCTTTTCAATGCCTGTAAGATAATGGTGACCACTGCAGCCTGGCATGCTGTGTACCCTGGCCCCTGGTTACCTGTACTAGGACAGATCTCTCCACTGCTCTGCAGGAAACTTCTTCACTTCTAGACCTATTTGCTAGAATTGACTCTCTTTTTTTTTTTTTTAACAAATAATTAACATATGGCTCCAGAAAATGGGAAATGACTAAGATCCAACACTCACGCTTCCTGTTTAGGTGGAAGTCTGTCTCACACAGTAGATACAGAGCACCTCATATATTTGCTGGTGACAATGAGCCATTGTTTTCATATTTTTAAATTTTAATTGCAACTAAACAATAGCATTTGTCTAATAGCACACTGGATCACACTGGGATATAAGCTCTAAGGAACTCTTTCAGTTATCCGAGTAACAAAGAAAATGATAAGTTTAAAGCAAGAATGGTTTGAAGACATGAAGAACAAATGACTTTCAATTAATTATCTTTTGCTAGGTGAGGCTAAGCTAAATGGTTATTTTGTTCAACTTGGTGTTGTCTGTTGGAGATCCAAGATGGCTCTTTCATTCACCCATCTGTTATCTCAGCTGTGATGGCTGAAGTAGCTGTGGGCTGGCTGAGTGTCTCTTTCTACAAATTCTCTTCATGTGGTCTGCTTGGGTTTCCTTACAAAGTGATGGTCTCAAGTGGACTTTTTATCAAGAGGTGGCTTCAAATAGAGAAATTGGAAGCTTCCAGGCCTCTCAGGGCTCCAGGCTTCCAGGCTCAGGACTAACACCATATCATTTCATTCACACTGTATTAGATAAAATCAAAAGGTCAGCCCATATTCTGGCAGGAGACTAGGCCTCGTTTCATTAAGACCAGAGCAGCATAAGAAAGCAGAAAAATCTTAAGCGGACATCTTAGATGACTACAGGAGCTCCAGAGGAGCTGACAGCCCATTGTAAGAGCAGGTAAATGAAAAGTACCTCGAAACACAAAACTGGCTTTATAAAAACCAGAATGAAGGAGAGAAGACAGAAAAGGAAGAGTTCAATCAAAACTAGGACCTATGAAAGAAATACATCATCAAACATGCAAGAAATCAGTGACCATCAATCAAACCAGATTCACTGGCTACCGAGGACCAATGGATGAATACTGATAATTCAGCACAAGGCAGAGAGCCAGCTGTACCTCTGGCTTAGCTGCCCATATTTTGTAGGCATGCTTCTCAGCAGCCTACAGCCTTAGGATACTAATCTTCTATGCCTTAAAAGTTCCTGAGACAGATTCCAGAGGCCCATCAGCTTCCTCAGTATGAGGAAGTCAAGAGACAAAACATAACTGGAAAAGCCTGTGAGGGCTGTTGCCTTATGTACTCATTAATCAGACAAATACAACTGGATATGCAACCTCAGGACCACTCCAGTCTCCCCAAATGTTCAGAAATAGCATCACACAGGAAAGAAAGGCTGCTGATGTTCCTATTATAACTAATAGGATTTTGCAAAATGTTGACCCAGCTACCAGAAAAGCTAATGCTTTCTTACTGCTACGATGGCAGAGTCCAGAGACAAGAAAATGGGAAGAACAAAGAGCAAGGCTTAGGCTATCTCCAAGTGACCTTGGACAATTAATAGCATCTCCAAATTCCTGGCTTCTCAGGCACACAGTGAAGGAGGTTGTATCTACACCTTAGGGCCATCACAGAAAGCCAAACATCAGTCTGGCTTCCCTTCCTTTACTCTCGAACTGAGTTCTCTTGCTCTCTCTCAGAACATTGAATAGAGGGAATCTAACTGCTAAAGGGTTTACTAAATTGATGAGTTTCTGAGAATAGTCAGAAAAACACAAACCGGCGTCATACTGCAAGTCTCCACGAGGGAGACATTCTGAAAACATTAATGGAATATCTGTAGCAGATAAACTTTGTTAAATTTAAGGGTTTTTTTTTTTTAATTGCAATCCACATCAGAGGCTTGATGGCAGCTAAGTTTTCATCTATAAAATAAAATAAAACTGTTATCAGTCAGTCACAGAAATGATCTTACCTAAAATTGATGCCATGAGGAGAATGCCACCGATCTATGTTCAGTATACCACTGCTAAGTCAGATATCCTTGACAGCCTACTATGCTCTCAGGCAGACTGAAGGGGATAACCAAGGCATTAAAATTCCTGAGAACACGTATACTTATTGGAGAGAAAAATACACAACTTGCAGGCTAGTCAAGGATGCTGGATTGTGTGTGGTGTATTCTAAATTCATAGAGAAGGTCACATGTGCTACAGGAAGCCAGGGAGGGCACACCCACTTACAGGCACAGACGCTTCAGGACGAAGACCTTTGCATTAGGACAGAAGTGTCAGTGTGGAAAGAGTGGAAAAGGAAAAAATTGCATCGCTGCAGCCTGGGAGGATGTCTTGCATAAGGATTACAGGATAGCATGCAGAGTCAGAGAGACTGCAACTGTAACTGGGGTGTGTTTTACCCCCGGCACTATGAAGGGGACAAGGATCAGGCCACAGCCCTCCCACAGGATCTAACTAGAAAGTATTAGTGCAAATCGATTTGGCACTAGAATGACACATACCAAATGCTATGGGAGAGCCTGAATTTATTAGCTTCCCGTCGTCCCCATTCGTTTATACCTAAATTTTACTTTACAATGACAGCTCCTGCTTCATGCAGATCACAGAACACTGATCGTAAAACCTTGCGCATTGGTGATCTGTAATTTCCTGTTGAGCTGAATTGAAAAATAATATGACTCAGCCCGCATTCTATAACGTGGCTTGCTGAGCTCCATCAAAGGGGTTTCCAACAGCTGTTATCACCTTAGTCCCTTTTCTGGAAATGTGATTTCTTATTCGTCTTCCAAATAAGTGACCGGAAGCTCTGGGGGTTGGGGTTGGGGATAGGCAGAAAAATCTAAAGGTAGTAAATGAAATAGTACTATGGATGTTTACCTCACTATGAAGTGCAGCAAAGCATTGCAGATCACTTAGAATTCTGAGTAGACTGAAGTCTCAGATGCGATTTTGTAGGTGATCAGAAAGCCCCTCCTTTTCCCTTTCGTCCCCTCACCTCTGGCACACTGAGAACCTTCCGATGGAGAACGAGGTGGATCGAGAACCTTCGGTTAGATTTGTGGGCTCCTGAGCACTGTCTCTCTCCGAGCAGATGAATTGGCTAAATGTTTACACTTTTACTTCTTCGAACCCTAACTTCTGTTTTTCTGTTTGTCGCGTCACTTTGTCTAAGCACTGAAATGGAAAACCGAATAGTAATTTCAAAAGTACAGATGGAGCCCCTTGTTTATAGTGTAAGTCTTTACACCAAATGGAGCTGCAGGAGGCTCAAAATTTGTAAAGGTCTTCCAAAAATCCAAACACATTATTCATTTCAACAAATCTGACAAATTTTGAACTACATAAATTTTTGAACTTTTTTTTCTTTTTCTCTTTCTTTTTGTTTTCTTTCTTTCTTTTTTTCCCCCCTAGTTCATTCGTGTTACCTGAGGTTAACTTGCAGATCTTGTTACATCCCAAACAAAGTAATGGAACTCCAGAAAGCAGTTTATGTTTATTGATTCCTCTGTCCTACGTGAACAAAGAAATTACCTGTAAGTAAGGACACTTAAAAAAGAAAAAAAAAAATTTAATCTAGTATAGTTTATACTTCTCAGATAAATGCTTCTAATTAAATAGCAATATATTTCAATTCACTTAAATGGAAGAGGAAATAAAGACATTAGCTTTTCCTGTCACCTAAGCATTCTTATATTTTTGTAATTACATTTTTTAAACACTTAGTTCTGTAACAAAAAAAAAAAGCAGATTTTTTTCAGAACTGAGGTAAACTAAAATTAATTGACAGATAGTATAATTTTATTCAGAAAACTGTGTTGGCTAGCGAGATTATAGCCTCAGTAGGCTTGTGTAAACAGTTATTCAGTGCTTGGAGGGGAGGGCGTCTTTAAAGGTGATTTTTCAAAATGTGATTTAGGGGGACCCCTGGAAGTATGTGCTTTTAAGTTCTGAATGCTAAAATCTCTACTTAAAAAGAAAAGGGGGGGGAGGACAGCGAACGCCGGAAGTCTGACCAATCGCCCGAGCTGCAAAGACTTCCGTTTTCTTTCTTTTATATTTCAAAAGATAAAAACAAGTTGTTACTTGAAGTAAAATTCGTTTTTATCTTTGGATAAGCTCAGTGAGATGTTGGTGGTCAATTTGATTTAGATGGGGGATGAAATCCAAACTGAATTTTCCAGATCACCTTAGCATTTTACTGCTGATTGGAGCAATAAAAAATAGGAGAGCTATGCCCCAGAGAGCACGCTCCCAATGAAACCAGAAATGACTTGCAAAGCGACTTGAATAATTAAGTGACCTGGCTCCCCGGTGCACCTTTCAGATACCATCAAAGACAAAAAAAATCTTAGCCTATTTCCTTTTAAAAGTGAAATCTCCTTGAAAAACAACAACAAAAGAAAAACTTGGAATTTCATGAGGATTACTCAGAATCCCCCAGAATGGCCTCAGCTTTGTCAAGCCTGGATTTAAATGTCAGTAATTTAAAGCTAGCTTTATGAATACAAAGCCTATCTCCTGCAGCTGGCTCATATTATTTCAGGGACTTTTTTTTTATGCTGAAGTTGGCTATAAGTTTGTATGCTTGATTTATGAAGCAAAACAGTCTATTTACTGTACAATGCCCTAGTGCTGACATGCGGGGTCACTCTGAAATGCACTTGGAGAAGGGTATGCCAGCGGAGTTAAATGAGCAACATGCAATGGTTTAAGAATGTAAAATGTGTCTCCTACAAAAGAAAGAGCAAGATTCTAAGGGCCCCGGTGAAAACTGTGACCCAGGAACTAGCTGTTGGGATGTATTTGGACGTACAGAGACTGCATTTGACCAGGCAACTTTGGATTGTACTGAAGAGCGAGCACAGAGCATAAAAAACTCAAAGTACAGATTTCCTAGTCCCACTCGGGTTGATAGGGTCTCAAATGCTTAGGAGTTTTTCGGATTACGGACTCTGTCTTATAGCAATCGCTTCTGTTTCAGGAACTTGGCTATTTGGAAAGAAGCAGGGAAATGCTCAGGACTGATGTTTCTGGGATTGATCACAATTGCCAGATTGAAAATGAGTCTGTTAATATAGCACCTGACTCCATTTGACTCAGCATTGATTCGGAAACTAAACCTAATGCTCATGTAACATCTTACAGAATAAACAAATAAGAAATTTGGTCATGTTTGAATGGTGGAGGTAACTGCTGATTTTTCTTTTTTGACAGTTTGGGAGCTTTGGGCAGAGGGGATAGGTAGAATACCAAATTTTTAAGTTTTTTTTTTTTTTAAAGCTTTGCTTATTTTTACTTTTTTATGTGTATGAGTATTTTGCCAGCATGTGTGTCTGTGGCCCACATGTATGCCTGGTGTCCGTAGAAGCTGGAATAGGGCAATTAGATGCCCTTCATTATAGGTGATTGTTAGTATCCATGAGGGTGCTGGAAATCAAACCTGGGTCTTCTAGAAGAACTGCCAGTATTCAGAACCTCTGAGCCATCACTCTAGCCCCCAAGAATATTCAAAGTTTATTTAATAACCTTAAAAAATCATGAGGAATTAGATGGAAAGTGGAGAATGTAAGCTTGGAAAGAGGAAGTCAGGTGAGTCACTGTTTCTTGAATCTCCTGCTGGTGGCTTGCACATTTTGACCAGTTCAAATTCCAACCTCACATCTCTGATCGAAAAGAGACAGCTGACCTTAAGAAAGAAATCTGATCATTTATACCAGGAGGAAATTGTAGCACGCCTTCCTTACCTTGTTAAAACCAACTGGGAGGAGCGTGTCACCAAAGTTGTGAGTCTTGGAGTCTCCACAGCAGAGTTGGGCCAGGCCTGGGTAGCAGCTGTGGAGGAGACAGTTAAAGCGAAACAAAGAGCATTGTGAAAGCAAGTTTGTAGGAAGCCATTGCTTGAGAGACCAATCAGATTTGTCCGTGCACTCAGCATTAGATTACAGTCTGTCATAGCTGCAAAGCTTTTCAGTTAACACAAAACTGTCGATTATTGCAAAGGAAAAATTCATACAATTTTTGTTCAGATTCTCCACCAGTATGAGGCAAGACATCACCACCACGTGACTCACAGGGACAGGGATGCTGAGATTAGAACAGCTGTGTAAAATATTAAAGTCACCTTAAAGATGTCTCCTCCCCGAGAAAAGTAATCAGAACGCAAAGAACCAGAGCATTGAGTCCTGCGAGCCTATCTCCCAAGGAGGGTCTTGGTAGATACTCAGGGCCTGGCCCTAGTGCTTCAGTGAAACTTAATTTCCTGCTAGCTGGGGAAGGATGACAAACATCTTCTAATTTGATTAGGTCGGGTAGGAAGCTGCTGGATCTCCTGCCAATGTGGTAACTGATAAGATTTCAACCTAGTAACAGCAGTCGGGGAATAGTCCCTGCTTGGGCCAAGTGAGACTTTTGTGTTTGTATTCTAAGATTCTTGAAATTCTTCACATTAGATCTGAACTAGAAGGATTGTTTTTTTTTGTTTGTTGTGTTATCCCAGTACCATTAGCTTGGGATAGCTCCACAGTCATGAACCAGATGCTCGTCTACCCAAAGCACCTTCTTAGAGCCTTCTCTGCATCCACACAGAATACCCACTTTCGTGGTATTAGAATCTGTGACTGCTGTACTGACGGGCGTTTGGCGAGGTTATTTGACATTTTGCTTAACGTTAAATTAAAATTGACTGGCTCTATTAACATCTATGAGTACAGTCAAATATCGTGTGACACTTAACTCCACTTGCCTTGTACGCCTGAGGGTGGTTGAGACATTGTGGGGAAGGAACTGTAGGCGGACCCTACATTCCAGGGGCTGAGAAACTGCTGGGAATTTTCTTTTCGTAAACTTGTGATAGTATGGATTGTGACTGTCTTGTGACAGTTTCACACAAGTACATAATGTACTTTGATTGCACTTTCCCCAAACCATCATCCCCACCTTTGTCCAGTGTTGGGTTTTTCCTTTCATTTTAATTAAAGATGAAATAACATTAGATTGAAAAAACTCAAAGGAAAATAATTATATCTACTAATGCAACAGAAATACATTTTTGAGAGATTCCAACTGTAGTTTTTCCCTACTAGCTCCTTGGCTTTCTGCTGCCTACATCCTCCCTGCCGTCAGGCCTCAGTCACACAACCCTGACTTCCTTCCTATGTGCCCTCCACCTCGTGAGGGTGTGGCCCCTCATCTCATAGCGTATCTTCTCCCTTTCATTATCTGTTGTGCATGCACATACACTCACTGTGCAGGACTGCATGTTTGGCAGACGTGTGAGTACAGGTGGCTGTGCATGTGTGTCTGTATTTATGTGTGTATGTATGTGTGCATGTGTGTCTGTATGTATGTGTGCATGTATGTATGTGTGCATGTGTGTCTGTATGTATGTGTGCATGTATGTATGTGTGCATGTGTGTCTGTATGTATGTGTGCATGTATGTATGTGTGCATGTGTGTCTGTATGTATGTGTGCATGTATGTATGTGTGCATGTGTGTCTGTATGTATGTGTGCATGTATGTATTTGTGTGGCAACCGGAGGTCTTAGCTGTTGTCCTTTGGGAACCACTTTACTCTGAGAAAGTTCTCTTCCTGGGACCTGTTGCTTACCTATTTGGCTGGCCAGCTAAGCTCAGGGATCCTCTGGTCTCCACCCCACCTCCAACATTAGAATTACAAGCATGAACTATGGTGCTCAGCATTTTACAGGGAGCCCAGGACTCTGGGCTTGTGCACCAAGCACTTTGCTGAGATGTCAGAGGCAGAGAGGCACAGCCCCCTGAGTACTTTTGCTGAGCTTCTCATCACTTCCCAGCTTCCTTTATTTCCTTCATCTCTTTTCTATGCTTACCTCCATTTAAGGTGGAAGCCAGTAGCAAGATGGCATGACCATAGAGGTGTGAACATACAGTCTCTGCTCTGAAGTCTGCAGCTACTCTCCATTAACTAAGAAATTAAATGACTAGTTCTTCATTATTGCTTTTCTTCACTTGCCCCCAATCCCTCTGTGTCGGAGCTTCCCTGTGTACTAATTGGTACAGACCAACACTAGTTACCACACATACAGTCTTTTAAATGTACACACATTAGTTACACACACACACATACACATACACACGGGCGCGCACACATGCACACATGCACACACGCACACATGCACGCATGCACACATGCACACACGCACACATGCACGCATGCACACATGCACACACGCACACATGCACACACGCACACATGCACGCACGCACACATGCACGCACACACATGCGCACAGAGTCCTTTAAATTTAACATGCAATGCTTGTGACTATATAAACTCCTTATTAAGACTCACTCCACATACTACTTCCGTCTTCCAAATTGTTTCTGTTCAGCAGATATTTGTATTATCCCTTCTGTATTGAACTGACTTCTGGCACCTATTTAATATTGTCTGTTTCTACAGCTGTCTGATACTTTTTACACTTAAATTTAAGCTTCTTGAGGGTACAGACTTGCCTACTTATTTAGGGTGTTTCCTACAATGCTCTGAATAGTGACTTAAATGCAATAGCTACTTTATAAATATATGCTGCTTTGAATAAGACGTTACAAAGGGAAAATGCGATGTTGTGTCATTTCAATAAAGGAGGTGACGGTTTGCAAGTCATTACGCTTCACAATAGCAGGAACATTCACAAACAGAATTCAAAGGAAAATAGAGTCACTCATTTTAAGTGGAAAATCTTAATGAATGTATATAATTTACTTGATGTAGAAATGAGCTTCTCACCCTTCAGAAATAAAAGGCATCACCATTATCTTCAAACACAAAATTATAGAAATTAAAGAGGGAGGCGCCATTGAGCCATCCTGGTTTCCACTCCTTTGGCTCATCCCACACTGCACTGTGACCAGACGTGGAAGGCAAATGGAGACCATTTATTTGCTTTTTGACAAATGGGTTTTAAATGGCTCAAGCCATTTTTCTCTAGTAGGCTGATTTCATCAAGCAATAGTTCATTATTCTTGTGACTACAATCTTCCCCGTACCTCACATCTGGCTGGTTTCAAAGTGGAGGTTGCCACATCAATTCGATTCATTTTGAATACCTTGGTCTATTATTCAGGACCTGTCTTCTTCGTGTAAGCCTGAGAGGATCCAGAATTCACGGGTCTTGTGTTTGTGCTCGTCTTCAGGATGGTAGGTTTTATTTGCTTGAGATATCTAATAGAGAAACAGGTTTAAATGTATGGCTCAGAGCTCACTGAAATTAATTCCAGTGGCAGATGTTAAGGGTACCAAGACTTGGCTTCATTGGGAACACTGGTGGGATGACATCTTGCTCTGGCCTTTCTAAGGTTTTCCCAATTTTGTTAGTAAATGTTCAATGTCCCCACAAAAATCATCAGTCCTTGCAAAATAGCCTGGTGTTCCTTTTAGCAGTAGAGCCTAGGGACAGTATCTTCCCACCATCTATCCTTTTGTACTCAGAACACTGTATATGCAGGTCATATAAATTTAAAAATGTGCAGTTAATAAAAAGTAGAAATTGATGGAGAGAAAAGTGCTAGACAATCCAAAATATAAACTATCACCAAATCCCCTTCTTAATGCACGGAGAGAAGGCATCTCTACCCTGGCAATACTGTCTAAAGATCCCAGACCTTTAGCATCTATCGATAGACCCACAAAGAGCCTGAACATTTACATGGACAACAGTGTCTTCAGAAAGAATAATGTGACTTGCATGTGTGTGCATCTTTACTCTTCAATTATGATAGCAGCTACTATCATAGATAGATAAGCAAGACACTCAATTGCAATTTTTACAAAGCCAGTGCAGGAGTGATACAGCCATAGACATTCTGAGGTGGACGGGACCTTGGAGATCTACTCCTCCAGCCCCATTTGTTTAAAATGGTGGGAGCTGCACTGCACAGCTAGTTAATGGAATGTGTGCCCCATGAAGGAATCTACCTCATGGTGCTAAGCTAGTTATGGTAGGGTTAATACAGGCTTTATAGAATTATGATTAAATCCTGTGGGGATATGTGATCATCAAGTATTATCTATCTTCAATGGCATTAAGCAGTGACTCTCTACCCCCTGATTTGTCAGACAGTGAAAGCCTGGAGTTGCAAGGGGACAGTCACCTGTTTAATATGTCTCATCCTGCCACTAACTAGCCAAGCTATCATGGGCAAGTCACTTACTATTTCTAGCCATCAGTATCCTCATCTGAAAAATAAGAAGACCCTGAGGCCCTTTTTCTTGATAACATTTTGTGATCTTATAAACTACTAAGAGACTGTCCCTGTCGGAACTCATAGAAAATGGGGTCCTGTTGCTTTAAGGGAAGTCAGGATCACATGGTTACTCAAGTAAGTCAGTGGCTGTGTTACAATTAACATCAATCTTTCTAGACTCCAGGCCTTTTTATCTACTTTGTCCTTTGTTGGAAAATATAATTAAATGTGCAATGACTGCCATTTGCCCCAAGAAAGCACAGAACCACAGACCAACACAGCTCTAGAAAACAGAAAAGCACAAGGCTATTCTAAAGTTCAAACTAACTGTTGGGATTTCCTATCTTGATTGTATGTGCGTGAACACTGGCCATCAATGATATCATAATCTCTATTGCTCTTATTTTATTGAAAATTATTTGAGAGATGCCTTAAGACTTACAAATCATATTACATACAGAATTTTCCTTAGGTCCACAGCTATACACCGACACATTTGCCATTACTTGATCCATAAATATAATCAGCTAACCACCTGTGGCTGCTTATGCCTCAATTAGTTAATAGAATTTTAAATTCTGATTCGTAAACACTCAGGCTACATTTCAAGTCTGGTACAGGTATGAAGCATGCCAAATGTAGCAGGAAGCTCTATCAAGGGGTCAAGAATTATCCACATGCACATGGCCAATGGAAGGCAGCATCACAGTCTTGGTCTTTGAAAACCATATATAGTGACATGTTCCCAGTGTATCTGTGTAACTGTACCACTTACTTTGCCACTTATTTAATTGATGTCCAGTAATGAAAGGCAAGCCCCTTAGCATCACCTGAAGGGATGTACTACAGAATAACACCATCCTAACTTAGAGAATGTGAAAGCTATTTGGTGATAGACCAGACAAGCAATATCAGAGAGCTCTGACTCTCAACAATATCACTAGCAGCTGAAAATAAAGCATTTGTCTGTATATTTTAAACAAATATTACCAATGTTATGATTCTCCTTCTTTAAGATGATCAATGAGAACCCTTGGTCAGTCAAAAGACAAAAGGAGATTGTAATTCACAGCACTTGAAGCTGTAGATAGAGACACATCACTCATATTTAACAAGGCATGCTGGGAAAATGATTCAGTGGGTATATGTACCAAAGCCTGACAACCTACATTCTGACAACCTACATTCAATCCCTGAGACCCACAAGAGAGAGAGAGAGAGGAAGAGAGAAACAGAGAGAAAGAGAGAGAGAGAGAGAGAGAGCACACAAGCAAGCTTATTCACCAAGCTGACCTCTGACATACACACACACACACACAAATAAACACACACAGAGAGAAACGCATACAGGCACACATATGCTCACATACACATACACTCATATACTCATGCACTTACACATACATGCACTTACACATCCATGCACTTATGCATACATCCAAATTCAAATAAGCTTTAGAAGAGAAATAGTAGTAATGTGTAGGATAATATAGAGAAATCTGAAGATCTTTCGGGGGCTCTGAACTGATTTTTGCATAGTTTTTAGAGGAAAATTTTTAATCATGCAGGTCAGTGCAAGAGACAAACAAATTAAAACACAGATAATGCACATGTGTATAAAAATGCCATCATAAAAATCTTTTTTTTTACAAGCTCACCCAAAAATGAAAAAGGAAATGCTAGCCATTATATATTTAGATAATGACTATATGTGTCCTAATATCTACTTATATGCTTAATTCAATACTGGAGATCACATTACCTGAGTGCCACCAACGGGCGCCAAATTCTAGGGCATGCCTTTGCTTGACCACTTTTGAATAGAGCAAAAGCATCTGAAACACAGCATGGCCTGAAAGTATGAGCTATAAGGCTATGTTGAATCTGAGCATCTCCATAGACTCCCAATTTTGTGGCCTCAAGGGAATTCACTAGTCTTCAGTCTCAGCTTCCTCATCATCTGGAAAGTGGGTAAAGGGTTAACTCCAGGGATGGCTCAGGGACCGAAGACAAAGCATGGAAGGCCCCTAAGCCTTCTGGATGCACTCATTGTTAGCCATTCCATGCGATGTTAATCGTGAACACAGGTAGTTAAGGCAAGATGAGCTACCATGGCAGTTACCTAGCCATGTAGACTGATAATCTCAAATTTTTTAGATGAAAGTTTCCGCATATTAACAGCTTGATTTTTTTTTTAACTGAAGACATGATGGAACCTTGGGAAATACAGAATTTGCTAAGAAAAAAACGATTACTGCTTTTCCTCCAGGGGACACAGAAGAATTGTCATGCAATTTAGCCACTACTACCATTCCTTTGAAAACATTAAACCACTCGTATGTGGAGATTTTCCCCTGGGACCATTCTAGATTACCCATCCAAACTGTCACCAATTACCATTATCTGCCTGGTTTCATTTAACTATATTTATTTACAATAAAACTTTCACCAAATGGACAACAATACTTTGGATCTCAGAAAGCTTGTGTTTCAATATCAATTACATACATAGATGTTTCCAGATTTCACCCAAGGGAAAAAGTACAAATAGTTCTCCTGTACCTATGATGTATAAGAACAGGTTCTATGGTTACTTCTAAATTCATTACTAGCAAAGGTTGTATTTAAGATCCCCGTGTCTACTGCCTAATAACAGCCAAATTAGTCTCGATGGAATTAGCTGTAATTAAGGACATTGTGAAATATGGTGGAGCAAACAGAATTACGCTGTATTACTTTATTAATAATATTCTTTAACTACACTGTAAATTGCTATTAGGCCTGCATATTACTGCCTGGATATGGAAATAGTCTTTTGCTATGCTAATCTAACACAATTTTCTTTTAAATGTAAACAAATTATACTCTATTAATATGCTGTTCTACTTGCATAGTTAATTATTGTAACAGTAAGGAATAAAATTGTTCTGCTTTCTCTGTTTCTGATGGAAAAGGGGCTACATAAATAGTTTAATAGGGAACTAATTATGCAAAAAATTTAGATGCCTAAAATGTGTTTGTAATTACATTAAAATGGTCTTCTGTTCAAATATTGGAAAGCCTGCTAATTGGAGGCTAGCTGAAAATTTAAATATTGTGAATCAATGATTTTAATACAGTACATGTTTAGCTGTGTTTCTGTTCATATTTATCTTGAAAATGAAGAGAATATTTAACAGTGTTTAATAAGAAGGGTCCGAGTTTCATACCAATGAGGGTAGTCTGTAGAGGGCTGGAATTTTAAGCACTCATTTTACCCAACTCTTTTTCCTTGACTCAGAGAGTATGGGCAACTTTTGGCTCAGAAACAAATAAACAAAAAACTAAAAAGTACCCTGCATGGAGAATAAGTTGAAGCAAAAAGAAAATCTGATGTATACTGAATCAAAGAGTTCTGGAAAATGCCCCATGACAGGTGAACCAGACTTGATACGGTTGTAAATTGCTAAATTGTTTTAGATAAATAAACACATGTAGCAGATCACCTGCCTGCTCTCCGGGGACTGCCAAGCGCATCTTCTTCTCCAGTTGTAATTAAGAGTGCTAAAGATGCAACAACGCCTTGTTCTAAATGATTCTTCCTGGCACCCAAGCTCTTATTTTGATGCGAAACCGAGGTTCTTAATCTGAGGAAAATGCGATGCTAAAATAAGCCATTCTTTTCGGAGAGATTTCAACAACTTGTCTTGAATTTTAAAGTATTTTGAAAAAAAAAAAAAAAAGGTCAAACTGTTCATTATAATTTTTATGACAATACAAATGAGAGTATTGCATATGTAACTGGGATTAACTGCACAGATAATTGGGATCCCAGAAATAACTTTATAACTTAAAACGCTTGCCTACTTAACAGAGTTGCCGTGAGGACAAGAAATACAAAGTACCAGAAACTATGTCGAAGCCTTTATAGCTCACGAGAAAGGGAAATCACTAGTCTGGAAAAGAAACAATGAGCTGAGCTGTGGCAGGTGATGTCACTGCTGTCTCTAGTTCCTTCCAGTCCAGCTTCTACATTTGTCATTCATACCCTGACTGTGCAAGAGGTAACAGATGAGTGTGCAGATCTTGGTGCTCTCTCACGAGTGCTGTAGGATGCTTCTCGGGTCTGTTTTAAGATTAAATGCAGAGAACCATCACCATTACGTTCACTGCTTTCTCCTAAACAGCTTCCATGTTCTTGAACCTAATGGAGCTACCTCGTTTGCTGACTTGGAAAGAGATGGAGAAAAAAGCATTCAAGTTGAGTCGTAAGCACTTTCAAAGTCATACAGTACGTTGAACAGAGCTCAGTATCTCAAGCTGGTACTAAAATTCGTTATGTTCCTCCTGTGTAGTTCCCTTGCTCTACCGCGAGTAGGGGATCCCTTATTTTCCTCCTAAATACCACTTCCTGACTGACCCACATTTGGTCCATTGCATTTGACTTTCTTCTCACTCAACGGTTTCTCCTCTTTCTTTCAGTATGCCTTGCAACCCTAACAGAAATTCTTCCTCCTTTAAAGGCCATCAGTGGAACCTTGCCATTCCCCTCCTTGTCCGCTTCTTTTGAATACTGGAACATATCTGTGCCTTTCTCTTGATGGCGGGTGTGTTCTTGTGCTTGTCATTTTGCTGACATGGCGTTGCATTTACTGTTCCCAGGTATCTTCCCTTACACATCTAGCGTTTCTAATGTGCCCTTAACCGGAGGTAGGCTTTGTACAGATTATTGTTCTTCTACTGAAGCACGCAGTGATCAAAGAATCCACAAGATGCTCCGTTAGAAAAACAAATGTAGGACATTGATTGATTTGGGGTGCCTGCACAAGTCACAGCATTTGTGTAAAGGTCAGAGGTCAACTGATGGGAGTCAATGCTCTCCTTCTACCATTCAAGTTCCTGGAATTGAACTCAAACCATCAAGTTAGCAATAAGTACCTTTACTCACAGAGCCCCTTACCAAGCCTGTGGACTATCTCAAGACAGATCAACCAGTTCACCATTAACCATCCATTTAAGAAGATGGAAGCACCTAAGCCCACTGACCATCTCTGTTCTCTTACCACAGGATGGTCGGTACTATTGTTTGAGAAAACATCCTGGAATGGATGCGTTAGCCAGGGGGAGTGGACTGGGTGCTAGATATCATCATAGTCCAATTATGTACATGTATGAAACCTCAAGAATAAAGACAAAGAATCGAAGTAAGCATCTGGGGCTATGGTAGAACTGCCTGGATCATCACGAGTGTTTGGAGAAGTGGCCTTTCTAGTTTATTTTCTCATTATTCTGCAATAACCCAGCCTTCTGAATACAAAGAGAACACACAGCACACTGTGGACAGACATAAGACCCGTGACTGGAAACCTATAATCTTGTTATTTACCAGCCAAAATTATTTCTCGTATCTCTTTCCAAAATAGAAATTCAAAGTTTCATGATTGCTCTTTCCTGTAAGTCTTCTCTGAGGTGCTTAATGTGTCTCCTAGAAGCCAACCAGTCACCTTCTCTGTGATGATGAGGACTATATGATAAGCTTACTCTTGCCTCCCGTTGCTACTTTACCCATCTGTGCCTACTTGTCTAAACACACCACACAGTCTTACATGACAATGTTATAAAGTTGTGTATCGATTGATGCCATCATCAATTAATGTATTCCTTTTGTCTTCTCGCAACTACTAATGAGCAGTAAAAGGCCAAAATGGTAGGAACAGAAGGAGGAAGAAAAAGTTACAAAGACGCTGATCATTCAAAATTGAAAGAAGCGTCTCATGGATCATAGAGCGCTGTGCGCGCATGCGCACGCACGCGCACGCACACACGCACGACTCGGCCAGGGAAGAGCTTCTTATTTTACTACACTACGGAACACCCCTGGTCATCTCCATTCTGTTCAGGAGGACTATACTTCCCAGCAAAAGTAGGCAAAACATGAACATGAGCAGGCAAGGAGGAGGGTTAAATTCTCTTTACGGTGTAGGATAATCAATTTAGTGGGATTTTTCCCTAAATTAAAGCTCCGTTACCAAGAGGGGACACAGTATTTCCACCCACAGCCTTAATTCTTGGGCCTCTGCTTTGTTCCTCACTGCAGAAACCAGGAAGACCATCGGTCTGTGAGTTATCACAGAGTAAAGATGATCACAGGGAGAAGCTAAGCTCAGGAGGTTCGTTTTCCTTCTTCAGTTGAGATATATATGGCTATTCCTTGATCTTTCACTCAATTTTACAGACACATATACACATCATACCACACAAACACACACACACACACATACATTTACAGACATATAAATATATGTGTGTATATAAAATCACTGTGGAAAAAAAGTCATTGACTCTGTGACAAACAAGTCTACCTTCACTGTTTGCTGGTCTCTTAGTATATGACTTACAGATAAAATATAAAATCCAGGCAGGATTTGTTCACATTGGCCTTGGTAAACCATGGTAACAAGGTAACCTCATATACTCACGGGTGCAGTGTGTTCCGTGAGTAGACACATATCCAGACAGAGGGGCTGTTTTTGGAATTCTCATCCCTTCTAATTTTAAAAACAAGTATTTCCTGGCGTGTTATCAGCATAGCCTCTGACCACTGATTCAGCTACTCTCCAGCTTCCAAGGTTTTATTTCCCATTTTACAGGAATTGTTAAGAAGACTGAGTTATAAAACGCTCAGAAAAATAAGAGTTTCTTCAAGGAACTAAGACGGAGTCCAGGAGAAGATGAAGAGAACACACACTTATTTGGCCCACACTGTGGAGGTGGGACTAGTCAGCGAGTGAAACAAATTTGGCTTTGTATCCATTCTAGAAGGTTCCTAAAATTAGTTTTATATCGGACTATGCTTTCTTGTGCTATTGTTGATAGTGTATATTATCTTAAAAGCCTGAACAGAAACAAAATGGTTTTATGAATTACAGCAGCAATATCTGACCAAATCCCTGCCCCTTTCCATATTTTTATCACAGAGAAAAGGATTCCTCCTCTTCCCCAGAAGCTTTATCATGCCTGAAGTATAAAATGTCACCCTTCCTCAAGACTGTCATACCGAGCCTGGAGCCCCATGTTAGCTTCCACTTCTATCTCTGTACCTTCTCCTCCGAGCTCCCCAGCTTTTCTCTTTCCTTCTTTGGGCCACACACTTTTAAGTAATAGCATCCTCAAGACATCATACTTACCAGATCTCAAGTGCCCTGAGAACTTGCCATCCCTAACATTACACAAAACAAAAGAGGAGACAGGTTTGTGCCCAGCCAAGAATAACCAAAACGTCAGATTACATTAGCTAGAGTAATTCATAAAGCAATATGCCTGCTAATATTTTGGTTCTCTTTAATATCTCTTTTTCCTTTTTCCTCAGTCTGATCTAACCTCAAGTGTGGTAAGACAATGTCTAATATATATCTCCATAATAAAAGAGAATATACAGGCAGAAAATAAAACAGATGGCAGGGCCCTCTGTTCAGCTTACCTCGTTCCTACACAGTGATCTTATCTCTGGGTTCTGAAATTCAACCTTTTTTTCCAAAAGGTTTTACAGTAAGCATATGAAATAAGAAAGGCTTGTTTTGACCATCAAAAATTCTGTAGATTATTATATTTAAAAAATTAAACAACCACTGAAATTTATGTATTACTTCCTTCTGCACGGAAGCTTCTCATTTGCCCCCAACTCGATTGTATCAAAACACACACGCACACGCACACGCGCGCGCGCGCGCGCACACACACACACACACACACACACACACACACACACACGGCAAGAATGGGGTGCTGTTAAGAAACAGAGGCCATTTGTCATTCGAGAGATGAATTTAAACCCAGGTAGGGAACAGTTGTTGGTAACACATGTGGACAGAAGTGTAAAGATACACCATAACATAATGCAGACATATTTGAGATAAAGTTAGAATAATGCAGACATATTTCAGATAAAATTAGATTTATTGACTAGGAAAAGCATGGAGAAATTAAGTATGAGTTGCTGTTTAATGTAAAATATGATATGTGTCAAAGGAGCAAGGCAACACCAAATCATCCACTGCCCTAAGCATTTTATAGGATTTCTATACCATTTATATTTTACTCTAAAGTTAGAATTCCATCATATGACATTGAGAGAAAAATTCATACAATTCTCTTTCATACAAACATCTATTTCTGCTATTTTTTTCTCTTTTCACTATTTTTTCCAAAAGTCCTGAACACTCTAAGGGATCTTTCTTAAGTCATCTTTATTCTGAAAAATATGTTGGAAGTTTGAGAATTTGAAAAAGGAGGAAAAAAATCTAGTAAAATGGAAGCCACGAAAGTAAGGAGCTTGCTGGGAAATCACATGAGAGAGGCGGGTGCATTGAGTCACACCCAGCTGGGGGTATCCAATGCCAACGAGGGATCTTTGTACTAAAGCATCCATTTGAGTATGGGAGGGGCACTTCAACTCTGAGTGAAACATCTTAGCTTTCTTAAGGTTGCTGGTTATGAGAGAGATGTTTCTCCATGGCTGTTAAAACTGATTTCAATTTTAATGAGAATAAATTGAAGTCGGAGCAAACCGAGACTTCCTCTGCCAATACCACCCTCTCCAACTCTACCCATCCTTTCTCTGTTCTCTGTCTTCCCTCCCTCACCTCACCTCTCCCACACCGCCTGCTCTTTATTACTGCGACATCTTTGGTGACACTATCCTAGGTTAGTCTTCCCTGTGCTGTGCCCTGTGATAGGCAGCCAACCAGTGTGCCTTCCTTCCCAGCATCCATTGAAACTCGTGTCACTTGTTTGATGGTTTCCCCAACAAGCTGAGTTCTAAGAACAGCACCAAAAAAATCTCTTCATAGCTGTATCTTCAGAACACATACTACAACAGTATTGCCTAGCAAGCAAATATCTGTTACACTCAACAAGAACTCACTAGATCACTCAAGCCCAAACCATTTTGAACTGATGGATAGAAGATAGAGTTTTGAAACCGAAGGAGGAAGAGGGAGAGTGAAGAAGATAATCAATCAGAGTTGAAATCTTCAATTCATTACCATTGGAATAAGCATTAACTGTCATTGCTGACTATTCTCAGTCTCCACAGTCAATACTCAACCAGCTATGGGTGAAAAGTATTTGGGGGACAAGCGTGTCAGTATTACACATGTATAAATCGTATCTGCTGATTACTGCCCTCTAAGCAATATAGTAGAATCATTATAGACCATGTACATCATATTAGGCGTGGGATGTAATCTGAGATGCTTTCAGGTATATGAGAAAATATGCATAGATTCTATGCAAAAACTGTGCCACTTCAGACAAGGGACTTGAGCGTCTGCAAATGTTGGCATCCATAAAGGATCCTGGATCCAACCCAGCAGACGCTGAGGGATGGCTACATTTGCGTTCTCTCCTACTGTCTTCTTTTCTTCCTGTTCTCACTTCTGGACTTCCATTTCCATAGCCGTCGGCGACCTCTCGATCCAGGGCAGTGGCATGATGGAGCTGGATGCTCACAGTGTCAGCAGCAGTTAACCCTGATGAAATCACACTTCCTAGTGGCGGGGTCCCAGCCCATCAGCTCTCTGGCCCTAGCTACAGATGCAATCATTCCCGAGTTTATTTACCTGCAATGAGGTCATGCTATTTTGTTAACTACAAAGAAACTATCCAGGGGAGTGACTGCCATGTTTCAGGAGCCCCAAAAGCACAGGGCTCAGGAAGCTCAGGAATTACAGGTTTCCTGTGGATCCACCACTCATGTTCCCATGTTAAGGTTAACACACCCCTATAAAGTTATGCTCCCAATTCTCAGATGCTGTAAGAAAAAGTTGATCTGTTTCGGAGCATCAAGTTTTAAAAAAAAGAATGAGAAAAAGTTGTAAAAGCACATTTTCTTTATATTTATTTCATGTATGTGTGTGTTTGGTCTACATGCATGTAAGTGTGTCACATGCATGAAGTACCTGCAGGAACCAGAAGAGGGTGCTGGAAACCCTGAAACTGAATGTTGTGAGCCTTCGACTGAATGCTGGGATCCGAACCTTGGTCCTCTACAAGTGCTGAGTCAACTGGAATTTTGAAATTCCCAGAGCCAACTGAAATAAATGTTATCGTTATATGATTCAACAATGACTTAAATGACCAAGCAGAAACACAAGGGAGCAAAAGACTTCCAAGATGAGTTTATGAGAGGTAGATTCAACCAAATAAATGGCCAATGTGCAAATGTGGGATCTGAATTTTATTTTTAAACCAGACATTGAATCTTTCTTTTATAGTGTGTGTGTGTGTGTGTGTGTGTGTGTGTGTGTGTGTGTGTGTGTGTGTCCAGGACACATATGGAGGTCAGGGGACAATTTTCAGGAGTCAGTTCCTTCACTTTGTAAGCCCTCAAGGGCAATCTCAGATGCCCACATCTTTACCTGCTAAAGACATCTCACCAGGTGGGGTGAAATTTAACCCATAGAGATCTACAAAAGTACATCTATCAGAGAAAAAAAATCACTATTGGTCTTAGTCACTGTGTATCCTACTAGAGAGACGTGTGTGTGTGTGTGTGTGTGTGTGTGTGTGTGTGTGTGTGTGTGTGCGCGCGCACACGTGCATTAAGGAGCTGATAAAGAATACATTCAACCCAGCACTTGAGAATCAGAGGCAGGTGGATTTCTGAGTTCGAGGCCAGCCTGGTCTACAGAGTGAGTTCCAGGACAGCCAGGGCTACACAGAGAAACCCTGTCTCGAAAAACCAAAAAAAAAAAAAAAAAAAAAAAAAATACATTCGAGGAAATTTTTCTTAATTTTTACATAACAGATAAAAAGCATGGGGCAACTGAGTCAGCAGCACAGCAGCGTTCACTCACACCTGAAAACAAGTGGGTGTGCAGTTCAACTTCTGAAGCACAGCCATTCCAATGGCGTGTGCACCTCACTCTTCTGTACTGGACTCTACCTTCCTTCTCCATGCAGGCTCTTTTGAATCGGAAGGTTCGCAGGTAGTGGTATTGCCTTTGTTTTATTGGATAAGAAATAACCTGCCACACATGAAACAGGAAGTTGGGTATTTATTATCAGCAATGACCCTCTCTGCTTTCTGGAAACTGCTTAAAGTGATCAACATAATTATTGACTAGGACTATAAAATCTTAAATGGTCAGGAAATCAACTGCAAGGATTTTTTTGGTAGTGGATTTGGAAACAATCAAGGATATGGTTATAAATTCCAAAGTACATACAAGGCGAGTATGTTGTATAACAGGGACTAGCCTTTGGTACCCAAACAGAGAGAAACCTTTCACCTCAGAAATTCTTTATTGAAATGGCTCTTACCTGCCTGAGTGAGCTAACCTCTTGAGGCACTGGTTCTCAACCTTCCTAATGCTGTGACCCTTTAATACCTCAGGTAAAGCTGATCCCCAACCATAAAATTATTTCATTATTTCATAACTGTAATTCTGCTACTGTTATGAATCACCATGTAAATATCCGATATGAAGAATATCTGATATGTGAAATGGGTCACGACCTACAGACTGAGAACCACTGCTTTAAGGGAGCATAAACCATAAGGATGCTTTAAGATTTACCTTGTCTGACACTCACAGTGTAGTATAGATTGTTCACATTAAAGCATCTCTTACTTGCAGGGTATGGTGGCTCACACCTTTAATCCCAGCACTCAGGAGCCAGAGGCAGGAGCATAGCCCTAAGTACATTGTATACCCCTCCCAGCTCTGAGACTTATATTTATTATGAAAGCTTAAGACATTTGCTTGCTCTTGTTCCCAACTAACTCTTATAACTTATTGACCCATTTATTCTATTCTAAGTCCTGCCGCGTGTCTGGTTACTTCTTCTCATTTCTGGCACCTGCTTCTTCCTCCCCATCTGGCTGGTGGATTCTCCTGCCCCTGACTCTCTCCCAGAGTTCTATCTCTCCCCATAAGTCCCACCTAGTCCCTCCTGCTTCTCTATAGGCTATCAGCTCTTTATTAAAACCAATCAAAAGGCTAGAGAGGGAGGGTTTACAAAATATGATGTAGTCATATGAATAACAGTACCAACTTTGGCACTCAACTCTCTGGAGGCATAGAAATCAGCATTTGAATGATACAAAGACAATCTTTACACAGTGTGCAATAACATTATCCTAATGCCAAAGGATATCTGAGAATACAAGGCCAGCCTGGGCTACAGTGTGAGTTCCGAGACAGCCATGGCTGTTACACAGAGAAACCCCATCTCGAAAATGGAAAGAAAATCTCTCCCTCCAAATATTAGAATAAACAAACCTTCACTACATCATGACAATATTGATGGAGAAAATAGTAGGCAGGCAAAGAGCAGAACAGTAATTCTTGAGTGTGGAGTGGGTGTGGTCACACAGGTTTCATGGCGCTCAAGGAACAGCACAAGGGTCAAGCTCCTCAAGGAAGAAGTGAACAGAGAGTAAGTAAAGAGAACACCCAGAAATGAGGGCATCTTGGGATACATTCTAAGAGACAACAAACAAAACAAACAACAGAATGTAGAGTGTTAACTGCCTTTTCATTTAATTATATACAGGGGATTTTTCAAAGTAGAAATTTAATACTTAGCCTTGTTAGAAAACACAAAGGTTAAAAAAAACATTTCTAGAGTTAATTGAATGAATGAGTTGAATTATCTGAATAAAAAACCTTAAAACTATGTGTACTGTGTACATTATAATGACTGAGGCAAATGTTATGGTTCTCGCCTGAGGAAAAAAATCGAGAAGATATGCCAAAGGTCTGCATACGTGCACTAAATAATGATGCAGTTTTATACATATTAAAATATTAAAACCTACATGTTCATTAGTAAGAATTGGTTAAATAAAAACTCAGATATCCAAATACTAAATTCTTCATCTTTACCAAAATCGAGGATGTTCTGTAATTATGGACTTCAGGAAAGTGCCCATGATATTTTGAAGGGAACGGGGAATATTTGCAAAGCAGCATGCAGAATGTCATCCAGAAACTTACATTTGCATAGAGAACAAAGGTCTTGCAAAGTTATGCAATTGATCATTATGGGAGTGGTGTCATGGCTGACTTCCTGTTTTGTGTGATTTCATCTTCATCTCTGGGAGGGGAAGAAGAGACATTGAACTCAGTTTTAATCACTAGAACTAAGTGTGCAAAAATCAGAAGCCCCTCAGCTCCACTCTCAGAATGTGGTCGGGATGGAATAACTATAGGTGGCTATTTGTTTGGTTCAGGTTCTTGCTCTGTAATTCCCGTAAGGTTATTTTCAGGAGTGGGACTGGAAGTGGCTGATGTAATTGTCATCTCTGAGATTCACTGCCTCCGTCTGCTAACTTAGGCCCAGGCCTGGAAGATTCTAGCCTTCATACAGTCTCATCTAGACCTAGAATGTTTTCAGCATCTAAGACTTACTGCTGAATAAGCTCACCCCTTCTTGTTCTTTCTGAACTCTGGCTGGCTGGTTCAACTCAACTGTCCTGGCTTGAACTCATTTCAGGCTGACTGAATCAATCTGGCTTCTATCTCAGCCTCTAACTTAATTCCTCTACTTGGCTTCATACTAACTTTGGCAATCTGGTCTAATCTTCTGACTCCTCATTCTCTGGCTCATTCTGTCTTCACCTGTGTCTATTTTGTTCTCTCTCTGCAACTGGTCTCTTTATAATTGTCCTGGTAAAATTGCCTTCCCTCTCTGCCCTGCTCCCTCAACTAGCCTCCCTTTCCTCTCTTTTCCCCTGAGACTTGGGCAGATCCTATTCTGTCAAATCTTTCTCTGATTCGTCACTTTGTCTGCCACTCAATTAGGCATCACTTTAAAGCATAGGTGCTTCCTTCTACAAACCACCTTACCTTCATTATTTGGGATTAAAAGTATGTTCTAAGAGTGTGGCTGCATTCCAGCCAGATCACAAAGACCTAGAAGGTCTTCGGATGTGGTCAGAGCAGCCACGCTGCAAGATGAAAATTTTTTCTACAGTTACTGGCTTTTACTATTTTTTTCTAAAAAGTCTAACATGACAAGAAGCTCTTGCTAAAGGTGATAGATTGTAAAACCACACAGCATTAAAATAATTAAATAAAAAAGTTTTGTTGTTGTTTTGTTTCGGCACTTCATTTGTCCTGGGTAATCCCTGTTTCAATCATTTAGGTCGTTGGTAATATTGAGAACTGGGAAGATTGTCTATTCTCATAAAGATATCTTTTCACCTCCAATTACTAATCACAGGCTCTATGGTTCCCAAGAACCCAGCCAGTCACGAGCCAAAAATGCCCTTCATTTCTGTAACTGCAACAAGTAAATTCCAGTCACACACAGTCTTAAACAGAGTGTGGCTGGAAATACCAGTTTTCTCCTTCCCCTCTTGTCTGAATCCAGAAGTGTGTATTTCATTGGAAGTGGCTGGAGGTGAGAGGAAGGCAGAGGACATTCAGCAAGAAACCAGCCCTGTCAGGAGCATCATTAGATTTCCGACAGCCGTGCTTCCTCACAAATCCACAGTCCCCACTCCACCCTGAGAATGTCACTGTTGCTTTCAGTTCTTCCTCTTCTGCATGAAACATCAGACAGAAAATCGATGGGAGGCACTCCCACCAGCTTGTCAAATCCGAACGGTTTTCTGTACCAGTTTCTCGGTTGTAAGAAATGTAGTCTTTCAAACGTGGAGCCTGCCTACGGACTGATCCTCCAGTTCATTTTCCCACTTCTTTCTCCAACAGCAGCCACTAACCCTGAGTAGCCTGCAAAGCTGATCAATCCCATTGTCTCTGCAAGTACTCAGCCATGATGCACAGCAGACGTTTTTGCGTGGTGCCAACATTATATGAATGATTGCACCTGTGTGTATTATACTATGCCTTTTTTTTCTTTTATTTTTCAAAATGTCTTTGAAATGTAATTATTGAGTATACAGTACACTCGAGTATTTACTATCAAGGTCATGATGACTTTTTGTATACATGCACCAAATCCTCTGTGGAAGACAAGCGAGATGGATTATCCACACGACTGCTCTGTGTAATCCCTGCGCATTTCTGTGCTATACTTACTGAGAATGTTTCTGATACAGTATTCTTGCAACTTGACTAGATAGTAACCTTTTCATTTTTTCCTCAAAATGACTTCAACAAATCCTAAATATTACTGTTACTTCACCTATTTTCCAAGCTGTTTGTGCATCCCATTGGTTTAATTTGCATATCGGGAATTATGAATTTGGTTGGCCTGTTTTTGGTAGGTATTGATCAGAAGAATTATTTGTTCAGTAAACTACTGACCATTTGTCATTAGTTGTTTCTTTTTGATGATTTTTAGGACTTTGTTACATGTCCTAGTGTCTTAGTCAGGGTTTCTATTCCTGTACAAACATCATGACCAAGAAGCAAGTTGGGGAGGAAAGGGTTTATTCAGTTTACACTTCTACATTGCTGTTCATCACCCAAGGAAGTCAGGACTGGAACTCAAGCAGGTCAGGAAACAGGAGCTGATGCAGAGGCCATGGAGGGATGTTACTTACTATATTGATTCCCCTGGCTTGCTCAGCTTGCTTTCTTATAGAACCCAGAACTACCAGCCCAGGGATGGTACCACTCACAAGGGGCCCTCCCACCCTTGATCATTAATTGAGAAAATGCCTTACCGCTGGATCTCATGGAGGCATTTCTTCAAGGGAGGCTCCTTTCTCTGTGATAACTTCAGCTTGTGTCGAGTTGACACACACACAACCAGCCGGTGCCCCTAGGTAGAGTTGCCCTCCCACTCTTCATTTGCATGTTATTCCTTGTCTTTATATCTAGCTTTTGTTTCAATTGCTCCTAATAATTTGACATTTTAATAAAGCCAAGCTCCCAAGTGTTAGGTCTCAAACCCTCGACAAAGGGCTAACTGAGGTGCCTATTTACATAACAAATCATTCGTGGCCACCAGGTTCTCCCAGCATCCCTCAGTCCCTACCTGTTACGGGGTGTGGCTGGCATATCACACCCCTACTCTAAACTCCTGCAGCCTAGGAACTAGGCTGGCCTTCCTCCACCTGCCCGTCCCTGTATAATCCAGCCATTTTACTCTCTTGGCTCTCCCTCTCCCTTCCTCCCTCTCTGCACATGACCTGGCTCAGGGTTCTGTTCACTCTGGACTCCCCCAGATGTCTCTGCCTCTGGTGATGCTCTCCCTTTTATGTACAATAAACCTTCCCCTCCACCAGACCTAGGAGCCATCATGTTCTTCCTTTTTATATCTTTTTTGCATCAAATCAATGTTTTTCTTTCTGATTTATACTTTGGTGATCCTCAGAAAAATGGTGACACCACAAAGATAAATTATCTTCCCCCTAAAAAAATATTATTTTATCCTTTAATACTTGGATATTTAGTTCCGTCTACCACAGTACATGACCACAGGCTAAGCAGTTGCACCGTTAGGAACCTGATTTCACGGAAAACAAAAGCCACATTTGTTTATGAAACTAGTGGAGCTGTCTCTCCCATGCTAGACTTCAGAATTCACTTATTTTCCTGGCCATTTGTGCGCTGGAAATAACTTTTGAACCTTGTGAGGTTGTATTGCATTGAAACATTCAGCAATAAAGTCACCAACTAAGGAGATACAGATTAATATCTTTGTAAAGTTAGCTTTCCTTATCCAAGGTCGTGATCTGTTTTTCTAATTTTTATTGCCATCTAATAATTTTTTCAGGCCCTCTACTGAGATACTACTCATGTCTAATCAAGTGTATTGTCCTTACCCCAGCATTAGTGACTGTTCAAAGCGTCACGTAGTTAGCGGTTGTATTAGGCCTGTTTACTTCATGTAAAGAGAAGTACTATTTGGTTTTTGTGTATTGATGGTTTGGGTTTTGGTTTTCTTGTTTGTCAGCCTTTCTGAATTTTCCTATTAGTTCTAATAATTTGTCTATAGAGTATTGGGACTTTTCTTTTTTCTTATAGAACAATTAATAGTCTTAAAATAGGAAAGTGTTATCTCTTGCTTTCTAATGTATTCCCCTCCCTCTCCTCTTCCCCCTTCTTTTAACTCCTCCTTCTCCAGCACGACCCACTTCCTTCTCTTCCCAATACCTTCTTCCTCTGCTTATTATATGACTAAGATTATGAGTAAAATTCCGAAGCAAGCCTTCATCTTTGTGTTTATCCTAACCAATGTGGGACGCTCCCAGGGCTTGACAAGTATGTGACATTTACTTGAGGCTTTTCATGATGTACTTACCAGGTTCAGAAATATTTTCTTCTTCTCCTAACTTTCTCTCTTTTGCATTTGATTATCATCTTTAAATAACAAATCACTGTATTAATTTCATTCATTTGTCCTATAGCCCTTAAGGCAATCATATATAATATCTTATTCATCAGTTAACACAAATTACATTATTTTATTTCTGGTGTTGTTATATTTACATTCCTGATATAAACTATTTGTTTAGGCTTTTAAACATATGCTAATGGACAAAACTTCAGCGTTACTTTATTTAAGATGTGTGACTGTATTTTACAATTAAATTATATTTACTTAACTTTCCTTTAAAAAGTGTTGGCCAATAATATAGTTCTTTTTCACATTATGATTTCTGAGATAAAGAAAAGATGATGTGATAGATTTGTTTTTTAAATCTTTGGTACTGGGACCTAAATTATTGCTTAGCTGTATCTAACGTCTACCGCTGGTTGTCGACTTCTAGATATTATAACATTTGTTACAATCTTCAATAGTAGCATTTTATTTTTGCATATCATTCTGTCATTGTTTCAGCTTTTGTGATTTTGTTTTGTTTTTCTTAGATTTCCTAATCCTGTGTGTGTGTGTGTGTACACATACGTATGTGAGCCAGCTGTCCACAGAGGCCAGAAGAGGACATCAGATTCCCCAGAATGGAAGCTATAGACTGTTGTTAGTTGTCTTATCTAAATCCAGGTCATCTGCAAGAGTAACTAGTACTAACCACTGAGCCATCCTCCCAAGGCCTTGTTTTTCCCTTAAATAAATATAACCTTTTGTTGATGTCTTTTGTCTAAGCAGTCTCATTTTTGGTTCACTGATATTGTTTTTCTTAAACTGTACTACTAAGTTAACTCTTATTTTGTTTATTGCTTTTAATCATTTTGTTCAACATTCTATTTCCTTTTATGTTTGTTTTGTTCTCTCTCTCTCGCTCGCTCGCTCTCTCTCTTCCTCCCTTTCATTTTTATTGAACAGTCTGGTTCTGCTCCTCAGTCTTTTGCTGAGAGTGACATCCAGACCACAGTCAGGCCATCTTAGGACGCATTCTTTCTCCTGCTCTATCACGATTTGAGAGGCATACAAACAAATCTAGTCATCAGAAGGCTTGGCTCAGTTCCTTGGGAGGAAGTGTTTTTATCAGCTCATCTGCCAGGGCCCACAGAGCCCCATAAAACTAAGACTTGCAGCAGTGAGTCAGCGAGACTCTTCCTTAGCCTTCTCAGGAGCTTACAGGCTTGCCTCAATTCCTGACTTCCAACCGTGAGCTTCGCTAGGTCTGTCTCCATGTCTGTAATATACATGCTGACAGTTGCTTCCTGAATTAGAGCCTGGTGGATCTGTGCATTCAACCTGAAGGATAGGTTTATGTACACTTCCATCCTTTGCGTTGTCTTGTTTTCTAGCTGTACCCATAACTGCTAAGTGTTTGGAAAAAAAGCTCCAGGAAAGAATAAATTCACTTCCCAGTAGCACTCAACTCCTGAAGAATTTTGCTCCTTAGACCTGTGTTTTGCCCTTCCTAATGCCTGGTCGTGACTGCTGACGCCCCCTCTTTCTGATCATCCCGTTAATGAATGGGAGAAGAAAAGAAGGAAAGGGAAAGAAAGAGATTAGCTGGACAGCTAAGAGAGAACTGAAAACTAGGAGATACTATCTCAACACATTTGAAATAATTAAAACAATTAATAATCACATTGCTCAGAGGTCACAAGTAGAGTAGGCTTGTGCAAGAACTTACGAGGACTGCAATCTGCTTCTTCTATGATTCTCTCAGCTCATCCTTTCTCTGACCTGGTGTTGCAGAAAACCTAGCTGCGATAGGAATATCTGGATGTTAATTTACATTTAGTGAAAGAGAGTGACGTCTTCTCATCCTCAGAAACCTCCAATTACCCTGTAAGAGGACTCTTTGGACAAAACCACATTATATATTCAGTCCTTAAACTAAGGACCATCAGAGATTACTCTTAGATCAATGTGGCTAAGATCAGTCTCCCGAAACATACAGTTACCTCCTTCGGAGCTGCCTTGTGTAAGATGGATGTTAGATGGTGCTAGGTGCTATAGATAGAGAGTCAACTCCCATGCTGCCCCAGCAGGTGACTGACTTATCCTTTAATGCCAGCACATGATGTAACTCATTTGATATGGAAGAAACTATAAGTTTACGCTCAATGGCATTATCCAGATTAGATTTGAGAAATATGCGTTTAAAAGTTTATTCTATGTATAAGAAATGAGAGAAAACATTGCTTAAAACAGAATCATTCACTCTGTGCTCAACCAATGTGGTTGGTTTGCAATGACCTTTTCTTTTTTTTCAAGGTCTTAAATAATCCTAAAGTAATATTGCAGGCAGCATCATTAATATTAGTCTCACTTAACAAATAAACAATGGCCTTATCGATGAACAGATGCCAGCTAGATATGGTCGTAGAGAGTGAGGACAGTGAAATATTTGACAGATCCACTCTTTCCTCACACTTGACAAGGGGGATATAAGCCTTGACTTGGCTTACCCAAGCACATATAGGAAGGCAAGCAGAGGGCAGAGATGTGAAATTTAGGTGTATGATTTGGCTTGTTCTGTAGTTCTTCTATTGAGTATCAAAATACAATACCCATAGGAGAGATAAGATGGATGTACAGGTACCAGACACATGATGATCACATGGAGCAGACATGGTCTAAGTTAGATTTTGGTGCTGATTCCAATTCAGCCTAGTCAGATATGAATAACGCCTATCATTTGACCAAACTTGGGCTCACGAATGGGAAGAAATAAGTGCTGTTTCAGGCCAGCAACTTCTGATATTATTTTATTGTACAGCATTATTGGTGTACATCTGATTGATACAGATAGAAAATAGAATGTTAAGTGATTATTAAAGGGGAAAATAAAAAATAACTATTGACCTGGCTCAGTGGTTATCAGCATTAGCTGCTCTTTTAGAAGGGCCAGGGTCGACTCCAGAACCCACATGATGGCTCACGACCATCGACAACCACAGTACCAAGAAATCCAACAGCCTCGGTTGGCATTGCGTGTTCATGGTGAACATACATACATGCAGGCAAAGCAGCCATACACATAAAATATAAATTAATTAATTAATTAAATTCAAAGAGATAATTTAATTGTTCCAGATCATTTGGAAAATAGTTGAGTCAGATCTAATTCTTCTGCCTCAGACTGTTGGTTTTTCTAAGACATACATTAGCAGGTCACCATGCTGTGGCATGGTGGTAACCCTACTTCAACAAGCAATTCTTCCAGCCATGGTATCGCAGAGCCTGTGATTGGTGGCTCTGCTACATTGTGTTAACCAATGAGGAGACAAAAGATGGCTGTCAAATATGTGAAAACTGAGAAATAACTCACTGCACTGTTATTCACAAATCTTTTATTCTGTCACATGTAAACTGCACATTTACTATGGAGCTGCTTCACTCAATGAGGTCTTGGTAATCACATGGCTAAGCTTAGACTTCTTGGCATTTGAAACTCACTTCTGGGCCTGGAGAGATGGCTCAGCGGTTAAGAGCACTGACCGCTCTTCCAGAGGTCCTGAGTTCAATTCCCAGCATCCACATGGTGGCTCCCAAACATCTGTAATGGGATCTGATGCCTTCTTCTGTTGTGTCTGAAGACAGCAACATTGTACTCACATATTTAAAATAAATAAATTATTAAAACAAACAAACAAACACCTCACTTCCCCAGCCAGAGTAGCTGCCTTTCCTGTGCTCAGCCACCATGTGCTGCTAGCAGATGCCACACTGGATTGTACCAAGGCAGAGTGTATCCATCATTTCAGAAATATTCTCTTGAAGGCATCCTTATAGACAATATGCAAAATCTTTTCAGTCTAGTCTCGTTGGCCCGTTTGCAGAGCTTTTGGATGCTCTAGCACGCTGTGCTTCGCTGGGCCTCCCTTGTGAAATGGGTATCCCTTGAGTTTGAACACATGAAAGCCCTACAAATCTGTCAGCAAGGCTGGCCGGTGATGCTAAAGAAATGTATACAGGTACCTCCTGGCTCGGCTGGAAATCCCAGGATAAAGGAGCAGCTGTGTGGGGCCACAGCATCTGGAAGCAGACTCGGCGGCCCTGCAGCTGTGCTTACCTCCAGCTCACTGCCAAGCTCAGAAGGGAACAAAAATCAATGAAAGGGAGAGATCATGGTGTTTACCAAGGAGGAAACCCTCAGACTTACAGCACTGAGAAGTGGGATGCTTCTGAAGACTCAGAAGCATCAGCATTGAGGAAATGATGGTGATTGCTCTAGATCGGCTTGATTTAGAGAAGTGCTTTTCATCTTCTTGGTTTTGTGTCTGTCTCTCTTTGTAAGATAAAATGAGCACATTCCCAACCCGGCCAAATTCTGTAACGGAGAATGTCAAGAATGATCAGTCTATGATGGGCACACCTCGCTAACAACATCACCTGGGATCTCCAATCCAGAGACAAGTCATCAGACAAGGTTCAGTTGCCTTATGCAGAATCTTGATCTTCTAGACAAGGCTAGAACACCTGCAGAAGGAGATATAAAAATAAGAGTCTGTATATCAAAATTTGTGGGTACTTATATCTTGACAATGGACCCCTCACCCCAAAATTCAGATTCCTGGCCTTAGGAAAAAGCTAACCCTTTAAGGATCACTGTTTAAGGGGTTAGAGTTGCAACAGAAGCTCATAAAACTCATGAAATATAAAAATGAATGTGTGTCTGGGGGAGCAGTGTTTGAAAGTTTCTCTCCCAAATGAAAGAGACCCCCTGTTTCTTTTCATTGGGTAGCTCGGTTTATACTTTATTTTTTACAGTCCAGACACCCTGCAAAGTTAAGTGCAAGCCTACTTTTGTTCTTTTACAAAGGGAGTTTGTTTTAAAACATAAAAAAATGGTTAATAAAAAAATAAGTAAATGAGGGTTTCTAACCTTTTCTGAAGAGTAGATTATTATAAGAGAGAGCAACGTAATTACCTATTCAACAGGTAGTTTGCTACAACTGAATTTCCAAACTTAAATAAAACCAGCAACACTGGAGTATTATTATATGTAGTATAGAGACCATTCAATGGTAGACTGTCTTAAAATCAAGCAAAAGTTAAAAATAGCTTTAAAAAAACAAGACATTTTCCCTCACTAATCAATGCATTTGAGGCATGAAAACAAAGAGTCTTCCCCGGAATCTGCCTACCATTCAATGTTTCATCAACTCAAAGCACATTATTAGCTGATAATTGTTAATCAGTGTTTTCTGAAGTTACTGACTCATTTATTTATCCTTAGGAATGCACTTCTCATTAAGGTATATTATACCCCTGAAAGGTGTGCTTTACTTCATCACAAGGCAACCAATTACAGTATAGAAAGAAATGTGGGATGTCGACCAGATGCAAATCGACCCAGTGATGATGGGGACAGGTTCCTGTTTTCAAAGAAAGGTAATCGGATAGAGTTGAAAGCACTGAGTACTCACCATAGTTGGAAGTGCACTTAGACAAAGGCAAAGGTATGAATGAAAGGCTCAGAGAACTGAACGTAGCAGAGGATGTTACCGAGCAGAAAACCCATCACTGGAGCTAAAGCTGGGCCAGTAAGAGTTCTTTGGAAGGCAGAAGGTGATGCAGAGACTCCAAGCCACACAGAGAATATGCAATGGCCTTGTCAGAGTAAGCTGAAATTAGTCGTGAAGCTAGGCATGAGTTGCCATGGTAGACCTGAGAGGAGAGATATCAGACAAGCTGCCCAAGCGGCACAAAACAACTACAAGGCTCTGGCTTTTATCACGAGACATTTCCTCTGTGAATTACCAAAGAGTTCCAAGTGGTGGGCTGACATACTCTGACCTGCGGATTCGGAGATTCGCTGCCAGCCCTTTAAGCATCCTGTAAATGGCGCCTTCCTGTGCTGTCCCAGGCATAAGGAAGTCCAAGGGAAACACTTTTGCTTTTCCCTGGTGCCTTCCATCTCCCTGGCAAGTTCATCTCCCCTGTTCATATTCCTTTGCTTTGCTAATATTGCCATTGTCCTCAGAAGCAGCTCCTTCAACCTTCCACCATGGGTCCTTCAGCCTTCAGAACTGGATTGGGTCAGCTGAGGCATCAGCTTCATGGACCCTGTAACTACCAGATTCTCAACCTCTCCAATGGGAGACCAACACTGTTGCACTACCCAGACTGTATTGTGTGGCCCTAATCAATCCTCTGTTGATGTATATTCATGCCATCATTGTTCCTCTAGAGGACCCTGTCTAATCCAGATGGATATGGTTAGACTTGCATATCTTTTAGTGGAGTGGTTTGTTGTCAAGGGCTGTGGTACATGACTAATGCAGGATAAGAAAGCCATGGGGAGGACATGTACTACCTGAACAACACATCACCCTAGAAATGGCTGTCAACAAGGCCAGCCTGGTGTTTCTGGCCTTGATAAATGAGAGCGGAATGACCTACAAAGGCAATCCAATTTTTCTTCCTTTGTACTTTTGCTTGAAATGTTATTTTACCCTTTGGTGTACTAAGATCTCCCAGGGATTCGGGGTCTCTACCTTAATATATTGTCTGTCACTCTGGCATGTATCCAGTGGCAGACCCTAATAGGGTTTTCACTAGTAGTTATTATTCAATCATTTACTTATGTCCTAAATGAATACTTTCTGTACACCTTGTTTATGTCAGTCATGAAGAAGATACACAAAGTGAATACACTTGCAAGGAAAATGTTTTCAATACTCATGGAAAGCCATGTCCGTAAGGGAGATCAGGCAAACGTTTCGGAGGTAGTGATATGTGGTTGGGAAGGATGCAGATAATGTGGGTTGAATAAAACGGTAAGAAGATTGGTAGGCCAAGTATGGCTGAGAAAGAAAGTCTATGTGCTTCCAAACAGGATGGTACGTCAAGGAACACAGTAAAAGTAGACACAGGCTGGATTTCCGAGCATGGTCAGTACACAACCTATTTTTGAGGTTTCGATCACGGGTTTGACATGCTTAAAATATAATCTACAAGTAACACCGTCATCAAATATTTTTATACATTTTAGAAGGTTTGTCTTTTTATTGTGTGTTTTGAAGCTATTACAAAATAAAAGAAATTTTCTCTCTAATTTGAATAACTAATTAGCATATGGGGTTGATAAGTTTGGGGCGCCATCAATCCCATCTCTGCCACAGAGGCATCATCGGGCTATTACGGATAGAAGGCAAATGAGAATATAACACCAAGAAATTAACTCAAGTCTGTATTGCACCCATGAAACGGCCACATTTTTATTTCACAAAGAAAACTTTCCCAGTTCTCACTATTAATTTGTTTCCAATCATCCAGAACACATAAAGTCTCTCTTTTAATTTAAAGAGAGTGAATTAAAAAAAAATATTTGGTTTGGGAGCCAAGCCCTAGAAAATCATAAATGATCCTATCTGAAATTTGCTATGGCTAAACAGTAAATCCCGGGAAAATGATGCTTATGTTCGTAATAGAAATGTCAGCAAAGCCTTAAATACAGCAGCTCAACCTGCTCCCATTACCATACAGCCAAGTCACATTTGTAATTGAATTTTTCCTTGCCTTTCCTACTGTGTGTGCTGAGTTCAGTACCTCATGATAGCAGTTCTTAAATTTTAAAGCCCCGTTTTCATCTATTCAGACTAATCTTTGACTCAGTAATCTTCATTACCACTACTTGTATTTTTTTTTACATGATTATAATTCCCTTCAGAGAATAGACTGGTGTGTTATTGTGTTAGTAAATAGTGGATTTCAATAGTATTGAGAATAGTTCTTGCAACCCTTACCTCAAGGATGAAAGATAACGAAACTTATCTTTTTCCTTAGACAGGACCGGGTTTCTGGTTGGAGGACAGCAGCGGGAATCTCACAGTGGCTATGGACGCTCTTATCAACGTTAGTGGTGGGAAAGTAATCGTGGTCTCTGTTATACTAGAGCAAAGCCACAGAGAATAAGCAAGTCAATACACACCCTTAATGACTTCAGCATCCAGCATTCCCAATCCAGTTCCCTGTGTCTTGTAAGGGACTTGTGCAAACAGGAGCATAGCTTGTATGTGAGTACCAAAAGATAACTAGACTCAATGGATGGAATCAAAGTTTCAAAACCTGATTTCCAAGCGACTTTTGGAGATTTTACTAAATGGGAGTACAACAGGGGTATATCTAACCCTTGAGCAGGCAACCTGTGGCAGGAACACTGCCCATTATAAAAAATAATAATCAGAGGCCCATGAACCCCTCTTTTTAAATGGTTACATTCAAACCCAGACACCTGTAGTTTTACTAGTTGCTAAAATGGCTTGTAATCACACATGCATGAGACAGATGTTAACCAGAGCCGCAGTAACTGGTTTCCATTATAAAAACACAGGTGAGTGGTGGGCAGAGGACGGGACGGAAAACTGAGATCTGTGTGCATTAAAACCCATCATTAGAGATGTACACCAGCCTGGAAAGCATTTCTTATTAAAAATATATTAGCCTACCTCTCTGCTGCTTTTAAGCCACAAATATTTACATCTCCCACCATGGTGTGCTTACATTTGGACAAGATAATAGTGACTAATTCCATCCCCTACGACGTGTATTCTTCAAAATATTGGTATTCCTGAAATGAATACCAGAGCCTTGTAGAAATCTCTGAACCAATTTAAACATAGAAGGACTTTGATAGAACTGCTGTTTGTTTTGTTGTTGTTTGTTTTGTTTTGTATTATTTTGTTTTTAAATAAAATAACAAAGTTTAAAGGTCTTATAAAAAAAAAAAAAAAAGTCAACATTAAAGTGTGTTTCCAGAACCTCAGTCTCTCAACAAAACATGAGCCAGAGCCTTATTTCTAGCATCCTGCAGTTGGGTTGTTATAAAATTTACAATACAGTGTATCATTTCACCAGGGACTGAGTCACACAACCCAGGATGCACTTCATTGAGGAAGTCACACCAAGTATTACACAAGTACATTTTTCTGTGAATGTTTGGTTTGCTCAGCTGAACTTCAGGGGATTCACATGTTCCAAAATTCTGGTTTACAACATCTGGTATGTGGAGAGGAGATCGCTCATTCTGGAATTCCTTGGGGGGGGGGGGGGTTGAGACGCAGACTATTCTCACAGACAACAAGAGCTGTCTTTCCAGAGACCCACATCACACCTGGGATGGGACCTTCGAGCCAACATTTTCTTTCAGAGGCTTTAGCAAAGGGAGCACAAACAGAATGACTGGGTTGGAGTAAACAGGCGTCTATGTGAAAATCTATCTGAATTGAAAAGGGAAACAGGATATGTGTTACGATGTCCCATAACTCATCAGGAAAACTCATTCCAAGTCATTCCCAGGGATGATTTTCTCCCCCAGAGGACCTTATCATTCCACATTTTTTTCCATTCTGAAAACAGACTTTAAAAAAAAAGAAAAAAACTAAAGTTGCTCTTGGAATGAACTGCAGCATTGTGCAGATTGTGAATGAAAGATGTTGCGACCTGAAGGTTCACATGGTGTTTTTTAAAGGGCCAGGAGACTGTTCACTCTGCAGCCCCAATCATTCTCGGGACTCAAATGAGTCCTCAGGGACAGTACGGCCATTGATGATGAGGGAGGTGTAGTACAGAGAGCACCTGCCAAATCCACAAACCAATGACGAGAAAACAGCAAATGGAACCAGCGGGGCAAAGCTGTTTAGACATATTGCAAAGTCATTTTGGATATTCCCACAATATCTGTTAAATATTCATGTATATTCTGACAACTATGCCCTTGCTCCAAAGCTTGAAATTATTGGGTCTTTAAGTTATTCTCAGAGTATAAACCGAGCACTCCTAGAAGCATATTAATTCTTTCCAACTAATGGCATAACGCTTACTTCACGGGTGTTCCAAGCTTTACTGGGGAACCAGCAGCCCAGAACTCAGACTGTGTGTATCTTAAAGGCTGTGTGTGTGTCTGGTCCATGAGACGACATTGGGTGGTGGTTTTGAGACTGAGTGTGCCCTGGAATGACTGATGGAGCTTTATTGCCAGGCAGACATCCAAGTGCTGCCCCTAGATTTTCATCCAGTTGATCTGAAACCCCTAGATTGACATATTTTTCTAAAACACAAATCCACAATTTTTTAATGTGTTGTCAAGATTAAAACTAAGGCTAATACGAAGTGTGTTTATGGAAAACCTCCTTATGCCATGAACTCTTGCTGAGTTAAACTTATATACCCACGAAAATATAGAGTGGTTAATCTTCCCACTGCTGAGTAGTCTTGGGTGTTATAGATGTTGGGGGGAGAGCCAGGACAGGTCATGTAGAGATGGCTTCTAAGACTCGTCTTTACTGATGGCTCTTTCCTTATAAGAAAGGTAAGACTGTGCACAGCAGCAGTTAGCATTGCTGTGACAGTGGCCCATGCTCATGCATGTTCCTGGGAAGGTCTCCCTTTTGTGTTGTGGATCTCAGTCTCACTGTTCCTCCCAATGAATGGACAGAACCATTGCCAGGCTAGGACCCTAGCTGGCTTCATCTCTCCAATTATACATCCAAGGTCATCCAAAGTAAAAACACAAAAACAAAGACAAAATAACACAAACACAAAAAACCCTGGCAGCTTACATTGATTTCAAGTCTACATCAAGAGTCAAAAGAAACCTCTAAGTACCTATCTTACTTCTTGAGTAAAGATTTAATATATCTTCCTAGTTCATCTCTTGAGTAGGAGAGAGGCTCTGATATAATGCTGGACAAACTGGTAATTTGAGAAAAGAGGCTGTCATCAACAAAACTCACTCTCCAGAGCTTCTCACTGAGTTAATACACACACACATACACACACACACACACACACACACACACACACACACATATATACAATACAATATATATATGCAATATATGTATATATATACATATATACATATACTATATATATATATAGTGTTTTAAGTAAGTTTATGGTGTTGGTCTAGGCAACATTCCTAGCTATCCTGAGCCACATCCATTCTCCGACCACAGTTACACAAGCCTACAAGTTAGCCGGGTAATGTGTCTTCAATCGATACCATTAATAATAAGAAATCAGGAAGCATTTGTCTTGTATTCTCAACTTTTGAGGAAGAGACCCTTTCCAGCTCCCTAGCAGCAAAATAAATAAATAAATAAATAAATAAATAAATAAATAAATAAATAAATAAATAAATAAATAATAAATCCAGTAGAGAGCGACAGCAAGAAGCACAGGTTTAGCATAGCTAAGAAAGCCTTAGCCAACCACTCAAGCTCTGAAGAGACAAATACCTTCCTCACTTTCTGACATATTTTGTATCTTTTCCTCATTAAATATTCTGGCAATTCTACCAAAAAAGCTGGGGGGGCACTTTTCTATCCTCGGTGAAATTACTTAGCTGTGATTTCTTCACTCACAGTTTTCTTTATAACAGAGTAAGAATACAGAGACTGAATCTTGAGAATCAAAGCTTCTAAATCCAAGGTTTTTTCTTTTTTTCATTAAAAGACAGAATGGATCTGGGTGATGGTAGAACATGCCTTTAATACCAACATTTGTGGGGGGGGGGCAAAGGCAGGTGGATCTCTATGAGTTCAAGGCCAGCCTGAACTACAGAGTGAGTTCCAGGACAGCCAGGGATGCTACATAGAAAAACCCTGTCTTGGGGGGAGGGGAAGTACATATATGTGTATATATATATGAATACATAAATGTAACCCATATATTATCTTTAAAAGATATAATGGAAAATGTGCACTTTTAATATATACCTCAATTTTTATTGATAAATAATTGTTACATCCAAGTTAGATTATCTTGAAAGACTTCTGCTTGCATAACGAAAACATCTCAACAGGTGCGATATACCAGTCCTGAGCTATTGTTGAACTAAGGCAAAAGCTGCTGCTGCTGCGCCCTTCCATCCAGCTCTCCGTAGAAGCCCACCCATTTCTCATACTGTTGGCTTCTCATTCCTTCTGGGGAACATGATCTTGTTAAAGTCCCTGTCTTTGTTCATGAGCTATGCTGAAATTTCTCTTCTATAAATCCTGAAAACATAAGGAAGAACAAATGAAAGAAAAACGTTCTCTACTGATCATGATTTTGCCATGAAGACATGTCTGGCCAAATCTTTTTTTTTTTTTTTTTTTTTTTGTTCTCACCCTAAACTCATTTTTAAATACCAGTTTCCATAATAATTTAGGACTATTAGGACTTCCTCTATTTTTTTAATCATCATTATTAATGAAGTGTGTAGCACAGACAAGGCCCCCAGGCCTAGCTGTCCCTCCGTATGTACCAGCTCAGGTCCTCCAGCCCCAGCCAGCCTCCATCCCTTGCACTGCTTCGTGAGACTCATCCACTGGCTGAAGTACATTCCCAAGCTAATAGTGCCGACACTTGAGAGCTGTATAGACAGTTTCCCGAGATACACACAGCCAGAAAGAAGCCATTCCTCACTATTCCCCAGACCGGCAGCTTGGCCTTCATTCCACTCTTCCATTTACTGTTGAGTGGTGCATGGCAGAACCATGATGCTATTATTTATTTTATAACTGTTATTCCTCTCAGTGATTTGAAATAACTGCTCCATAAATGTTTATCTTTCCTTCGAATCTGTGGAGGGAAAAAAAATTAAGAATTTTTTTTTCTGATCTCTACTGGATTTATTTATTTATTTATTACTAACAGACAAAAGGAGAAAAGGCTTGGAGTTATAGTATCCACCTTATAAGCCATTTTGTTAGGAAAAAGAAAGCCTTTGTGGAAAAGACCAGAGCTTCAGGTTTCCCACATCCAGCGTAGCCCCAGTCCTCCCATATCTGAAGGAAGTTAACAGCTTTAAAGTTCATGGCCACTTCTGTGGTTTTCAGTTCTCCCAGTAGATGCTCAGGCAAGAGGAGTTAATCACTTTAAAAAAAATGAGGAGGGGAATTTTTTCCCTCTTTAATACAGAAAGAAACAAACAAACAAAATCCACAAACTTCTTTGACTAAATAAAGTTTCTAAACAGGTCAGTGTTGGAAAATACTCTTCTTTTCTTCAGGAAACTTTATTTAACCTTGCAGCGACTTGAACATTCACAAACTCATCGACATGTGTTTTCATTGAAGGCTGCTCCTTGACTTTAGTACGTGATTTGATTGAATACATGAACATGATAGCTGGAGATTTATCTTTTGGGAAGTCTTTTTCAATGAGCGGAAAGTCCGCATACTCCACAGTGAATTCTGCAGCAGAATATATTAAAGAATTTTAGGCTCTGAAACAAGGATGTTCTTGGAATTATCTTTTCCGGTGAAAGCCCGTCCAAAAATTGTGTCATGTTTTAATCAAAAAGCGTTTAGATAAATGACATAAGGTAAACGTCTCGGTAGCAGCCAAAACATTATCTTAGTTCTTGATTTACGAAATATTAATGTCATTTTTGTGGCAGGAAACTCTTCCTCCCCCCCCCCTTAAGCATCTCTTTAGAGAAAGAATGTCAGAAAACAGAAAACATTAACCAGACTCTAAGTATTTTTTAAAGGAGACTATCAACTACGTTCTGAGATTTCTGTTTCTTCAATAGGTGAGACCGTAACCTGGCTTCATGACTCACACATGCAATCCCAATACGTAGGAGGCTGAGGTAGGGGCATTGCAAGGAGATCAATGGCAGCCTTGGCTTTACATAGATTTGGGCTAGCCTGAGCTACAGAGTAAGGCCCTGTCTACAAAAGTAATAAGTAAAAATGAAAACTCAGTCTGACCAAGATGGTTAGGGGGATTATTAAGGCTTGGACATCTGTGCAGCAGGCTATCCCCTGTCTCTGCCATTCCTCTCTCCATGGCATTAACTCCAGTCTCATCTTTTTTAATGTGGCCAAGGCCAGGTGTAACCACCAGAGAAGGGCCAGGTGACAATGACTTGCTGGGTTTCTGGTGTTGTCTGATCTTCCTCTCTCTCCTGGGATGTGAAAACAGGAAAGGGGTAGATTACTTAGAAGCACTTTTTACCAAGAATAACTTCCAATGGGTTGCTAATATTTACCAGAGTGAAATTGTTTTAAAACCATTTTCCAGGAGACAAATTAAGGCACACATGACATATTTTCTGAGTACCTTCAGATTTCTTTACAAGAAATTGCTTGCCACTCTCCCATGTCCCCTATAGCACCCCGTCCCCCCGTCTCACTTTGGCTCAGAGGAGAAATAACCAGACATAGTGTCCCTGTACCAGTTCAAAATGTGCTCAGAAGGGACAACCACCTTTTACAGGTAAACTGAAAGGTGGCCCACAAGAGTTCCCATGACTTACTAGTATCAAGTAGATGGCAGATCATGGCAAGAGCCATGGGACTGAATGATCAAAAGTACAACGTGGTATTCCCTAACCCTGACTTCCATTCCTGATGGCAGCTCACTGGAACTCAGTAATAATGTATGAATATTAAACACAGACAAACGCACACTCACATTCAAATGCACACAAGCATGCACACATGCACACAAATGTGCACATACACAAATACAAACATGCACACAGAGTTGAACAAAAAAAGTGTGCATGTGTGGTGTTATTTAGAGCATGTGCATAAACAGGTATGTGTCTCCTTCCACATGGCATATGTATATGAGAGTGTTTGTAGTTGGCACACATTTCATTAAATGCGCAGGACATTTCCTAGGGTTTGCAAACTAGCTAATAGCAAATGATGGGTGTTGCATCATTAATTCCTGGATATTGTTCTTCTCTACAATATTCTCCTTTATCGAGAGCTTTACAACCACGATAAACAAACATATAAAAACACAAGCTTCAAGTCCAATGGGCATGGATTCGTTAGTGGAGTTATGGTTTTTAATCGTCATCCATCTACCCTCCAAATGGCTTTCCCCAAAGAAGCAACACGAATTCCCTCTCTGGAGGTGAATCAATTTGTACTTATTCGTGCTACATATTTTGTTTAGATGTATATGAATCGTCCTACTTCACAAGGTCTTACATACAAAAACAAAAACAAAAAAAATTCTTAATTTTCTTCCTCAATTTCCCAAAGCAAAAAAAAAAAAAAAAAAAAAAAAAAAAAAAAAAAAAAAAAAAAAAAAAAAAAAAAAAAAAAAAAAAAAAAAAAAAAAAAAAAAAAAAAAAAAAAAAAAAAAAAAAAGTGTCTCATGAATGGAGAAACAGGTTATCTCATGCTGTGGGTTTTTTTTTTTCTTTCTTTTTTTCTTTTGCTATAGAGTCAGAACAGGTGCTGAAATGTGAAACCCTTTGGAGGAATTGTCTAGGGTTGAACAAACCAGTGCTGACATTACCCTCAAGTGAAGCCGGCTTTACGCAGATCCTCTGCAAAGCAGTGGCTGTAGACAGATGATTCATAGATAATGATTTCAAAAAAAGACAAAAAAAAAACAAAAACAAAAAACAAAAAAAAAAACTATACTGTCACTTTAAGAAAAAATAAACTAAAATATGAACTACAAAAAACCCTGCCATTTCCAGCCTGGGCTTGATTAATGATTTTTCTATCTAATAAAAGGTTCACAAACCATCTGTTTTTCTCCCTAATGCCTTGCCCAAAGGTTTTTCGTTCCTATTTCAGGCTCGGGGCCAACTGACATTCCACTCTTTTTTTTTTCCCAGCCTTGTAAACAAACCCTTCTCTCTTTTTAATCTTCCAGCGCTGTTTCCTACCCATCGTTATGCATATTCATTGCGAGTAAACATTTTTAGTGTCTACACTTAATCTCTTCCAGTGGCAATTACTGCTCTATGCTGTTTTGTAATGCAGGAGGGCCAGCGCTTTCCGTTCTAATAACAGCTGGGCCGCAGATGGAGCCTGCAGTCATTGTAGAAAATAAAAATTTACAAGATGCCAGTGGAATTTATTTCAGTTTTATAGAGTCACAGGAGGGACCTTTCTGTATCCGCCTTCAGTGAAATCTGCAGGCACAAGGCAAGCTTTTGACATTTAATCAAAGGGGGGTTCAGGTAGGGTCTGGAGCAACACAGGCAAGAAAGCAGGTGGGTCATATTAGGCAGTGCCATGGTTAATTTATTTAGAAGTGATTGGCTTAGATGTACACAGCCAATATTTGACATCGTGTATATATCTTGTTTAGCACCCTGCCTCTAAATTGTTACCACTGGAGAGACAGTGAGCTGTCACTGTGAACCCAACCAGGTGTTTGGTAGGGCTGTGACTTAGAGGTGCTGGTGGTGATGACTCTGTACTCGCCAAAGACAAGGGTTTTGTGCTGTTTCTAGAACTTGCTTCTTTTCTTCCGCCTTGCCGCCTTCCAGCCTTGCTCTCTATCACTTTTGTACGGCTCCTCCAGGACCCTGGAGTGTGCCAATGAGCTTTTGAAAACGGGGCGGCAGCCTTTACTTTAACAATGCGGTTTAACTGGAATTTGTTCTGTTATATGACTCGAGTACGTGAAAATGGATTCTTTTGAAAGGCTTAAGTTCCCGATGTGCGCTGTAACACTGATCCAGGGTAGGATTAGAATGGTGCCGTGACATATTGAGCAACCCACGTGCGGTGGTTAAGACCTAACTAGCACCACCAAAATGAAAACTAAATTGCCGCACGCACACACTGTAAAACTGCAACTCAATTCGAACGCAGGGCTGTTGCTGGAAATTTGCCCAGTGGCTTTTAGACCTGAGACACTAGACCCCACCCTCTGTCTCCCTTCTCTTCCCCATCACCTTTTCCCCAAATGTAGGGAAGGAACCCACAAAACCCACTAAAGGATATCTCACATTTAATTCGATAAATGAGCATGGGTTTCTGGATCAGGTGAGATCCATGTGAAAGATGCTTGTATTTTTGCATTGGGCCCTTCAAAGCCACACACCTTCAGCTCGTTGCCTAGCAACCAGGAGAGACCCACTGAGCATGCTCACCGAGAAGCCTAATTGCTATCACATTTTACCTTTTTTTGTTTTTGTTTTTGTTTTTTGTTGTTGTTTTGTTTGCTTTCCTTTCACTTTTTAACCCTATTAGCCAAAACCGGATATCTGTTGTTGTTGTTGTTGTTGTTTTTGTTTTTGAAGGCACAACTAAAGTGTACACAAAATTGAAAGGCAAGAGAATAATATATTTTGATACCCAAAGAAGTCTTTAAATGCCACTGTCAGGCATCTATGGTGGGCCTAAAAACATCAAAATTGAGTAAAAGGCATAAAAACATCAAAAATTGAGTAGACTGATATTAAATAAAGTTTAATTTTTCATTTATTCAGATTTTTATAGACTCGTTAATTTTAATTCCCTTATCTTTTCCGATTGTGGCCTGATTGTTCTGAGTCACAGAGGAGGAAAATGGAGTTTGAAGCCACGTGATTAAGAATATTAGTAAACTTTGCTACAGGACTTAAATTATTTATACTGAAAGGAAAACCACCTTTTCCATCTCTGTTTTCCCTTCTTCTTACTCCCCCCATTTGTTTGATGATTCCAAATTACAAGCTAAGATCCAGCTCCGTTCATCTTTCCACAAACAGCAAAAATAATTTTGGACATCTCAGAGAAAAAGGCAGGTTCTTTTCTTCCAAACTTGAAGAAGACTGACATTTTAGGTCGGCTGCCTAACCAATCCATTTACTGAACTGTCATAATCGTGTGCTTTCTTCCAGCATCTAGATTTGCGTATATAATAAAATATTCTTAGGACACTATCTATTGAACTAGTTTTGTGACTAAACTGAATGCCATTTAGATTCAGTTTTATGTAGAATTTCCAACTACATTTCCAGAACTTCTCTCTCTCTCTCTCTCTCTCTCTCTCTCTTTCAAAATTTCTTCATTTGAAAAATTAATTTTTCTTCTTAATCGTATTTATTTCATTCTTGTCTTTGCGTGAGTATTCTAATTTTTTCTACTTCCATGAACTCAATGCATGTCCACTAAGTCCATGGAACCAAATGTGAAATCGTTGTTTATACTGAATTGCTTTGTCAAAAATGCTCTTAGCGCAAAGCTGTCCTTGTCACCTTCCGGTGCAAAGTGAATATCAGCAGGGTGTAGAAATAGGCTCATGAGGCGAGAGCAATGTGTTTAAACCTTACCTCTACCACTTGCACTGCACCCTTCCAACCATAACTTTCTTCTTTCTTCAGTAGCCAAGGCTTCCTGGACAGGAAGCATGCTGGCATCACACTACCCTTAGCAATGGCAGAGGGGGTCTGGAGAGAAATGCACTGGCAATGTTTGCCTCAGTGTGTGTGTGTGTGCATGTGCGCGCTACTGAGATACAATACTAACAGTTCTTGTTTATGCATGAGCCAGTAATTTTGCCATTCCCACAGAGACAAGAGCAGAGGGAGCAAACTTTAGCAGATGAGCCATATTACCTGATGTCCTAGCGTTGGTAAGAATTCCGGAGCCATACTGGATAAGAAATTAATAAAATCAAATATTTCATTTCATTATGATTAACCTTATTATGCACAGAAGCAGGTCAACCAGCATGGGTAATGAAGAACTAAGCAAGGGTAATTGGCGTAGTCGGGATTGCTGGGACGGCTTGCGAATCCCACAGAATCGCTGGTAAAATGGCACTTGATTCCTTTCTCCTTCCACTCCAAAAAAAAAAAAAAAAAAAAAAAAACTAACAAAAAGATCTAAGTACATACACATATATACACAATATGTGTGCGTTTTTAGTTCCGTGGCTGGCACTACTCAACTTCCATTTATATAGCTTCACATATGCTCTTTAATATGTGAAATCTACGCTCCGTAGAGAAATCTTCTTTCAGCTTCATTCATGCTGACGACCCTCTTCCCCCTTCTCTTCTCTCTTCCTGTCTTCTGTCTCATTAATCCCTCTTTCGAGCACACACATGTGAAGACACACACACACATTCACACACGCAGACACGTGGACTCGGCAATAACACTAGTCCTCGTTGCCATAACCTACAATGGTTTAAAAGGAAAATGCCTTTTCATTTTTGTTTTCTCCTAAACCTAACAGGCTCCTGTCTTAAAGGGACTCCGTTCTGCAAGCCCCTGCCTATTGTACCAGGCTCACCCAGAGATCTACCTAAAACTCAGCGTTGAAACCCAAAAGGAACATTTGGGAGTAGAGGGCTGTGAGGGCTTTTATGAACGGAAAGAAATGAGGTAACTGTGTGGCAGTTTGCTCTTTCCCATCAAAGCAAGATCAGAATTCACCATCTCTCAGATGGTTATTTTGTTACATCGGTACATCAGTGGTGTCTGGGCCTATTTCGTTTTCAAGTTTTCTCAACCTTAATCTCTAGACATCCTGTGGAGGGTGGCAAGTTAGAACTCTGTTCCAACAAACGCATCTTTACATTTCCAAGTTAATTCAATCCATTCATTTGAATGCAAGGCCCTTAAGCATCTTCACTTAAAGGTATAGATGTCGTCACTCTGTTTCCTTCTTTCCTCTCTCGCTTCTTCTGTGCGCTATTTCTTCTGCTGTATTGAAAGCACTTATTTATACTCTGGGCTCCCTAAGGAAAATCTGTTGATTCCGTTTTTGTTTGTTTTTGTTTTTGTTTTTTAAATTTTCTATAATGTGTCCATTCTCTCTTTTATAGAAAACCTACCATTTGAAATTTTGAAGCATCAAAAATAGTAAGCAAAATTGGTATTTAGAAACGGAAAACCTAAGGAAAAGGTATTAGATTGTAAAGCATAATATGGTCATCTTTTAATTACCAAAGAGGCCTATTTTCTTTTCCAGTTCTACACAAAATGACAGAAACTTGTAAATGGCATTAAGGAATCAAAGACAGTATGTAACCAAAATTTTAAGTATTTATAGTTTTCAGATTGTGTGAAAGCAAATTCAAAATTAAATGTCTTTAATAACTGAAAACAGAATTCCCCAGCAAAGGGCATTTGAGCCTTTTCTAAGACTGAACAATCCTTACTCACAGAAACCAAAATAACACCAAATTTTGGCGAATGTTCCTTTTATTAAAAAAGAGGAGCCCGTATGCATGCCTAGTCATTTATTCCAGTTGAAATTCCTTGGGGGACATGGCATATATGTAATAAATATGATCCTACATTTATCAGATGCAAAGAGAAAAGAATTTTCTATGAGCTTGATTGATAGCACAGATTTTTCAATGATTTGGGAGAGAATTGTGTATATTTTTCTCCTATAAAACAAGTATTACATATGCAAATTTCATTACACTAGACAAAGGAGTGTCAAAATTCGGAAAGATGGAGTCGGCTTTTTTTTAAAATTATTATCGTTTGAATGGTTACTAGATAGGGTTGTGGTTGTTTTAGTAGAAAAATTACATAAAACATTTAAATAATGCATACCTAACATTTATTTCCTTATTAGTAATTGTTAGGAAACTGGCACGCTTTGCCAGCCTATCTGACTGCACCTGTTGTTTCGTATTTCCAGGAGACTCACACACCAATTTTGCCTGAGTGCACTGGGTGTATTTTCCATTGTTTTGATTGTGCAGTGAGGGCACAGGCAGTCTGCATTCCAATAAGAAGGCACATTTTATTCAAAGGGGGAAGTCATGTCCTTGGAACTTCAGCCTTAATGAAACACTTTTAAAGGGGCACACTGATTGGAACGGGAAGGGATCCAAAGAGAGGAGCTTCCAAAGACAGGCGGGTGGCTGCGTCTTCGAGAAGAAAGGAAAATTGATTTGATCCGTGAACTAGAACTATAGTATTCCAAGCAACTTTCGAAATGTCTGTCTGAAGTTATCGGAGATGTACAGGGCGATTGTAGGTAATGGAGCAACAGACTGCAAGAAAAAACCCTCTGAAATCTGAGTTAGGATGAATTCTAACTATTTTGTTTAGTTGTAAGATTTTTTTTTTCACTCTCAATTTGCTTAAAAGAGTCATTGAAGTTCCCTTGACTAATTTTGGCAGAATTAACATTTCTAGCTGGTTGATTTGGGCATCCAGTGTCTTCGGACATCTGTACTATAGAGACAGCCTGCTCCAGAGCTACCCTAACCAAAATAGCACATTTCTGAGGATGTAGAACAGAGATTAGGCTTCCCCAACACAATTCATACTTTTTAAAAGGCGCGTCAGAATTTTAAAGTGCATTAAATAAAGGGCATTGGCACATTAATACAGCTCTCTTTGAGGAAAGATCTCGCATCATTTTTGCTGAACCGTTGCACAGACCTTCAATAAAGTAAATGTTCAAGGGAAGAAAAAAAACCCATATGCACGTGGTGTCCTTGGGAACTAAGTAACTTTATGTTTAGGGAAAACTGAGCCCAGGAGATACATTGTTTCACAGACTTTAAGAGGAGTGGAAGGCCCCAAGGGACTGTTGTTTTGTTAACTTATTTTAAATATTGTGTTTTTCTGCAGCTCTCTACTATGTGGCAGGGACTACACAGGATATTCTAATGTGTGGTAATTTATTTTTCTTTTTCGATAGTTTTTCTTCTCTATCAAAACAGGATGTACAAAAAACTAATGGCTTTCTCTTTTCCTAGAACGACGGTGTTAGCAACAGACTGGTAGAATTACAGAAGGACTGCAATAGGAGGATGGACTTGCTCTTAGCCTGGCTCTGGCCTGCTCCTCTGTGGAAGCAGTGCAGGCGTAGTTTAATGCCACCTAAGAGAAGAGTCACCGGCAGACAGAGTATTGGCATTATGCTAAGCAACCTGTTTGCAGATGCCCACTGGGATCACCATGCAGGTTAGAAGGGCAAAATACACAAAGTAGAATGTACAAGTGTCCATTTTGTGTACAAAAAGAGACGGCATACAAAACCCAGACCCAAATAGGAACCGTTTGGGATTGGCAGATACTGAACTGAATAGGTGTAAAATCATCAATGGTAGATGAACGGAGCTGGAAGGAGGAGTCTTCCAAGGCTCAGCATACTTCAATGTTTGCGTTCTTTACAAAAGACAATAGAGAAAACAGAAAAAAAAAATTCCTGAAGAAGAATCATCACAGACAAACACATTGTTTGAGTCAGAAATACCTGCTTTCATCTGACATCTTTTTATCTATTTACTAAGCCTATGTCAGTCATATTTATTGTCAGACTGAAGCATGGAGAAAACAAAACAAAACAAAATGAAGGAATTTTACCACAGGCAACATTGATAACAGTATTGTCCTTCTGGACAGAAACTCTTCCAAGAGCAAAGATCTGGCAGCTAAGCCTCCCGCAGAATTAAGATGGGAGTGTTTCTGAAATTCATAGTTGAAGTAATAGCTTTCACCTGTGGGCTTCCAGCCACAACCAGTTCACAAAGAGAACCTTGCAAAAGTGCCCAACGGGGTGTACGCAAGCTCCCTTTTAAACCACAGGAGGTAACCTCATGCCTGGCCAGTGACGGTGTCATTAGTATTTTTTTTAATGTGCCAGATACTTTCATTGGCTTCTTGCTCTTAGTGCCTTTAAAGAGTACCCCGTCTTGAGTTTCTTTTCTTTTTTTAATTCATTGTCTTTTTGTCCACTATAACTGATCCAGACCTCCGTACCTAAATATAAACTGTCCAGAACTGGACCAACTGGGATAATAGGAGAAAAGACACGGTCATCTTAAATATTTACTTGGCGCTAATAGTTTCCTGTCCTGGATGAAGGAGGTGGAGAGTAAGAAAGGATGTAAGAATTCTGAGTAAACTTCAGGCATCAAAGATGCAAACTGTTATATATTAGGAGAGGTGGTGTCACCTCCGTTCCTGAGGCACATAGCAACATGGGAAAGCTTTTCTTGTCATGAAAAGATGGCAATTTATAAATAAACGGAAGGTATTAATTCCTCATGGGTTGAGGTGACATGCAGAATTTGGTCAACAGAATTACAAAGAGAGTGCTGTGAGCATTTCTAGTGTGTTCTGATGTCATGGGCATATTTTGAGAAATAAAACATAAGACTCAAACAGTCCGCACCAGCACTAGGTTCTCCTGAGCCCCGGGAGATGTCAAGGATGAAGGCTCCGTTTTCCTTCCTTGAGAAAATGAATTATGCGTTTATCTCAAGGGACAGATTACAGATTTTATAATTTGAGTAGAACAAGCTAACATGGCTCTAGTCTCCCACATGGGTGTGTGTTACTGTGGAGGAGAGCGAGATGCAGGCCCCATTAATAATAGCAGTTGCATGCTTAATTTCATGTGCACTGCACTGAAAAATTACTTCTTACTATCTAACTAAAATAAGATTGAGGAAGAACTTGGGGAGTCAGGAGCACTTCCAACTTACCTTCTCAGTGAGCAAGCCTCCTGTGACTTGCATCATTTAACAGACAAACAAAAGACACAGAGAAAGGTCTCCCCTCTGGGCACATTTGATGCCCTGAGAACATGGATCTGCTCCCCACAATAAAAGGTTGTCAAAACACCCCTATTCTTTTTACACCCCAATAAGAAGAACCCAGTCATTTTACATAAACTTCTAACTGTAAGACATACCACAGATTAAATGGAAGGTATATCTGAATTGAAAGCTCAGAGCTGAAGACAGAACGGAGGCACAGGCCTTCCATGTGTAACCTCTGACAATCCTGTGCCATTGCAAACATGGAGCTTTCGTCCTCAACTGTGTTCGGCACAGAATTTGAGGTACACGATGCTTCTGAGATGCTTGGGGACCCTCAGGTTTCACAAGTGTGAATCGAATCTTAATTAGCCCCATAGAAATGAAAGCCAAAAGCAAACAAAAAACAAACAACAAAAACCAAAACCTGATTTTTTTTTCCCGTGGGGTGACAAATTCATCTCAGAATTCTGAGGACGTTTCATGACTTCAGGACTAAATATTCTACCTTTTAGGAAAACCATTGGTCCTGGTTTAATGAGCACAGCTGACTGTTTCTAGTGTCTGCATTATCTGTTATTTCAATACCCTAAGTCTCAAGCCATGTTGGCCTCCTTATTCTCATATCCAATTCAGACTCTCCAGGGTTTTTAATCTGTCTTCTTTTCTTTTTCTTTCTACTCCCAGAAGTTTAAGCTCCATGTTCTCTAGGAGCCCCTGCCTTCTCTTCTTGGGCCTTCTCTCTCATTGAGTCTTTCCACGGGCATTTGGAAATGACTTTTTGACCATATTTAAACCTTGCCGTTCTGTAACTCAGTGTTATAACACTTAGGCCTGATTGATTTTCTCAAACTACATCACCAGTCAACGCCCAATGAACAGGAACTGAATGAGGAAAGGTTCCCCAGACATTGCTGTTCAGCTTTCTTCCTTGACTTAATTCTTATTATTTATCTCATATTAAGTGGTAAATACCTGTGTGGAGTCAGGACCAGGCCCAAGGGTACCTTCTACAGCTCCTGCTGGTGAATGCCACAGCACTTCCAGAGCTCAACTTTAAGATGGGAGTCTTCCTCCACAGAATTCTGTGCAAGGTTAAGTCAAAGGACGCCTCAGAAGCTTGACCTTCCTGGCGATCCGTAGTTGCAATCATGTGGCTTTTATTCATTTAAACTATTAGTAGTTCTTTTGAGAACTACCCACCCAAGTTTGTGTCCTTTTTATTTTGTTGTTTGGTTTGGTTTTGTGTTGTTTGTTTGTTTGTTCTGATCATATTCGCCACACCCCATTCTCCAATTCTTCCCTAATCCAGCCCCTCACTACCCACCCAAGTTTGTGCCCTGTTTTATTTTGTTTTGTTTGTTTTTTATTGTTTGTTTGTTTGTTTCCATCAGGAACAATTTGTAGTGTCCAACTAATTTCAGATGTGTACTTTTCCGCTGGAGCATGGGTGACTTACCATGGAGTATACTCTTAGAGGAAATGCTCTCCCTCTACTCACAATTGCCAACAGCTCCAGGCTCTGCCTGAGATGACTCGCCCAACTCCCACCTCTATGCTAGCCGTAGTCTGGCTTGGACTGCCACATGTCTAATACGTGCTGTCACAGTCACTATGAATTCATATGTGCGGCTACCTTTCGGTGTCCAGAAGACACCATTTCCTCTTAGTCACCCACCAGCTCTTACCCTCTCTCTGCCCCCTCTTCTGCAATGACCTGAGCCTTGGCAGAGGTGTGGTACACATGCTCCCTTTAGGAATGAGCATTCTGAGGTCTCTCAGCCTCTGCATTTCAGGTAACTGAGAGTCTTGGTCTATGGGTATAATGGTAAGCCATTAGGAGTTGGTTTAGTACCATGTCCATTTAGAAGATTCTCCCCTGGAGTGTTTTAATGCTGACTCATGTTGTAAATGAGCAGCAGGTAGTTCAACACACAGAGAAGAATCCAGCTCTCAAACAGGAAGTAGATCTTGATTTCCTGATCTCCAAATAGTATGTCCCTATTGGAACCTAATCCTATCTCCACCTCAACCACGAGTATATGTGGCAGCTACTCAAGACTTTTTTTTTTTTTTTTTTACTATGACTGATTGAGATGGGGCATCTAGTGAGTAGAGGCCGGTGTACAGTTCTTATCTTACGATGTCTAGGCCCATCTCCATCAGAAGAGCCTAGGAGATGGCACGGTCAGTAGAGTGCTTGCCTTTCAAGCCTGAGGACCTGAGTTCAGTCCCCAGAAGCCATCTAAAAAGCCAAGAGCAAAGGTATGTACTTGTCCTTCCAGCTCTGAGGATGCAAAGTGTATTGGCAAAGTGGGCCAGTAAGATGGCCCAGTGAGCAAAGGCACTCACCACACAAGCCTGACAACCATGGCTGGACACTGAGGACACAAGTAAGTATGGAATTCGGTGACAGATGCTACAGAGTGGCAGTCTGTCTTCTACACATATATCATGACGTGTGCATGCCCTCACACATTACAGGAGCACTTGCGCACACACACACACACACACACACAGAGAGAGAGAGAGAGAGAGAGAGAGAGAGAGAGAGAGAGAGAGAGAGAGAGAGAGGAGGGGCATGCATACTAATACAAGAGAAATGGTGATGGATGTGTTTGTTACCTTGCTTCACAGTGATCAAATCATCCATAAGAACAACTGAAAGAGAAATCTGTCTAGACTTATAGTCACGGTGGGGAAGACATGGCACAATGGCTCCTTCCTTGGTAAGAGGTGCACAGGCCGAAGTTGTTAACACTGTAGCAGACCAGAAAGCACCAGTGCTATCTAAACCACAGCAGTAATGGGATCCACATGGACTGGGAAGTCTTGAGTTCAACTCCCACTCCTTCCCTTTCCTGCCTATTTCCCTGGCTATCCACACTCAGAGCTTACATTCCCAATGTCTCCTTTCCTCTCCGCTTCCTAAGCTATACAACTAGTCCTGACCTCTTCTCTAAGCTCTGAATGATGGAAGGTGACACCATTGGTGGCTATCTTGGCTAAGATTTGGTAAAGAAGGTACATAGGACAAACCCAACAGATGTCAGAGAAAAAGTAAGCATGAGCCCGGGGAAACACCACCCGCCTCTACAAGCCAGAACAGCTCCTTGAGTGTCCAATCCTCCGAATCTCACCTGACGCACTGACTCCACACTGGCTCCGTTCAGCTGTATGTTGCTGGTTGCATACCGAGAATGCCTCACTGATAGCAACGTCAAGAAATTCTCATCCCACTGAAGGCAGACACCAAATTATTAAACCTCGCCTGGTTCCACACAATTCTAGTCCTACATGTTCATAAGTAATAACAGCAGTGTGTATATGCTTTTCTAGAAAAGAAAATGACAGAATTTATGCGCCTTCAAAAACAAGAAACAAAAAACCAGTGCACATTTACCTGTGCGTTGCCTAATGGAGAAAGACGCTACCTTTGGCGTCACAGATCTCAACGCTGGTGTCGATTACTTCATAGGCTATGAAGTAGCCTTTTTTTTTCTCAGATTTTTACAATTTATTTTTTTTTGATACTTTATTTACATTTCCAATGTTTCCCCTTTTCTGGGTCTCCTCTTTGGAAACCCCCATTCCCTCCCCATACCCGCCTCTATGAGGGAATTCCACCTCCCACCCACCCGCCCACCCATCCCCATATTCCCACCTTGACATTCCCCTTTACTGGGGCCTCTAACACCCTCAGACCCAAGGGCCTCTCCTCTCTCCCTGATGGTCATTGAGGCCATCCTCTGCCACATATGTGGTCCGAACCATGGGTCCATAGATGTGTATTTTTTGGTTGGTGGTCCAAACTCCAGGATGACCGGGGGGGTGTGTGTGTGTGTATGTGTGTGTCAGACTCATTGACACTCTTGCTCCCTCCATGGGGCTGCAAATTCCCTCAGTTCCTTCAGACCTTTCTCCAACTCCTCCAACTGGGACCTCACTCTCAGTCCAGCGGTTACTGTTAAGTGAAACTTGGGCATTCTGAACTTTTGGGCTAATCTTAATACCTTTAAAAAGTCTGTTAATTAAACATTAAAGAAATTGTCAAGGTAGTACTATTGTCTCAGAGATGATTAAATTCAAAGGAAAATAAAAGTATTTTTCTTGAAGCTAATATACAAAAGAACCTCGTTGGTTATATTATTTTGTGGCCTTGAATTTTCAGAGGCTACCACACTGTAGCAGCCTTTGTCAATACCTCATTGAAGGCTTCCTCCTCAGGGCCAAGGGCAGACTTCCATAGCCTTGGGCTCTTCCTCAAGAATATCTTCTTTTCAGGGTGAGCCAAGTGCAAGTTGGGTGCCTCAAGTAGACTCAACTAAAAGCAGATGATCTGCTTCAGGCCTAGATCCGGGGCAGATCAAGGCCTCGTTTGCACTCGAGAATGGATTTGCTGCTAAGTCTTTTAAGCATATTTGAAAGGGATTATCAGAACCAATGAGGTGAGGTCTGGAAAATGTACAATTGCTAAATTCGGGGCCCACAAGCACAGAAGATTGACCTGGCTGGTGAAAAGCATCAGAGATCTCTTGCCAACTCAAAAACCCTCCAGGCCAGCCCCAGAATGTCAGGCTGGCAAGAAAGTCCCTGGCTGTCCTTGCCTGCTGGCCACTGCTGATCAGTCAGTGCCCTGGTAGTAATGTTCAGCTGTGAACCTGAGGCAGCCTGCTGGGGCTGGCATAAGCTGGAGCTTACACAAACGCTGTCCCCTTCCAGATGTGACAGCATGCTCGGCCACCACTGATGCTACCCCTCTGAGCTGGAACACCCAGGAGCTCTTCCTCAGAGTTTGGTCACGTTTTTCCTTTCTTTGACCATCTATCAGTGACTGCTCCCCCTATTGCTCACATCAAATCTCTTTAGATTTGACTCCCCGACTCTTCCCTTTGTCAGATCCCCAGCCAGTGCCAGGGACATGAAGGCAGTATTTTGACTGTGTTCCTGCCAGGAACAGATTCTGCATAGATAAAGTGGAAGGATACCCATAAGATGTGATCTCCAGGATCTATGACCATGTATTGCTCAGAATACCATTATTCTCGCTTGATAGTGTCTGGCATGGTCCTAAATAGTAACATTGACTTACATAAACGTTTGTTACATGCCTGGCTCTGGGCTATAGGAGGTGTACATCCTAAGCCATTTAATTCTTTCATGGGAAAATTAGAAAAGAAGTGTAAAGTGGTAAGAAGGCAAGAATTGTCCTGGCTGAAGCGTTTATGGCTGACTGTAGATCTGGTCCCAAAATACTTTTTTTTTTTTTTTTTAATGAATATATAGAAAAGACGAAGGCAGAACTCCTGAAGGGAGGTTTTGAGCATCATAGTAGGGAGACAGTGACTGGGAAAGGGGAGGTCTGACACATAAGCCTGTGCCCTGAAGTATAACCTGCCTCATTCCAGTACTGGTCTCCATCATTGACCTTCTCATTCAAGTGTGTCTCAGTGTTTGTCTTCAGTAGGGTTAGAACCCGCTTCTGTTTCCTGATCTCACACTTCCATAAGAGCGCTTCATGAGTCCTGAAAAGAAATCAAGCAAATCGGCAAAGAGTCCAGATATGGCTTCCCCTCCAAGCCCCTGAAAGCCACGGTCCCTGCTCCTCATGTCCCTTGCCTTTCACCCTGCAACGCAGTAATAAGAAATAGTTTCTGACAGCAAGCACTGTGCCTGCTCTAGAGTTCACAAAAAAACAATATGCTATATAGGCAGAGGATATGCAACCTTCTATCTAAGACAAATATTAGCTGGCTATCAACACTGCTGTCTTCAGAATGCTTTGTGGGGGTTAATTACATGATGTCTACGAAGCAGTCTGAGAACTCGGGGAAGCTGCTGTATAAATACAAGGTATGATTATTTTTAGGAGTTTCTACGACTGACATTCAGCATAGCATGAAAGAATGAAAAATTATCTCCATGTTCCCCGTCGTGGTAACAACTTCAGCTTAGGGTTTAGAGGAGCCATTTATAGAAAGTGCTAAAATTAAAAATTGCATTCCTTACATGAATTCATCTGTGCAGTTTAATCTATGGAAGAAGAGACATTTCTAAGCACAAACTTAGGAAAAACATGATGACTTTCGAGGCCAAAGTAAGAAATTGAGAAATCTAATGTTTTCAAGGAAATTCTGAGGCCACTGGCTCCAGTTCCGCTCCTGCCTTTAAGAGGTTATGATGTTTGATGGATGCTGCCCACCCTAGTCCTGAAGCTCTCCAGGAGGACAGTTCTCAACCTGCCTCATCTACGCCTACTTCACATTCCCAATGCCAAGGAGTTCCTAAATTATTTACATAAATAGGTCCCAGCTTGGCTCCCATTTATTGTCAGTAACCCAAAGCTCAGCCCATCAATGACTACTCCAAACAGTGAGACCTCCCTTGTTCTAATTCATGATGTCTCCTGAAAATCCCAGCATGCTCTTCTACCTTGGCAAGAGATGATTCTGTTCCTAGAACCACTTTACCCCAAATGCCTCTCTCTGTTCCTCAGCTCCACTTCCTTCACAGGTGTTATGGCAAATCTGCCAATTGCATGAAACCAAAGCTCCAGGGGCCAAGGGCTTCATTTCCATCTTGTCTAATGTTGGATGCCATGCTCATGGTACAGAACGAGAGACAGCGCCTACAACAATGGCTCTCAACCTTCCTGATGCTGTAACCCTTCAGCACACCGTTCTTATGAGGTGGTGACCCTCAACCATTAAATTATCTTGTCGCTACTATAACTGTAATTTTGCTAGTGTTACTTTCCTATAGTCTTAGACAACCCCTGTGAAAGGGTCAGTCAACCTCCAAGGGAGTCGCGACCCACAGGTTGAGAACCCCTGGTAAAGAGCAACTGGATCTAATCACCATGATGATATCAGCACAAGTCTTGGGAGTTAGCAATGCTAAAGTAAAAAAATAAATGAAGCCTGGTTGGAGAGCTTGAAGAGATGGAGACAAGGGGATCTGGAGTCCAAGATCAATTCAACCACATTGTGAAGTTGAGGTCCAGCTAGGTTACATGAGACCTAAACTAGATAAACAAAGAAATGAAGAGGTCTGGCCCAAAGATGATGCTTGAACACTCACGTGTCCCTAACAGACTGCCTCCTCCCCAACACCTCACCTTAGAGCCCTGGTGCACCGGTGTGAGGTCTAGTCCTTAAACATGGATTGTTTTGAGCTCTCATGTTTTTAATTTTAAAGGGGGCTGGAATGGTGCTCAGTGGTTAGAGCACTGGCTACTCTTACAGAGGACCTGGGTTTGATTCCCAGCACCCACATGGTAGCTTAAAACTATTTATAACTCTAATAACAGGGGATCCCACACCTTCTTCTGACCTCTGAGGGCTCCAGGAATGCATGCCCACAGACATATATACAAGTAAAACACCGACACACATACATTTTAAACAGTTTGCTAAATTTTCAAGTTAGAAGAATTTTTTTTTACTTCGTCTGTGGGTTTCCACTTTCAGCAAAATTAATTATACCCGAAGTAAGAAGACTTCAGTCTCACACAAGAGTAGTCTGGGGACAAGCAGAAGACTGTTTCTTCCAGAGAAGGGACTCCGGCTGTCCCCACACCCCAACATCCACCTGCCCTGCTGCATCTATAGGCTATGTATGGTCAGCTCATCTGCTGCAAATGGGCGTGGAGGAAACCCTGCTGGGGAGTAAATAGTAACAGAAGTGTCCACTCCTTAGCCCCATATGGGGTCATTTAGGTGTACCCATAACCAAGCCGGCTAGTCCTTAAAATAGGCCTGAAATTGATATATGATCATCAGGGTCATTAAGATGACAGTGACGAGGATCACCATAATCACCCCCACCATCATCATCACCATCACCACTCAGGTTTCATAACTGTTGCTCTGATAAAACACTCTGACAGAACTCAAATTTGGAAACAAAAAAGAACTTCTTTCCACTTACAAGTTATAGTCCATCACTGAGGGAAGTCAAGGCAGGAATTCAAACAGGAATTTGAAGCAGTAAGTCATGGAGAAATGCAGCTTGTTGCTTCCTGGCTCACTCCTAGGCTGCCTTATACTCAACTAGCTTTCTCATTCCTCTCAGGTTCATCAGCCCAGTCCTGTAGTGAGCTGGGCCTTCCTGCACCAAGATGATCTCCCATGGACCAAGCTGGTATGATTCAACCCTCAGTGGAGATTCCCATCTTAGGTAACTCTAGGATTCGTCAGGTTGACAATTAAAGCTAAGTAGGCCAATCACCACCATCACCATTACCACCATCATCATCATTACTGCATCTCCATCATCACCATCATCACCACGGCATCACCTTCATCAGCATCATCATTACCACCATCATCATCATTACGGCATCACCTTCATCAGCATCATATCCCATGAGTACATAAATTAGAGCTGATAAATTTATGCTACCAAAATAAAATTGGCAGAGATAAAACCAGGGATTGAACAAGGTCTCTAGAGGATGGTGCATCTTTACCGTAACTGTGTATGCACACACATGTACACGACTCCCATTTGTTACAGATATGGACTAGTTTGCCACTGACACCTCAGTTCTACCCTGGGCATTGTTAAGCCAATTGCTGCCCTTCTGTCTGCAGAGTTCAAACATGGCTTCATAATCCTACTTAACCCTCTACTCTAAACAGGCAAACAAAATAATCAGAGCTGGCAAGCATTGGTGTCCTTTCTAAAGAGAGTCTAATCAGCCATGGAAGACAGCACATCTCGCTCTCATCTTAATCGTAGTTTTAGAAACTAAGTCACTTCGCCTGTTTGCATCTCAGGCTTCTCCTACATAAAATAGGGCTAATTATTTTTTCATTCCTTGCTGGGGTGTGAGCAAAATGAGAAGAAAGGAGTTAATGAGCTCCTGGGGAGGTAAACACGCTCAACAACTGTAAAGGGTTGTTTTTATGGTGCAGCCACTTAATGAGCATAAAAATATAAGACATAAAGTAGAAGAAGCTACGAAATGAAGGCTATCCTGAAATAAGCAGCTCCACCGGGTGTCCCCACAAGGAATGCCGTCTGCAGTGCGTGATTGTAAGCACGAAAACAAAGCAACAAGGAAACAAAATAGAAATGAAATTTCCCAGGCTCAGACTGATGGTACAGTTGAGGCATCAGATGCTATTGATGAAGTTGAAATTGTTTGAAATGTTGGTTCATGCGACAGTTATTTATGGAATGCCTACCCCTGGGGAGACCCATGGTTTCGGTGTCCTTAAACACACAATAATGTGTGTAAAGGAACTGTGTCTCCACTCCAGTCCTTTGGAAATACAGTGTTATAATGTAGTAGTCCCTTTGGATCTGTGTTCTGCCCCTGGCTATCAACTGTAATGCACTGGATTAAGCAAAGAAGTAGCTGCTTTCCTTCTGCAACTAAACATCCATGTTAATGCTAGTTTAGCAACTGCTTCAACATGACAACATGATGCACCTCCCAGCACCCCCATCCCAGCACCCCCCATCCCAGCACCCCCATCCCAACACCCCCATCCCAGCACCCCCCATCCCAACACCCCCCATCCCAACATCCCCCCATCCCAGCATCACACCATTCTCTTAGCCTCAAGAGCTCCAAAATGGCTACTGAAGCTCCAATCAGAATAGTTCACGTCAGGCAAGAAGTTAAGAGCAAGAAGCTAGAAGAAGGAAGATAAGGAATAGGAAAAGAGAAGACAGCGAGAAGGAGGAAGAGGAAGGAGGAGACGAAAAAAGAAGAGGAAGGAGAAGGAGAAGAAAGAGGAGGAGAAAGAAGAGGAGGAGGGGGAGGGGGAGGAGGAGGAGGAGGAGAAGGAGAAGGAGAAGGAGAACGAGAACAAGAACGAGAACGAGAACAAGAACAAAAAAGGAAGGGGAGATGAAGAGGAGGAGAAAGATAGAACATGTGAAGGAAGAGGAGGAGGAAGAGAGGAGAGAGAGGACAGAAGGAAGAAGAGGAGAAAATCTGCTTGTTGACTTGTACTCTCTCTGAAAAGGCTCTCATCTTTAAGGAAGTCTGAGGCATGTGAACATGTCCATGCTGTTCTGGGTTAGTTTCAGGTTTACTCATTGCAATGCAACCACAGTCCTCATTGCGCATGAAGGGGATCATGGATATTCTGTAGCACGGGCAATTTCTATCGACGTAGGAACCAAGTAACAGCAAATAAGTTGACATAGAGATTCCCCTTCAAAGAGCTTCAGCCCAAGAGTGAAAACAGGTTGTGTGCTCAGATTAAAACAGATCAGAAGGGAAAATCGTTCATCACCTGGAGAACACTAGCCAACAGATGCAGAGCTATCACGTACACGCAGATCACACTGAAATGTCTCTGTTCAGTTTTACTTGGGGAAAGACAGAGGCTATCTTTTATCCCTTTCTTTTTGGTGTTTGGATTTCTAAAAGTCCTACCGGGCATGGCCACAGAGGCGGAGCAGGAAGGCGTGTGAACGGCTATCTCTTACGTTTGTTTGCCCGGGTGTACGATTTCGTGTCATTGTTCTCTTTCTGTGGCTGCTGGAAAAGGATATGGGTGTAATCTAATGTAATGAGACTTTAACCACGAACCAAAAGGAACTCGGATTTTCAGAAAACAGGTGAGAGAATGAACTACGGCTGCTCTCTGCACCCAAAATATATAGACTCGTAGAGTGTTGTGTGAGCTAGGCAAAGCCATGACACTCTGGGCTGTCATTCGTGATTCTGAGTCCAACTCATTTCCCATTTGAAAAGAAAGACACTAGTGGAAGACTGCCAGGAAATGATTAACAGCAAAAGAAGGTGGAGATCTGGCACTATGTACCACCTGAGCTTTGTGGTTCCAAGGCTCTGGGCAGCAGGGCCTCCCCAGGGCCAGCTGACATCTGCAGTGCATGGGTACTTAACATAACCACTTTGCATGCCTCCGTTGAGCCCCCCAAAATCCTTAATTTCTACCAAGTCCTATGATAGATATTAAGGTTTTGTTAAACTTCAAGTTTTAAACACATATAAGCAACAACAAAAATGTATTTGGGTACTAAGGTATGCCAAGAACCTTCTAAAGAGCCTAGCTTCCTCGTTTATCTTCCTTTCTGAGGTGATTTATCTTCCTCCTCTGATATTTGGTTCTCTTTTGACACCACATTCCTAAATCCTGCAGCCTCAGAGTTCTTACTCTAATGAGCTATTCCGCATTATCCTCTTGGTTCTTACATAAGAAGAGCCGGATGCTCGGATACCTGCTGCCTTCGGAGTGCTGTATCAGCTCCATCACGCAGGAACTGCCTCGCTCATTTACTAGGGCATCTGGCAGCCGAAGATCTGGAGTCTATGCCCACTACAGACAGTATTTTTCCATCCACTGCTATAGTCCAGTTGACCGTTCAACAGTGAAAAGATAGACAACAGTCTGTCCTAGCAGAGGCAGACTATACACACAGAAGCAGATAAGCAGATGATTCTGGGAACTCAGTTTTTAATAAGGAAAATGATAGAGTGATGGGATGAAGGTCCCAAAGGTTAGACTCATGGCTTCCACTAGCATGGTGGGAAAGGCCAGTAAAAGGTAGGCAAACACCCAGAGCTATACTCTCAGAAACAAGCAGTTTCCCAAATATCTGGCTGGAAGGACCAGGAAACACAAAGGCCTTGGGGATGGGCTGTGGTTTGCCGAGGTTCATATTTAAACTAGATGAAAGAAAATTGGGAGTTCTCTTGAAGTTTCATCAAAGAAGGCTGGGTATCCTTATGTACGGCTATTGACTGGGTGGAAGTAGCCAGATTTTACTACATAAGAAAATCTGAGTCACATGGCAGATGGTCAGGAAGACCAAAAGGCTGATGGAGGCCTAGTCTTCTCTCAGAACTCACTCTAGGGAGTGGGCTGCAAGAAGGCAGGGGGAACCAACCAAGAAATGGCTGAGTAGTAGGAACACTTGCACTCAGGCCCGATGTCTTCAGTTCCACAGTGCCATCCCACAAGGTGACAGGAGACGACTGATCTCCTCACACATGGACTCTACACACACACAGAGAGAGAGAGAGAGAGAGAGAGAGAGAGAGAGAGGTGTCAGAGAGAGAGCAAGGGGGAGAAATCAAGCAAGCAAGCAAGCAAGCAAGCAGGAAGGATCAGGGATCCAGAGGGATACAGTAACAAGACCGGAAGCTGAAGGGCTTAGGCTAGCCCACTGTCCCAGGACATTTTAGAACTGGCATTGGAACGCAACAGGAATCTTCAGATTGCAGGGTCCATTAGGTTTTGAAGGAAGAGAAAGTAGCAAAGACAATCCTGGTTGTGATTGTCGGGTTCAGTCCATCAAATGTCTGCCTAACATGCATGAGCCTCTGGCTTCCAACCCCAGAATGGTACAGACTGGTTGTGGCTTTGTGCTCCTGTGAATCCTGAACTCTGAAGCTGGATGCAGGAGGAGCAAGAGTTCAAGGTGAACTTCAAGTACATGGTGAGTTCAGGGCCATCCTGGGCTACGCAAGAGACTATCTTAATCATCAATCAGTCAATCAATCAATCAATCAATCAATCAATCAATCAAAGCAGGAAAGTTCTAATGTTAGAGCTGAACATTTGATTAGTTCCAATTCCAATTATCCAATGGGGTGGGGTGACTTTTTTCCACAGTGGTGCAACTGTTTGAGAACTCTCTAGAAGAAACCCAACAGGAAGTGTCAGATGACCAGCTAGTCATGAACTCAGGGGAAAGGCTTGGGTTAAAGATCTAGAATCCAGCCCTCGGTTAACACTCACTCCTTTATATGTGTTTCCCAATGTTTTTCCCTGCTGTTATTATTAGTCTAGGTTATCTGATAGATAATTGTACTCGGACTTGGTACCATCAATCTTCATTTCAGTTTCTAAGAAAGATTTGGGCTACACTTGATTATCCAAAAGAACTGTTTCTTTATGAAATTATGCCAGAGAGATAAGTGGATGCTACAGAAAGGCGATAAGGAATTATTTCAAAGATCAGTAATCATACTCCAAAATAATATTATCATCTTCTTCAAAATAGAAAGACCATCTCATTATCTGAGTTAAGTATTGAAAAAGTTGACCAAGTAAAATACGCTATACCTACAAGATCTTGAATAATAATTCCGAAAATTATCCAAGGAAGAAATTTCGTATCAGTTTTCAGTGACTTTTACAATGAAACAGCATACCAGGTTCTGACAGTTTTGATTTTTGTTTTACAAACATGAGTTGTTGTCTGAATCCTGCATCTTTCCCAAGTTTTGATCTTTCCACGAATACGGTATATATTTGCGATCAGCTTTCTTGAGAACATACTAGCTATAAAAACACCATGACAAGCAAAATAATTTTTCTCTGCCTAGAAAGTCTTGGTTGTTTTTAGAGCCATTTACAGTCATCTGTAAATCATGACCCAGGGGCTTAGGCAGGCCAGGCAGGGGGTTTTGTAAATAAAGTTTTATTGGACAGCAGTCATGCTCATTCATGTATGGATTGTCTGTGGCTATTTCCGTGATTTTATTGTTATTACACTGAAAACCCAATGTCGACGTCCAGGCGTCACAACAGCTATGGTACAGCTGCTGAAGGCCAACATATTGCCTATCTGACCCTCTGCAGAAAAAGTTCGACAAGCCCAGAGCTAAGATAAGGTGTTCCGGGGACACTGCAGACTGTTAGGCAAAGTCAATCAAGGTGAGGAAGTAGAAAGTGGGTCAGCTCTAGCTTATATGTGACAGCTTGCGCTTTGGTTTTATAAAGATGCAGAAAAACAGACTTTCTATGCCATTTTCTTGTTCCTCTGCCCCAGGCAGACATGCTCCCGCTGGGCAGGGGTCACAAAGGACTATGATAATGCCACATCCTCCATGACAGAACATTGGCAATAGCGGAAGGATGGATACAGACAGCTCTACTTGAGCTGACTGGATATCCTGAGACACTGCCCCATCCCTCCAGAGGCTGTAGCCTGTGTCGTCTCTTCCAGCCACCTTCCACTAACTTGGCTTTAGCTCAGAAACAGTGGGCTGGCCAGATCCCTCAAGCTGTCTGCTTAAATGGGGACCAGTGATTTGATTTGATTTATTATTGTTGTTGTTGCTGCTGTTAGTATGAAGAGAACGCATCAACAGGCAACAGCTCGAGGAAAGCACGGAATGAGTTTCCTATGAAATCGGGGGCATGGCTTTGACCCTCAGCCTCTTCCCATTATATGGGAACAAAACAGTTACATCTAAGCCCAATCTTCCAGCATTTCTTCACAGCTCTCCACTCTGTAGTTAAAGGTGCAAGAAACAAACAACTGTCTTCAACTACTGCAGAGAATTTCCCACAGATGCCTCGCATGCTAACACAACCGGAAGAGTGGATTTTATTTTGTGGACTCCACAGATTACCCATTGAGAAATGCTGAAGTGTATGCCGGGTTTGCCTCCAGGTACACTGCACCTGGTTTTCAGTGTGCACACACTAGGGCTCCTTCTCTGATACCCGGAAAATAGTTCAGCATTACAGACCATTTCCTTCTCATCACAAACGTCTGTGCTGGGGGCACCCCAAGTATGGGTTGATACATTCACAGTCTCTTCTAATAATCTCTCTCCTGGTGAGCGGGGAAGTGCCCCTCTGGGGAGCTCTGGTTACTGCTTATACTAGGGATGTAACGTGCCGCAGGCAGCTCCTGCCAGACTAGGCTTGGGCTGCATGTTTTCCAATGAATGACAAATTGTGGGTAAATATGTCTAGAAGAAAAGGAATGTGTTCTCTCTATGGGTCCATAGCCACTCTGAATCCTACTCTGTGGAAAGACTTGTACAAATGAATCAATTTGGCTAACTCGTGTTCACTGGTTGCCACAGACCAGCGGTTAAGAGTCAAGCTAACTGAAGGCTTCTGCTATCCGAGTGGCAGCTTCATCATCTGTTAAACCAGTGGCAATGAAGAGCAGCTGCCTCCAGATTAGTCCAGGGTCGAAAGGAGGTGGTGCACGCAAAGGTAAGCCTGGCATTATGATGGCTAATGTCGGCTGTGGGATTGATTCCATCTGCGATCAACTATGAAGCCTCCCTCTGGGAAAGCTCATGGGGCTACTTCCTGGAAGGATTGACATAAAGGGGAAGTCCCGCCTCCAGAATGGACATGGCCTTTCTGGGGTGCCTCAGATATTTATCTGAATGAAAACCTTTTCCTAACCTCCTTCCTTCTTGCTGGTGAGAATCTCTGCTCTGTTGTTCTTGCTGCTGTGGCTCCCAGCATTCCTCCCCACCTTGGAAATCAGCATCTTCAGCCTCCCAGTACAGACTAGAAACCAGCGTCTCTCCAGGAATCGCCTCTTCAGCGCCAGATTGGGACTGCTGAGGTAGCCACCTTGGAGGACTGAGTGCTGTTCTTAAGCCTCTCCAAGCTTGTAGACCTAGAAGCCATTTAGTCATTGTTGGGAGACCGCCATTGTTGGGGTATCTAGTCTTAACAATGTAAGAATCTAACAAGTCTTGTTGTCTATTTCTTTTGCTCTAAGAATCCTTTACAGGTACATAGGAGGTTGCATAAATCATTGATTTTCTTTCTTAATTTCTAGGGCCTGATCTTACATGGATTATCTGATTAAACAATATTAAAACAAAACAAAACAAAAATCTATCCAACAAAAGCCAGGCAGCAAAAAGTGAGACACTATGGAAAGTCAGATGACTTCAATGACATGGTAATAAATGTGACAAAGTATCCTGTGCTACATCCTGGGGCAGAAAAAGGACACAAGTGGGAAGATTCCAGAAATGTGAGTGATGTCTGACATCTTGATAGTAGTCACACACCCCTGCTGACTTCCTAGTTTTAACAATACAAAATGTCAACACTACGTATTATGTTTGCAATTTGGCTGTTTTTCTATAAATCTAAAATGATTCCAAAATAAAAAGTTTATTTTCAACCCTCCTCAAAAAGGATTAAATTCAAATAAAAGTTTAACTTAACTGAATACAAACAATTCTTTTTACAATTGGGTTTTCTTTGTTTATGTAAGGGGGATTTAAGGAGATTAGAGGGATCCTTGGAGTCGAACTCGGATCCTCAGGGTGGGTGGCAGGTGCCTTCTGAGCCATGTTGCTGGCCCCATTTTGTTCTTTACATTTATTTAGTACACGAAATAACTGTAACAAAGCCAGGAAAGCAGTCAGGTAGACAACCAACTGAAAATGGGTATCCGATTTGTATTCATGAAGCAGAAAAAGACAGAGGCCGTCAACGCGGGGCGAGACATTTGCAAAGGCTTCTGAGGCAGTTTGAGAAACTTGACAATATTGAAATGCCTACAGGAAGCAGCACAGTGTGGGTGTGTGGTGCCTAAAAGGGACAGGCCGGGCCAGGGACTGGAGGACCATGAGAATTTGAGGCGGTGAGAGAATGTCAATAATTCCCTTAAAGCACGCACCAGACTGTGTGTACTTGTATTTAAAGTGTACACTGAGAAAGCTTTGCATTTGAAGATGCCCATGAAACCAGCACCATAAATGGAAACAGGAGGGCATCCAGCCCACACCCAGGCTTTCTCACGCCTCTATCACCCACCCCTCCCCCACCATCCCAGTTGGCTATGGTTCTGATTTCTGTCCCCGTAGATGAGATTGCATTTTCTAGAATCTAAGATAAGTGGAGCCACAGTGTTACAAGATAAACTGTCTCACCGGGTTGATTGTTACCCACGATACTTCTGAGAGTGACTCTACATGAAGATAGGATCTTCTATCGGGTAAGGAAGTAAAAACCGGGTCTCCAGAATGAGCGCAAAGACTGGGGTTCTTCTGAGACCGTGTTTGGACAGAGATAAGCACAGAGGGGAGGCTCTGTGAAAGGGCCGGAGGAGATGGGCATCTACAAATCAAAAAGAAAAAAGGAAGAGGACTCGAAAGAGGTCAATTCTGCCTAGCACTGCGTAATAATAAGCTTCCATGTTAGAGCCACTTGCTCTGAGGTACTTTGTGTGACCACCCTAACCTCAGAGAGATTGTTCGCACTTGTGACAGCCCTGGACTCTTACAGATTGATTGTCCACACTTGTTTGCCTATTTTATTCAACGGGCCTGTCTATCTACAACATTTTTATACATTTATATTGTTTTGCATCTTTTTGTATTCATTGAGTGTTTTCTGCTCTACCAATCACGTGACCCCGTCACAAGTTTTAAACATTTGTTTCTTGGTGAGTGTTGAAATTGTTTCCAGTTTCTCATTATTATGAATGAACTCCCGTGAATGTTGTATGTGGGGATTTTTCTAGACAAACGCTTGCCTTTCTCTTGGGTAAGACCCACACATAAAGGATAGCTCAGCACTATGGTAAGGATCGTTTTTACTTTTTAAGAAAGTGACCATTTGCCCTAGTGTCTACGTCATTTAACACAACCCAGCTTGCTGTGGTAAACTTTGTTCGTGTTTTGTTTGTGTTAGGGACTACATAGCTCCTTTCCTATGTCAAACTCACAGAGATACTCCTGCCTCTGCCTCCTGAGTCCTTCATGACTGTGGGCTGACATCACAGGGACATTCAAATGTGTGTTCCATGATGACTGGTGATTGGGCATCTTTTCGTGGGGTTATTTGCCATCTGTATCCTCTCAGGGGTGGTATCTGTTTCAGTATTTTGAAAAGGATTTTGGCATCGTAGAGTATGCCGAAGTGTCAAGGTCTTATTCTGCTTTCGGTGGGAGAACATGTTGGGTTTTTGAGCACTGGAGTAAAGCAGTGAGGTGTTTGATCTGGAAGGGGGTGGGGAGTTTACAGGCTACTCCAGTATGTAGGGGGAGGACTTGTAGAGACAACAGAGATAGCCTGCTGAGGGAGATAGCCAGCTGAGGGAGATAGCCAGCTGAGACTAAGGGAGCCGCAGGGCCCAGAAATGCTTACAGGTGGAACCAGGATGGGTTAATCAGCTCACCAGTTGGTGGGAAGGAAGAAAGCAGAAGGGTTAGATAAATAATTTGATAGGGGTGGGTTACCACCAGGGAATTTGGGCCCGAGAACAATCACATTCTCAGTACTGACTCCAAGACTGTCACTGAGTCAAAATAGGAACTTGGGAAGAATGAGTCTAAAGCAGACTGGTTTCCTGGCAAAATGCAGAGACCAAAATGCAGAGACCAGAAACCATCTTTTTTTTTTTTTTTTTTAAAGTAACAGCTGAGTGCTTGCCCTCTTCTGAATGTCAGGAACCACAGCTTCCACATCATGCAGGCTGAGCTACAGAACCCTCCCGGGATCCTCAGGCAAGCTCCACCCTTCTGCTAAATAGTATACTTTTATTGAAATCACGGATGCATACAGAAGTGGGTTGTCCCAAGGCAGAGGCCAGGTGTTGCTTCTCGGCTCACAATATCTGACAAGAAGCCCAGCCGTGATCAGGTACTAAACGGAAGTGAATCAATCAAAGGGCTGGGCAGAGAAGAAGTCATAAGACAGTTCTGGCTGCATTGTGCAGTCTAGCCAGTAAAGATAAAATGACTTTTCCAATAGTCCATTGCTTGGGATTCAGTGTATATGTGTGTGTGTGTGTGCGCGCGCGCGCGCGTGCGTGCGTGTGTGTGTGTGTGTGTGTGTATGTGTGTGTGTGTGTGTGTGTGAATCACTGTGGTGTCAATTCTTTTGGTGGTGCTGTCTACTGTAGGCTACGCTAGCTAGCCAGTGATGCCCAGGGATCTGCCCGTCTCTGCCTCCCGGCTCTGGGATTTTAAATTTGTCAGAACACCCAGGTATTTCTAGGTGGGTTCTGGCCACTCAGCTCAAGCCTTGGCATTTGACCACGCGCACCACTTGGGATTCATTTTGATGAAACGTGTGAAGTTGAGGCGACAACTGATTGCTTACTATTCCCTAAGTGAGTCCTCCGTGTTTTCTCTACTGGTAGCTCAGCTATACTTGTGTTTTCCTGTCAACCATTAGTCAGCTCCGGGTAGCAAGAGATGTGTGCACGGTATCTCCAGGCACCACTGAAGTCCAGCCTCAGGTCCCCTCCCCTGTGGTTCAGGCCTCTGCAGCAAGGAGACGCTGTGGGGCCTGGCTAGCAGCCTCCGGCTTTCTGTTTCCTGGGACTGGCTGGCATTAGTCCCCAGCACCATCCTGTTCTTTGGGAGGTGATCTTTTGCTGGCGCGCTCCCCAGTGTCTGTTGTTATGTTTGAGACTGACTTTTGTTCCAGACTAGTGGGCTGGGGAGACAAGACTGCACTAAGTAACAACATGAACAGAATGCTCGCAACATTTTCCAATCTCTTTCTTCCCCCTTTCTCACGCAGCATCCAAAAAGCTCCCTCTGCTTGTTGCTAGTGCCTCTGCTCCCATCCGTCTATGAAAGCTTACAGTTCAGCTTGCTCTTAGAATCATTCGCAGGGATCTAAAGGAAGTGGCCATGGCCTGAAAAGCTCGCTCCTCTTCCACCTGCCCACTGGGCTCCTCACGTGTGACTTCTGCCTCGCTCACCGGTAAAAAAAAAAAAAAAAAAAAAAAAAAAAAATCATATTTTCTGTTGTGCTCATTCATGTCTCTCTCGTCCCTCTAGACAAATCGTACACCGCAGTATGCTCACTGACACTGGGAGGGGGGCTTTTCCAGGTCCGAAGACACGCATCACTAATTTTTTGAGATGAAAAAAGTCAAAGATCAAACCACTATAAAAAAAAAAAAAAAAAAAATCAAGCCACTGTGGTTACAGCTTCCAGAAATTACGAACCCCCGACTTAAGCAGCAGCTAGGGCTCTGTTTTGGTGCTCTGATTTCTTTCTTTTCTCTCATGTTTAAAATTTTTAAAAGTCCAATGCATGCCCTCCAACGGCTTTTTAAACCAAAAATTATATGCTTTTAGTTGCAAGCCAAAGAAATTTTTATTTTGGAAATTTTGAGTCCAGATTTCTGAGTAACTTTTGAAGGAAAAGGCCATGAAAATTCAATATTTAGACGTTTTAAAAAAAAGTTTCTCAGCTTTTAGTATTCCCTTCATTGAGAATTCACTTTGGGGCCAGCAAGATGACTCAATAGTTGAAGGTACTTGACCAGCTGAGTTCTCTTCCTGGGGTCCACGTGGTAAAAGGAGAGAACTGATCTCTGCAGATTGTCCTCTGAGTTCAACACATATCCAAGGGCACACATATTTGTACCCATGCATTCTCGCATACAAACACACATACACAAATAAGCAAGCAAACAAACAAATGTAATGAGAGTTGCTTTGTTAAAAATGAAACCTGGATTTATTAATGCTGTAGGATTCCCATTACAAAATAGCCGTGCGCTGCACTTGAATGATACATGTCAAAATGGGCGGATAAAGCCTGTTTGTCAGAGCGTGATACTAGGAAATTTGTGGTATTCACTGGTCATCTCTTAGTTGTTCCCAAGATGGCTGAGCTTACAGATCACTTGACTAATGAGTAACACCAAACCAATGTATAGTTCTCTGATTGTGGGTGTGTGTCCTAGAAACCTCCGGCTCTTCACTCAGCTTGTCACAAAATCGAAGCCCAATGACTCGCCTCACCGTTTCCTCAACTTTCTCTGTCAAGTGCAAATTGAAAATCATATTTAAAGTTGACACATATTGTTAGAGTATCCATGGCTGTGAGCTTCTCTATTCTAAACCACCAAGTGATGGAAATGAGCAGGAGATACAAATTATGAGCCGAAAGCCAGCTGTGTTTGTAAGTTCATATCCCCTTAGGTTGTAGGAGGTAATTAAATACTTAAAATACTTAAGAGGCGACCTGAGGGCTGGTCCAGAAGTAAATTGTAAATAGAGTCAGCAAGTGACATTATCAGATTGTTTAATTCTATTCGAAAGGATTTTAAAATAGGACTCGCTGATGGTAAAGCACAATGAGAAGAACCTACTGAAGATAGATGTATATATATCTCTCTGTAAGGACTAGATAGTGTAGCATGTGCATTTTTATTAATGTTTTAGTAACTTGAGAGCCATCTCAGGACCTAGGGGACATCTCCCAGCCCAAGCCTTACTCAGCCTGCAGCCTGTTCCCCCCTGGCTCCCAAAAGTGCATTCTGAACTCTGAGCAGAAAGCCATTGGCCTCCGCTCTAGCCCAGCTTGACACCTTGGGAAACACAGACCTCGGCTTTCTTTTTAACGGAACTAAAAAAAAAAAATCGGAATCTTTCTGAGATTTACTCTAATTTTCAAATGTTGGTAGCCAGTAGGAAATATTTTTAAATACTTAGTAGAATAAGAAAAACATAAGTGTATATCAGATATGGCTCAAGGGTCAATAATCAACAGTATCTCATTTTGTGACTAAAGATAGTTGGTGTTCAGCACATCAAATATTATTTTAGATGTGGTTATGAAAATTCTTTTTTGTGCATATGCCAACTAAAAGCAAATTTGTTTCTGTTCTGTTTTTTTTTTTTTTTTTTTTTTCTTCTCGACTAAAATGATGATGTTTTACTGTGTGGATTTTGGTTCCTCATTCTAACCAGTCTGGTAGAATGTTTCGTATTGTTGTATAACATAGCCTTCCACCTCAAACAATACAAAAAAAATTAGTTTTTAATGCTTATTCTTCCTAGCTTTAAATGGGATGGGGAAAGCCCACCTTATTCACCTTCTAAGCAATGGGTAATTCTATCAATTATGTCGCCAGAACTGCAAAAGGGGAAAGGAATTAAATTATCACTTCCTCCCCCATGTTTGGGTTTCTTTTTTTCTTTTTTTTCTTTTTTTATGGAAATAAAAGTGAATATTTTGTAGCATGGTTAATCTCATTTTAAAAACTACAGAAAGAATGTTGTTGTTGGTTCAACACCAGGCTCTTTGGTGAAGTGATAAGATTTTTAAAAAGCCAAGCTCGTTACCAGGTGTATGACACCATTTCACATAGCCATTTGGGTTTAAATGAAATGAAACTTGGAAAAGAACGCATTTTGCATTGGTAATTCAGCAATATAGCTGCAACACATGAATTGGTTTGCTGTTAGTCCCCACATGTTCCCTTAGTCATTTTAACATTTTGCCCACAACCAACTAAAAAGGATCAGTTTCCTACAAGGTTTAACCTTCTCTTTTCTTAAATCTAATAATTAAGATTTCACTACTCTTGCCGTAGTAAGTATAAACAATATGGAAAATTATTCGTCAAGGACTTGTCACCATCAGATGATTTTCATGGGGCATCTGGGGACATATGAGTCTTTCACACTAATGCCCACAACCTTAAATACCATGTTTGTCCTCACTTGGGAAAAGGAAAAACAACTTTATCTTTCTGGATTGTCCTCTGGGCTCTATAAGGATGACATGATGGAACTTTACATCACCATACCAAGGGGAAAACGAGGATATGTTATTGATAAGAGGAATTACCATTCTTTTTCTTTAAAAAAAAAAAAAATCCAATTAGCTGTAGCCGTATTTGAAAATCTCTGCTATTAATGTTGTAGGAAAGATGTTAAATTATTACCTGAATATTTTCTTTTGATAGGTTTGCATATCATTTAGCGTGCCATAAATGTCACCATCTGTCTTCTCAGAACCTGTGATGGTAAGTACAAACCCCATCATCAGCAAGTGTACATTACATTGCTAATATCTGGGCTCCATGCTTCAGGGATGGATCCAACTGGAAGACAGTTTTTCACCCTCCAGATTGCCAATCCCTGGGTTCGACACCTTGGAGTTAGATTTAAACATTTTCTTCCTTATGGCCTCCAACCAGTCAGAATCCTCGTTCTTGGCCCATAGTATTTGATGATTTTTTTTCCTTTATCTCTTCTTCTTTGATATCCCTACCAAATGAGTTCAGAATCGCCATTTCTGATTAAGGATGGACTCTCTAGTCACAAAGTCCTTTGATGTGTCTGGGTACATGTGCCTGCAGCCTGATTCCAACCTTGACACGTGACTAAGTAGAGAGTGATAGGGTCACTCTCCAACCATCTCCAGGGTCAGGATGAAGATGGTGGTCCACAGGATTCCAAAAGAACTCTCCAGTGTATCAATTGTAATGTCTGGTGTAGAACTTTTATTACTTCTGCAACTTGTTTCACATGATCTTATCCTTACGAGAGTGACACAGACCAGATTTCTTGCCAGGGCAAAAAATGACAGAAATTTCCATCTGAAATCACCAGACCAAGACAATAGAGGACTAGGTAAGATATAGAAAATACTATAATGGAATTGTTCCGTTTCCCAGTTCAGACATACCTATAGAATAGACCTGGACATGCAGCATGAAGGGAGCCTATACATTACCAAAACTCTCCAAGGAATTGAAAGCTTGTCTGGAAGGGTTAGACTCAAAGAGCAGGTGTGCTGAAATAGAGAGGCCTGGCACCAGTGGCTCACCTATCTACCATGAAATCCAACACAGGGAAAGAGACATCACCCAAAGACTAGATGGTAGAGCTGAGGTTTTCAATACCATACTCTAGCAGCAGGTGGAGACTCATGAAGTCTCCAGAAAACTGAGGACAGCATCTATCACTCCAGCCACCCGACTGCAGGTGTAATGTGACAAGCTGCATCCCACTCCTGCCATGGTGACTTCTGTGCCAGCTTCCTCGCTTAGATTGCTTTCGTTAGGTATTTTATCGGAGCAATGAGACAAGAAACTAACACAAGCATTGTTCTCATTTTATCTACACAGAAGCTGGAGAGACAGGAAGAGTAAACAGTTTTCCTAAGCACACAGCTACTAAGTGCTGTGCAGGAATTCAAAAGAGGCAGTTGGCCTCCAAAAGCTCGTTCATAGAGGTTCTGCTTTGTTATCTTCTGTTTAAAAATAAGAAATTCCAGTTCCATTAAAAAACTGACACAATAGCTCAAGAAATGAATTGTCAATAATACAAATACTAGTGACCAAGAAAAGGGATAGCTAGCCCCCTTCTCTAGTCGATGAAGCCACCACCTTGGAAAGGACTTGGGAAGAGAGGTGACAATAAACACAGTCCTGACAGGGAACACTTGGTGCTTTCTGGGCCTTGATCTAGATGATATACCCACTCCTCATTATGACCCCAAAAGATTTAAGACTGCTCTCCACTACAGCTTTATGGTAGACATGTTTTCCTGTGTTCTTTACTAGGGTGGCCTTGAACCACATGTGCCTGAGCACTTGAAGTGTAGCTAATGCTACTGAGAAAAGAATTGTTACCCCCATTTAATTTCAACCTTAGTGGCTGGCTTAGAGTTTCATACTGCTGGCAGCCTCCAAATGGAGGATGAAGGAGTAAATGGTGTTTTCGAGGTTAGGCACGAGAAGATGAAAGAGAAGAACAACCAGGTAGCCTATAAGGTCACAGAGCTTTTTAGTGGTGAGGCCGCTGTTCCAACTGAGACAGCCTGGCTCTGGAGCAAGCTTTCCTGGTAACGTTCTCCTGAAAGATCGTAAGCAGGCACTGCAGAACACAGTACTGTTTCAATGACAGAACTGGCCAGCTAGGTTCTTTTTTCTCCCAACAGTTGGGGGCTCGTAAGGAAAACTAGATCTGTTACTAACAAAACAAAGAACACTGCATTTTTCTCTTTAGAGTTTCTGAACTGCACGGTCTATTGCTCAGCAGTGTGGTGTGAGGGTAGTTAAGGCAGTCTCCTGTGGCTTCATGGCTCTGGGGCACCATGGACTCAGAGGGCTGCCAGATAACTGTGGCCCTACAAAGTCTGAAGCAAAAGTACAGTGCGTGGGGTGACCAGCACTGTCTGGATGTTGACTGGAAGCTTCAGAGATGCAAAGACCCTAGGGTCAAGCTGTGGGAAGGAACGTGGGGATCACTGCTAAGTATAATTTGAATAATCAGAGTGAGGCGTATTCAAAGCCCAGTGTGTTGCAAATTTGAGTAGTCAAGTTGGGAATTATTTCTTAAGCCAGGGCATATCTTACAATTGACAGATTCTTCAAAACAGACCTCCACCATCAAACTGAAGCCGCCCAGCCCCACCACCGATATCTTTGGTGACTCCAGGCCAATAACCGTCCGAGTTTCAACATCACCTGTGAACTAATGGCAATACATCTGTCTTCTCATTCTAAAATCAGTGAGACTTGTCTGTAAGGACAGAAGGAACAGTTAGAGTAGAAAGAGACACCTCTTCCTGACTTTTAGTACTCTTGTGATAGTTTCTTGGAAGCTTTAATTCATGAGCTAGCCCTAGTTTTCTGGGCTCTGCTCTTTGAACTCCCCTCTGGGTTCAGGAGAGTAGAGTGACAAGTCCATTTTCCTGGGTCTCATCTTGAAAAAAATGTGTTTTGGTAGGAATCAAATCAGGGGTCAGTCAAGGATTTTTGGAAACAATTTTATGTGGAATGTTTAAAGTAAAGCTTTCTCTTTCTCTCTCTCTCTCTCTCTCTCTCTCTCTCTCTCTCTCTCTTTTCTTTTTTAAGGTTGTTTTCTCTTTTGCCTAAAAGATCACATTAAATAAGTAAAGAAGGGGAGAATACTAAAGTCACCCGAGGACTTTTTAACCTGCAGTTGACTCAGTATAGAACTAAAGACAGTTAACAATTTATTATGAGGAAGAAAAACATGGGGGAAATTTTGTGCCAAAGGGGAGAATTTTGCAATTCAAAATGTGTGTGTGTGCGGGTGTGTGTGACATTTGTAAAATTTCACAAAATGTTTCTGTTTTGCCAGGCAGCATTCACAAAGCCAAACCTTGGAGCTCCACACAGCACCTAGGCCAAAAGCAATCAACAGCCCGAGCCCACACAACAGCACACTAAAAACCATGCCAGTTTCCCTCACATCGCACAAAGAAACCCAAATCGCAAATGCTGAATTGTGCAACTCTCCATGGACAGAGAGACCGAAAGAACGGAGGGAATTGTTTAAAGGACCAGTTGTTGGTGACAATTACACAAGCTGGGGTGACAGCTTCAACTTCTTTTAATGCAAAAAGTGAATGGGATATCTAACATCTATCTGTATAGACGTTGGACACCCTAGAGGAGTAAAGATCATTCTTCTGCCGAGATTACTGACATGAGTCCCATGTGTCTATGCCCTGAGGAGTATCCTAGACCAGTGGTCAGCACTCGCTTTCTAGGAAGTCCCAGAAAAGAAATGGTTCCAACTTTGAAACCCTGGTGGTGTTGATTAGCCAGAATGGCTACCCCAGTCACTGGACAGTGGACTTTCTGGTGGAGAACTTTTTAGCTGCAATAACTTGTAAGCGCCCTGGAGCCAGTGGACACACAGATCACCAAGCTAACCACCTTATCTATACTGTTGAAAAAGCATCATATTGACTCCAGGGTTGAACTCAGGCTTGATGAGCAATTGGCTGCCACTGCTGAGTTCTGCTGATATGTCTGCATGAGAATCACCACACCAATAAAGCTTTACCTACACAAACAAATAGCCGGTCTTAGTGTACCAACCCCCGTGCTAAGAAGTCTGACAAGAGGAAGAGGATGCACTTAGATGTTATAAGACAATTAAGTTTTATTGCTATTGGGAAAAATACAATTGTAAATTCTTCATAATTCAAGTATAAGTTTAATTATGTGTAATATTTTAATGTTAAGATCATAGTCTAGAATGAATATGATTGTAAAATATCCAACAAATTTCTGCTTTGCTTCACTACCCTGCTTTAAAGCTTCTTAAGGAAGAATTACCCTAAGTAAATTCATTCTCTCTCTCTCTCTCTCTCTTCTTGTATTTGTTACAGGGTGGTGGTACTGGTGCATGCCTTTATTCCCAGCACTCTCAAGGCAAGGCAGGTGGATCTCTGTTCGAGGCCAGCCTAGCCTGGTCTATAGAGTGAGTTCCAGCACAGCTCTTTGTAATCATTCACGTCTCTGTGGATACATCAAGGTGCTGGTGGGAGCCAGACAAAGGAATCAGATCTCCTGCTTCTGGCCTTTGGGAAGGTCATCAGCCATGCGGCTTTGATGCTTCAACCAAACTCTATTGCTAGCTGTCAAGCCCTCTCTCCAGCCCCCAGCCACTTCTTTTCTTCCTGGACATTCACCTGTAGATCAGTAACCCTCTCCGAATTCTCATAGCTTGGTGTTGTGCCTAAGGTATGCTACTTTTATAAGTGAATAACTGGCTATGAACCTGTTTCATTCTTTCCCTTGAACAGTAATCAGAACTGAGTGGAGAAATGCCTTCAGAACTTAAAGAGAAAAGATTTGACTTTTCCATTCCAATTCCCGGCAACTCAACGAAGCCATTTGGGTTCACTGGAGATAGTAAGGGACTTCAGAAAATGTGTCAACCACAGAGACTTTCTGAAATCTTACTCAAGAGTGTATGCCAGAGAAGTAAAACAAATCAATCCAAGGAAAAAGGGAAGGCACAGAATTGAGAAATAATAACTTAGCAATACACCATATGACTGAATCAAAATGATCCTCATGGTGGTACTTTTAATGTTGGTACAATTGTTAGCAAATAACTCTTTAGAAAATGAGAGCTAATGTAAAAACACTAATTGCCAGGTTAAAATAAAACTGTCTACTCAGCACAGAGGATTTGGTGAACAGGAAAAAAAAAAAAAGGAATGAAAAGCTGCCTTGTCTAAGAGGAGAAAAACTGACGACCTGAACAGTGGTTCTCAACCTGTGGGTCACGACCCATGTGGAAAGTAGACTGATATTTTCATAAAGTCACATATCAGATATCCTGCATATCACATATTTAAGTTACGGTTCATAACAGTAGCAAAATTATAGATATGAAGTAGCAATGAAAATAATTTTATGGTTGGCCATCATCACAACATGAAAAACTGTATTAAAGGGTCACAACATTAAGAAAGTTGAGAATCACTGCCCTAGAAATAAAGGGTTTTAAAGAAGCTTGTTTAAATGTATTGTTAAAAAAAAAAGGGGGGGGAGCCTACCATAAATAACGGTAGTCTTTATACCCTTCAAACCAGTAAACAGAAAAACAACAAAGAAAATGTGATCACTCCAGGAAAGGGTAAAAGCTCATTTGCATGAAAATAGGAAAGCAAACAGGCCTGCCAGAATGAGACCAAATGTTTCCATTTTCCTAGTGAAGTCAACTGTGTGTGTGTGTGTGTGTGTGTGTGTGTGTGTGTGTGTGTGCGCGCGCGCGTATGGGCACACATGCGCACCCCCACACACACACACACACACACACACACACACACACACACACACACACACAGGAGTGCGCACACAGGTGCGCACACAGGTACGCGCATATGAAACCAAAAGGGTATGGGATCCCCTGGAACTGGAATTAGGTTTTTAAGCCGCTATGTGGTGTTGAGAATGGAACGCAGGTTGCTTCCAAGAACATCATGTGCCCATAGATTTCCCAATTTAAAGACAGAGACTTACCGATTATGGTGGGGTTTGGGTTTTTTTTTGTTTCTTTGTTTGTTGTTTGGTTTTGGTTTTTGTTTTAAGGAAAATTCAGGTGTACCTCTCTCCAAGAGATGTACCAGAACAAAATTATTCGGAAAGATCAAATCTGAAGAGGGTGGAGCAGAGACACTGGGCAAATGCTGACAGTAGAGGTAGGTGTGGTGGGGAGACCAGCCAGAACAAGACACAAAGGGGACAGAACCAGCCTGGGAGCAGGAAGCAAGTGCAGTGCAGAGGTCTGCTATCGTTGAAGTGTTCAATCGATCTGTCTGCAACAAAACCAACCATTGATAAGGCTAATGTCAGAATGCAAAAAATTCTTAATGCCTGTCTCAGAAATCTATGAAGAAATCGCACCCCCCAAGAGCACGTGAACATCACAGCTCACATGCTTTGTAACTGAAGCAAAATGAACCTTCTTTCAACTACTCGTGACACAGGAGCTGATCTATTAAACTACAAAAAAAGCCTCAAAAGATTTTTAGTAATAAAAGTCGTCCAAACTGTATTTTGCCACTACATATGGTAAAGTTAAACACTAGCTGTAGTGGGAATCTCCTATAAGCACCACCTGTCAATAAAAAAAAGCTGGTAGCAAATGGGCTGAGGCAGGAAATGGGAGGTGGGACACTAGCAGGAAGAGAAAGGATTCTGGGAAATAGAGTATAAAAGAGAGATTGACGAGTCACAAGACAGACTGAGAAGACTTATGGGAGATAGACTGAAAGAGAGGTAACTAACCACATGGTAGACATAGAATAATTTAAATGGGTTAAATCAGTTACAAACTAGTCCAAAGCTCATGACCTAGGCATTTAATAGTAACTAATTAGTCTCAAAGTTGTTATTGATGGAAACTAAGGGTCCAGAAGGAAAAATGGATTTAAAAATTATTTTTACAATTAACAAAAAATAACCCAACAAATGGATCTATGAGACACGCGATTCATTTAAATTGATCTTCAATTAAAATGAAATAATAGCTGATATTAGACTAGGCAGAAGGCATTGGGATTGAAAACTTCTCCTGTCAAGATTTGCAGGACTGGTGAGACAGCTCAGTGGATAAAGACACTTGCAGCCAAACCTGAGGATCCGAGTTCAGTCCTCGGGATCACATAGTGAAGTGCAATAACACTACAAGATTACCATGCTCTGAAATTAAGCTAGGTATTTGTTGCTCAAATTTATAACTGACAAGCTTGCCTTAAACTTTGAGGGGCAAATGGGTAATAATAGTCAAGATATTTTGGAAAAATAAATAAATGTTAAATGGAGGGTGAAAAATTGCTACAATCTCTGGTAACCAAAACAAAGGGGTGTTGGTAAGGTCAGATATACAAAGTGTGGAACAGAACTCACAGAAACGACCCCAGGAGTTTAGTGAGATGGTCAGCCATATATTAGTTATATAAGTGAGAGGTCTTTCAGCTCTCAAGAGTATGGTAAATTGAATATCTCCATGCAAAAGAATGAAGCTGAATCTTAGCCTTAACTGCACACAAAACAGATCAAAGATATAAACAGAGCACCCTGATGGTGAAATTATTAAAAGAAAACAAAAGTCTTCATGACATTGGATTTAGTTATGACTTCCTGGTCATACCACTAAAATCATAAACAACAAAAAGAATTGTATAGGTAAGGTGTCATTAATTTTTTTTAAATCGTGCATCAAAGTTTACAGAGTAAAAGGCAACACACAAAACAAAGTATATGGAAGCCACACATTTGATCAGAGATTGTTAACAAGAATATATAAAACATTCCTACAAACCAACTAGTGAAAAACAAACAAGATGATGTAAGACTGCACAAGAGACTGAAATAGACATTTTTCCAGTTATACAGATGGCCAAGAAGTATGCAAAAATGGTACCCAATGCCACTAGACAGTAGGGAAATCAACATCAAGAGCACAGTCAGAAACCATGTCACACTTAAGATGTTTTTACAAAAGAAACCAAGAATGAGAGAAAGGGGGAGGGGAGGGAGGAAGGGGAGGGAGGGAGGGAGAAAGGAAGTCATGAGGAACTAGGGAAAGGAGGATGCCTGTGCACTGGTGGTAGGAATATAAAATGGCCCCCAGCTAGAGCAGACGTGGTTGGCAATAACTCACAGAATTGAACATGATTTTATTGTCTGATCCAGAAATTCCATATCTGAGTATCCACCCAAAAGAACTGAAAACGGCTTTGAACATAAAAACATTTGCACACCAGTGTTCACATCAGTATCATGCTCAGTAGCAAAATACAGAAGCAACTGAGCACCTACTGCTAAGAACTGTGGTGTACACATAGTATCATTTGTAGAAGGATACTCTGGCACAAAGCTACAGTGTAGATGAAACTTCAAGATACCATGTAAGGTGAACTAAACCAGCTCCCAAAGGAAAAACATTGATCGATTTCCTTTACATGAGATCCCTGGCTTTGTAGGAGGGAAGAATGGGGAATTACAGTTTAATGTGTGCAAAGTTTCAGTGGCGAAAGGAAGACATGACGTTCTGCAGATGAAGGCTTGTAGTGCTTGTATAGAAACGCAGCTAGCGCCACCAATCTGTGTGCCTAACAATGTAATGGTTCAACATTAACATCTCTCTATTACAATACCAAGAACATCTGTATTAGATAACATGATTTATTGTGATGTCAAGAACTCCTTTCTTACATTTGTAACAAGCAAAAATGTCTCTAGACAGTGACCAGGTACCTCATGGGAGGCAAAACTGGCCTGGCTATAAACCACTGGACAATCACCAGGATGAGTGGCCCTGACCAGGGAAGACTTATGATCTTCATACATATACTTTAATTCAGCACTTCATCTAGAAACCATTCAGGACCTCTGTGAACACACTCAAGATACCCAGGTGTGAATTACATTGGTCCATCCTTTCATATCTTACCTTCAGAAATGGTTCGCTTTCTTTTCCCCTTCTTCTGAGGAAATGCTCTAAGGAAAGCCACCGAAGAAGAAAATGGCTCACAGTTTAAGGGCACACTCCATCAGGACAGGGAGGTCACAGCAGCAAGAGAAACACTTAGTCACAGAGCATCCAAAACCCAGAAGCAGAAAGGAATGAAACTGACTAGTGACCCAAGGGCTTGGATAGCCACAACTGTCCATCTCTGCCATTTGAAGCACTCATAGTCTGCCTTGGGAAGGCTCCACTTCATGTCTGCAGCTTTCCTCACTAGATGTCCCATGCTCCTGCTATATCTAATGCCCTGGAGTCTCCACTGCAAACCGGCTTCAACTTCATGTAATAGCTTCTCAGGACTTCTTTGAGGGAACTCTGATTCTGCCGCACACTGTCTGGCCTCAGCTGTTCTCCGTGGCTCCCTCAATGTTGAAAGTATTCCTCTTTCTATGCTTCTAATTGAGGCTGTGATATTGCCAACATCCACAGGCTCCTGACATCTTGACTCCCGTGTAACAATGGACTGAACTTTTGAAATGTGAGCCCCAAGAAACAGTTTCTCCCTTAAGTTGCTTTGTCAGAGTATTTTATTATAGCAACAGTAAAAGAAACAAGCCAGGAAATGAACACAGATCTTTTCATAACGACCCAGAAAAGAGTCCACAGAGTCTTGGATGCTACTGATCTACTCTAAGATGGGAGGAGGATCTGCTAGTAGTTGCATGAAATGAAATCCTCTCTCAGCCTTGGAATCTGGTGGGATTGTGGAAGAGACAATCCTGTGTTTAAGAATAAAAAACACGTCCACATTTCTAAATCTCTAGATTTAGTCTGTATAATATGCATACAAGCTTTATTGAGTGCTGCCTTGCCTTAGGTCAGACCTTCAGGATTCCTAGAAAAAAATTAAAGATAGAGTCCTTACTATTGTGGCTTATAACACACACACACACACACACACACACACACACACACACACACACACACACACACACACACACACACACAAGTGGCAGCTAACATTCTAAGTACCAAGTACTTGTCTTCCAAGATTTTAAAATGGAAATTCATAAAGCATAAGGTATTCTCTTTGGTTTTCAGGAAAATGACTGGGGTGGTGGACAAGCAAATGGATTATTTGTTACTTAAAGGGGCCACTTTTGTGTTGGTGAAGAGCAGAGCCAAGATTTGAGGGGCTCTGGACCAAAGGTGAAGAAGAGGTGGTATAAGGCTCACAATAAGCTTGATTCGGACTTACTGCAAGTCAGTTTGTTTGTAAGTCTTGCTGGCAGCTGTTTTAGTTTTAAAGGGTTACTCAAAGTGGACATTATTTACATCGTGCTCATACAGAAACACAAACAGTGTTTCCTCCGCACCTGCGGCAGATGGTTAAGGGGAAAAACTGAGCTCACATAACCTCCAGAATCACAAACACACCAACCTTTCCAAATAAGAATAGCTCTCCAGCAGGAGCCCAGCCTGCTATTGCACACGGGCCACTCATTTTAAGTTGGACTTGGATGAAGTGCCCCTTAACCCACCTTTGACTATGAACCTGTCAGGTCATAGACACTGAATATGTTCCGAGTTGGTCAGGGCCTGAGTGGACAAACTCCAAGGAAAATCAGAGTGTTGTCTTAGAAAGCAGTGACTCAGAAAGTAGCATGTAAACCTCTACTGTAATTCAGGACCTGTGGTCATGTTTAATAGAAAAGTGAGGAGGACTACAGAGCATCCTGTCAGACCATGTTCCCAGAGTTCTTGGGACAGCATGTGAACTCTTTAGACATTTGCCTCTGTAACTAGTCAATGCTATCTTTCCCATCCAGGCATCAACTGGGTTTTTTTTTTTCCTGCATCCTTCTGAAGCCTCTCACTTAGGACATCATTTTTTTCCATTTACCTAGACAAACTTAGTCTTGGTCAGATTGGTTGCTTTAGTGGTATTGCTCTCTTATGCAGGAGTCAAGGACACAGACAGTCATTGAGATCTCCTATTGCTTATGGTCGGGAGAGAGTCATTCTTGGATGACTTGTCCGTGCTAATGTTCTCCACAGAGACTCACAGTTGGAGATCATGATGTATCCTGGCACAGTGGAAATCACAGGGTGAAGGCTGCAGGGGGGCTCCTTCTATGCTCTAGGAAACCCTTCTAGTCCCTCAGAATGTGATCTTTCCTCCATGAAGTGCTATTACCAGGGCCATAGTGTCATCCATGTATCTTTAAGGAAGAAACCAAAGGTATCACAAAGTATATTAAAGTAAATATTATCATCCTCCAGGATGGCATATTAGTTAACCACAGAGAATCTGCAACTAATAAACCTTTCCTTATTCCAGGCTTTGTCTGCAGATAAAATCTCCCTCCCTGAGCCACATGCCTCATATTCCTTCTTCCTGTTTAAGACAAGTATATTCAGTCATGCCTGCATGGCAAGATTTATTCATGGCTACTACAGTAGGTATGAGAAATCGGGCTGTGAGTTTGCACTACATTCAAGATAGAGCACAGACAACTGGATACTGATGGTCAAGGGCCAAAGGTATAATCAATGGACAGAAAATTAGAGAAGAAACATCCAGGGCAAGAGAAAGTCTGGTGAAACTAACTAACAGGATTTTTGATAAAGAGTCCCTGGTAATTGGACCTAGGGCTGATGGAGGCTAAGGAGCCCTGTCACTCAAATCACTAACTCCATCAGATATGAAAGGTAGGTGTGATGGGGAGGGGTTCCCCTAAACTCACTTAGTGGGGACGCTTCTTGCTAAAACTAGATCTTTCAAGAAATGCGCAGATGGTCTTCAGAGCAAGTTCTAGAGGTTAAATACACTCTGGTTAAGCAAAAGCCCCTGTCACTACCCAATAAGCCCTTAGTCAGTGGATAGAACTTTAGGTATACTGAACAGGGTAGAGATTTCCTATGTGGGGCTTGGTAGCTCAACTATGGCTACCATCTGACATGTGAAAGACCAAAACTCAGAAGGGGAGAGGGGCTCTCCTGACATTCAAAAACTCCCAGGTTCCACTCCAACACCTAGATCTAGGCTCTGTCAGAAGTTCAGGGTCACTCTCTATTACACAGAAAGTTCGAGACCAGCGTGGGCTACACGAAACCCTGTCTCAAAAACAGTGAGAAATATATAGAGAGAGGTGGGGAGAAGACTCGGAAAACAGTTGATTTGAACAAGAGGAGCTGGAAGGGATTTCAACATCATTCCTAACCAGCTCCATCAGCCATCAGTGTCTACATAAGGAACTGAGGGGAAGGGCTCCAGATCCACCAGCTAAGTGGTGTAGAAGCCAAGACTAGAATTCACATCTCCTGGCTCCCAGAGCTTCTGAAAACTGCACTGAAGGAACAGTGTATTCGCAGAAGGAGCACACTACGAATGCACACTCTCTGCAACAGGAAGACAGAAAGGAATTTAGGTGCCTTACGGAGACATCCCCCCGAACAACCCTTTCTCCTTCTCTCCTTTAAGGCTCTTTGTGAGACAACCGACTCTGCTTCATCTCGCAGCCTCGGGGACCATTTTTCCTTCTCTGTGTGTGCAGAGAAGGGGTGGGGGACGGAAGCAATGAGCAACTGGCCTTCTTGGAGACAGATTCCCCACGACTCGCTCTTGAAGGAAAAAACATCTGTTGACTCATCCACTTAATGACTGGGTTATCTCCAGCCAGTTTTAAAATAATATTTGCTTTGCTGCATTCTAAAGCAACATGGATAACAGATTAGGGAGAGAGGGAGCTCTCATTAGAGAGTCCTCTACTTTTGCTACATCCTAAAGCACGTGGATAACAAATCAGAGGGGAGAGAGAGAGAGAGAGAGAGAGAGAGAGAGAGAGAGAGAGAGAGAGAGAGAGAGAGGAGAGAGAGAGAGAGAGAGGAGAGAGAGAGAGAGAGAGAGAGAGAGAGAGAGAGAGAGAGAGATTCCTCATTAGATTTTGGACAATCACTAAAGTTGTAAATATAAACTTAGATTTATAATAACTGAGGTCAGGGTGAGCAGAAAATCAGTCAGGAGTTATATTCAAAGAAGGCTGGCAGATGAGAGGTGAATTAAGCAATTCTACAGTTCTTTAAGGCATTCAACAGTACTAAGAGAAGTGATTGGACTCACCTGTGTTTTAAGACTTCTCTTGACTGTTTTTTGGGCTGTGATTTCTTTATGAAATAGCAGAGAGCTCCACACAAGTCCTGCGGCTGTCTCTGAGCAACAGAGTTCAGATTAGTAGCGTTCATCTAATTATATAGGCCATGGCATAATGACCCCAAGTCACTCGGTTTTTGCTTTTCTAAACAGAAGTATTTTATCTTGCATTAAACATCTTCGCTAATTTTACTTAGTTTGCTGGTGAACACCATTCTAGTCAAAGCCCTTTCTTTGTCCCTGAAGAAGAGCCACAGACACTTTCTGGGCTCAGCTTTTCCTGCCTGGTGTCCTTTTCCTCCCTCTTGTTTAAGAAGGTGGCAGGTGGCATATCTCAAGGGCTTCGGAAACTAGGTGAAGATGAGGAGTCAGGAAATGCAGTCCCATGCATTTCCATCATCTGATCTTCTGAACTTGTTTCAGGCTGACCCCAGAGGTGACTAGCCCGTGAGAAGGGACCACCACTTCCAAAAGAACAGAGCTTCATGGAAGGGATGTAGGCGCAAGTACATTGTATGCTAGGAAAAATATTGAGTCAAATTACACCGCATGAATTATTTACAGTATTTTTCTTTGCTAAATCTAAGCAAACACTCCCCTTGCACCAACTCTACTCTAGGAGTTTTAACTGTTTATTGTAAAACCGGGCTCACAATGGCCCTTTCATGAAACATTTAGCTGTCTGTTTAGCGCTAACAAATATCACACATATATTATGAATGCTTCCTTATTACAAAGCCAAACATTTAGTCCATGAAACTTTCAGCCCTGTATTCCAAATCATTATGAACAAGATGTTTCCTCTCAGGCAATTTATTCTGGTGCTGTGGAACCTTTGAATAAATAGTGACGCTAGTATTTTTTTAATAGCTGTTTCCCACCACATATTGCAAAGGAAACGTTAACAAGGGTTGGATTCATAACTCATCATTGAACAAGTCACAGATTTAACAACATTTATGGTGAACCATAAATTATTTTATATGCGAATGTTCTGCCACTTGGATAATTTCATTTAGTTCCATGTTTTCCACCCTAATCATTTTAAACAGGAAGATACCCATCTATACCACATCCTCTGTCACCACAGGACATGAGAAGAGACCCACTTCTGAAGATGGCATAGCATGTGCCTGTAATAACTTAACCTAGCTTTTACCCCCCTCCCTTTAAAAGGACAGATTTCTGAGATAGAGTAACGATACCACTGTACCCAATGCTCACACCTCAGTTTTTCTCTAGATAATTCTTTGATCTTCTTATCTTCTTGGTTTTCAATGCAGCATTCTTGCCAGGGTGTTGTTGTTTTAGACGCACTGGGAGTTGAGCCCGGGGCCCTCTTGCTTTATGCTATTCTGCAAATGGCTACAAACATCATGAAGGACTATTTGTTCTGGGGTGGCAAGATGGTTCAGGGGGTCAAAGTGCTTTCAGCAAAGTCTGACAACCTGAGCTTGACTCCAGGGATCCATATGGTGGAAGGAGATGGATGGCTGACTCTTGTATGCTATCCTCTGACCTGTACATGAACACACAGACATGCACGGACATACACACACACACACACGCACACACACACGCACACACATACACACACACGTACACACAAAGAGAGACAGAGACACACATAGAGACAGACACACAGAGAGAGACACACACAGAGGCAGACCAACACACACATACACACAGAGAGAGACAGACAGACATACACACAGACAGACACACACACACACACACACACACACACACACACACACACACACACCACTAGTTTTTCTTGCTATCTAATTTCTTTTCTGATTTCAGTAGCATTCTCCAGCAAGAGAACTCATCCTGTTTTTACCAGTTCTTATTGAATGGAGGGAATAAACTTAAGTTTCTGTGTGTGATGAAGTCCCGAACTGGGAACATAGTGTGGTTTTGACTTATTACAGTTTTGTCCTCACAAAAATAGCTGTTGCTTTCTTCTGCATAAGGGCTCACATAAGGTCTAGCATGTCACACTTTGAGGATATAGGAGGCCCAGTGAGCCTTCTGAGGAGAGCTTTGATAACATGGCCGTTTAGCCCCTTACCCACGGATTCTGACTCAGAGCACGTTGGGGTGGATGTGGGGGTGATGGTTGTGTTTTCTGAGTTTGGGAATTTGCGAGAAAATTATTATTATAGACTGTATAATGGAAATATAGACCTTAATGTCATTGTCTCTTAAATCCTTGTCTTATCAAAACCTTGGAGTTTGGAGAGGCAAGTAGAATGCTTGTGAAAAGGATTTCACCCTCCATATTTTAAGAATTATATCTTTAATTTTAGAAGGCATTTTTAGAGATGTGGAAATAAAACAATTATTTAAAAATTAAAGAGTTCTTCAATCTTACCTCAGTTTTCTTATATATTGTTCAATCCAAATGACTACTAAGTGTAATAAGCTTTTAAAACCACAGTCCTTCCTTAAATGAGATTATTTTATTTTAGCTTTTATTCTATATGAACATTTATAAATCTCTGTTCTATTTAATGCAAAAGCATGGTGATTTTTCTAGAAGTCATATTAATTTGGATGGGCAATTTAGGTACAAGGGAAGCTGAAGCTGAGGCAGGAGGATACTGAGTATATAGCCAGCCTGAGCATAGCAAAGCAATGTTTCAAAAGGAAAAAAGAGGAAAGGAGGGGAGGGGAGAGGAGGGGAGGGGAGAGGAGGGAAGGGAGGATAGGGAAGGGGAGGGGAGAGGAGGAGAGGGGAGGAGAGAGGAGGAGAGGAGAGGGGAGGGAAGGGGAGGGGAGGGAAGAAAGGAAGAAAGAAAGAAAGAAGGAAGGAAGGAAGGAAGGAAGGAAGGAAGGAAGGAAGGAAGGAAGGAAGGAAGGAAGGAAGGGGATTGAAGAGAGGAAATGAGAAATGAGAAAAGGACTGAAGAGGAGAGAGGGGAGACAGGCAATAATCTAAATGGCTAGTAATTGCAACAAATGTTGCTTTTTATCATTCTTTATTGTATGAACTTTCATAATAGTTTTCCAAAGGAAATTATTAATCTATAAATCAGTTGTACATTTTTCTAAACTTACTTTAATAATCAGTCTCAACAAATAATTGCATCGACTGGAGTTCATTCAACATATGTATTTGTTTATTTGCAATATCATATATATGTATGTTTATTGTGGTCCACTTTTAAAAGCTGACTAAATAAGCCAGGCACATCGATACAATGAAATTCAATATTTAAATATAATGAACTAGTCTAAATTTAGTAATAAGAAAAAATTTCTTAAGCTTTGGTCATTTTATTAAATTTATTTGGGTGATAGGTATGACATATTCCTACTTGAAATAGTAGTAGTAGTAGTAGTAGTAGTAGTAGTAGTAGTAGTAGTAGTAGTAGTAATAGTAATAACAATAATAACAATAATAATAATAATAATAATAATAATAATAATAATAATAATAAATTTGTATACACACATACCCAATCATATCTATTCCTTCACACCTGATTATATATGAGGACATATGTGGAAATTTTCCAAAAATCTGTCAACAGCAATTAATCCCAAGGAGAAGTACTAAGTGGTTGAAACAGGAGAATTCTTTTCTATTTTATTACATCTGCCTTAGTTAGGGTCACTATTGCTGTGATGAAACACCATGACCAAAGCAACTTGGGAACAAAGGGGCTTATTTTCCTTACAGTTCACATCACTCTTCTTCATCAAAGGAAGTCAGGACAGGAACTCAAAAAAGGCAGGAACCTGGAGACAGGAACTGATGCAGAGGCCATGGAGGGATGCTGCTTACTGGCTTGCTCCTGGTGGTTTGCTCAGCCTGCTCTTATGGAACCCAGAACCATCCAACTCCAAGGTTGTCCCACCTACAATTTATTAGCTAATAAGACAATATACTACTGGCTTATGTGCTTACAGCCCCATTTTCTAGAGACCTCTTCTCTATTGCAGTTCCTTCCTCTCAGACGACTCTAGCTTGCGTTACATTGACATAAAATTAGCCAGCATTCAGTCATTGATTGCTTTTTCCTTTGAAGTAAAAATAGTGTTTAAGAAGGAAAAGAAATTTCTCTGGTGATTTTGATATTTAAGCTTTACTTTTATGAATGAAACAGAAAACACTCAGAAGAAGCTAAGTGTCCTAACCACATCAGTATAGTCTCTGTAGAGAACTGAGGACCATCATTTGTATTTTCTGGACCTGGTGTCCATGTAGTTAGTGTGTTTGTGATCCCACTGCTGTGCAATGTTAGTACTGAGATAATAGTCACCAGGGTTATCTCAAGGCCGCATTTACAGTTTCTCCTAGAGGTGCTTAGAATGTTGGTCATTTCACAAGAACCAATCACACCTCAAGTAAGTGTGATTTCTGGAGAAACTATTGCACATGGGAGGGAGTGAAAGTCAAACACTGGACCTGGGGATGTGTGAACTCACACCTCTGTGGTGGCCACTCAGAACCGTGAGATAGTAATGTAGCAGTGGCTTTCACTTAGCTTAATCTCATGAACTCTTAAGAGCAAAACGAACAGAAATCCTAGAGAGAGAAATGATTCCACAGTATGCTTAGCTTTGAAGTCAACTCATAGTTCAACTAATTATGGACCAACTGTCTACCATAGAGTGTCTTCGGGTGTCATATTCTCCCATCTAAGAGCCCAGTGCTCCTTAGCTTCTGAGATCAGAAAGAATCACATACATTCAGAGTATTGGCCATAGACTCAAATACCATGTTCTGATGGGCATTTTATTATATGGACTTAGGAACATATACTACACAGAAGCCAATTTGGTATTTAAAATTTAGTTACTTTCCAAGCTCCTTGCAAATCTTTGAGTACTGGCAATTCTCCTAATTGAATAGCCTTGTACATGTTGGGCTCTATCCATCAGACTTTCATCTCCAATAGGCAGGCAGTAATGCAGGCCTCTCAGCAGTGTGGAAATTATTAAATAATGTGTGCCAAGTGCCAACGTCAGTCTACTTCAAAAGTGGATACAAAATAAATGCAAAATTCCCTACCTAGAACAAAACCAGCTTATAGAGTGCATATTGTAAGGTTAAAAATGAACATACCCCTTCACAAACAACAACCAAATAAAGTCAGGGGTGATGGCACACACCTTTAAGTCCAGCACTTAGGAGTCAGAGGCAAATAGATCTTTGAATTCAAGGCTAACCAGGGCTACCTCATAAGATCCTGTCTCAAATTTTGTTTAATTAACTAACCAAATAAATAAAATCTCATTATTTTTCCATTTGATTTTTGTATATGATACATACAGGTTGGGTACTATATAAAGGCATATATTATATAGGGAAATAAGTGTTACTTATTTATTATTACTTATTATTAATAAATAGTACTTATGCATTCGTTAAGTCCTTAATATCTGATGTCATATGCCATGTAAGCCAAGGGTTTGTATCTCTGTCTTGTTTTCCTGATGCTATAATAAGAGATAAGACACCTGACAAAGCAATGTAAGTGACAGAGGGTTAATTTTGGCTCTTGCTTTCAGAGGAGATACAGACCATCATGACTCAGAATTCATAGTAGCCGGGGCATGTGGCTGACCTGTCTCGTGGGATCTGTCATCCCAAAGCAGAAAGTAAACAGGAAGATGGGGCTAAACTATAAGAGCTCAAAGCCCACCCATAGTGACCCACTTCCTCCAGTAAGGTTCCACCTCCTAAAAGTTCCATGACCTTGTCAAAGATCATATAGTCTCCAATACTGGGGACTAAGTATTTAAACTATGGAGGACATTTCATTTAATCCACAACTCGTGTGACTGGCCAAAAGCATCAAGTTCATTAATTATAACTGTATAATTGTAACCCATAACTGTAGTCATGGGTTGAATGTGAAATGTCCCTCACAAACTTCTGTGTTTCGATACCTGGTTCTCAACTGTAGCATTATTTGGGGAACTGGGGGGGGGGGGTTGGAATGGCTAATAAAGACTGTTCTCAAAGCATCAATCTTTGAGAGTTATAATCTACTCTACTTTAGGTTAGGTTCTCTATGTTCTCCAAGACATGAATGAGCCATCCTGCAAACTCCAGTTGCCATGGACCAAGCTGCTCCGGCTGCCACACTTCTCTACCATGGCAAACTGAAGCCTTTGGTAAAAATAAGTTGCTTCTGCCTCACGTTTTGTCACAACAGTGGAAAAAAACAAATAATTTTATTACCTCTATTTGTGTAGGAACTGACCAATTCTTTGCTTCTCTGGTGCTAATAACTAGTGAGAAAGAAACACATGGACTTGAAAACAAGTAATAATGGGCATCTAAAAAAAAAGTATAATTGGAAAAAAAGCATGAATTGAAAATGAAATTGTCTTAAGTATATCACATGAGTGATTTGATAAAAGGGTACCAAATGATACGGGTGGTGATTCATGCAGCATGCAAAACAGAGAGCTGCCTGTCGCCATTGGAGGGGCAGTATTGGGTGCCTTTTCTACATTTGAGGCATCAGAACACAAAAACATGTTACTGGGAAGTGACAAAGCATGGACAACTATTCCCTCAGTGACATTCATTGGGCACCGAGTTGGTGGAACTCACTGCTAGCATTAGTTATGAGCGATAAAACAGAAAAGAAGTATCATGTCTAGTGACAGTACCTGACATGTTATATTCTGACTTCCACATCATGGCGCGTGCACGCACACACACACATACACACACACACACACACACACACACACACACACACACACACACACACACACCAAACACAGAAATAAATAAAGGTAACATAAATGAAGAAAAAAATAAGAAATGAGGCCTGGGGTCAGTAACATGACTCAACAGAAAAAGGCAATTGTCACACAAGCTTCATAACATAAATTCAACCCATGAAAACCATTATAGAAGCAAAGGTCCAGTGCCTCGAAGCTGACCCTAGCCTCTGACCTGCGCTTATCTCCTGTCCCTTTTTCTGTCTCTCTCTCTCACACACACACACACACACACAGAGAGAGAGAGAGAGAGAGAGAGAGAGAGAGAGAGAGAGAGAGAGATGATAATAATTATTTTTTAACTTTAAAGAAGTAAAAATCCAGGGAGAATTGCAGGAGACATATAATTTTTGTCCTGATCTCAGAAATAGGAATGACTGTAGTCCAACAGAGAAGGAGAATAGTGTAGAAAAGGTAGATTAAATGATGGGTAAAAGCTCATCAGACATTATTATCTGCTCTGGTGCCAATATTAGGAAGTGTTTAAGGGCTTCGCTCACCATGAAAAGCTGCTGTGAAGAGAAGCCATTGAAGAGTTCAGAGCTCATAAGAGAATTTTAGGAAAATGACCTTGACAAACGAATGCTGACTCAGATGGGAAGATGGACTCTAGAAATGAGGAATTGGGTAAAAACGCTTTCTGACCATTCAGAAGGCAAGTTACCATGGACCAAAGCACAGAGGCAATGAGAGGAGGCGGCTGGTGAGACAGGCTGCTGGGATGATAGACCAACGTCCACGAGGTGTGGAAGCTAGGGACAAGAAGGGAAATAATATTGACACAAGGTCTTTAACTTCCAACCCCATGAACATAACAAGGTTCAGATTTCTCTTTCTCCCATAAACATTTAGAAACTGAGCAAAATTAGGAAAGGATTACCTTCCCATGTCAGAAATCTGACAGGATGGGACTGTGACCTCTCAGGGGCGAGGGGAATTTAAAAGTGATTCTTCCATGCACGACATTCTGCCTAGAAGAAATGGTTAAACTTCCGCGCTGAGGAAAGCATCCTCAAGCACAGATCTGTAGCACTGCTCACTTGAAAGCAGAACACTGTGCAAAGGGGTAAATGTAACAGAAGATTGAAGAATAGAATAAAAGGGAGCAAAAGCTGTGCTGAAGAACTCCAGAGAGCTGAATAGGGTTCTTATTCAGTCTTCGGCTGAATACCAATCTCTTTGTGTTAGATAACTGTCTGCAAGGACAACTTCTCAGAGGGACAATGACTGCAGAGTGTTAAGACTTGTAAAAATGCTTTGCAGAATTCATGTTAAAATAAGACATCATGTTGCTTTCCACTGGTTAGGATGGAGCCCGAGCTAGTCATGATGGCACACACTAGTGTGCTGAGAAGGTGGGCAGCAGGAGGCTCTTGGGGTCCAGGGCAGCCTGAGCTACACTTCAGTGGCTAGAGAGGTGATTCAGCAGTTAAGAGCAACTGCTGCTTCTGTAGAAGAACCAGGGTTGGGTTCCAGCACCCAGATCGGGCAGCTCAGAATTGCCCATAACTCCAGTTTGAGGAAACTGATGCCACTGTCTGGTGTCACTGGGCACCTGTGCACAGACAGACAGTCAAGCACACATACATGTGTGCATGCACAGCACATGCACACCAATAAAAAGGATACTTATGGTGGAATCAGATAATTCAATCCAAACTTCAGTATATAACCGAGATTATGTCTTATAAACAAGATGAATTACCCCTATAAAACAGGTTAATCTTAACCTGCCTTTGAAAAATATATTAGCATCCACATAGGGAAGCCAGATGGAGTGGGAAAGAGAGAGAAGGGGGATTTTTCGAAGGAGATAGAGAGAAACCAGTAACTCTAGGAAGTTATAGTTTAAAAAAAAAAAAAATAGCAGAAGAGAAAAGCCAGTCTACATTGTAGTAATCAGATGGATAAAAAATAACAAAAAGAGAGATTTAAAATTACCACTGAATCTACCTTGTGGGAGAAGTGAGGTACAGGAACTAAATATGTGGTCCAGCCTGACTTCAAACTCATGATTAGCCTCCTGGCTCAACCTTCTGAATGCGGAGATTACATGTGTGTGCCACAGGCCCTGGCTAATCCTTGAAATTTTGAAAATGAAAATTATATAATTTTAATAGTCCATATGTTCAATAAAATCTTTAAAAGGAGAAAAAACTGGTTTTTGCATGGAAAGAAAATGAAAATACATGTTGAATTTATAGGAAGTCATTCAAATGGTATCTAGGGGGAAATTTGCTAATTTAAGTACTTATGCTAAGCATTTAAGAAGCAAAATCTTGTCAATTACCTAATTTTCCACCTGAAGGAAATGAAAAAGGGAGTAAACGAAACTAAAAATGAAATGAAATAGTTAAACTAAGAGCAAAAATTAGTAAAGCAGAAAGTAAGTAGATAGTACAGGAGAAAGGAATGAAGCCACGGGTCTGGAATTCTCAACATCAATAAGAATTACCAACAATTAACAGAAAGTGACAGAGTACAGGAGAGGGTGCATTAGAGTAGGGGATGGAAAATGGGATGCCCCGATGGAAGGGATATTTGATATTTTAGGTACAATGGAATTCTTCAGACACAGATTTCTGAAGTTCTCTTGAGAAGAGGAAAACTGAAAATTCCACATCAAGAAGCTAAAATTGGGGCATGGGAGATGATTCGGTCAGTAAAATGCTTGCCACCCAAGTATGAGGACCTAAGTTCAGATCTTCAACACCCACACATACCGAGTGTGGTAGGGGGCATCTCTTACCCCCAGTGCTCAAGCAGAGGCATACACGGGTAGAGCCCCATCGACTGTTGTCATTCGGACTATCCAGTCTGTGAGTGCTAGGTTCTACAAGAGACATTGTCTCAATAATGATAACAACAATAATAATAATAAAGTGGAAATAGAAGAAAACACCTGATATTGACCTCTGACCTCTGCATGCATGTGCACACATATGCACAGGGGCCCACATACATACACACAAAGAAATCTAATTCATAAATTAAACCTTCAAAAATCTATAATCCTTGCAGAGTGCTTGACAACATTCACTAAAAAAAAAAAAAAAAAAAAGTCAACCATGGAGACTCTTCAAGTGGAGAACAAGCAGTGTCTCTCAACTTGACTCAGAAGGCAGCACTGCCTTGCTAAGAAACAAAGGCACAGGTCATTTTTAAAAGAAATATAAATATTTCATAAAGGAAGCAACATTAGCAAGATGCTGGCAAACAGAATCCCCATCTCAGGTCTGCTCCTTAATTAGTAAAGTTTATCTCAAGAAAGCAAGGTTAGTTCAACCTCCAAACATCCATCAGGGGGCCAGGGAGATGGTCCTGCCAGATGAGGCTCTTGTTCCCAAGCCCAATCACCTGATTTTGATCCCTAGAACCTACATAGTGAAAAGAAAAAAACCAAACACTGACCTCTGCACACTTGTACACGTGCAAGCTGGTTAACACATGCCCACAAGCACATGTGCACACACACAATGCATAAACATAAAGATAAGATAAATAAAAGCCAACCAGAGAAATACACTCAATTAATAGAACAAATTATAATCCCAATAGATGCAGCAAAGCATCTGACAAAATTCAACTGAGATTAATAATAAAATAACTTGAAAACCATGAGGAGAGCTTCCCAACTCTAATGAAAAGATATCTATGGAATAATTATAGCAGTCACCATAATATAATTATTAGTCAGACACTAAATGCTGACCCTAAATTTGTGAGAAGGACTAGAGTGTTCATCCTCACACTTTCTACCCAGACAGGAAGTACAGTCTTAGATGATCCAATAAGCCTGGGCAGGAGGCAGCAATGGGATTGGGAAACAGAAGTAAAAGCTCTCCATTTATATTTTCTAGGTAAGTACACACACACACACACACACACACACAAAACCATGTAAGACCTGAAAAGAAAAGTTTCTAAGAGCAAATGAGCTCATCCAGGTCACAAAATGCAAAGGCAAAATGCAAAAGTCAATTGTATCTTGATGAACTCTTTTAAAATGTTTGGAAATTACACTGTAAAATATAATACCACATACAAATTGTATCAAACTTAGGAGGTGATTCAGAATAAATTTAACAAAATACACTCAAGAACTGTGCACTAAACCTCAAAAACTGTACTGAGAGAAATGAAATAATACCAATGGATGAATATGCCATCCTCACAGACTGAAATATTTACTTTTATGAACATGAAAATTGTTTCCAAATTTGCCTAAATTCAATATAATGGCTAATAAAATCTAAATAGCTTTTTGTAGGAATAAGGTTGTTCTAAGTTACAGGGAACTCAAATTCTTTACAATAGTAGTGACCAAAATAACTGGAAGATTGTTTGATATTAATATTACACAATCAAGCAGTCTATAATAACAATAGCCTAAAGGAAACACACACACACACACACACACACACACACACACACACACACACACACACTACCATATCAGATGCAGAAAAAAATCTCTTTAAACATCCAATATTAACTTGTAATAGAGAGTACTTGGTGGATTACAAATACAGGAGCTCTTTCTCAACTTTGGAGGGAGTATCTCAAATTACTCTACTGTTAGCATCATAGTTTAAAAGAACACAGACCTAAAAAAAAAAAATCAAGAATGGTAGTTAGCATTCTCAGAGCATCAGTCACCTAGTGAAGACGGACTATGACAGCTGCCACCCATTGCCAAAGCCCTGAGGAAGAAGCAGTAAAGAAAATCAGGAGACACTCAAGGAGGAAAAGCCAAAAGAGGAAAGGGAAATATGGAAAAGAGCAGAAGAAAATAAAAGAAAAAAATTGTGCACATAAAAGTAGGAAATGCAATGTTCAGAGAAACACTATCTCAGTTTCCGCATTTGACTTTTGTTGTAGTAGTTACTTACCCTGCTTCTGGGACGAAAGCAACTTTTAAAGGGTAGGGGGTTGGTTTCTTTTGGCTTACAGTTGAAGGGGATACAGTCTGTCCTGGCAGGGAAGGGATGCCATCAGGAGAAGGAGGCAGCTGGTCACATGGTATCTACAGTCAGGAAACCGAGAGCATTTAGTGCTGCTGCTCAGCCCACTTTCTCCTTTTCACTGGGTCTGGGACCAGGAGTCCACAGACTGGTGCTGCCCACATTTATTATGGGTCTTTCCATTTCAATTAGCATAATCCCCACAATCCTTCACAGCCAAGCCATTCTATCTTAAGGTTCATTCTAAGCTAGTAGGTTCAATAAAGGTTGTGAATGGTTAGTGAGGGGTCAAAACAGTGCAACAAGTCAGAAAACTGTTGGCACAGAAGTGTAAAAGGCAAGTAAGAATCTCTCCTTTCTGATATCCGGTGTCAATCAACAGTAGAAAAGCCTTTGGCTTGAGCATTATAGGAATATAAGGAAGATGTACTAGGCCTTGGTGAGTTTTAACATAGCTTGAAGTGCTTCAAAGGCAAAGGGAAGTGTTTAAATGTCAAAGAAGGCAGTGATTGATCAAGTAAGAGTCCAAATTAACTACTGATTACATACAGATAGTTCTATAATATGTAAGATTATTGCCTGATTTTTTTTTAACAAATGCTTTTCCTAAAATGAGTCCCCTTTATAAAGGTTAGAAAATTCAAACTAAAGATGAATCTAATAAGTCTCATCAGAAAAGATGGTTCCCAACCCATGTATTAACTCTGCCTGTCACTGGATATGCTGAGCTTCATGGGGAGACCGAAAGCAACCCTGTATGAACACATAAAACCTGGAAGACACACACTTGGGTGATACTGAACATGAGGTTAGTCATCTTGAACTAATAGAATGAAAAAGAATTCAGGTCTTATCTTACTTCATTAAAAACCTTGAGGGCTTTGGTGGCGCTGTGCTAAGCAAAAGCACAAGTGGAAGACAAGCAGAGAGCTAGCTGGTATAGCTCCTTCAGTTCCCTTTTCTAGAAACCAGGTTGTCTCCATCATGAAATACAGACTGCTCTCTCCTGACCAGACTCCCTACCTCCCAGTCTTCTTTCCGTCCTAAGCCTTTGGAGCCTTGCTTCTTCCTCAACTACAATTCACTCTGAAAATCTACCTGTTGGCTGGCTTGCTTGCTTGCTTGCTTGCTTGCTCAATTGGATTTTTGAAGCAGGGTCATACTATACAGTCCAGTTGCTCTTGGTCTTGTATTCACCATGTAGCCCAGACTGGCCATGGCCTTGCCTTCCCCTTCAGCCTCTCAGGTGCTGGAGTTAGAGGTATGTGCCACCCCAGACAGCTATAAATCTGCTTCTAATAAGTCCAACTTCCATTTCTCTCATGAAAATGTGCTTATCTGATTCCCATGAGCACCCTTGCTGATACACATGATGATTTAATAACTTCTGCCATGCATTTGCAAAGTACATGAGCAAACCGTTCTCTAACTGGAAGTTTATATTCTTTTCCCCTTGACTGTGTGTTTTTATTTCGTTTCTCTCTCACAGCCTCTTCCTACTGAAATATGTGCCTACAGTCTTCAATCACTCAGTCATACTCAGAAGCAACAGTAGTGCTCAGACTGGAGCTGAAATAATTAGAGTTAAGTGAATGGCACACGAGGGTTTGCAAATTCTTTTTCTGTGTTGGATTATCATTAGTTTTTATCCTACAACGGAATCAACTATATAATGCGTTATAAACTTTGGTTGTGAAGTTATTGGGCGCTATAAATAAAATTTTATATTGGAAATATCTCTTTGAATAATAAGAAAAAGACTTTTTTCCCAATGACTTTCTGCTTCCAACAATGACTGCTACTTATGGTTAGAAAAACGCAGGGGACTTTGCAAGGTGGCTCAGCCAATAAGAGTGCTTACTACTCTCGCAAAGGACGTGAGTTCAGTTCCCAGCACTCACACATTTCACATCCACCTGTGACTCTAGTTCCAGGAGATCTAACACCTTCGTCTGACTCCCTTTACCATCAGATGAGTGTGGTGTACATACATACACTCAGGCACACACTCACATAAAACATATATTTAAAGAAAGACATAGGATTCCAGTAAATCCGTAACTAATGGATTGAGACAGACTAGATAGAGCCTACACAAGTACGCTTAGCTTTTAAAATTTTTTTAGCTTTTTTGAAATTTGCTTGGCATTATGAAATTGGACTTTTACCTTTTACGCATTTATTTTATTTATAGATATGAATGTGCACATGTGTCAAAGCATGGGGTTGGAGGTCAGAGAACAATATTTGGGAGGCCATTCTCTCTTTCGACCACGTGGGCTCTGGGGATGGAACTCACTCATGTTGTTAGGCCTGCTCAGCAGGGGCCTTTATCAACTAGTCATCTCGCTGATGCAACATTAACTTTTTTTTCGAGACAGGGTTTTCTATGTAGCCCTGGCTGTCCTGGAACTCACGCTGTAGACCAGGCTGGCCTCGAACTCAGAAATCCACCTGCCTCTGCCTCCCAAGTGCTGGGATTAAAGGCGTGCGCCACTACTGCCGGGCAACATTAACTTTTTAAGAGTGAAATCAAAGCACTTCTAGAATAACACAGGGAAGATAAAAGAGCTCAATATGTCGGGATTTACATTAAAAGAGAAATAGAGGTATATAGCACATAATTATCTAGCAAAATTAATAAGGTAGATTCAAGAGGCTCTAAATAAATGCTCAAGAAAATGATGGTTAATGTTAATATATGTTTCTTTTCTAGAAAATTCAGCATTACTATTTTAGAAGTAAACCTGGAAAGTCTACTTTTTCTTCTTTTACATGAATAGACACAGATGAGATCTTGACCTCAGTTGACATCCACGGTCTATGCTTATGGGTCTGATCACCCCGGAGCATCCAGCCCTGACGACTCGGGATGAGCAGCTGTCTTTTACAGTTGAAGAAACCTGAGAGCTGAAAGGTAGGGTAGATATCTGGTGCCCAGTCCTCCCTGAAGAAAGTACAAGGGAACCGAGGTCCTGTCAAGCCCTTTTACATCCTGGTGCCCCAATCCCTTGCTCCTCCCCCTGTGGGGAAACCTTTGCAGAATCCCAGGTGAAGACTCCAAAACGTGTAAGGCTGAGAAAAAGGAAAGAGACGCCGCCATGGGCTAATCTTCAGTCTTAACGTCACCGGCGTTTCTTTGCAGTTTCTTTCTCTTTCTTTGGCCAGACTGCCAAAGACGTAGAGAATGTGAAACTGGATCGTTTGTATATTCCTAGGTTGAGTCTGCACAGCACACAGTGTCAGATGTTTTGTCTCACATTGCCAAACATCTGGATTGCATGAAGGATCCACTAAATGGACTTGACATTCATCTTGTTCCCTGCTTAAGGGTGTCTTTTACTCCTCCTGGCTGTGAAATGCCCCTTTGATATCAGTAGCAGGTCTGAGCATGAAGTCAGATGTCTGCTCCATGAGACACACACACACACACACACACACACACACACACACACACACACACACACACACACACACACACCCCTACTCAGCTCGACCTTTGCATCCTTCCTTTCCATTTGCTTTTCTGAACTCTCTTGGGGACTTCATATTTTTGGGCCGTGTCAGTCAGCAAATGGTAGATCGGGCGAGCATCTTCTCTGCCACCCTAGAGTTGAGTCTCTTTCACCTTATCCGGTCTGTGCCTTTTGCCTGCTCTCTGATTACTCCCAGAAGGCCTGTCCTTGCTCTGGGATGGTATCTCCACCCTATTGGTACCACAGGAAGTCAGAGGGAGGCAGCACAGCCCACCCCGGAACCACACATTATAAAGGAAGCAGCAGAACGAGCCGCCTTTCGTTGAGGGCTCTCCAGGTCCCCCAAATCTTTCTCAAATATGATTGTTTATAAAATGTTTGATAAAAATAAATGATGCTTTCAATTTAAACAAAATTTCACACTGTTACTGGTTTTAATAACAGTTTTGACAGATGAGATTTTCATCATCTGTTTTTTTCTTTGTGAAGGCTTCTTCAATAAACTAAAAATTCTCTAAACCAACAGATGTGCTTTTAAAGTAGGGTTTGAGAGTGAGACATTGGGAGCTGAAGCTTGTCAAAGGCTTCTGCAGAGAAGCTTACTCCCGGCATCAGAAAGCCCTGGTATCAGGAAAATCACACACCTAATGACTGAGGGCTAAGGAGAGAAACTGCTTCTGTACCAACGTGCTATTTCTCTCAGGCCCGGACCCAATCTGTGCATGCTCTTCCCAGCTTTTTGATCTTGCAGTGTGCAAGACTCCTGTGATCAGAAAGTGTTAAGATGTCAACTCAAACTTGTAGGAACTGATACTGATGTTTGACAAGATGATGATTTGTGATTATTTTCTCCATCAGCTCAAAAATCATGAATTTTTTAAAGCAATATTCTGTTTGTAATAATTATTTTGGTCTGAATATATCAGAGTTGAAGGTTGACTTTAAGTACCCTGATTTTGAAATAGCTCTCCGGCTTCCAATTACGACAGTTCAATAGGTGTCCTTCCTTTGGGGTGAGGATGTGGCGGCACACTGGCAAATCGGATTGCCAGTGACAGGAACCCTCAAATTCTGGTCAATCAAGAGTGAACATAAAGAACAGTTTTTGTCAAGCTCTTCCATGATCTGCATAAAAATCCCTTCCCACCAAAATGCATACATACAGTGAAGTGTATTAAACATGCACTCATGACCAGGCTAAGGAAGTGAAAAACAGCAATTTGTATCTTATCTTTCCCACTGACACACTCTTACACCTCTCTCTCTCTCTCTCTCTCTCTCTCTCTCTCTCTCTCTCTCTCTCTCTGCCTGCCCTGTGTGTGTTGTGTATATTTCATCAAGTAGTCATTTAGTCCACCATTCTATACTTTTCTTAGAACAAACACAAAGTAGCAGTGAGTGGCCACTTCTAACCTCATTATCCTTTCACTGTGACTCTGGTCATAGATCCTAGAGGCCAGGCTAGGTCAACCCTGACCGAAGCAGGAGCTCCCTCCTGATAGCATCCTGGGAACTGCCAAAAGCAATCCTCTTGGGTATCATGATGGCATGGAGGCTCTGGCCAAGAGAGGGCATACTGGGAGAGCACAGTCTTGGACAGGCTTCAGCCAGAGGCATATTTGGAAGACCTCAACAGAAGATGCTTTTGGAGCTACTTTATTGGGTTCTTATATCTACCACCCTACCAACTATTATTCCACCCCAAACCCTTCCAACTCCACAAACCTAGGTAGGAGAGAAAGAAGATTAGAGGGGGAAACCGGCCCTAGAGCTCTTTAGACTACTTCCTGCTGTTTAGGGGTGTCAGATTCCTTGGGGCATGTCCAATCTCCATGGTCAGAATAGCTCCAACCACCAATCTATCAAAACAGCAATAGAAAAAGCATCCCCAGGGACCAGCAGCAGTGGGGTCAGCAGCAGGGGGAGCAGCAGCCACCACAGGTCCTCTCGGGGGCTCTTCCATTTATACTCTCCCCAAAGTTCCCAGAATTAAACTATCTGCAGCTGGCAAAGATCACACCCTTCCTAGAGCACGAGACACTCATAGTATAGTTAATGGCTGTGGACAAACTGAAGCAGCCCCATATCCCACACCTGGGAGTAAAACAAAAACATATTCATGTAACGTAACTGGGTTTTTAAAGAAACGAAAATTCTCACTACAAGAAAGAGCTGCAGAGGAAGGAAGGGAAAGTCCATCTACAATGCCCACAAAGGCCTTAAATGAGGAGCGTCCTCAGGTGGTCCCTAGCCAGGGCCCAAACATCATAGATAAGACGTGCTACACAGTGGTTGAAGCGAAGGGACACCGTACTCGTGACTTGTTTGGAACACAGGGTTTAGCTACATGTGCTGAGAAGGAGGCATGACCTAAGCTCCTAGAATCAGGAGCTTGAACCTGGCAAAACCAAAGTCCTTGCTGAGTCTAGGCTCTACCACACATGCAGCTGGCAGGCTGTCAACATGAAAAGGACAGTGCAGGTGGAAAGAGTCATGCATATGAAGCAAGCTTGTGCTGTAGGACCTCAGGGTGGCACAGTATCCATGTCTGTCACCCCGCTGGACCCTGGGCTCCTTTGAAAGGTGCTACATCATGTTCTTTGGGTCTTCAACACCCACATCATTTCTGCACAAGGAAGACCTTCTCTTTAGCTTCTAAAGGAGGACTATATGAACCACGGTGGAAAATTAGTCAAGGAAAAATTCTGAGTAGTTTATCCGGCACTCGAAACAGTTTCACCGGAATTCTGCCTTTAGAGTAGAGAGCATTGCCTGACGATGACAGTGACGTATCTTTCTAAATATGAATACTGAACACTTAAAATATAACCCTGTGCCTTTATCCTTTAGAGCTTCTCAGACTGTCTTGATTATTTTTTAACCTGTCAGCTCGACTAGACATGTCATATGGTGAGAAATAGAACTATAAAGAAGATAAATTTAGGGGTTGGAGAGATATCTCAGGGCCTAAAAGAACTTGCTGTAGCAATCTGAGGATGTGAGTCTGGATCCCAGCATCATGTAGAGGCCAAGTGATATGGTGTGCCCCTGTAGCTCGGCACTGGGCAGGGAGGCCAGGTTGCTAACAGGTAAACCTATCCGAACAACAAACCGTGAGCTCCGGATTCTCTATCCCAAAAGAAAACAAGATGTAAAATGATTAAAGAAGGTGCCAGTGTGGACCACTGGCCTCACTATATGTGAATACAAACAACACGCACAGAGAAAGTAAAGGAGGGGGTTAGTTCAGGGGAAAGGAAATTTAATGTAAACTATGGGAATTAAAGGATATGATTGGCTTTTGTGTTTGTTTGGTTGGTTGGTTGGTTCTTTTTTTTTTTAAATCCCAGCACATTGTTACATGTTTCTCTTTTTATCTAAGTTGGGAAGAACCTGCATCTTTGTATCAACCTTTCCTTCCCCTCTCATCTCTTAGCTGTGCTGCTGTGATATATTTTTATCTTCCTCCAGCATCTTTAGCTTGCTCTCCCTGCTCTTCTTCCTACCTCTAAATGCATCTGGTGCCAAGGACTACTGCTAGCTGCTGAGGGCGCAGGAGTTCAGAAAGGCAGCCCTCTGTCCTCAAGGGCATGGGGAAAGCTACTGGTATAAAACACAACCATCAGGGCCTTCCACGCTCCCCATCTGTAGAAGACTTCCTTCTCACTGCATCTACAGTCCCCTTGGGAAGGGCCAAGGGGTTCCTGTCCTTGCCATCACCACCTAAGCCTCCAAGCTGGGATAACTATAAATCGGCCAAGAATTAGAGATGGCCTTGGGGCATATAGCAAAACTCGGGGATAGCATACTGAATGTTAATCTAGATGCCTTTACTCTTGGTAATGAGCTGGACAACATGGTGCTAAATGACTTCCTTGAAACTGGGAAAGTGGCTTTCCACCTCCTGCTCCCTTTTCTGGGGTACTTTTGTCTTTCCTCTTGGCCTCAGGATCCATAATCTAATCTCAAATTTTCACCAGTGCTGAGAATAGCAAATAAGTCTGTCTCCAGGTCTTTCTAACTCACACTGTGATGGTTTGAATATGTTTGGCCCAGGTAATGGCACTATTTGAAGGTGTGGCTTTGTTGGAGTAGGTGTGGCCTTACTGGAGTAGGTGTGGCCTTGTTGGAGGAAGTGTGTCACTGTGGGCATAGGCTTTGAGACCCTCATCCTAGTTGCCTGGAAGCCAGTCTTCTCCTATTTGCCTTTGGAACAAGATATAGAACTCTCAGCTCTTCTCATATGAGGCCTGCCTGGACACTGCCATGCTCCCTCCTTGATGATAATGGACTGAACCTCTGAACCTGTGAGCCAGCCTCAATTAAATGTTCTCCTTTATAAGAGTTGCCTTGGTCACGGTGTCTGCTCACAGCAATGGAAACCCTAACTAAGACACACACTAAGACTTGCAAATCTTTTTCACCCTTTTCTTGAATGGATGTGTTTAGTTGTCTGGTTCCGGGGTAGGGAAGAGGGAACGTTGGGAGATGATCCCAGAATATAAGGAAAGAAATGCAACTGCCCAAGGCATAGAAAAAACAGCTACAATTATGCCAAATGGTCCACCTACATATGATCCAGTTGCCTTTAATATAAATTACTAAGAAATGGGCTAAGTAACAGAAATGAAAGAATTTGGGTGGTAATGGTACCTGGTTTGGTCTAACGGGTAACAAAACCTTGATAACAGCAAAAGTTCTACTTTCCTCTATTTCTGGACTTGTATTTGTGTGTTTTATTCATAGTCGGCACTTCCTTCATCTCTATTCTTTTGCCTTTTAAAATAAATTGCATTTATTCTTTCATTGTTGGCAGGGGGCACATGCAGCAGTACACTCTGAGGGTCAGAAGACAAGTTTTAAGAGGGAGTTCTGTCCTTCTTCATTGTGGGTCCCAGTGATCAAATTTGGGTCACCCAGCTTGGCAGCAAGTACCTTTATCCACTGAGCCCTCTGTCTCAATCTCTGCATCCTGACTTCTGTTTTCACTGCCATATACAACCAGGCTCCTCGAGGTTACCAAATACTTCCTACCAGGTGATCTGTGGGGCTTCCAACCTCACTTTTTGCCATGTCTGGAAAGTCTGATCCCTGTGTCCACCTCATGGTTATTTGTCCACCACACCATATTTGTGTCCCCCCCCACACACACACTAATACATTAAACAGGAAGCCTTTGATAGATGACTGTGGAAACAATACACTATCTTCTTTAACTTATAGAATTCTACCCTGGTGGGGCCAGAAGGAATCGCTTCTCTCAGATATCTGGGATCAAAGTCCACAGAAAATTTGAAAACCTGGGTACTGAAGAATTATGTTTTATCCTCAGCTCTCTATGACCTTGGAAGATCACTCAGTGGTTTCATTGTAACAATCAAGGTGAAGAACCCAGATGTCCAGTAGCAGCAACCTTTGGGGGTCATAAATAGATGCCAGGCAAACAGGCAAATTCTCCATTGTCCTGCAAGACGTCCTCTGAGCTAAGAGAACCACACCAATGAAGAATAAGCAACACGTGGTGCATCTTAGGGGGTGTCTTTAGGATCTGAGAGGGTCACTTAAAAATCTATACAAAGAATGTACCCTGGGCAATGAATGAGAAAGAGACTACCGGGAAAGGCGGGCAATGTCATGGAAGTAACAATGGAGAAATAGCATCTGCTTACATTTCAGACAGGTGTCCCCTCTCCTGCTGCCTATGAAGATGGCCAGTTAGCCCCCAAATAGGAGGATGCTCCTCTGAGAAACTGTGTCAGAAACTTCTTCCCAATCCTCTGATGACAAACTAGGACGTATGTATTCCTAGCAATCTCTATTGCAATCTCTTAAGCATATTGTCTCATATGCAAATCGTCCTAAAATTCTATTTGTATACAAAATAGATTTTTAAATTACCTACTACATGCCCTATACTTGAAATACCAGAAAGAGTGAGCTATTTCTGAACCAGAGTAACACCATGTTTGGGTCATTCTTTCATACAAAACCAGTGATGCCAACTCCATGTCAACGACTATGAATGTGGGTATAAGGGTTAACAGTGTCAACTTGGCAGTCTCTAGAATTACCTAGAAGACAAACTTCTGGTCATATCTATGAGGACCTTTTTAGATTTCATTAAGGAAAGAAGGAAGGAAGGAAGGAAGGAAGGAAGGAAGGAAGGGAGGGAGGGAGGGAGGGAGGGAGGGAGGGAGGAAGGAAGGAAGGAAGGACAGAAGGCCCTTGTAAATAAGTGTGGCATCATTCCATGATCTGGAGTCTAGAACTGAACATAAAGAACAAACTGAGCTGAACAGCAGCATTCATTTCAAGCCGCCCCACCCCCACCCCCTTCCCTACTGCAGACACAGTGTGACCAGCCACCTCATGATCCCGCCACACTGGCTTCCATCCTTGTCATGAAAACTGTACCCTCAAATGACAAGAAAGATAAACACTTCCTTTAGTTCCTTCTGTCTGGTATTTTGTCACAGCAACAAGAACTGGCCTTCTCTGAAAAGCACTCTCAGGGGGCATGGACATTGTCTCTACCGTAAACTCTTCCTCTACAACTGTCATACTATTTAGACACTGATTGTCTCCCATCTCCTCTGTAGCACTATAATCTACTTAAGGGCAAGGTTCCGTGCTTACACTCATTCCTTTTGCTCACACACAAGACAGGGGATTATTCCTTAGCTTTGCGCTCAAAGACCTCTTTTTTTCTGAGGATAAGTCAAAGGACGTTAAAGACTTGATTGATTTTGGGGATTAAACCCAAGACCGGAGACATTTCCCCTTAGTGGAAAATTCTTAGTTCTTTAATAACAAAACCATCACTGCAATTTATAATAAAAATTGAATTTTTAAAAACGGGTTTGAGTGTGAAGAAGAGAGAAAACATTGCTAGTCCTGTGACATTTTAATGCTTCATCTCCTCAAAAATTTATTATCAGCTTGGTTTTCATTCACTTAACTGTGCTTGTAATTTTTCCAATTAGCCCCAAACTCCATTCCCATTACATTGCTATTTTAGAGAACTATTAGGGCAAGTATTTCTATAACCTATTGCATTAATGATAACTCTTATGATCTTATTTAGATTTGGGGGGGTAAAGCTTTATTGGAACAGATAGGTATCATTAATTTGCATATCATCTAGATCTGGTTTTGTACCAAGACAGCACAGTTGAACAGGGACAGGGGGCACGTGGCATGGAACATCTGAAGCATTTACTACCTGTGCAGAGAGTGCTTGCTAACTCCCAGAACACTGTGTAGTTCGAGACCACTGTGCTTCATTCCCTACGTTACTTACTAAGCAGAGGGTTTTCGCAGATCACTTGATTCCCCTGTCTCCTAATTCAGAATGCCATCCATTGCATCCTTTCTTCTCAAGAACCACAGTTGTAGTAAGCAATCTAGACCCTGGTACAGGCTTTGAAATCTCATCCTTAACACGGTGTTTAATAATCATGAAACTTCCTCTACACAGTAGCCATGCAAGTCCAGGGTCAGAATGCACAGACTGTCCCTGGCCCAGTGTCTGTTGAGCAATAAGCATCACATAATAAAGAGCAATTAATTACTGCTATCAATCAGGTGGTGGTCATATCAGAATCTCCTTCAAGTAGTTTGTTTCGAATATGTCCCAGTGTGTACACTCTTGCAAAATCTAGCAATATGGACACTGGTCAGAACTAGTAGAATCTGGCTAAGGCACTTGGTTTTAATGATGTCAATATAAAAAATGTTAAGAAGATCTCTTATCATTCTTTATTGCTGACAATCTCCATAGTATCTTGTAAATTGCTTTAAATACACTTTACATGGGTATTTAAAGTTTTTTGTAGGCCTCTGTCAAATGCAGATAAGGGTTATGAAGGGAAAATTTACATTACATCAGTATTAAAAATTTATTAAAACTCATGAAAACGCACTTTATCATGCTTTTTGGTGTTTTATATTTCAATCCCTGGGATATACTCGGGAAAAAAATCATTTCACATTTTCTGCTTAACATCTCAAAGTCTCTCTTAGCTCAGAACTCCGTTCATTGCATTCTGTCTTCTAAGGAAGTATAGCTGCAGTAATCTAGACCCGGAGAAAAAGGCTTTAAAGCCTTCCCATAGGATGTGTGGGGTGGAGAGAGATGGAACATTAGTGTCAAAGAAGCGTATTATTTGATTCTCAATATAATTAATAAACTCTTTCTCTTCCCCACAGGAATCTCCTAAATCTCCGACTCTTATTTGTGTTGAAGCAGAAGATTTAGCTACTTACCTAACAGAAAGGGGGGTAAAGATCTGAAAAGGGCTTTAAGTATTTAGTACTTTAAACCCTGCATAAATTGGAGATTTGAATAAAAAATCAGCCCTGGTATTTTTCTATGAAAACAGTGAACAGAAGGAATATACGGGCTCAGAGGAATTAGCGTTTTATGCCAAACATCAATCAACCCGGCTTTAGAAGCCTATTTATAATACTGTGGGGGTTCTGGACAGTAGCACTTCATACTGTGAAGACCAACCCATGACATTAGACAGTGAACAATTGAAGTCTTTACAAATAATTAAAACTCTGTTTGAAAATGGAGACGCTTTCCACAGCTTTCCTGTGCGCGTGAGATGTCATCGATATTCAAGAGTGTAAATATTGACTAGTTATTGCTGCTAGCCAGAAGGAGAAAATTCCCTTTGAAATAATAACGTGGAGTGTGTGTATATAACATATACATATGTATGCACACACATATGCATAGAGATGTTAAATATATAGTCATATAGGGAGAGAAAATATAGATTTCACTTTATATGACAGTTGAATAGCTATGCTTTAAACAACCTATGTTCCCTGCCAGTTCAGGCTGAGTGTGAGTATGTATGTATGTGTGGATATGTGTATGATATGCAAAGAGACACGAAAATATTTCTGAAAAATTTTATCCATGATTTTTTCTATAACATGAGAGACATCAGAAGGCAGCGTACATCTGATCTTAAAAACCCTCCATGTTCTTTAATTTGAGATCTAGAACTATACAATTTTAGAGCTTGCGAGGACAGAATTAATAACCGTGTCTAGTTTTCATAATATTTTAAGCCTACCTTAAATCCTTTTGGGGTGCAGGCAAAGCACAACTAATACATCAATTAGAATCCTGGAAACAGCTCCTTAATTTGACTATTTTTCATTTAAGAGACATGAGAATTAAATTTTTTTAAATTAAGAAAATCCTTCATGATTATTATTTCAGGATCCTCATTAAGCCGAGAACTACTAGAGGCACCGGCACCGCTTTGGCAGTATGGAGAGGCAGCATAAACAAAAGCCGCTACCTTTCTGCACAGCGCTTCCAGTACCTATCTGGCACCTGCATGCGTTCCATCAGTTAGTACAGTGGCTCGTGGGGTGCACAGAGAGGGCGGAAAAACAAGGTAGACAGGAAAGAGAGTAGTCTGCATGGTGACTGTGGTCAGGAGAAGCTAGCCTCACCCCAGGTAAAATGCACTGGGGGGACTTGGGGAGGTCCCTGGAAAAGAGGATCCCCGAAGAAATGGCCTTAGGGAAGGGAGAAAGGGGAGAATAACCTGTCTTTGTTTTGAGAACTGAAACCAGAGCAGAGGATGAGTGTGAAATGGCGGACTGGACTGGTTAAAGGTTGGCGTGGTTTTGCAAAGGGCTCAAGCTATACACTTGGCTCTGTGAATGTCTGACTTCACCAAAGTCACACACTCCGGACAAAAGGAAACAACCCCTCCATGTTTACACGGGAAAACGGAAACTGCCATAACCTAGACCCACGCTGTTAACCATCTTAGGGAAGTTAGTCCGGAAACGGACTGACCTGGGTGTAGGAGGAATTAAGCATGGTACATCTGTCTAAACTTTTCAGCCCTGTGGTTAAAGAATGGGACTCACTAAATACCTGTGAATCACACACCAAGGAGACTGAGAAAATTCCCTGCAGCCTTTTGTAAATGACTCCAGTTTGTAATGTTTCTGACCCCCTTCCTAAGGGTAGGACACTGTTGGCATAGGCTATGTCTTGTAGAACACTGGTCATTGTGGCTAGTACCAGATTTCCATGACAACTTCTGTGTCTACAGCGCAACAGGAAGTGTGTAAAAAGTACTGGTTGTAAATAACTGCACGCTGACAAAGAGAAAAACTCCAGCCCAAAAGTAAGCACTTGGATTCAAGAGAAGTCCATCCCCCAGGTAGCCAGCTATCAAATTTCCATTCCAAACCGGAGTTTAAAAGGTCCATTGAGAAGACCACGCCCCTCCTAAGGACCCACATTAAATTTAGGCCTAAAGCGTTAGTATCATGACCCAAGTGTCAGCCAGGACCCAGGTGGGGTCTGTTTCCTTCCGCTGCAGGCGTGTTTCCTTGCAGTCTTGGTTCAGTCAGCCTGAATTCAGGAAGGCACCAGGGGGAGCTCACACATCTTCCTTCTTTTTCTCCCCCTCTGACTGGAGGTTGGCTGTGAGATCCCCGGCAAACCAGTAGGTCACAAACAACAAGGAAGGCGCAGGGATTGACTGAAGTAAACAAAGATAATTCGTTCCATAAAAATACTCTAGATTCTTCCTTAGCACTGTCCCACATCTCTTGGAGGGGGTACCTCTCAGCTGACTGTAGGACTGTGTGCTGAAACTCCTGTGTGGAGAAGATCCGAAGGATTGTCCCTGATAAACCGGTGGAGGGATGGAATGCGAGGGTGAGAGAGGTGGAGGAGAACCAGGAGGAAGAGGAGGAGGAGGGAGGGAGAGATAGGTGTGTGTTGGGGGGTGTCCTTCATACAATGCGAAAGGGCAGCTTCCAGAGCACTCCATTTGCAATCGCACAAGAGGACAATGGCAGGGATTTGGCACAAGGGAGGTTGTGTCTATGAATCTCCACATTGATCCTTGGAATAGACTCTTTTGTTCTATTTAAGGAAAAGAATTATTTGCTGTGTGTCCCGCCCCCCAATCCCTGACCCTCTTCCCCCCCCCCCGGATTGAAAACCTGAGGTAAAGAACAGAAATGTAAAACATGTAACTGACTTAACTGTATCAACATCAGTGAACAGAACTGTAGCACCAAGCACGCTAAAGGGCTGGATATCCCTACACCTCGGACTTCATGTTCCAGTTTCTCTTAAGTGAGGAGTCCGAGAAAACTGAGGCCCGGTCTGATACCTCACCCATACACAGCCCTAGGCGCCAGGTTTTAAAGAGGGAGCTCTAATCCTAAATTTCAATCTCCTGATAGCCCTCAAACGTGCTTCATGGGGCTGACCCGCAACCCCACACTTCGAGGCAAGTGAACTAGAATTGTTTTAAGTTCTAATTTATGGATCATTCGTTGAGATTCTGGGAGGAAAATGAAAAACCTTGGCCACAGAGATCAAGTCTTTCTCACTAGGTTAATAATCCGTTCTGTATCGGGTTTCTCATCCCCCTCCCCCACCCCAACTACCCTTCCTTGTAAGATTATGACTGATGTTCTTTTTGTCCCAAGTCTAAACTTTGAACCATCACAATTTAAGAGATGAATCACGGCGGGGCCGGTGGAATTGCTAATAAACAAGATGATGGGTGGCCCGGGGAAGCGTGGAGATTGAGGGGGGGGGTCTCTCTTCCCGGGTGGATTTTCCTTTGGTGGACAGACTGGGCCCGCAGGGATCTCGGCCTCCAGAGTCCCCGTGTCGCACTGTGGCTCGATCTGCGCGAAAGAAGCCGGGCGAGGTCGGACACAGCCCCCAAGGCGGGGAACGGGGGTGGGGGGACCGTGGGCGCCAGGTGGAGCGAGGAGCGCTAAGCCCGTCCACAACAGTGGCTCACGGAGGGCGCAGGGCGCGTGGGGGCACGGTCACCGTGGCCGAGGCGAGCGAGCAGAAGGGATGCTCGGAAGCGCTGGGGTAACCAGGCTTCTGCAGAGAAGTGTGGGGCCGCCCGAACATAGGGGCGGGTGGGGGACACAGGATGGGTGAATCCATCCTGTGTGTGGCTCACACTTCTTTTTTCAGGGTTGGACCATCCAAGACTAACAGTCGTAACAAGCCTGAGACGCACACATCAGTGCGGCAAAATTTCGTGGAGACTCTGGGGGCGGGGGATGCAGCAGAACTTGGGGACAGCTGTGCGATTACCCATGCCCCCACCCACTGCGCCTTTTGACCTACGGGAAACGAAAGCTCAGCTCGGAATTCGAGCGGCCAACGCGCCTCCATTCCGGGAGAAGTATCGACCGCGGGACGGTCCTTCTTTACTCGTTCCTTTTTTAGGGAGCCTGTCCTGGGTGCGACAGGCTGACAGTGCAGCCCAAGGAAAAATTCTACCCCGGTGTCTGGGGCACCTGGCCAGAGACCAGAACCACTGCAAAGAAAGTACCCTGGCGGGGCGTCTGGAATCTTTCAATCACACGATCAGGAAGAAGGGGATATTTTCTGGACACCTAATTTATAGCCTTAAAATGTTAATAATGAACTGGGTTCCTCACCTCTTTCCAAGATGCAGGATTTTTTTAACTTCCTGATTTGGGAGGGGTAGCTGGTAGCCACCAAGAACAATTTCTTATAATCAAATCTGTCAGTGTTTCCATGAAATACTATTGGATAAAAAAGATCTGTTACCCAGCTGCCTGTATAATTCTCAACAGAAGCAACTCTGCCACGTAAAATTCGGCCTAGCTTTCACTCAGGGAGGTGGCCCCTCCGCACCCAGTCACAGCGGGGGCTCCAGACACCATTGCGGATTAGAAAGCTGCTCTCCCAAAGCGGCTGCACCCCCCCACCCCTTCTTATTTAAGTCTTGATTTTTAGCTCATTGTGGAAATGAAGACAACAAGACCAGGATTGAAAAGCAGATTTTCTCAGAAATGTTAAGGGTGGGAAATCTAAGGAGAACTAGGAAAACAAAGAAAACCCACAGTCTATGTCATGACCTTTAAAGGAAGAACTAAGGCAAGCCCAAAGGAAAGAGAGGAAGGTAACAAAGATGGGCACTTCCGGGGCCAGCCCCGCCCCCACTCGCTTAGAAAGAGTTTTAGTTACTGTAATCTCATTTAATTCTCCCCCAACCCTAGAGGTAGGATAATATTTTTAACTTGGGTGTTTACAAAAGAAAAAAACGTATATTTCACCGGTAAATTGCCCAGGGGCCTATAGCTAGTAGTGTAGCATTGGGACTGATTTAGGGCACTTCCTGGAGAATTCCCTGTCACTGTTGTTGTTGTTGTTGCTGCTGCTGTTGCTGTTGCTGCTGCTGCTGCTGCTGCTGCTGCTGCTGCTGCTGCTGCTGCTGCTGCTGTTGCAGTGGGAAGCTGGGAAGTCAATTACCTTGGGAAGGGAGTATTTAAGCTTAGAGAAGTTTTAAGTCCACACAAAGACAAGCCAAAAAAAAAAATTTTTTTTTTTGGTCATCTATTTAGGGGTTTGGGGACAAGTGTGACAATTTGAGAAAACTGAATAGTTCCTAATCACTTTGTGGGATTATGTTGAAATTAACAGAGTGGCCAGTTAGAACTAGGCAGAGACTCACACACCAATATTCTCCAAGAAACCAGAGAAAACTGAAGGAGTTTGGACTTTTTGGAACATTAAGAACAATTTGATTTTTAGTTGGGGGATTAGATCAACTATCTTTAGGATTGGAAGGGGACTCACAAACTCCACCCAACAAGAATGACAGAACTTTTTAATCGGCTGTGAATTTGAATTCTCTATGACCGAGATCCTTGTCTTAACCCTTCTAGGCTTCACCATCCCGGTCTATAAAGGGAGGCAAGTCAGAACTTCTGCGAGGTTGTTGTGGCATTTACAAAAGCAGTATGGTTGTAAGTCCTGAACAGAATGTCTGATGTGTAGACGAGGCTTAAATGTATTAGCAGTGTTTCCTGTGATTAAAGTGTGTGAGGACAGATTTGGCAAGAGTAGACATGCAGGGTGGGGGGGGGATCTCCCACAGTTTGCCTGAGGCTAGCCCTGGGGAAAAGACTGGAATCTCAGTAGCTAGTGAATCCTCGGTGACTTCCTGGAAAAAACAGATACTTAGAGAAGCACCTAAGATACTTAGATGGAGTCTGGGGACTTGCTTTCCCTTGAGCTGGAGCACTCTGAGAAACCGAGGACGCCAAGGGGGCCGCAAAATGACTCAGGCAGCTTTCAGATGTGTCAACACTGCTGCAATCAGTCAAATACAAAATCTTTGTCTCCTTTGGGAATCTTTGAGCAGGGAAGCAAAATTGTGTTTCTTTGTGTGCTTTGTTTTTTTTACGGTTTCAGTCTCAGGTAACCCAGGCTGGCCTCAAACTCACTATGCAACTGAGAGTGACATTAATTCACTACATAAGTGATGGAATTATACAGGTACACCAAAATGCCTAGCCTCTGAGGTTGTGGTTGTTGTTGTTGTTTTTAATACATATATGTATACACAGATATTTAACTTTTTTCTTTTCGTTTTGTTAGTTCTTTCTTTCTTTCTTTCTTTCTTTCTTACAAAACTATACACAAATTTTGCTGGCTATAATTTACCACTCCTGTGCCCAAAATGAGTTATTATGTGGGTGCTTGAACCGGAGTAGAATGGTGGCACATTGCTTTGAAATGTATTGGAGAACAACTCTCTAAAAATATTTTCTACATAAAAAAAAACAACAACAAAATTGACTCTAGAGATGTACTTTGAGAATACTGACATATTATGCTCTACTCCAGACAATCGGTGCCAAGAGGAAAAACACCATCATAGAGACAGCAAGACTAGTTTGTTTCCACCCATAGGAATTAATCAATTTTAATACTTTGTTGATGGCATCTTGCCATTAACCTTAAAAATAAAAACACCTTGCTATCATTCTATTGTATAAATCTCGCACTCTGCTTCTCATCTTTATGTGTATTTCCCCCACATCACTAAAAATATTGTAATAGATTGTTTTGGTGGCCAGCGTTACGTCACACAGTGCAACCTCACTGTGTTCGGATGCTGTGGGCTCCAGTTTGTGCTGCTGTAAATATGGATACATAAATCCTTACATGTAACACACCTCTGCAAAGCCGACTCCTTTTCTGTGTCATCTTAAAGGCTCTTGAACTACATTGTCTAACAGTGTCAGAAGTTGTAGTCCTTTTCCATCCTAGGCTGAGTTTATGAAGGGTGCCCTTCTCTCCTGGTGCCTCTAGTGGGGACTGATAGCTTTGCCAAAATAAAAACTCTTTTCTGATTGGATAGTTTTAGAAGACTGGGTTGTTAGACATGGGTTTATCTGGGACTGCAGTCAGGGAAGGTGCTTCTTCAGATGTCCCTCGGCTGTTTCTATTCACTGACTGGTCCATTTCTGTCTTGATAACTTGTTGCCCTCAAATCAACCCTTGTCAGGATTTCTTTCCCAGTTATCTTTTCAGCTTTAATTTTGTTCATGGTTTTTAGTATATGAAATATGAGTTATGCTGGTAAATACATCAAAGCATTTCTTCACAGTTTTTCTTTTGTTTCATGTCGTTCTACAAAAATAATCCCAGATAGTCACCTATTATTTTCTGTTTGCATGTATTGTATTTGACTAGGGATTGTTTTAGTAGATCTGATTGTGTCCACAGATAGCAAGAAGGTTTTTCCATGGACTCCACTGGAGGAGGCAGATAAATGAATGTAGATTGTTGACATGGGCATAGCCGCACCTCAGACACATGACAATGGTAAAGCCTTCCCCAGATCAGGTTCAGAGAAAGAGCAAAGTCTTCTGCTGGTGTGTGTGTGTGTGTGTGCTGATCTTGACAAGCGTATTCACAAACTAGCAACTGCCACTTCCCGTTTAGGGATGACTGTCACCTGAGACTGCTCTCTCCAGAGATACTCCACCCAGACTAGGTAACTCTCCTCCATGTGCTGAACATAATTAGTTCCCTGAGTTTCCAGGTTGTGTGGTAAGTGCCCTCTGACAGTGCTCCCCAACTCAATCCCAGCTTTTGTGTGTCGGTCATTTTGTCTGTATTTCTTCCTTTATACATCGCACAGGCAGGCTCCTGGGATGTGGTGCTCTGTATCATCTCTGTTGGTTCTCTGTGCCTTCTACATCAGAAAGTTCTGCAGTCTGATGTAGAGGAAGGAGTACTCTTCCCCAAGAGTCAGTGAAAGGGCATCAGCCAATTAGAACCTGAAGGGACAGGGTGGGAGGACATCCCTAGGAGTCCCCACAAGCAAGGAAAGAGGCTTTCTTTAGGAGAAAGATTTGTGTAATTGAACTTGATATATAGAGGACTCTCTTGTAAGTCCCATGTAGAGCGTTTAGATTTTAAATTAGTCCCACAGAGTCCATTCAGCAAATGTTAGTTAAGCCCCTACTATGGCCAGACGCAGAGAATGTGATTCTCTCTGTTTCTGTCTGTCTGTATTTCTCTCTCCTTTTCTCTCTCTCCCCTTCTCTTTCTCTCTGGTTTTCTTCTCTAACACTGTCAACCAGTGCTACCGAACTGAGAAAAATCCATACTAAGTATTACTGCTGATTCCTCGTGTGTCATGCCCTGTCTCTTCCTCTTCATTTAATTAAATTGTCACAATACCTTGGGTAAATACATTCCTTGTCCCCTCACTTTTTCTTCATGTGATGAAGAGTCTATCTGCAGCAATCTGGCTCATTTATTTAAGAAGCTGATGGCCTTGGTGGGTGCTGCCCTTTGGGGAGGCTGTGTGTGTCATGGGCACATATGTACACACACATGCACTTTGAGATTCTCTTTGGTATAGTAACAATACTGGAAAAGCTGTCTCAAAATTTACATCCTACTTCTCCTTTTGCTTTACAATCATCTAAATCACCACAGGAGCTGTCAGTGAGAACACTTTCTGTCTGGAAAGTTCTTTATTCCATTAAAGTTCACAGAATTTGGACCTCAAAGGAGGAGATCAGATTTTATTTTTCCCCAAATAACACAGAATGTCAACACTGCTGTATTATGTAAGTGCATGATAGCAATCAGCTAATTACTGCCCTCAAGGAAGACTACTGCCCTCAAGGAAGACTCATGCATTTCAAACAGCTCAGGCACAGTGGTGGGGTGCAAGGGAGTCAAGACCCTTTAGAATCTGACATCTTTAGTGGGTGTTGGTTGGGACTTTTGGCCAAGAATCTACTCTGGCCAGACAACCAGAGTGTTGCGGCACCTCATCCTGCAGAACAAGAGGTGAGGGGCTCAGGGGTTCATCACAAATGAGCACCGATCGCGGCCCCAGCAGGGTGAGACTCCGTTGAGGAGCTGAACAGTGAGAACCACACAGACTCTAACCTTGAGTCATAAGAAAGCAACAAAGAACTGGAATGATACTGAAAGCATCAAACTAACAGACGTTAGCCATATTAGGGTTTGGGGGCACTAAATGGAGGACTGACTCAAAGCATAAGTTTAGTTTCATAGAAAAGTGCAGATTCTGGAGGCCCCTGTTGAACATTAATGCTAGTTTGCCCAGGGCTTAGATGTGTGGACTGAAAGCCTTTCTAAGTTCCATCTTGTGGCTGGAAGATTTGTGATTTTGTAGTTTTGCTTTGTTCCAAGATGCTGTCTTTCCCAGCGTCCATTATGCATATCCTAAGAAAAGGTGTCATTCACTTAATAAATAGGACTTCATCATTCTGAGAATCATAATTTCTTTAACCTATTTCTTCAAGTTTTGACACATGGAAAATTCTTATTGAAATAAGACCTTTTTGTAACACACACACATGCACACGCACACGCACACGCACACGCACACACACACACACACACACACACACACACACGAGATCATAGGCAGATGTAGTGGTGCCCAACTCTACTCCCAGCACCTGGGGGACAGGAGCAGAAGGATCTCCATGAGTTTGAGGCCAGCTTGCCGGTCTTCTGTGGACACAATAATTCAGGCATAAGGTAGTAAAATTAAAAATCGTTTGAGACCAGCTTGGTCTATATGGCTAGTTTCAGGCCAGCCTGGACTACATAGTAAAACCATGTTTCAAAATAAGTAAATAAACAGAAACAACAAACAAATGGTACCACACTCACCTCTTCAAGTGAGGGCAGTGAAGCCATGGAAACGATGGTGAACAAGAGGACCCAACCCCATCAATGATGACGCATTTCTATTTTTTTTTATTAACCATTTTATTCGTTTACATTTCAAATGCTATCCCCCTTCCTGATTACCCCTCCACAAAAGCCCCAGACCGTCCTCCCCTCCCCTTTGCCTCTATGAGGTGCTCCTCCACCCACTCACCCACTCCTGCATCACCGCTGTAGCATCCGCCTACTCTGAGGCATCAAGCCTCCACAGGACCAAGGGTCTCCCCTCCCATTTATGCCTGACAAGGCCATCCTCTGCTACATATGTAGCTGGAGCCATGGGTCCTTCTGTGTACCCCCTTTGGTTGGTGGTTTAGTCTCTGGGAGCTCTGGGGGGTCTGGTTAGTTGATATTGCTCTTCCTATGGGGTTGCAAACCCCTTCAGTTCCTTCAGTCCTTCCCCTAATTCTTCCATTGGGGTCCCTGGCTCAGTCTGATGGTTGGCTGTGAGTATCTGCATCTGTATTAGTCAGGCTCTGGGAGAACCTCTCAGGGGACAGCCATACCAGGCTCCTGTCAGCAAGCATTTCTTGGCATCAGCAATAGTGTGGGGGTTTGGTGTCTACAGATGGGATGGATCCCTAGGTGGGGTGGCCTCTGGATGGCCTTTCCTTCAGTCTCTGCTCCAGTCTTTGTCTTTGATGAGGCATTTCTTACTCTGAAATGTTTATAGATGAACAAAGATGCTCCCCACATGAATCACCACACCTGTTGGAGATGTTAATACTTCGCAATACGTTATTTAACATGACATCATAGTGAGAAATTCATATGTGTTTTCTAAATGTACATATTTTTAGATAATTTGCTGGAAACAGAAGTAGTGAGTAGGATCTGAAGGAGTATCTAATATTTGAAATGTTTTCTATGCGTGCTGTATTGTCTTGAGGAAATTGCAAACTACCTTAGCACTCACAGACCGGTTTCCTTTCCATTTATCCATTACAAACAATGGCCATTGTTATGTTCTCGTTTCTTGCAAAACTGGGAAACTATTATCCCTGTTCTATTACCAGGAGCTCCTCTCGCTATCAGTGAGGGTGACTTTCCTTGGTCACTACTGGTCATTAATTTTTCTTTCCTGTGTTTCACTTTGTATGTCTTTTCTTGAAGCCATTTTCTTTTGATGGAACGTGATTTTAGGAAGAATTTATTTTCACTGCTTTGTATTTCTTTATACAGGGGTTTCATTGTGGGGAATTTCTCTTTTCTATATTATGGAAATTCTCCTTCATCTGTTTCTATAGCCAGTTCTTGGTTTTCTTTTTTTCTCCCTTTTGATTAAAAACTAACCAATATAACCCACTCATTCCCCCAGCCTCTGGCCAAGATGGCGTTTCTTGACTCTTTGTTCTTTCTGCTTATCCATCTTCTCTGCATTATCGAGCACTTTTGACTTTATAAAGAAGGGTCATATCTTATGATGAACTTCCTTTCCTGTTATACTTTCTCCTACACTCCTGGACTTGAGTGTCTCCCTCAGATGAAGTTTCCAATTATTCCACCTATAGATTTTTTTATTCTTCAATCGTTTTTGACGTGACATTAGATCCATCGAGAAGAACTGAAAATTATACAACATGAGCCCTGCTTATAAATATGACATTCTCCACTAGCCTAATAATAAAGCACTTATTTATTTACTTCTCTATTGCCACAAGGCCTTGCTGTGCAGCCCCAGCTGGCCTGGAATTCCTTAGATAGAGCAGGCTAGCCTCAAGCTCGTGGCGATCTGCCCGCCTCTGATTTCTGGGTGTAGACAACAAAGGTTCACACCATCAGGCCTTGCTTTAAAATGTTTTTAAGCTCTCTCTTTATTATTTTTGCTGTATATGTGGATTATGGGGTGAACACATAAGCGACAGCACATGTCCAGAGAACAACCCTGTAAAGTCAGTTCTCTCCTTCATCGTTGGGTTAGTTCTGGGAAACAAACTCAAACCTTAGTGTGAAGTCCTTTGACTATCTGACCTATCTTGTCAGCTCCATTAATCCAAGTTTTACTAATTATTTTTCACCTAAGTATTACGATTTTATTCATATAGCCCCTAAACAATTATAAGGTTGATTTTAGGTTCTTATAATTTTAATATACTGTGATAACATTTCAATAAAGTCGACTACATGTTTATAGGGAGGAGATGTCAAAAGAAAACAAAAAAGAGAGTATACTTATATTATTAGCTAACCTCAAAAAAATGATATTCTCTGGGAAAAGATATTTTAAATGAAATAAAGGTGTTTACAATCTAAATAGCTAAGTATTTTTAGTGTAGAGAAAGTTTCCTTAAGTCATCAAAAGCAAGAAGAAGAAGAGGAGGAGGAGGAAGAGGGGAGATAAAAAATAAAATACATGGCAGAGGGCAAATCACATGGAGTTTAAAAAACAGCAATTTTAGTTACAAGGAAATATCAACTGAGGTCACAGTGAACTATTTTCTTCTATTATCTCATCACTGAAGATCTTAAAAACCCACATAAAAGTCAGAGAATATTTGTGATTATAAATCGAAACTTTAAAAATCCATTTTCAAGGATTCTAATGACAACTTGTCCCCAAAGGTGCACAAAGATCATTTTTGCGGCGTTGTTTGCAAACTCACTCTTAGGAGTCGCTCATAAATTTCAAGAATGGGAAAAGGCTTGTCTGTGCAAGGAGAGGAGCAGCGCGACTGGATAGTTCCGCAGAAGAGGAAGGTAGGGACAAGGGATGCAACTCAGAGGTAGAGCACAGGAATGAGGCGGGAAGGACAGAGCAGGACAAACTGGCTTAGCTCGTTCATTAGTCATCTCGGCACTGGAAAATAATCACACGACTCTGAGAGCTATTGTCTCTATTTTATCACTCCATTAAATCCACTAGTGTTTTATTTAGGAGATCTTTATGCCTATCTTAAAAAACATAAAAGATTAAAACAATGTTTGAAGTCATTTAGTAAAAAATCACGATGATCTATTCATGTTGAATTTCACTTTGTTGTGTTCTTTTAAATCTCACTTTGTCCTTTGAAAATTTTTATTTTGTTTGCTTGTTTGTTTTATTTTAGAAGGACTCTGATACGTAACCAAAGCAAACAAATGGGGAAAACCATAAAATAACAAAATCATTTCCCAAATCCCTTTGCAGCTCATGAGATGTCAGTTGTGGGAACGTCTGGGAAGGTTTTTTTCCACAGGAAACAAAGGCAACTGGAATGGACTCGTGCCTTTCTCTTTCCCTCATCTGAATGGTGGTTGCTGATCTTAGATGACACAATAACCTCGGCCACAGAAAGGAGGAAGGTGATGGGGAAAGATAGAAGGTCCTGGATTTTCATGATACAGAGATACCTAACTTTGTCCTTCAGAGGCAATTTCAGGTTCATTCGTCATCCCTAAAAGTTTTATATTATCTAAAATTTTGGTACCTAGGCCTTCAATGTCCCAACTTAATTTATTCCTTTGGGTAACCCATTAATTAAACATCTTTATATAAAGTTATTTAACTCTGTTGACCAAACCACTATTTAGCCAATATTCTATGTATATCTAGCCAGTATTCTATGTATATCTAGCCAATATTTTATGTATATCTAGCCAATATTCTATGTATTTTTGCATATATCAATTACCTTAGAAAAGTAAAAATAGCCTAGATTTAAAAAAAAAAATCTATAGAAATCTGTCTGTGGTGTTATACAAAGGTTGTCTGGATTTTGTCCAGGTCTCAGGAACTTGCTTCAAAACCTGTGGGGTTTTCTGAAAGATAAGTCTTCTGCCTAGAAGGCCACTCACAGTGGCCACCAGATAGCTCCAGGGAAGTAAGTCTGGCCACAAGATCAGATGCCTGACCTCCAGAAAGAGAAAGAACTGGATACCCAGTTCAACCACAGGGCCAATTTTTTAGTGAATCACAGCCATGGAATGAAACTCCAAGAAAATCCAGAGGTCAGTGGAGCTCTCTAGTCAGTGAGCATGGAGGCATGACAGGATATTTGATAGTCTCTGCTCCATAGGAGGGTGTGGCTCTCTCCCGGGGATCAAGTATAATCTAAGGTAATCATGTATAGTTCTCCCTGATTAAATCATCCTGTTGAAGTACTGGGCCTAAAGGAGTGAAGGGAAACTGCCAAACTGATAAACAACTTTGTCGGACGTGGGCTGGGTTGTCTAGGATCATCCACTGGTTCAGAGAACTCAGCTTCTCGTTTATGGAGTTTAAACCCAGGTAGCTAGCTAGAATTCGCTGTGTATTGCAGCATACATAGTTGAGGTGTGGGTATTTCTATTGTTAAAAAGAAAAGGAGAGGAAAGAACAGTTGAAAGGGGGAGAGGAGAGGAGAGCAAAGGACAGGAGGGGAGCTGAGAAGGGGTGAATTTGGCTTGCATAGTTTTTGTAAGTTAATCCTGGCTCCTACGATTACTTTTTATTTTCTTAATTACGTCATTTGTTTAATGATAGACCATATGACTCTGTTAGAGATGCTCACCTATTAAGGTTATAGCTTATAAAATTCTTGAATTGGTAAGAAATTGGAAATGACGTCATGTGAGTAAATGACCCTTGCCAATTTCTTAGTTTCATTTGATAATGTTTGTTGTAGTTGGGAGTGTAATTGTTGTAAAATAGATGTGGGGTGTGTGTGTGTGTGTGTGTGTGTGTGTGTGTGTGTGTGTGTTCACACTTGCATGTTCATATCTGTACGACACATTTTAATCATTTGCCTAAAGAAGTGATTCTTAACCAGACAAGCTTGGGCCCCAGGTGATATCTGGTGTGGATTTTAGGCAACACAGCGGGATTAGGGTGTTACCAGCCTATTTCAGTGAGGAGAGGCCAACAAAGCAACTAAACAGGAAGGCTACCCAGAACAGAAAGTCTGCAGTCCCAAAAGGCAAACAATAAAAAATGATGAACGCAGCCGGGCAGTGGTGGAGCACGCCTTTAATCCCAGCACTTGGGAGGCAGAGGCAGGTGGATTTCTGAGTTCGAGGCCAGCCTGGTCTACAGAGTGAGTTCCAGGACAGCCAGGGCTACACAGAGAAACCCTGTCTCGAAAAACAAAAAAAAAAAAAAAAAAAAAAAGAAAAAAGAAAAGAAAAGAAAAGAAAAAAATGATGAACGCAACATGAAAGTTTCCTAGGACTATGAGACCATCAGGGGGTCAAGCATGGTCCTTATGGACCCCAAAAGCTGACTTTAGGGTGATTTTATTGTCAGTGTTCTCAGCTTTACTTCATTTGAAGCACCTTCCAACTTGATGACAGAACATTGTGTATGTCCCCTTACCTGTCACTCCTTCTTCTGTCAGGCTCTACACCCTATGTGTAGCATTCATTATTTTTTCATTTTTTTAAAAATCTGTCTTCACGAAGTATAAAACGTCCAGGTTCTATGTGGTTTTGCCCCAAGGTTCCCATCACTTTCATATTATTCCCTCTGTTAATGGTGAGAGCAAGCGTACATTGCCATAAGACAGTCACATAATTAAAAAAAGTTATTACAATGACTTTAGTGTCATTGGTAACACAGAGAACTGTTAATGCCACTGTATCTATGAGACAACCTCATCCTTGATTTTGTTTTTCTCTCTAGCAAGAACTCTGTTTCCAAACTGAAAGCCTGTCCTGGTAAAGACATCCCTACCTAACCCAAGAGAACAGAATAGTCTGTGTGTTATTAAACTATATTGTTCTGCCATGTGTCCATTTTTAAAGAAGAACCAAGGCAGTATTTCTAAAAGTACATTGTACAGAAACAAAACAGACTGGGGTGACTCCATCTTGGTACAAGGTCTTAGGAAAGAGGAGGCACTATTCCAAAAATAGGTGATGGCGTCAGTCTTTTGTTCCACCATCAAGGATTTATATCAAAGTTCCTAGGAGGAAAGATGACATCCAAAAATGTAAATCAACTTTACAGAAAGCTTCTAGTTACCGGGGAGGTCAATGCTGGTCTTCTAGGAGGATTGAGTTGACATCAGAAGGAGCAGAAAGGAAATCAGAGGCTAGTGTCTTGGGTTTAAAAGTGCTGGTCAAGTCAGTTGACGGTGGCTATCAGATTAACTCAGTCCTAGACATGATAAAGATAGAGAGACACAGAGAAAGGCAGATTCCATATGGATGCAGATTGTATGTACAAGCCCAGGTGAGCTCCACTGAGCATGTGGTACTAGAAATTGCCAAGGATGCTTGGACCCTCTAGTCACTCGAGAGGATGACAGACACTGAGAGCCAGGAATAGGCTATCATCACAGAAAAACATCAGAATCACGGGGCTTCTCTTGAGTCCAGTCAATTCAATCTCAAGTGAGACACTTTGTGCCTACAAGGGCTCAGAGAAAGTGTTCCTTTCTCTGTGCACACACCTATAAGATCACAACAATTTGTGTTATTTCGAGGGATTACAAAAACCTGGCAATTGGCTGTATGGCTGATACTTTTCCCCCTTCACGAGGCCCAGAGTTGTCTCATTAGATTACACATTCTTGAGTTGAGTTTTTGTTGACGTACAGGAACTGATTGCAGGCCTCCCAGATGAAATACACTGCAGAAGGGCACAATTCTAAAATTGAACCTGAGCAAAGCCTGCGTGCTAGAAATGGTGTTTCATTGCTGGCAGTTTTAAGTCATCTTGCATCTCCTCAGGCACTGTCCTTATAGGCTTGTCACTGTCACAGGAGGTCCCATCTCCTTTCTTAGGTGAGGAATACAAACTGTTTACAGCTAACATGATTGCGATGGTTTGTATGTCCTCGGCCCAGGGAGTCGAACTATTAGAGGGTGTGGCCCCGTTAGAGTAAGTGTAACCTTATTGGAGTAGGTGTGTCACTGTGGGTGTGGGCTTTAAGATCCTCGTCCTAGTTGTCTGGAAGCCAGCATTCTGCTAGCAGCCTTCAGATGAAGGTGTAGAACTCTCAGCTCCTCCTCCACGATGCCTGCCTAGATGCTGCCATGTTCCCACCTTGATGGTAATGGACTGAACCTCTGAACCTGTAAGCCAGCCCCAATTAAATGTTGTCCTTATAAGAGTTCTCTTGGTCATGGTGTCTGTTCACATCAATAAAGCCCTAACTAAGACAATGATCTATTGTATTCTGGCGCTGCCACCATTATGCCTGTGTTGACTGTACTAATATCAGAAGAACATATCTCTCTATCAGAGACAAGGGGGAGAAAGTCAAATAACTTCATATAGATCAAATCTCCAAATTAACTGATGGCCTCTCCTCCTCATTTTTGCCACTGCTATTGCCACCAGTACCTTAAAAAGAATTAATGAGGGTGGGGAGCACACATGTATGGGACACCCAAGGAGGCCAGAAGAGGATGTCAGATCATCTGTAGCTGGCATTTACAGTGGTTGTGAACTGCCCATGAGTGCTGGAAATTCCACGTAGGTCTTCTGGAAGAACAGCAGTTATCATTAACCACTGAGCCATGTTTCAGTTCCTGCCACATTTTTTTCTTAATTAATTACAAGAATATATGTCAGAACTTCTCAAGTGAAACCTGATCAACTGTGGATCTTAGGTTGGTGGCTTTCAGTACTATATCTATCCATGTAGAAATTTAAGATGGCTGCAGAGTAGATGTCTTCACTAGAACATCCCAGAATATGCCACCAGTTTCCTATATTCCTGAGTTGCTCAATCCAGTTGGACATAGCTGTCCCCAGGACCCATTGCAATCTGGACAGTCTGGGTCATTATGATTCTGAAACACAGGATGTTAGATTAGGCAAGGCTCTCAAAGAAAAAACCAGAACCAATAGAATGTATATTTATATTGTGAAAGGGGGTTCACTAGAGTGTGTCACAACAAATACTGCCCAGGTAACCCAACAATGGCCAGCTTTATTCTAGAAAAGCTGAGAACCCAAGTGTTGCTCACTGGAAGAAGCTGTAGGCCCCAGAAGTCTCAGTCCAGGTCCCTGGAGAGTGGCTGGTCTCTATCCCATGCTAGAACACCAAAGAAACTGGGTGTCATTTCAATTCTATTTATTTGTTATTGTTTCATGTGGATGACATGTTGGGGAAGTCACATGATCTTTGGTAAGCTTGTGAAAATCCAGGGATTGAACTCAGGTCTCCAGGGTCTCATGGTGTCTTAGAGTTATTATTGCTATGATGATCACCATGGCCAAAGCACCTTGGGGAGGAAAGCATTTATTTCACCTCACAGTTCTGTACAGCTCTCATCATAGAAAGAAGCCAGGGCAAGAACTCAAACAGGGAAGGAACCTAGAGGCAGGAGTTGATGCAGAGGCTATAGAAGGTGCTTGCTCCACATGGCTTGCTCAACCTGCTTTCCTATAGAACCCAGGAACATCAGCCTAGGGGTAGCACCACCTACAATGGGCTCAGCCCTCCCCCATTAATCACTAGATAAGAAAATGTCCTACCAGTCTGCCTACAAAACAATCTTTTTTTAAAATTATTTCATTTATTTACTTTTCAGCCATAGCCCACCTCCTGGTCTCCCCTCCCACAGTTCCTCATCCCATTCCTCCTGCCCCCTGCCTCCAAGAGGGTGCTCCCCACAACACAGCCCCCCCCTTCCCTGGGGCCTCAAGTCTCTCAAGATTAGACACATCTTCTGGCACTGAGGCCAGACCAGGCAGTCCTCTGCTCTCTATGTGTGCCGGGTACCTCAGACCAGCCTGTGTATGCTGCTTAGCTGGTGGCTCTGACTCTCTGATGGGAGCATCTTCTCAATCGGTGTTCCCTCCTGTCAGATGTCTATAGCTTATGTCAAGTTGACATAAAACTGTTCAGCACATATGGCCAGCCTTGGCTAATCCTCCCTGAAAATCCCTTCACAGATCCACCCAGAGGTATATCTCTTAGTTGAAACCACGTCAAGTTGATGGTCAAGATGGCCTTCCTTCTGCCCCTCATTTCTACTTCATCTTGCAGAGCCTCCTTAAGTCCTTTCCCATGAAAACCACCTCCCCACTGCAGGATTCGCCCTGCTGTCCTTTTTCTGAACTCTAAGCAGTATGGCTCTGAATGGATTTCTAATTGCTTCATGCTACACTTGTGTTGCCTCCCCAAGTCGATCATTAGCTGTCTGGTGTCTATCCCCTCCAAACCCTAGCATAGCATTGGACTTCCTTCCTTCCTAACAGATACCAACCGACTGGTTGATTAAGGAAAGCCAGTACACAGTAGGGACAAGGCAAGCCCTAAAAGCAGTTGTCAGATTTTGTAGTTGGCCAGATGGAGATTTAGTTTAGACATGCGTGCTTCTTTTAAAAATGGATGTTTGCGTTCCTGGCTCCAAGTCTTAGCTGCTTGCCGCCACACCAAACCTCTGGTTTCAAGGTTGTTCCCGTTTCGCTGGCTTTCCTGGGAGTAACTTTGAGAAGATGGATTATAGTGTTCTCCTAACCCCCTCCACAGCCTATTGATTTTATATGTCATCAATGTATATTGTATGTCTACACCATTACCAGGAGAATCAGGAGGTGCCTGTAGTTATGCTCCCACCTCAGCCCGCCGTCCCATGCTGTGCCCTATGGGAAGCCGCTGATTCTTACACTTGGAGCCGGTACAATGCAACTTAATCAGACTGACAGGAAACAGGCAGCAATTACAGTTCGCTGCTACATCTGCTGGGTTCCACTTCACTGAGGGAAGAGTTATCTCAATTTTAATGTACATCCCTTTTTCATGTTTCATTTAACCTCTGCTGTATTATTAAACACATCAAAATATAATGACACTCGTTAAAGAAGAAAAAGAGGACAGTTGGGATATTTTGGATGGTATGGCCTATATTTGTAACTTAATTGTGTCATTTTTTGCTCCTCTTCCACATCTCCCCCTTGTGAATAACTAATTCAGTATATAGGTATTTAAATAGCGAGTTGGGAACTGGCTGTTTCAACACCTACATCAACACCGAGTTCAGCGACAATAAAATGTCCCTCAGTCATTTGTCTGTTTTCGCCAAGAGCCTTTCTCTTTTCAAAAACATGTTTTTGCAGTGTGTCAAAATAGCTAGTTTACCCATTACTGCAGTGCACAAACTGCTTGCAAAGCAGCCCAATGGAATCCCCAAGGAATGCATTAGTGGTGTGACTCAGGAAAACCTTTGCAACTCAGACTAGCAGGTGTCTCACCCGCTGGTCCAGCCCAGAGCCGCCGGAGCCCATCAGCTGGCCGATCCCGCTGACCTGAATTGCAGGAGCTATTAAGCCTTTCATTTCTGCAAGATGGATGTGTTGACACACCAGGCTGAGCCTCTCATCTCGGGCTTTGTTTTGGGCTTTTTGCTTTCCTCCTTTCTAGTTCGATTACCTGACCCTATGTCTTTCTTTGAGCCCTGGTTTTTATAATTGTATCGGAGTTATTTCATAAGCCTCCCTAAATATTAGATAGCCATAAGATTTTAGCTATGACCTCCAAATCTACACTGCCCACGTTTCCAGAGAATAATGGGAGTGTGATCTCGAACTCTCTCTCTCTCTTGAATTCTTCAAAGTGTTTAGCTAAGAAAATACCACATAGCAATTTGAGAGTGTGGCAAGAGTGTGTATAATGGGGGAGTGGAGAACATGACATGTGTGTATCTCAAGAGACTTTCAGGCAAGACCAAAAGTAAATAGGCTCTAACATCCAATTCTCAAAATTAAATTAAATTTAGAAACCTATGTTTAAAAAAAATCATCTAGACTATTCTAGACGTATTTATCTTCAATAGGATGTGATCCATCTTCCTGGGTCCCTGTGAACCAGGGTGATGAAAATGTTACAACACAGAGCGTGTGTTATCAAGACATGCACAACCTACTCATGAAATCAAAACAAACAGAGAAAAGATAAGCCAGAGCCAAGCTGCTGCCACCAGCAGGGTGACTCCACAGCGCACTGTGTTTAGAGTCCGTGAAGAGAGCTGGGGCCCCTAGGTACCGCCTTAAGCCAAAACCAACCCGGTGTCCATCCAGCAAGCACCTACATCAGCCTCGCAAACGCCTGGCATGCTGTCTGTTCTGAGTATTCTTTTAGTCCATGAGTTGTGCCATAGGGTTGTTTATAGTTTAAATATTATTCTGAACAAAAGCCTCCAATAAAAGCAAAGTCAATTAGCCCTGATTTACTCATGAGCTCGCTACAGGGTCTTGACAATCAACCTTGAAAGGACAGGGTACCACTGAGGGAGCAGGACAGCAGCTTGACCAACAAGGGCAGCACAGTCCAGTCTAAACAAGTCATGTGGCTGACTCTCAAAGGGCCTCCTAGTGTCGGCATAAAGCCTGCATCTAAAGACTGAAAAATTAGAGAGGGAGAGTGTAAGGAAATACTGCCCTGTCTCTCCATACCTAGTGGACAGGGAAGGCAAGCTTCAGGAATGATAAATGAGTGAGTTTAACACTTACCTTCACTAATACTTTCTAATGAATTATTAATTGGTGGTTTGAATAAACCTTGAAATGAAGACTTGAGCATTGGGAATTACTGTAGGTTCATCTAAGACAAATAACGCCGATCCTTGACTAAGGTGGGTCTCAAATTTGCAGTTAGACTTATGCATGAATTTTATAGAGGATTTAAAAAACTTTTTATTGGTTCTTTGTGAATTTCACATCATGCACCCCAATCCTACTCATTTCCTCATCCCTTGTACTTACTCTTAGCCCTTGTAACCTCATCCCTGCAAAAGAAAAAAAAATCTCATTGTAGACGCTGTAGTTCATTGTAATGAGTCACTGGTCTGGTTCGAGGCCTCTGGCTTCTAGTACGCTATCAATACTGGAGCCTCACTGGGCTCCTCTCTGATATCAGTTGTTGCTCTTTGTCATGGAGATCCTGTAGCTTTAGATCTGTAGGACTGACTTCTTCATGAACTCCAGCATCTACGGGGTAGACGTTAGGATGGGCTAACTCAAAACCCTGGATATGAGCCTGGGAGGTGTCTGAGCTGCCAGCTCTTCCATACTCATACTACAGGGGTGAGCTCCAGCATTGCCCCAGATAGCTCATCCAATGCCATAGCCAGCGAGAGGCAGAGCCTGTTCACCCACTCTCATGCCCTCGGGCCGGATCACCCAGGTTCCTGCCATCAGGCCAGCTCTACTGTGCTAGGCACGGTGCAGGGTCCGCCCTCTCAAGTGTGCAGCCCATGAAGGATGGGGCCAGCTCTAGCACTCTCATGACCCCAGGGCCAGCTCTCCCACCTGACATAGGTGACAAGGGACAAAAGGGGGAGGAGAGCATCTCTCCCTCCGACACTGCAGAGCAGACAAGTGGCAGGGCCAGCTCGTCCACGTTCATGCACATTCATGCCCCCTCCTCCAATTAGAGGTTTGTGTTTTAAGTGAGCTTTTAAAAATATTTTTTGAAGATTTGATACAATTTGGAAAACTCAGATATATCACACAGGATTGAAAAAGCTGGTAAAATGGCAGGTCACTACGGAATATATGTAGACAATGGTCTATTTTGTCATGTGCTATCCAAAAAAATCTAAAGGAAACTACTATGAAAAAATCATAAAACATTCACAATCTATGAATGCAGGGCACACCATATACTGTGCCTGGAAACATTAAAGGAAGTGCAAACCAGTGGGAGAAGGAAAGGAAGTGTTCAAACAGATCAGTCTAACATCAAATTACTGTGCACTGCGCCTCTGTAACAAGTCTCCTCCTGCCGGCATCGCGGTGAGCCCTGACATGGGAAGGATTCCTAATCATCACCAAGTGAATAATTTGTGTCTCCAGTAAATTGCACGCCACAGTAAAGAGCAATCTCTTAGGCTTCTCGCACTTTAGCTTTCTGTAATGCACCCAACTCTGAAATGTGTGGCTCTCACCTATTTAAGTTATGGATAAGGTTGGTGGTTGCCAACAGGCTATTTTTATACATTAAATTAGGGGGTGGTCAAAAGTGTCAGGTGGGTTTTTGGCTGTGTGGGTCAGCAGGATTTCCCCCTGTTTTGGTCAAACTCAATTCCAAACCCCCAACCCCACTATTAAAAAGATTTATTTACTTAATTACTTATTTATTTTTGCGTGTGTGCATGTGTCTGTGTGTATCACAGCATGTAGGTGCCCTCAGAGGCACAAAGAAAGCATTGGATGGTCTGGATTTGGAGTTACAGGCAACCAGTTGTACGCTGCCCAAGGTGGGTGCTGGCAACTAAAGTCAAGTCCTCTGGAAGAACAGTACTCACCTGCTGGCTGCAGCCCCACGATGACATTCTGCCTTTATAAAGCACTCTCTGTTGGAACCTTAAAAATATGTCCCACTCTTTGGGAGCCAAAGTGGCTCTTCTGATTTACGAGTCCTGAGTCTATATGTGGCTGGTGGAGACTGACAATCATGAGCAGATTGATTCCTTTATTGGAGAGTGAGGGAAGGAAGAGTGAAGGGGGTTAGCATGGGAGAGGGCAGAAGAACAAAGGGGGACAGGAGTCTTCCCTTCACAGTGCTCTGTTTTTAAAAGTGTTCTCTTCTCCCTTTGATATTTGTCTTATATTTTGAAATTTTTTATCTTTTTTTTTTTTTTTTAATGTTGTGTGCTTTTATCTGTGCACACATGTATGTGGAAATCAGAGGAAAACGCACAGGAGTCAGTTCTGTTTCTTAATATCCTGGGTCATGGGGACTGAACTGTGGTTGTCAGGCATGGCAGCCGGCACCCATCCTCTCTGAGCTAGCTCAGCAGCTAGCAGCTCTCTATCCCCCCTTTTATGCCACAGGCCTTTGTCTTTGCTTCTTTCTCTAACTGACATAACTATTTATCATCCTCATTCATCTCTAAGAACAGAGTCCCTGGACTCATTGCCACTCTGTGAAGACACTGTTGGTTCCCATCCTCTCTTTCTTCGTTACTTCACATAAATCTTTTCCTAATTCTCATTCAAAGCCCCCACTCGGATTGCCTTACTGATTATTGGAGGTTGGCAGAAACCCGGGGTTCCATCCATACTCTGTGCTCCCTGCTCCACTGTCTTCCTCCCAGCATGCTGTCCCCAAGATTCCTGTCATTTGGTTCCATGTTCCATTGTCTCTTTAAGAAGCAACAGTTTCCCCTCCCTTTCTTCTCCCTGACTCTGAAAAAAAGCCTTTAAAATGTCCATTGCATGCATCTTTTCTTCCTTTAGCTTGTAGCTTTGCTGTCTCTGCCCATGTTGATGACTCTGTCTGCTCCTTATTCATTCTGGCTTTTTCTTCACCATCTTAATATAATATTTAGTGGGCATAAGGCTCAGCTAACTATTTGTATGATCTCTGTATATTTCAGCAAACTTCCCTGATCTTAGAAATACCTTTATCTTCCTTTATTTGGGTGCCTCTGCTCTTTCCCTTGAGGCTGCGGCTGCCCCGCTGCTGCTGGGAGACAGCCGTTCTCACCACCACGGCACCAGCGGAAGGAGCTCCTGCGTGTCTTGTGTAGGTCACATGTTGCAGAATTTCAGAGGAAACTATCTGCCACAATGGTGCTGAACCCAAACTTCATGTACTTCAAACACTGTCAGTGGCTGCTGTCTCTTCCCTAAATAATGTAAGGCTGTCTTCTTTCCATGGGGTCCTTATCCCCATCTGCTCTTCTCACGAAAACACATCATTTTGGATTCAAATCCAACCTAATGATCTTATTTTAACTTTGCATTTTTGAAAATGCCATGCCTAAATAGGGTGACCTTTTGTACTCAAGGGGTTAGGCTATCAACGGAGGAATCTGGAACAACACGTAGATCTATGGAGCCTGAGGATTCCTGTTTCTTGCTCACATCAGAGTGGCCTTGTCTACACCTAGGGACATTTTCTGAAATCCAGCCCACAATATCAGGACAATTCTCATCACCTTCAACCTGTAGCCCCTGTGATGGTTCATATTGCATCAGGAGCTTGCTGTCTTTCACAGTGTTGACACTATGTCTTTGTGACACCACAGCAGAACCTCTGGCAGTGTTCAGCTTCGTTCCTAGTTCTTCCCTGTCAAACACTGGCTTTTACTAGAGCCTCATCTCTGTAATCCCCAGTAGTCACGTGGTAGAAAGCCAAATGACAAAGGAAATACTTTTAACTGAAGCAAAAAGAAGTAAATGTAGTTTACATTCTAATGGTTTTGTTGTTTGCTTGCTCCCCTTGGACGAGCGAGGACCAAACCCAAGGCCATGAACAGAGAAAGCAAGGCAAGCATTCCCAGCTTTGAGTCTTTTCGACAGAGTCTCACTACGCATCCCAGACTGAGCTGAGCACAGGATCCTGCTGTTTTTGCTGTTTGTGCTCTTGGATTCCAGATATACATTGCATGCCCAATGTTACTGACTTTATTTTATGTCCACCAGGGACATTATCTAAGAGTGACATGATTCTTATTCAGTTTATAAATTTATAAAGACGAACGAGTCATGCCCAAGTAATGATATTCTCATACAGTCTAACCTAAGGAGAGATATGTCATCATAATAACAAACTTTCTCAACGATTACACTAAGAAATGTCTTCAGCAGAAATCCACATGGTGCTCATTTAGCTCTTACCAGTCGGGGAGTTTAGAAGGTCACATTACAATTCTGTGATGCTAAGGCTGGAGAAATGCGTCAGCAGTTAAGAACACTTGCTGTTCTTAGAGAATTCAGTTCCTAGCATTCATGTCTGGCAGCTCACGAGAGCCTGTAACTCATTTCAGGGGATCTGACACTCGCTCCTCACCTCCGTGGGTACCCCACACATATGGAATACACTCATACAGAGATACATACATATGCAGAAGTAGAAAGAAAAATAATTCTTAAAAAAAAAAAAAAAAAAAGCAAAGTAAAACTGCCCTGCTGCTTTTTGAAATGGAAAAGAGTTACTAAATCTGTCTGATAAAATGAACATTTTGTGTGTTTCAGGCCCATGTGTACAGAGACACACGGTCTCTGTAGTTCTACACTAACATAGACACATTTGGCTAGGCTAACCTAGCAAACGTGTGGTGGAACCACATGCTAAAATGATGGTTGTGGAACTCAGGTAGTTCAAAATGAACCAGACGAAGCCTAGAACTTCAAGCATAAACAAACAGAAAAACAAACAGAAAACAAACAAACAAACAAAAACCCATCATACAAGCCCGTGGTTGTAGCAAGCACTATACAAGAAGAACTTTTTAAATTAGCGAATTCTATAAAATGCAAAGAAATGTTTCCTAGTAAGGACCAATTGGCATAGTATGTTGAGCTTACCAGAAAGAAAAAAAGGAAGGAAGGAAGAAGGCAAAAATAAAACAAAACAAAAATCAACCAAACAACAACAAAAACTTCATTGAAAGGTCTAAATCGTTCAGAAGAACCAGAAGGTTTTTAATAGATTATTGTAACCATTCATATGATCAATATTTTAAATTTGATATGTGCGCAGTTAAATTCAAAAGGAATTAAAACACATTGATTTAAAATTGAAAAGGGCCGAAATAAAAACAAAAGTTTAAAACTTAAGTAGAGGTAATAATAGTAAAGCACACAGCTGTAAATGTGGGGGGGGGGGATAAAAAATCAAGGGGAAAAAGGTTGGCAAAGCAGGAAGCACTTCCTAAAGAATCTGCAAGAGTCGCTGAAGCAGATGAGGACGGGCTTGCACTGAAGAACCGGGCAGCCAGTGACGAGACATGCCTTAATGGTGACTTGAATATTGTATAAGAAAACTGACCTTCCTTCTGACCATGCAGGTGCAGGATATGCCTTAACATCACTGTTGCGGGTGAGATGGCTTGTAGGTGTGTAATTCTCCGAGAGACCTGGGAACACCTCGGTAAGTTCCTACAAGGGAAGTTTCTTGCTCTCTAGCTGGGCTGTACTACATTGATCCAAATGTCTCGTTTCCATTTGGGAAACTTTACTACCAGGCTCCATCCCACCCAGCTGTAATGTGCCTTTGGTCAGAGTCTGTTTATCCTTCGCCAATCTGACAAAGGACCTGCTGCAGATACCATCACTGGTGTAGATCAGGATGCTGTCCAGGTTGAGTGTCTCTCACAAGGACTTTAGCACTGGGTGTTTACCGGTTTGTAAGTTGCTTATGTGAGGACTTTGCCATCTTTCCCACTGGGATGCTTGCCATTTTCTTATAAGAAAATCTTCTTTATGGACTGGAGATTTTAGTCCTTTGTCCATTGTCTTGAAATTAGCTCTATTGCAAGTATCTCTGATTAATTAAAACACGTGTCTCTTACCAGACTGGAGGAGTGAGACGCCGTGTCATTTTAGGCCCTGGACTTTAACAAGATGGGAAGAATGGAGGTGACTTTGCTGGCAACCAGCTGAGCCTCTTGTCACTGGAAATGTCTACCTAGAGACCATTGTCCCAGGCAGCCACACTGAAGAAGCAATTCAGAGAGCAGGGGAGTGGCTATAGCAGGTGACTTTTATGGCATTCCCAGCCCTGAGTGTAGGAGTTTGTGAGGGAGACAAATATTTAACTTTATGACATCGAGCTAGAGCACCTGTGATAACAAGAGATGGATTGATGGCCTTCAAAGAGAGGGAGAGGTAGGAGGAAGAGCAGGAGGGGGGAAGGAGAAACTGGAAGAAGGAAGAGGAGTTAGAACCGGAAATAGGGAACAGGAGGATAAGTCAGAGGAGGGGAGACAGCCCCGTGGAAGGGGGAAAAATTCGTGCTTAGAGATATGTGTCTATGTGTCCATATAGCTCTGTGTGTGTGTATACAAGCCTACAAATGAAGAAAGTCTGAGAGTGGCTAAGTAATTACATTTCTGCACATGGAAATGCATTTTTTTCCAATGCAATGAGAAGGCGAGGGTAGAAAACCTCAGGATGAACAGAACATGATTATCACAAATGTGAAACAAACGAATGAGCAAATGAACAAGAAGACAGACAATGAAGCAAGCCGACAGCGACACCTTGTCTCCCATCCACCTGTCTTCTCTGTGTTTACTCTTTGAGTCACCTAGCTCCTTGCGTCAGCTTTCCCCTACCTTTCACAAAGAGGCAGTAGTCGTACTGGATAAAGTTATCAGTAGTTATCATTAGTAGTGTGGACATTGGCTCCGGTTTGTGTGTGTAAGTGTGTGTGTTGTTTTTCAGTTCCATCGGGAGTATTATTGTTAACCCCACTTTACAGATAAGAAACTGAGACACAGAAAAGTGAAATAAGTTGCTCAAGGTGGCACAGCTGTTGGAGGAGAGCTGAGATTCAAATTCAAAGAGCCAGATTTCAGAATCCAGCCTCCACACTTCCGGCTGAGCAGTGGAAGCAAAGGGCTTGGCAGGCCACTGTAGACAAGGGTTTAGGTCCATACGCTGACTTAGTAGCTATTTACCTGGAAAGATCCCTTTCTGGCTAGAATTTCTGTCTCCTCATTTTAAAAATGGCACTGAAGTCTTTGCCTAGGAAAGTAGCAAAGAAAAATAATTGGGACTTCTCTTACTTAGGATTTCTAATACTGGGAAGAGACACCATGACCACTGTAACTCTTATAAAGGAAAGCATTTCATTGGTGCTGGATTATGGTTTAAGTCCATTGTTATCATGGTGAGAAGCATGGCAAAGTACAGGCAGACATGGTGCTGGGGAATACCTGGGAGTTCTACATCCGGATTGGCAGGCAGCAGGAAGAGTGAGACGCTGGACCTGGCTTGAGCATTTGAGACCTCAAAGCCCATCCCAAAGTGACATGCTTCCTCCAACACTGCCACACCTACTCCCACAAGGTCATACCTCATAAGACTGCCATTCTCCATAGGTCTGTGGGAGCCATTTTCATTGAAACCACCACGGGATTGAATCTTGGGAAATGCTAAATCACACCCCTAACTCTCTTATCTGCTTCAGACACAAATAGCAGAGGGATGACGGGACAGTATTTGCTAAAGGCAGTGAAGCCACGAAATAATGCCAGGCCCCTTAGAAAAGTGAGAGATTTATGAAGCAGAACCTGAGAACTGCAGGATGATAAGATCACTTGTTCTTAAAGAGACCGTTCTCTTATACACAGAGCCTCTACCCTGGCAGCCATAGCATAGGTGACAGGGAAAGCATGAAGAGTTATAACTTCTGATAAAACTCTGTGCTTTTGTTTGCCCAGACCTCGATGAGACATAGGTGACACAGATAAAGGCTGTAAAAACCCTGGATGGGCTCACAACACCACTTCTTCCACGGGGTGGGGGTGGGGGTGACATTGGATGTACCTGTACTGAGTTCCATCGTGTTAATCTGAAGCATAAGCATGTTTAAAGCCACCTAGAGCCTACCAGGGAGGCCACAGGGAGGACTGAAGGGAGAATAGTCACTTTGGTCTCAATGCTGCCATGTTATCTGTAGACCTGTTCAAGCACGGAGATTTGCAGACAAGCCTTTAGGACAGAGGAAGGAGCATCCTTTAAACTGGCAAACTCTGTGTAGTTAGTCACCAGTGATGTTTCCTGGGGACACCAAGGAAGGATACTTGGGAGCAAGGAACAGAGAGTAATTGTTTATTATTTTTATTGATTTTATTTGCGTGTTGGGAATCGAGCATGTATGTGTGTTGCATGCATTCAAGATCTCATGGATGTATATGCAGAGATCAGAGTAGGAAGTATCTTCTTCCTCTATTGCTAGCTGCCTTTTTTTTTTTTTAGTGTGGGACGGTGTGTGGGAGATGGTGTGAGTGGGGTGGTGTGTGTTTGGGGGGGTGTCATCTAATACCTGTGTGAGAATAAAACTTGGGTCTCCTATAAGAGCAGTACCTACTCTTAGCATTGAACCGTCTCTCACCCCTCTACTCATTTAATTTTTTTGAGACAAGGTCTCACTGACTCTGAAACTTGGTGTTTCAACTAGCCAGCAAGTTTCCAGGATCTGCCTGTCTCTGTCTCTCAATGCCAGGGTTATAGGCATTTGCAGCTATGTTGGACTTTTTATGGGAGTGCTGGGAATTTGAACTCAGGTCCTTCTGCTTCCACAACATTCTTACCCACTTATCCATTTCCCTGGCACCTAGAAACAGAGTTTTAGGTGTCTAAGAGTCTAAGGCAATTCTTATGTACTGAGAGCAGCCTATTCTCTAGTTATATTAATGTTCTTTTAAAAGATTCTGGTATTAAACATAATACAACCAAGGGCTGTCAAGATGGATCAGCAGGTAAAATGTTTGCCATCCAAGCCTGGCGACATGAATTCAATTCCAGTGACCATGGTAGAAAGAGAGAATCAGCTGCTGAAACTTGTCCTCTGGCTTCTACATGGATGCCTTGGCCTGTCTGAGTATGTAGTCATAAAGGGGCGCACACGCATGCACACACACACACACACACACACACACACACACACACAGGTAATAATAGCTAAAATTCTACGTGCCTATGTAAGAAATGATTTGTTAAAAGAACATATTAGAAACACATGTGATGCTTTAGGAGTGAATGAGGTTCTGAGGAGGAAGAGAGACTTTCATTTTGTACATTTTAGTCTATCGAGGTTTTTCATACATTAGCACTACTTTATACTTTCCAATGGATTTATCTCTTCAATAGAATTTACTTACATTTTAAAGCTTGCTACAAACAAATTTGAAGACTTTAGAATATCTCTGCCTTTTCCCCTTGAATACTGATAAAATGTGTCTATCTGCTCATCACCACCTGTCCTGGTTCCCCCATTTGTTTGTTTTTGTAAGGTTGGTACATACTAGGGTTATCTGGGAGAGGAACCACAATTGAGAAATACCTCCATCATTTTGGCCTATGGGCAAGTCTGTGAGGCATTTTCTTGGTTAGTGATTGATGTGGGAGGAGCCGTTCCTCTGTGGGTCGATGCTACCTGTGGCTAGGTGATCCCGGACGGTATAAGAAAGCAGACTGAGCAAGCCATGGAGAGCAAACCAATATGCAGGGAGTACTCTCCATGGTCTCTGCACCAGCTCCTGACTCTAAGTTTCTGTCCCTGCCCTGACTTTCCTCAGTGATGGAGCATGAGGGATTGTGGGAATTATAAACTGAAATAAACCCCTTTCCTCCCCAAGGTGCTTTATGTCATGGTGTTTTACCGCAGCAATAAAACCCTAACTAAGACGCCATCTTACCACTCAACACAGCTCTTGAGCTATAAGAGTGATCCAAGCTAGTCTTACATCTGGGGCAGCAATACACCATCATCACATGGAGCCCTGAAATGATAACAGGCCCACACTTGCTTTGAAGTTCTGCTGTCGTCTGGAAATTCTTGACATCAAGGATCGTGAGGCTCGCACGGTGCAGAGCCTTGATCATTATGTATCTCTGGGTGTGAGCGCTGGAATGGCTTTGGACAGGTGAGGATTAGTTTTTCTCTGTCCCAGTAGGACATGTAAATGGATGGGCTAAGGATGAATGAAATCCCAATAGTCACAGGGAGAGAATAGCAGAGAGCTAGTGCCCCTCACTCCACTCCAGAGTTACCAGGAATTATGGTAGAGTCATGTGTACCATCTTAGACCTTCTCATGTAAATTTAGAAATCTCTCTCTCTTTCTCTCTCTCTCTCTCTCTTTCTCTCTTGCTCTGTGTATGTGTGTGAGTGTGCGCACGGGCACACTCACACACACCTCTTGACAGGTTAAGACAAGTTCCCTCACTGAACCCAAAATTTCCTCTTTTCTTTCTTTTTTTCTTGTCCTATCTTGTCTTTTCTTCTTCCTTCCTTCCTTTCTTTCTTTCTTTCTTCCTTCCTTCCTTCCTTCCTTCCTTTCTCCCTCCCTCCCTCCCTCCCTCCCTCCCTCCCTCCCTCTCTCTCTCTCTCTCTCTCTCTCTCTCTCTTTCTTTCTTTCTTTCTTTCTTTCTTTCTTTCTTTTTCTTTAAGCTAGGCTGGCTGGCCAGCAAACCTCAGTGATCCTTCTGTTTCTACCAGAACCCCAGCACTAAGGTTGCAGGCATGTGTAGCCACACCCAGATTTTTATGTGAGTGTTGAAAATCTGAATTCAGATCCTCTCATACTTGGACATCAAGTCCCAGTGAGCCATCCCCAGCCAGAGACCCAACTTCATGTACATTTCCCAACTTTGAAATGGGCTCATAAAACATAATTAGAATATTTTCACACAGTCTTGGTTTCTACATTACTGAATTTCAGCCTGTTCCCCACCACCACCACCACCGAATACATGACACCAACAATTAATTATAAGAAGCAATCTTTTGTCCAGAGCTTGGATCTTACGTGATGTAGACAGAAAGTCTGCCCTCACTAAAGGGGACTGACTATGTTAGCAAAACTCAAAGCTGTGGCTGTGGTTCACATGGGAGCCACATACTGATGCTTTGAAGTGTTGCCAGTGACATGCTGATTGCAATGACATTCAGCTGCACTATTACCAGAACTGCAGCTTCCAACTCTTCGTTCATTCTTTGCTGTGCTCTGAATGTTTTAGCACGATCATTACATGGGAACCTGGAGAACTTTGCAATGGTTTCTTATTTTTCAAACGGGCTCCAATCATGATGTGAAAAAATCAACTTTAACAAACAAAATCCCAACATATGTATGGAAAGTCGTGCTTCGGAGCAGCGCCATTAGAGAATTTAACAAAATGAGAACCAGACCTTGAACATTCTCCATCACCCAGGGAATCTGCAACGCCAAACACTCCGAAGTCTTTGAGAATCAGAGAATTTGAAAGAGAGATTAAAGTGACGTTCAAATTAAGAACTTTGTACCACAAATAATTTAGCATGTTTCCATTCCCTGCCCTTCAAAATGAATCGTTCCTTAGAACCGTACATTTGAATAGATATTGATTGATTCCTCCCGTCTCCAACCTCAATTCCAAATTTTTCTGTTTCAAATTATATACTTACCAGATTTGACTTCATTTTTATTTTTAACAGGGTTAAAAGAAATTATTAAGACCTTTATCATCTTAAAGAAATGAAGACAATTTTAATGCTTACATCTTTGTGAATAGGTGTGTGCGTACATGTGTACTATATGTCTGTCCTCACATCACTGAACTTGTGTGCAGTCAGAGGACAAACATTTGTGTTGGCCCTAACCTTCCTCCCACCTTGTTTGAAATATCATGCTGTTCTCTGCTGCCTAACACCAGCTTAGCTGGCCCATGAGCTTCTGGAGATTTCCTATCTCTGATGCCCGTCTCACCACTGCCGTACTGGGATTACAGATGTGCTATTCCATCCTGCTTCATCTGGGTTCCAAGATCTTAACTAAAGTCTTAGCGCTTCCCTCACAAGTGCTTTCTCCACTGAGGCATCTCCTTCAGTCCCATGAGGACCATACTGTAAAGACCTGGGGAGGTGTGCGTGCAACCTCACGGTGAATTATACGCACATCTTGTGCCTCCCCAGACCTTTTGAACTCCATGTATCATTACCACCTTTCAAAGGAGATCCTAAAAGTGATCTTGGCCCCAGCCTTTGGCAATATATCCTTCCTGGGATGAGCTCGTCCCCAGCACTACCCAATCTAAACCCTCAGTGGCCACTTACATTTACCCCTACAGCTAACAGTTCCAGTCCATCAGTTTCTGGTGATTGTGATGTGTCCAAGTGTTTGAGACATTTGTGGCAAATGACTAAGGGAATAACTGACTGTAATATAACAAAAATCTGATGGGGCTCATCTCCCGGAGTGGGATGGGTTTGTAGGCTTGGGAGAAAGCATGCTGGCTCGTTCAAAGGACAGATTATATGAGTGTATTTGTTAGCACGTAACTCAAATACAATAACATTTTAAAAACACTAGTTCTAGCACTTTTGTTTGTAGGAAAATCTTCTCAATTTCCCTTGGGATATTAAGAATTACTTGAGGATATAATTACTGGCTTTTTTTAAAGTGAGAAACTTAGCCGAATCATTAAAATGTCTCTGTACATTTCTCTTTCTGAGTCCACGCCCCTATCTCTGTCTGTCCCCACATACGGGCATGTGTGTGCATATGGTTCATATACATGCGTGTGTGTGCACTCACGGGCCTGTGTTTGCACATGCTCGGGGGTGGAACAGAGGCGGTCGTCCATCTAGTGTCCCGCCATGTCACCCTCTGCCGTATTCCCTTGAGACGCCATCTACCATTGAACCGGATGCTGAGCATTTCTGCTAGACTGGCTGGCAAGCAAACCCCAAATGATCTTCCTGCCTCTGACCCCCACCACACTGGAGCTACAGGTACCTGTGATCATGCCCAGACGTTTACATTGGTGCTAGGGATCTGAACTCAGGTCCTTGTGTTTGGTCAGTAAGCACTCTTACCCACTGAGCCATCTCGCTAACAAGTCCGGTACAGTCAGAAGAGGAGAGACATCGTCTTCATCAGCTCTAAGTTTGTCAGACGACTTTGCTCCTCTTATGGTTGTGAACAAGTTCTGTCAACAATCATTTTACCTTGGGGCCAGACTCTAAGTTTTCCCGATGCCATCATCAGTATAAAAAAGAATCATGATTTTCTTCTGTTTTGTAGGTTACATTTTTAAATTTTCTATAGAGGTGAGCATAGTAGGTCCATTTCTCACCCTCCAGGCCTGTAAACACTTTCCATTTGATGCAGCCAGCTTGCTGGTGGACTTACCATTCTTCAAGCATGTATGGCCACCACAGACCTAAGTTCATGAGGACTTGGTTGTAACTAATGGTTTCTTTAGTTTCTTATTAGCATTGCATTAAAGCTTAGTGTTGAACAAGAATGTGAATGTTCCTGGTTTCTTTTTATAGATATGCACAGGAATCATCATTTTAGGGGCAACAGTATCACCTCCATCTTTCAGAACAAAATAACCTATGCGCGCGTGTGCGTGTACACACACACACACACACACACACACACACACAAACCTACTAATCAGATGCAGATACAATGTACACTTTCCTGAAGCAATCCCATCTCTTCACGTGTTTGTTATTCTGTTGGACATACATAGTAGATCATAATGGCTACCAACTTACCATCCAGTTGCAGATATGTGTACACATCTATAATCTTGTTTAGCTGCTTTGCTGGTCTGTTCCAGGAACATCATCGCATCCTTGGAGTGAATTCTTTATCAATGACTTTTCCAAACCAATCTGGCTGCTGGTTTGTGTTAATGAACTGTCAAGGGCCCAATTGCTTTCCCATGGCTGTGCAGCTGGATTTTTTCACAGGTGCTCAGAAAATTAAAATGATGCTGGTTTGGGGTTTCAACCTGATACAAAAATCACTCCTTCAGCGGATTGTTAAGACGTTATTCATGCAAGAAACACATCCTCACTCTGTAGACACTCTGCGTCTCCACTTTCTCAACACCCGCGCCTTTGTTGATACTTTGTGCTTCTGTCTTCCTCACCGAGAATTACAGAAAGAGATTGTCTTCCTTACTTAAAACACTTCTTTAAAGAACCACACACATTGCAAGCATTAAAAGAGAGGAGAAACGTGTTCTTTTTAGTCAATCCTAACGCTGTGTTCACAGATCACAAACGTTAATTACTGATGTTTGCAGACTATATATCTTCTTGAGTTGTTTTGTTAGCATCCATTACCCAAGGGATCAACAAGAAAGGAAGAAAATTATTCTATGCTAACTATCCAAAACCACATGAAAATGTTCCCTTTTTGTATCTAAGATACCCTTTGTTTAAAAATGCTTTCCTTGGTACTAATGTCTAACTACTGAACATTACTGTATTTAACAGGTAAGGAGCTTCCTTCTTAAGCCTCAGGTCTCTTCCGTTGTTCCCATGGCTGTCTTCACTGTTTGGCGTAACTACAAGCCCTCCTTTATTTGGACCACTAGAATGCTCTGGTAACCACATCCAGAAAGCACAGCGGGGCCCAACCTTCAGCGTGTCAGCTCTGGCTTTCTACTCACTCCCACAGCTTCCAAGAGTAATCCCTTTACCTCGCTGGTTTCTTGTTCTTTCCTTAGTGTGAAGCCTTTTTCCAAATTGCTGTATGCTAAAAATGACCCACACATTTGGATCTTTGAATTCTCCATTTCTGTATTTGCAACGTAGATGGAGAGGCAGACGCCAGTCCTTTAAGAGTAAATGAAGATGTTTCCCATTTTCCCTCCTAAAAGCAAGTACTTAGACTACTGAGTACTGGTTGTCTACTCGATAGACAATATCGCGTAAGTTTCTTTTCCGGGACAGAGGGGAGGAGGGAGAACTTTTCCCAGCCTCCCTTGCCTGATGTCCTGGTCACATAGAAGACAACATGGTTGCATGAGGATGTAGTCATCATCCATGAAACCTGTGTGTGACTTTAGAGGGACAGTCACAAGTCAGCACATCTAAATGCCTTTGAATGGAGTAATTACATTGTTGAACACGATGCCTTCTGTGTTACCATTTTGACCAGTATACCTTCATAACATGCAGAAAGCACGGTGTTCTTGACCTATTCAGGTTCCAAGCGATCAGCAGGTCAGGTTCACTGTACCAAGTTGGAAGGAAAATGGAGTCCAAAGTCACCTCTCCCACTCACAGGCATCTGTTCTCAACTCCAGTCCCAATAGTGAGGGGACTCCAGTCTTGTGGGATCTGTATTTGGGATTCTCTAGAGTCACAGAACGTATGGAATGAAATATATATATATATATATATATATATATATATATATATATATATATATATATATATATAATATTATATCAGATTATATTATATATTATATATAAAGGGAATTTATTGGATTGAATTATATGCTGCATTCCAACTAACCCAACAATGGTCAGCTGTGAATGGAGAGTCCAAGAATCTAGTAGTTGCTCAGTCCTACAATGCTGTCCTTCTGTATAAGCTGGGATGGTGAAGAAGTAGGCAAAGTTAGTACTAGCAGGCAAAGAACTCTCAGCTCCTCTTCCAGCACCATGTCTGCCTGTGCCCTGCCATGCTTCCTGCCATGATGATAATGGACTGAACCTCTGAACCTATAAGCCAGTCCCAATTAAATGTTTTCATTTATAAGAGTTGCCTTGGTCATGTTATCCCTTCACAGCAGTGAAACCCTAAGACAGTATCCCAGTCCTCAGACACAAAGACCCCTCACACCTGAGCTTCTTTACCTTGACAATATATTCTCCTTTGGCTAACTCTAAGGTTTCATACCAGAAATACATTCTGCCTATAGAAGAATCATCCAAAGAGACCCATACCTATACAAACAAGTTCATTAAGTGGGGATTCCATGGTGCTTAAAGCATTGTCAAGGAGGAGTAGGTAGGCTCTTGGGAGACTTTTCATTTTTCACTGCGTGGTGTAAAGAATTCTCTGTGCAAAACTCCTACCACGAGAGGCCAAGCTAGGCAATAAAGATGGGGTCTAGCACATAACAAAGGACCTTTCATCCTGCTACAGAGACACTTTCTCAGTCATGCTAATTTCTCTTCTACTCATAATAGCCAAAACTTGGAAATGGCCTGGATTTCCATCAATGGATGGTTGGGTAAAGAAAATGTGGTGTATTGGGAGAATGAAATATTGTTACTCTGTTTACAACATGAAATCATGAAATTTTCAGGTAAATGGATGGCATTAGAAAAAAAAAACATCCTGAGTATGGTAACCCAAACCCAGAAAGACAAATATGGTGTGTATTTGCTTATATGTGGATGTTAGCTGTTAAGTCAAAGACAAGCAAGCTACAAAAACCGCAGAGGCTAAGGGACAGGGGGTAGGGCCACAAATTTCCTTAGGAAGGGGAAATAGAATAGATAGCTATGGGTGAATTGAGAGGAGGGCAGAATGGGAGTATAAAGAGGAAAGGGGGGACTACAGGGAGAGGAAGGACAGATTAAAATTAAGGGCCATTTGAGCAGCCGGATGGAAATCTACTACAGTAGAAGCTTCCTAAATTGTATACATATGTAAAAGCAATCTAAATGAAATTGCAAAATAATTGAGGAGACAGTTTCCCAACTGGACATCTTTTGGCACCAAATGGAGCTTCAGTATAAAGAATGGGATATATATACTCAAGTTATTGGCCAAAGCAGTCCCAGATGGGAACTGCCAAACAACCCAGATTGTTGCAAAGGTGATAGGTTGCTATCCACAAACTGATAACAAGGTCCTATTACTGAAAGTAACACCTAGATAACTCATTGAACATGGCTAAGTGGAGCTGTTGCCTACACAGAATCTTCACCCCTATGGGCTGGTGTTCTTGAAACCTGAAGATACAATGCTCATTTTTTTGCTTTTGTTTTTTTGTTTTTTTGTTTTAGTTCTTGTTTTGGTCATTTTGTTTTGTTTTTCACAATAAAACTTCATAGACTCTATATTTAAAACAGTAGAATTTGATTTATTTTTATAGATCTGGAAGTTGGGGATGTCCAAGTACATGACATTAACGTTAGATAGAGGCCTTTCTGTTCTATCATAACTTGTCAGAAAGACAAGTAAGAACTTAAAGATAGAGAGATGAAAAGAGGGGCTAGACTTGGAACAAGCCCTCTTTCTTAGTAACTTCTACACCCTGGTCATTAGTTCATGACCTAGCAGTGCTTTATGGAAATAGCAACTTTTAGAGCAAAGGTTCAAACATATATCAGGGCATAAAAAACAAACAAACAAACAAAAACAACAACAAAAAAAACTTTGAGCAGTGGTTCCTAGCTCAGACTGAGTCAACTACAAATATTTTTAAGAAGGAGGAGGAGAAGAGAAGAAGGAGGAGGAGGAGGAGAAAAGGAACATATGAAGTATAGTTGTGCATATCTATTGTCCCAGTGCTCCAAAGACAGAGACACAAAGAGACTGAACTCAATCAAAGCTGGTGTTATCTGTGCAGTGAGACCTTTTCTCTGAAAGGAAGGAGGGTTCTGGGCAGAAGACTTGTGGCTAAGATGCTACTGTGTAAGCATGAAGAACTGACTTCAGATCTCTAGTACCCACATACTTGGTGCTGCAATACAAATCTGCCAACCCAGCACTGGGAGAGGAAGAAGGACAGGTGGATTCCTGAGGCTCTGCTCAGCCAACCTCACCTATTTGGCCAGTTCCCAATGAAAGGCTGTATCTCAAAAACAAACAAAACAAAACAAAACAAAACAAAGCAAGATAAAACAACAACAGCAGCAGTAACAACAACAAAATCCTCATCCATGTGCTGGTTGCATACACACAAATCTTCTAGGTTGAATCTGAGGTAGAAATGTGTTTCTCTTTTCAGGAAACAGACATCCACACATAGATACACTGTGTGTGTTTGTCAGGCAGTCTTCATTTAGCAGTCCAGCTGTCCAGTCTGCCCATGTCTTCTGCCATTTCCTAGTGGGGAAGGGGTTCCGCCATCTGGAATGGCTCCCCGTCCTTCCATAGGCCTGATGTGGGGAAGGGGTTCCACCATCTGGAATGGCTCCCCTGTCCTTCCATAGGCCTGACTCACATAATCAGTAGTACAGAAAGGACAAATTTGGGGCTTCAGTGACAGGCATGCATCTACATGAAGCAATTCAAATCCAATAATGTGCTTTGGCCCATGTGATATCAGAGATACACAGTGAAACCAGCAGAAGCCTCCAGATGGGCAAAAGTCAGGCAGGGTTGGCGGGGAAGGGAAGAAAGATTGCATAAGACTAAACAAGAAGTGAAAAAGAACAAAACAAAAGGAAAGGAGAAGAGGGAGGGAAGGTGAAAGGTGGGAGAGAAGAGAGAAGGGAGAGGAGAGGAAGAAGAGAAGGGGAGGACATAGGCATCCAGGATGTCACCTACCGCATACCAGGTGCCATTGTACTGTCATACTTTATCAGATCCAGATGCCAAGGAGATCACTGTGACATAAGTGATCCCTGTTCTCTGAAAGATCATAAGCTACAGAACGAATAACAGTGATGAGTAGTTAAGTGACCCAAGTCAGCAACTGACTAACAATGGCACAATAGTCACCCAGTCATTTGCATACACACCAAAATCAGATTTGAACTCAATGAATACCACAAAACCCGGTGGGATTAGGAAGCCTTTGAGGTTGGTACCAGGGCATGTCCTGTCCTCATTAATTGGATAAATGGAACCGTATCTTCTGTCCACAATTTTGTTCATGATTTAAATTAGTTCCTTCCCATGGGATCAGTTCCTGGGGATCTTCCAGCCAGCTTCTTATTAACATTCTTTGTAATATTCCCACCTGCTATGATATCTGTCTGGTTCATCCAACACCCCTAAAAGATTATTGTCCCATCTGGAGCCAACATTCATTCTGCATCATGGCCAGCCTTCCACCACAGCTGGAGATCCATGACCTACTTCCGATTCTATCACCTCAGGTCATACTGATGCAGGGCTTTCCCCCATTGACCATGAATCTAGACCATGTTATTATGTTTTACCTACTAACAATGGGATAGGTGCCAATTTCCCACAAGGCTTGAAAGGCTGAACTGTGAATTCCTTTAAGCAACTGAGATGCAGACCCAGTGTAGAATACATTTGAGGAACAGACAGATCATTCTTTCCTGTACACACACACACACACACACACACACACACACACACACACACACCTCAGACAAACATGTCCATATGCCACACATGCACATTTCATACACATAGGCACACTTTCATGTCTTCGCTACTCTTCTAATGCTGTGGCAAAACACCATGATCAAGATGATTTATAAAAGAAAATCATTTAAGTGGGACCTCATGATACTAGAGGGTTAGAGTCCTTGGCCATCATAGTAGGCACAGCAGCAAGCAGGCAGGCATGGAGTTGGAGCAGCATTTGAGAGTTGATTTTTTCCCAAAAGAATTAGGCAAAGAGAGAGCTAACTGGGAATGACATAGACTTTTGAAACTTTAAATCCCACCCCCAGTGACACACCTCCTCCAACAAGATCACACCTCCGAATTCTTTCCAAACACTTCCACCAACTGGTACCTTTGGAGGCCATTTTCATTGAAATCACCACGATGCACTCACACATAGACACACATATACACAGGCATACAGGCACACTCACACAGGTGAGCACACCTATACATAGGCATTTGGGCAGTCACACCACATAAACACACACACACAGTTTTATCTTCTCATGTGTTGCCCACTGAAATTACTTATTTATTTTTTCTGAGTGCTTAATTTGTCCTCATGGAAAGATGAGGTGCTTGCTGTCCTTATGTGGTCCCAACATGGCTGGTTTGTGATTCCTATTGAATGTGTATAGATAACTAGAAAGAATCAAATCTTAATGGCCATCCTGCCAAAAGCAATCTACAGATTCAATGCAATCCCCATCAAAATTCCAACTCAATTCTTCATAGACTTAGAAAGAGCAATTCTCAAATTCATTTGGAACAACAAAAAAAACCCAGGATAGCAAAAGCTATTCTCAACAACAAAAGAACTTCTGGGGGAGTCAGCATTCCTGACCTCAAGCTATACTACAGAGCAGTAGTGATAAAAACTGCATGGTAGCGGGTGGGTGGGAGGAGGAATTCCCTCACAGAGGCGGGGAGGGGGAGGGGACACGGGGTTTCCAAAGAAAAAGGGAATCATCGGAAATGTAAATAAAAAAAAATAAATAAATAAATAAATAAAGAAAAAAAAAGAAAATAAATAAATTAATTAATTAAAAAAAAAAAGATCCTAATAGTTTAGGGCTGACAGTGTGGGAGTACATACCGAGCCCTGCAAGCCGACCTAATAACGCGAAGCATGGCGGTTTCCATTTCTCCCACGCTCTACAAGTGTTTAAGCAGTACAGTGCTCTTTGCGAGGA
>CM052715.1:52687851-52716009 GCA_028551405.1 Uromys caudimaculatus
AAGACACATGCTCCACTATGTTCATAGCAGCCATATTTATAATAGCCAGAAGCTGGAAACAACCCAGATGTCCCTCATCAGAGGAATGGATACAGAAAATGTGGTACATTTACACAATGGAGTACTACTCAGCTATTAAAAACAATGACTTAATGAAATTTGCAGGCAAATAGATGGAACTTGAAAATATCATCCTGAGTGAGGTAACTCAATCAGAAAAGAACGAACATGATATGTACTCACTGATAAGTGGATATTAGCCCAAAAGTTCGGAATGCCCAAGTTTCACTTAACAGTAACCGCTTTGGACTGAGAGTGAGGTCCCAGATGGAGGGGTTGGAGAAGGGACTGAAGGAGCTGAGGGAGTTTCAGCCCCATGGAGGAAGCACCAGTGTCAACTGGCCTGACACCCCCCCCCCCCCCAGTCCTCCTGGAGGCTGGACCAACCAAAGAATACACATGGAGGGACCCATGGTTCAGACCACATATGTGGCAGAGGAGGGCCTTGTTGGCCATCAGGTCCAAATAAAGGGGAATGTCAAGGTGGGGCTATGGGAGTGGGAGGGCGGGTGGGTGGGAGGTGGAATTCACTCATAGAGATGGGGGAGGGGGAGGGGATAGGTGGTTTCCAAAGAGGAGACCTAGAAAGGGGGAAACATTAGAAATGTAAATAAAGTATCAAAAAAAAAAAAAAAAAAAAAGAATCAAATCTTATCTCCACAAATGGAACCTGAGCCCATCCATATTCCAATCTTCACTTAGCACAGCAGCCATTTCTTCACCAATGTCACCACCTACTACTTGGTCTGTTTTCCATGCATCCACAAGTATGTGTGAGCAGGCACATTTTGTATGTGTGAGTTCCCCATGTCCTTGGACATACAACTGGTTTCGCTGTAGCCCCTCAAGGACTGGGATTCCACTGGGGTGGATGCTTTGGCTGCCGATGAGGCCTCTCTGCCTCTCGTGACAGCCTGTCTCAACACTGTCAGTTCCTCTTCCGTGCTGACAATGAGCAGACGTGATGGCAGGCTGCTCACTTAATGACTTCACTGATGACATGCAGGTGTGCACGGGTGTGGTACTCAGTCTTGAAGCTTTCGTGTTCTCCTGGGTGGTTGGAGGGCCGGCTCCATTAGTTTGTGGCCTTGTGAGAATATATAAAACTGTTCTGGGTGTTTGCCAGGTTGAGATGAGCACTATCTGCTGGTAATGAATCCCCCAGTCATAATTTTCAAGACAATATTAAGGCTATATTAGGTCACTTCATCTAACAAACTGAAATGCATGGGGGCTATGCTTTCGGAGAGAGGCATTTGGGAGTCAACCCATGTTTCCTATTGTATATTACAGTATTTTTACCACTTTCTAACAAGCAGTGCCAGCGCAGGACCAAAGCTTCCAGAAGCTTCCAGAAGATTCCATGCCAGATCTGCTTTGCTCATTTCATGAGATGCTCCTCATCTTCCTAGCATTATTTGAGACAATGAAACTCAACACATTGAAACTGAGGAATAAAATGATCCTGACTGCGATCCTAGCATCCTTCAAGTCAGTCTTCCAGCGTGTTACACTGGAGGAATAATGGTGTCTACTGTTTGGGGCTATGATTAAAATCAAACAATACCTACTACACAATACCTTCTCAATAGTAGTGAAAGTTACTAATGGAACCGAAAGGAGGTGGAGGGATTTTCCTTAGGACTACAGATAGTACGGGAACAGTTCTGGAAGTTTCAGGCAGGTCTTGAGATCGCCTGTCCACAGCTGCATGCAGCAGATCATATCCCCCGGATGGTCTCTTCATCTATATCAATTGAGTAATCTACTCCTTGATCATTCACATATTTTCTTCACTGCCTACCATATCTAAGGGTATCTTTCACTCTGCTTGTTTGCTCTCTGTACTAACTGTCATTATGGGTGTCTAGTGGTGTAAGTACTCTGAAAGCCCATGCAGGCACTGGTGTCTGTCAGCACCTTGGTGGCCTTTGCCTGGAATGTACCAATTTCCTGATATTGAGGGGTCCCAGGAGAAGGAGTTAGCTTGCTTTACGCAATAAGGGAAGAACTGGGAAGGGTAGTGGAGCTATAAGAGGGAGGAAGCAGACCTTTATTTGGATCTTGGTGGCCCTGGACACAATGACAGACACCCTGCGTTCACTGTGTTTCGATTCTCCCCCATTTTAAACATAATGAGATAGAAATTCAGGTTGCTCAGTCAAATCTTGGCTGGCCAACTCTGGAACTGATGAAGAGCAAATTTTATAGAAGTGATGGCTATGAAAGTGAAAGAAAGGTCCATCCAAATGGGAAAATCATATCCAGAGAGGCAGGATGAGACAGTCCTGTGGCCAAGTGCACAGACCAAGGACCCAGACTTAACATCGAGTTGCCCGTCTACCCGCTCCACTATCCCAGTGCCAGTTTCCCCATCAATAAAAAGAGAGGACCAATAGTATATATGACTGCATTCAGTTTTGGTAAGAATGGACTAAGTTAATGCAGATGCAGTAGCTCAAACATAGTCCAGATTGTGTGTGATCTCAGCAGCCAGTTCACCCACAGAAGGACCTTTGGATTTGTGTGCCTACATCTCATGATCTGTTTCCGGCTCCTGCCCCCGCTGACCTAGTTTGAAAGCATGGCTATGTGTTCTGCTCAGCTCATCAATCCCACCTTGAGTTCTACTGTTATGTGACTTCCCACTGTGCATACTTCTACAGTTCCAGCATCGGTAATCTAAACTCAGAATACTTTTGTTTTGATGGCCTCTGCCCCATATAGACAATATTAATTGACTGATTGGTACAGAGGTACACTCATCCCCCCAACATGAGAAACTCCGAAAGGCCCTCTATCCTTCACCTTCCCCCTTAACATTGGCCAGAGTGTCTCTACAGAGACTGTATTATGACTTACCACTCCTTCCAAATCCTGTTTTCTCTTCTCTCTCCAGGTCCCAGAAGTTAAACGATCACCTGCTGATCTTACCTCCATGTCTGCATTCTGTTGAGTTGGTCTACAGGAGCCTGGTGTGGGCAGTAGTGATCTGGGAGTTGGGGTGTCATTACCAATGGAAGTAACTAGAACTTATTCCGCTGATGGAAGAGCTACTGTGGACTGAAAAACAAATCTCTATATTTTTGCAGATGATGCTTTAGAAGAGCCCAAATGTGAGCAAATTTGGACCATCTATAGCAGACATCCTAGGATGCAGATCAACTCGCCCTGCCAATCAAGATACTGGAAACTACTAGGCACGGATCTTCCCACCCTATATAGATCATCCATAAAGTTAGATGCCAGCCCTTCTAGGGCTCAGAAAATATAGTCTCCACTTTGCAGACACAAATGATCCAATGGGCAATTTCCTCAAAATAAGGGAGACTGTCGTCCAGTGCTAGGGCTATAGCTGAACCTTTCTGCCACTGGAAACTGTCGCAGATCTAGACAGGTTCAACCACTCAACTCAGCCCATGCGTACTGCTGAAACTGGAGCAAGCAGGTTCCTAGTGGGTAACTGCCAACTGGAGGGGTAATCTTCCACTGGCTAGAATCCTGGAGAACCAGCCTGCTGCATAAGCTGGTGACATTGCTGCTTGTTGTCAAATGGAAACTCCTTCAAAACATGTAGGGGCTGGGGAGATGGCTCAGCTGGTAAAGTACCCGCCATGTAAGTTCAGATCCCCAGTAACCACACATAAAGAAATGGCTGCATATATTCCTTCACATAGTCTAGCACAGGCTAACGCGCCCACACAAACACATACAAACAACACACGTACAAATCCCCAGCAGATATTTTTCAGTGCTCACAGCAGGGCAGCTGTGGTTGGAACATCCGCCTGTGAAAGCGTTCACATTTTGGAGTCAACACCATCCCACACTTGTCGCACATCTGTTAGGGATTCCATTCATGAAAACACGAAGAGGGTAAAATAAACGGGCCTTTCTGGAGAGGACTGTACAACCATTCAGGTTAATCTGCTTCTTGAACCTTCCCAGAAAGCCCTGGAGGGAAATCACAGTGGGCATGAGGTCATCTGTTCGTGGCATCACTTCTGCCACTAGAGTGTATTGTTCGTTGCTACTGAGGTGTTGGCGCAACTAAAAGAAACAGCTTGTTCCCTGAGATGTTGAGTTGAGTCATCTCACTCCCACAGTCCTCTGGGAGTGGAGATAAAGTTTGCGGTTACTGGATGCACTTCCTAGGAGGGGGACAGCAGGCAGGAGTTACTCTCTGCCCGGTTCTGTTTTAATTTGGGTTTGGATGCACAAGGCTAGTTCCGCTACAGCAGGTATACCATCTCTCCATTTTATTTCTAAAGATGATATTAGCCCCAAACAGATCTTCAGTAACTCAGAACGCTTTGCTGTCATTAAAATAGTGAGAAATAAAAAGAAGCTATGCCTGTTCTCATGGCACAAACGGCTCCAAGATCACAGGGGAATCATTTGTGTTAATCACAGGAGATAAAACAGAGGAAGGCTGGAGAGGTGAGCTGATGAGTCTCCCTAGGAAGCTTTTCATGCAGAGATTCCATTCGACCGAATGTCCATCCTCGGCCGGCCCTCTGACTACACGTTCTAGTGTCAGACGCTGCACCACAAACCAGGCAAAACTACCTTGCGTATACAACTGGGCATTCAGTTGGTGTGTCACAACAGGTACTGTTGGTACCCAAGAACACCACCCATCCTCACCAAGTCACTTTGAAGTTGGTGGGTAGGTGTGCCATGACTCTCCCTGTTACTGCATAACAGTTGTCGTGGTTCCTGCTTCCTGCCCTTGAAAACAACCAAGGAGGAGAAGGAAAGCCTCAAAAGTATGGGTTTGTCACCCTTCTTGAAAGAAAGGACCTGGCTTCCTCTTCTCCTCTTCCCCTTCATCTTCTTCATCCTCTTCCTCTTCCTCTTCTCTCTCATGGTCCTCCTCTCCTCCTCCCTTTCTCTTCCTTCTTCCTTCTTTTGTGCTGGAGTCCAATGAGCCAATACTTACTATGACATTTTATTTGATTCAAAGCATACCGTTTTGAAAACAAATTTCATATATGAGGTTACAATTCTTTTATAGTAGAAAGGCATCTTAGGTACATGGTTATCAAAATCATTTTTTTTCTCAAGAGGAAAGTTTATGTGTTTACATTTTGTACCTATTTCAGTGGTAATGTTTGAAATGATACATAGTTTGTTTTGCAGGAAAAAATGTTTCTGGAGACTTTTCATACAATAAGATTGCTAGACTTGAGATAAAAGGACTTTTGTGTTTTTAATGAACCATGATGTTTAACCTGAGAAAGTACATATAAAAGTATTATTAGCAAAAATGTCACTTGTGAGATGTAGTAATAGCCCAGTGGTTTAAAATCCTGACCACAAAGCCAACTGGCTGTGATGACATTACACTTAGCTCCTCTAAACCGCCTCCTTTTGTTAAACCAGGCCTAATTCTGATAATGACTAAGTCACAGAGGACAATTAAATATGTAAATACTAAAAACGTCCTCAAAGCAATGCCTAACAATCAGAAGGTGTCAGACAATGGTGTATTAAATAAATTAATATTTTTCAAAAGTACAATGGTTCCAGAATTAAGGCAAAGATATGTGTCACATCTGTGTTCCTTGTTAAGATGTTAAAATAGGGATTTTCTAGCTATTAAATTACTGTGTTTACCCACATAGTTTACTCTTCTAAATTGTATTTATTTATTTTATATTTATGTACTGTTTCTATATTTATTTGGAGGGGCCATGGCACACAGGTAGAGGTCGGAGGACAGTTTGCAGCAATTGGTTCTTTCCTTCTACCAAGCAGGGCCTGAGAATTGAACTCAGATCTTTAGCCTTGGCCCCAAGCAACCTTTCCCACTGAGCCATCTCTCTCAACTACCCATACTTAATTTTTAAGAAAAGAACAATAAACATCTATTATAATAGGTTAGATGGTGAAGACGGTCCTGCTCAGTGGTCATACATCTGTCCAGCATGAGAAAGGTTATGGGTCCTGTCCCCAGCATTATCAAATCTAAATAAACGACATATGCTATAACAGTGCCATGAGGCAGTTTTACCCAACCACGAGTGATCATAGACGGTCCCTTACAAATATTTATATTACAGGTTGTGGCCTGTTTTGCTAAGACACAATGGTGCCTGCTTCAATTACAACGCAGGGCTAGACTCACGTACTTGCTTGAATGTTCTACCTCTCTTTCTTCTCCCCATCAGTGTCTGAAAAATAAAAAGATTGAGGAGGCAGAGGATAAAGATAAGTGCACAGAAAGGAATGAAATAAATCAAAGACTGTGTGCAACAAATTCTAATTCAAAAAGGATTAATAGCAACATGTTCCAAATCATTAAGACACTATCGGTGTGTGTGAGTGTGTGTGCATGTGTGTGTTTAATGATTTTAGATTTATATTATCTCTCCTTCTAGCTCTTAAAACTTCTCTAGTTGTATAAGGAGACATCAAAGAAACTGAGGTTGCTAGTCTGAACTTAGGACACTGGAAGAAGGAAGACAGCCTAGGCCTTGAGGGACGCAAGGCATTTGCATCTTGCAAATCTTGGTGTTTTGTTGGGATTTCTTGTTCCAGGGAAGACAGACAAAAGCAAACTTGTACCCTTACATGTTCATTCACAGATAAGTTAAAGTGATGAGCCCAAATGGTCCAAAGGAGAGCAAGTGAGCAATGTGAGAATTGTCATGAAAAACAAATGAGCTGTAGCCTCTTGCCTATATCGAGACTGTGGAAAGGGAGATATAAAAATCCCCTACTTAAACACAGGCTTGCAAGACTTGGGCAAAGAAGGGCTTCATTTGAGCCCTTGTCTAAATAATGGTTTTCATGGCCAACTTCTGTTTACCTTCCTGTTATTTGCTTGTCTAGTCTTTTCTCAGACGCTCAAGAGGCACAAAATTATCTTTGCCACCTCTCAAGACAGGTTTTTAGTCTTCTGGATGTTTGTTTGTTTTGTTCTTTTTTGTTTGTTGGCTTGTTCAATGAATTTTAAGTGCACACACAGTGTTTGCAGCTTGGGGGATAAACCAAAGATTCTACACTTATTAAACAATGGAGATACATAAGGTAACATAAAACCAGCATGAAACGGATGGGGAGAATAAAGGCTGTCTTAGCCACACTGGTCCTGAGCAGTGAAGGACAGGAGGAAGAAAGAAGAAAATCTGTATGTTTAATTTCCCCAGTTGTCACAACAAAGGACTACAAACTGTCTGGCTTAAAGCATCAATTATTCTCCCAGAATTCTAGAAGCTGGAAAGTCTAGAATCGGGAGCTCAGAAGAACCCTGTACTTCCCATAGCCCACAGAAATCTTTATTGCCTTTCTCAGGTCCTATTGAGGGCTAGAAATTTGCAGGCTTGTGGCTATATCACTCATTTCTGTCACTGTCACAGGATCACGCTCTCCCTGGGTCCTGTCTCCCCATCATTTTCCATCTTACAAGGATACAATTATATAGATGTGGGGTCCGCCCTGTCCCACTATGCCCTCATCTTAACTAATTACACATACGTGATTCTGTCTTCAAATAAGTCATTCCCTGAGGCACTGGAGGTTAGTTAGTGCATCAACACGCCTTTTTTGAAAGATACAGTTCAGTCCACCACATTGAGTAAAAATCATAACAACCAAAACTGTATGTTTCCAAAGCACACAGTATTGCCTCCTCTCCAAATGCTGACATATCCCTCCTGTTATAGACTGAGAGGTGGGTGCTCTTGACCTAGTTAGAGAGCTAACAGAGTCACGATTCGAATGAAGACTAGTAAGTCCAAGGCTTCATTGTAACACTTAACAACAGGAGTGAGTTGATCACCTTCAACTCCTCTGGATGCACACACATGTCACTGTGTGTATGTGCTTTGTGGTACTATACTCTGGATGCACACACATGTCACTGTGTGTATGTGCTTTGTGGTACTATACTCTGGATGCACATACATGTCACTGTGTGTATGAACTTTGTGGTGCTGTTGTTCCCTTAATGTTATGAAAATAGCAAGTGGAGCTAGAAGAAGGGTACACTGTGTGGGGACACAAGGACACTGTCATTGAAAGTTTGCTTAGGCTGGACTTCAGATCTCTCCCAAGACAATCAACAAGCCTCTGGTAAGACTATAACACCCAGCATGACAACCCTTAACTTATTAAATGTTGCTTAATAAGGTGCTCAAATATACTACTGACAAGACAAAACTTTTATTGATTCTTTGTGAGTTTCCCATCATGCACCTCAGTCCTGCTTATCTCCCTGTCCCCTCATATTCACTCTTCACCCTTGCAACCTCCCCCTAAAGTAACACACACACACACACACACACACACACACACACACACACACCCCACAGAAAACATTTCATCACAGAAGCTGTAGTGTGTCACAGTGTCCCACAGTCTGTCCCTCTGTCCACACATCTTCACTTGCAAATGTTCATTACATTGAGTCATTGGTCTGATTCAAGATCTCTGGCTTCCGTGACACCATCAATATTATTGGATCCTAATCTGTACTCCTGCTCTCATGCCTTCAGGCCGACTCACCCGTCCATGCATCCTGAGCCAGCTCCACTGTGCTGCTCAGTCAAAGTGCAGGGCCCACTCTCCACAGTGCTAGAGTCTCATGAACCCATGGCCAACTCATCTGACTGCCACAGGCGGCAATAGGAGGAGGGTAGGGGTGAGCGAATATCACCCCTTCATTCATGCCACCTCACAGCAGACAAGTGGTAGGGCCCACCCTCCCCCATGTTTGCCTTCAGGAATGGCTCACCCTCTCCCCCTCAGCCAGGGCCAGCAATATACTGTACTGCCCAGGCAAGGTACAGGGCCAGCTCTCTGAGCGATGCAATTGGTGAAGGGCAGGGACAGCTCATCCCCTCTCATGTGGTCAGCTCTCCCAGGCCCCTCAGGTGGTAAGGGGTGAGGGGACAGAGCTCAGCACCCCCAGGTGACTTCATGGCAGAGGAATGATGGGGCCAGCTTTCCAGTGCTCTCACGCACAGGCCGGCTCGCTTGTACCCCTACCTTCTTGGTCAGCTCCACTGTGCATGGTCCACTCTCCCTAGTGCTGCCTTGGTGAGAGACGATGTCAGCTCTCCAGAGCACAGCAACCAGTGAGGGGCAGGGCCAGTTCCGCACAACCCCTGGACATCCCCATCAGAACAATATTTTATGGTACAAAAAAATTAAGAATACTCCATTCTTACATTCAATGCTATAGTATATTTTGCAGTTCAGGTTTTAAACTAAGTCATTTATATACCAATTTCAATTTTAAATTTGTCAGCCTACCATATACTTAGAATTATTTTTAATCTGTTTATTTATTAGTTTTATGTGTGTGTATATTCCTGCATGAGTTTATGTGCACCATGTGCATGTGAGATCCAACAGAGCCCAGAAAAAAGTGTCGGATCTCCTGGAACTATGCGTACAAGCAACGTGAGCCAGCGTGTGGATGCTGAGAACTGAACTCAGGTCCTCTGCAACAGCAGGAAGTGCTCTTAATCACTAGGCCATCTCTCCGGTCCTCTCAATATCCTGATTCTTTTGTATTATTGAATCCTTTCATTTTCAACGGAAATTCTTTATTCTTTTGACAGTTAAAAAAAAAAATCACACGCTAGAAGTTGAAAATTTCTCTTTAGATATATAGTCAAGACAACATTGACATGTTTTAAATAAGAATAATTATGTAAAAATGTTTAAAAACAGTCCTCCATTTTCAAAATGTATGTATAGAAGTTAATCTCCTCCATGAAAAGAGCAGGCATGTGTCAGATTAGTCAGTGGTAGGAGATTCCTCATCTCTGTGCTATGTGATATCAGGCAACGCTGGATGGCTAAGGGTGTGGTTCGGCTGGTACGTGCATGTCTAGCATGTAGAAGAAGGTCTTGGGTTCAATCCCCAGGACCACATAAACTGGATATGATGATACACCTCTGTAAGTTCTACACTTGGGAGAAAGAGGCAGGAGGATCAGGAGTTCGAGGTCATTCTCAGCTGTATGAGTTCGAGGTCAGCCTGGGCTACAAGAGACCATAGCAAAAATAAAACTGCTACAAATAAAACCACAACAAAACAATTAACAAATACCAGAAGATAAAGCTGAATCCAAAGCAACACGTGGTTCTTTTTCCTGGTCCTGATAACAGCTAGCGCTAAAACTCCCAGCTCATATGCATACATATGCATATGGAAACTATTTTATTTTCAGTGCTGGAAATGAAGTACAATTGAGATGCTGGACAATTGCTCTACTTCTGAGCTATGCCCAGGCGTTAAATATGAACAGGAAAACTTGCTATGAGTACCACTAGTGGCTGGAACATTCTATTCCTTATCAGGTGTTCACCTGGCACACTTACACAAATGTTCACTTCAAGAAACTCTGTGAAGGGCTGGAGAGAACACTCAGTGGTTAAGAACACTGGCTCCTCTTCCAGAGGACCTGGGTTCAATTCCCAGCACCCACAGGGCCCCTCACAACTGTCTCTAACTCCAATTCCAAGGGGATCCAACATTATCAGACAGGAAAAACGCCAGTGCTCATGAAATAAAAACAAATATATTATTTTTTTAAAAAAAGAAACTATTTGAAGAGATCTCCAGAATTATAATGGTATTATAAAATATATCAATGTCTTCAAAGTAGTGGCAAATGGGTCCATGAAATAGGTACTCAGGTTTGGCATGCTGTTCTGGCCATGGGACCCATCATCTCGGTGTATGCACTCTGAGGAAGGCAGAGCCTAAAGGGTTTATGCCTGGGGAGCCCAGAGACACAGCTGCCTCTTCTGCTCTTTCCGGCCAGTGCTCTTCCTTTGGATGGCCATAGGCGGGGCTCCTGAAGTTCCATTTGACCTCCCACCTACCCTCTAGCCCTACTCACAAGTCACCTTTGTTACAAGTGGCACAAAGCTATATTGTAACACCTGTTATTGGAGAAAGTCTGCTTTCAGTCGTCCCTTTGGAAGGTTACAGTCTTTTAAGTTCCTTCACTCAACTCGGTGTTTGTCAGGACCAATTATGTTGTAGGCACAGATCCAGGAACTATATGTACTAGACGGAATAAGGTGTAGATGATGCCATCCTGCCCTTTTCTCTACCTGAGTGCAGAGCTGCAGAGCTGATGTGAATCAGGAAGTAGCAGGGCGATACTCAGAGCAGAAGCCTAACCTAACCCTGAGGGTACGGAACTCACTAGAAGAATGACCTCCGGGTGACATCTTAGCAGCCGGTAGAAATTTGCCTAGTCAGAGGGAAAATAGGTTCTTGGAAAGAAGGAGGGCAAAGGTGACCTGGTTCTTGTAATCTCTCTGAAGACTAGAATCTGGTGATGCAAGTGATGTGACAGAGAACTCAGTGTCATTCCTTGACTTACATCTATCTGTATGATGGGTATGCACGTATGTGGTTATAGGATATGAGTGTGTGTGTGTGTGTGTGTGTGTGTGTGTGTGTGTGTGTGAGAGAGAGAGAGAGAGAGAGAGAGAGAGAGACAGAGAGAGAGACAGAGAGAGACAGAGAGAGACAGAGAGAGACAGAGACAGAGAGACAGAGACAGAGAGAGACAGAGAGACTGGTGGCGGAGAGGGAGGGAGAAGGGGAACGGGAGCGGGGAGGGGAGGGGGGACCCTGCCAGAGTACATACATGGAGGTCAGAGTGTAACCCACCACCTTGTTTGAGACTGTATTTCTTTGTTGTCCACTGTTGCATAAGCCACACTGACTGGCTTGTGTGTTTCTGAAGGTCCTGTCTCCACCTTCCATCTTGCCATACGAGCACTGGGTTTACCCACACACCTGACTCCAAGTGGATTTTTAAGGGATCGGGAGATTCAAATTTAGGTCCTCTTGCTTGTATAGCTTCAAGTGAAGGGGAGAACCATTAGATAGAGTCAAGACATAAGTATCATGTTGTGATATTTTAGTTCTATACATAAAGTATCACATGGTAATATTTTGGCCCTAGATTTATAAATAGCTTAAGGATAAGTACTTTATTAAAATTCTAGAAATTTCCTGCTTAGCATAGCGTGCTGCTAGTTTCACAGACAACTGCTAGACCTTAGGACCAGAAAACTTCTGAATACCCAAGGAGGAATGACCTTCTCCTTGTGAGTTGAAAACACTCAGAGTTGACAGTGGAAACGTAAGGGCAATGTGTGCTTGAAATCTATCATGGCTTCTCAAGGCCACTGCAATGGGCTGCTGGAAATGCCCCCTCTCTCTCCTTCCTGCTTAGCACACAGAATGCATTAGAGTCTTCAAACCCTTTATGTAACACTTGCATCTTCCCAAGCCTGCATCAGAGCAAAGAAAAATCATCATGTTAGCGATGACTCCTTAATGTCAAATAGAACTTACTTCCAAGCCACGGTCCTACATCTGGCATCTCTACCTGGTCTCACAGTCACCTGTCAGTCACCTCACCCCTTTAAGGATAGTGCACACTGCGCTTTAGGGGTGAATCAATGCAAAGACAGTGCTGTAACTGGTTCTTATCAGAAAGCTTTAGCTGTTTTAAGAGAGACTTGCAGTTCACAGAGGCCTTGTGGTATCTTCTCTGTTGATCGTGTTTCTTGTCTAAACACTGCTTACGTCTAGGACTATATAAATCCTTAACTTGGTTGACACTTAGCATCTCTGACCTCAGCTTACTAGGTGTCAATAGCGGCTTCCTTTGTCCCCTACTTAGGATACCCAGAATGTCCTCAGACACTAACAAATGTCCAAGAAGACAATGTTGTGTCCAGAAGTATTCCATGAAATGGCTGTGTCTGTATAAGATTTTCTGAGAATGTAACTATTTCTAGTTACAATTATGCATATGTATATTTCCATGATTTTATTCTTTGAATATGAATTTATGTTTTTGCCCATTTGCCCTCTCTCTTAGTGAAATTTAACTAATTAGAAAGTTAATATATGTATTTGAAGAAAATTTGAGAAAACAAATCCATAAACATGTCTCTTAGAGACCACCCAGTTAATCCCTTGAGAGGCTTCTCAGTTTTGTTAGCACGTTGTCTTTTATATTTTCAAGTAGAAAGAACACTGGACAAACAACATTATTTGGAGCACTGTCTAGACAGGAGTGACAGCCCACATCTTCAATCCCAGCAAAGCCAGGAGGAAGATCCAGGAGGATCTCTGAGTTCAAGGCCAGCCTGTATACATAGCAAGTTCCAGGACAGCCAGGGCTACATCATAAGACTTGTCTCAGATAAATAGCAGACAGACAGACAAAAAGGAGCATGTTCTATGCCATTACTTTTAAATGGTCTAGCCTTCCAACATATGAATATATGCCACATGTAAATATGTCAATCCTTATTTTTTAATATTTTGCAAGTTTCATTATATATTGGTCTGTAGTACATTTTCTGTGGTGGGGGTACAGTGTATGATTATGGATATGCTCATGTATATGTGCCCCTATGTGAAGAGAAATAAGTTCAAGCCAGAAATCAATATTGGTTGTTTCTGCAATCTCTCTTAGACTTTTCTGTTTGTTCCTTTCTTTGTTTGTTTGAGTACTGTATCACGGAACCCAGAACTCACAGACTCATCTGGGTTGCCAGCAAACTTCAGGGATCCCCCCACCTGGCTCTTTATGTGGGTTCTTGGGATCTGAACTCAGGTCTCCATACTCTCACGACAAGTACTTTACTGGTTGAGCCATCTTCTCCAGTCCAGTGCCTCTGCTGTAAGTGCTACGTTATTGAGTATTTCTGGATATCTCTGGTTATTTCCTAAACACAAGTCCCCTATGTCGAGAGGGCGGGTGAAGTGAGTTCACTGCCACACTGTTCCACTGAGTTACATTGCTGGCAGAGGAAAATGAAAGAACTTACATCTCTACCCCTTGCCAGCCTGAAGGTGCTGGTTCTCACCTTTACCCATTTTGATATTTAAATCTTTTTAATGATGTTATCACTTAAGTTGCTATTTTTAGATTGTAAGATGTTTATTTGTTTTGTAACTTCCTTGTATGCATTGGCTTTTTTGTAATTAACAAAAATCCCCAAGAATTTGAAATGTTTAATCAAATCCCATGTATTTTTTTTTCTTCTGTACTTTCTTTTCACTGATGGCAATATAATTTGTCTTTAAACTCAGGATAATGTCAAAGTCCAAAAGACAATTAGACTGTGATTTTATATAGAATCCTGTTGACTCAAAAAATTAGATGTGGGGGCTCATAGCATCATTGATGAGCTTCTGAGCTACCTCGTCTATGAGATTCATTCTTTCCTAATGTCTATCAGGAGGGCACTTCCACCAGAAGATGCCTGCCCACTTTCAATCCAATCCTATAGTGTTTGATTACTCAGGTAGGATTTATATTTTCCACTGTGTTTCCTAACTAGGTGTTTTGTCATGCCCTCTCTTGTTTAATAGTTTTCTGTTGCCAAAATAGCATCTTGCTCCCTGTACACAGTGAGAATTTGAAAGTCATGACAGTTGTTTTTACTGTCTCTAGGTTTGAAATGTTTTCATTTTAGGAACAGTTTATATGTGAGCAATTTCTCTCTCTTTCTCTCTCTCTCTCTCTCTCCCTCTCTCTCTCTCTCTCTCTCTCTCTCTCTGTGTGTGTGTGTGTGTGTGTGTGTGTGTGTGTGTGTGTGTGTGTGTGTGTGTGTGTTGGGAATTAAGGCCAGGGCTTTGTTTATACTAGACAAATGGCTTACCACTGAGCTATATCACCATGGGAATAATTTTTAAAGAAATCTACCTAAATCCATATTCTTCATTTCTCTTTTGCTTCATGTTGCAGAAAACTTACATCTTGTAATACATAGTACACTGATAAAAGCATATTTAAATGTAAAGTCTCCTGATACATTATGTTCTGCAAGCAGTTTAATAAAATAAACACAAAAATGAAACTAGAAAACGGAAGTGAGGATGTATGTGCTATTTTGTAATATAAAACTTAATGTATTTATTTAAACACTGATGAGTAAAACCAAAGTAACTACTTATAAAAAGATATAGGTTTTTAATTGTGTGAAATTTAGAAGGTGTCAGAATAATAGTGTGTACTGTACAGAGGGAATGGTTGATAGGTAGAAACCAGAATTCCTTCAAGAAATCCATTTTGTGAAGTTTCATTTATGTATAGTTCTGCCTCGTAGAGAGTTTTTGGTGGATATACCTGACATTTTTTATAATTAGCACAGCAGATACTTTATGTAAAAGGACCGTGACTAACGGGATTGCAGGAACCTGAAAGCAGTTTAGCCAGGATACGCATTCCTTTTGCAGTCTTCACACTCGTGAATTGCCTGCCATTTGAATCCCGTTTCTCTTCATATGGAGAGCAAAGATACAGAAGCTTCAGGTCGCCACCATGGTCCAGGTTTATGGTATTACTGCCTCTCCGAGAAGGTGTTTAAAATCACCAACAACCTACGTGACCTTGAGCACGTCACTTAGTCTCTCTGGACTTGTTCTCCCTTCAGGCTAGAAGGTTAGAATCAAGGATTGTGCAGTAACACTCTCTTTACCTCCAAAATTCCAAACCATGCTGTTCACGTCCCTACTATGTGTCAGCCTTGGAATTTGTACTTTGTACCTTTGAAATAGATGAATTCGTATAGAATAAATGGACTGCTTGAAATACATATTTTTTAAAAAGGTCAAAAATCTTAATCAAAGCTTTCACTTCCAGCTCTGATTGAGTACAGTAGATGAGACCAGGCTATCCCTAAAACCTCTACCAAGCTGGATAATCACCCCAGAGATTAGAAGAGATGAATACAGTACTATGGTCCTTGACAGCTAGATAATTCATGAGAGGGTATCCATAATCCTCTCTGTTGGAGGACAGCTTTTCATCTAGCCATAGGACATAAATTGGGTGACATAAATTGTTAAAAGCATGATCAACTCAACACAGATCAAAAGAATCAACAGAAGAACACAACATAAAAGAGGAACTAAGAAAGTCAACAAGATGACCAGTTTAAATCCAAGAGTATTTTCCTTTACCAGTTGAATGACATTTTAATTTTTCCTGCATAGTTGCTCATGATAGAAGTGCTAGTACTCTGCAGGGGCAGGAAACGTGGAGATAGTTAGTCAGTCCTGATCTTGTTCCCAGGCTTCAGGAAAAGGTTTTCAGCCTTTTCCATTGGCCGTGCTGCTGACTGTGAGTTCTTCATGCACAGCCTTTGAAATGTGGAGAAAGCTGCTTTGTATGTCTACCTATTTCAGTTCACATACATGCACAAAACCCTATGGAATCCACAAACACACATGCTTGAGCTGAAAATCAAGGTTTCTCAAATTTCAAGATGCAAAAATCAACATGGGAAGATTAGCCATAAATTTCTACATCATCAATGAGCAATATCCAAAACGAGATTAAGATGATTCCACTTCAAATAGCATCAGAAAGAATGTGCATTAGTGCTTGAGTAGAAGTTTAGCCCAAGCGGTATAAGTCATATACAATGAAAACTACAAAAAAAAAAAATGTTTGAAGAAACAAAGGAAGATGAAAATCAATAAAAATACAGTCTGTAGTGAAGGATTGAAAGACATTATTGAGAAAACAAAACTCTGTAGGGTGATCTACAGTTTCAGTAATTTCTACCAAAATCTCGATGGCATTTTTACCTAAATAGAAAAGTCTATACTATTACTTTCCACTCCTCCTGGTTCCAGAAAAGCCTCATCTTCTGTGTAGTGCCAGCGTTGTCCTCAGAGTGAATGGATTTTTGCCATATTGGGCTCCTGATTATCAGGGATACCTTCAATTATGGCAAAGTATATATTGTTGCCGTCAATGACCTCTGCACTGACTTCAACTCCGGGTTCTACATGTTCGAGTATGACTCTACCCATGGCAAGTTCCCCAGCACAGTCAAGGCTGAGAACAGGAAACATCATCAATTGGAAAGTCATCTCCATCTTCCAGGACAAAGATCCTGCCAACATCAAGTGGGGTGATGCTGGTGCCGAGTATGTTGTAGAGTCTACTGGTTTCTTCATCTCCATGGAGGAGGAAGGGGCCAGCTTAAAAGTTGGATTCAAAAATGTCATTATCTCTGTGCCTTCTCTAGATGTTTGTGTTTGTGGTGAACCAAGAGAAGTATAGCATTTCACATAAGACTATCAGCAATGCTTTCTGCACCACCAACTGCTTAGCCTCCTTGGCCCCCATGACAACTTTGGCATCATGGAAGGACTCACAACCACAGTTTATGTAATCACTGCCACCCAGAAGACTGTGGATGGCCCCTCTGGGAAGATATGGCAAGATGGCCGTGGGGCTGCCCAGAACATTATCCGTGCATCCACTGGTATTGCCAAAGCTGCAGACAGGGTCATCGCAGAGCTGAATGAGAAGCTCATTGGCATGTCCTTCCATGTTCCTACCTCCAATGTGTCCTTCATGGATTTGGCAGCCTTGGTAAAGCTGCCAAGTATGACGATAATAAGAAGGTGATAAATCAGACATTCGAGGGGCCTCTAAAAGGCTACACTGAGGACCAGGTTGTCTCCTGTGACTTTCACACTGAAACCCACTCTTCCACCTTTGGTGCTGGGGCTGACATTGCTCCCAATAACAACTTTGTAAAGTTCATTTCCTGGTATGACAATGAATATGGCTATAGCAACAGGGTGGTGGACCTCATGGCCTACATGGCCTGCAAGGACTAAGAAGCCCTGGACCACCCACCCCAGTAAGGACATGAGAGGATGAGAGAAGCCCTTGGCTGCCGAGGAGTCCCCGTCCCTGCCCAGCCCCCAACACTGAGCATCTCCCCCTCAGTTTCCATCTTAGACTACCAGAGGGAAAAACTGGTTTAGGTAGCCCTGCTCTCTTGAATACCATCAATAAAGTTCACTGCCCCTGATAAAAATAAAAAGACAGAAAGAAAAAGGAGAAAAGAAGAAAGTCTATACTATCATCCACATAGATTTTAAAAGGACCATGAACAGATTAAAAATCAATTTAAAAATAAATACCCAAATTACAACACTCAGACTTCTCCAATGGTACGTTCATGAAACCTACTATAATCAGAACAGAACAACACAACACAAAGACCAACACAGAGACTAAGGGAGTGGCATAGGAAATTTAGAACTACACCATCACAGTAAGGTCAATTGAATCTCACTAAAAGTTCAAAACAATTAAACCCAGAAAGGGTACTTCTTCAATAAGAGATGCTGGGGAGGCTGTGCACCCAACTAAATGAAGATGGGACCTAGATTATATAAGTTTTAATGCAAAATGGAACAAGACCAAAACTTAACAGTAAAATTAAGTCAAATTTATTGTTGTAATCTATCATATGTCCTTAATGATCTTTTAATGTGTATAAATCTGGAGCAATATCCTTTCGCTTAATATAATCATAATGTATGTTCTGTTTCTGATTTGTTAAGTCTATTAATCTTCTAACGGTTTGTACATCTGTTTTCTTTTTATTGATTTTGTTATTATCTTCATGATTTATTTGCTTGCATCTTTCTCTCCAAAGAACTGGAATATATATAATATATATATATATTACCCAAAACCAAGTCCAGAAGAAATAAACTATTGGCATATATATCTAATAATTAGATTGGTGTCAGAATCATTGAGTGTAAAACATTCCATGTCTAGTTTATTTCCCTGATGAGCTTATCATATTTAAGGAAAGAATCACACCAATCTTGCATATATCACATAAGAAAGCAGAGGAAGATGATCGTGCCCCACCCATTGTGTCGATCCTAGGAGCTGGGGAAAGTTGTACATCACGAAAAGCACACACGAGTGGGGTAAACTACTATTTCAGAAGAATAAAGGAAAGATACCTACATGTAATTAGCTCAATATTTGACGAAAAAGTACTTGAAAAAATTCAATGTCTTTTCATAAGAACTCACAAAGCAAACTTAAGACCCATCTCATGGGAGAGAGCCAACCCCTGACACTATCCATGATCCTCTGCAGACAGGAACCTAGCATAACTGTCTGCTGAGAGGCTTCATCCAGCAGTGAATGGAAACAGACGCAGAGACCCATAGCTAAGCATCAGGTGGAGCCTGGGGAGTCTTGTGGATGGGTGGGGGGTAGAATTGAGGGCACTGAAGGGGTCAAGAATAACACAAGACCTACAGAGTCAACTAACGTCCCATGGGGGCTCACAAAGACTAAACCACCAATGAAAGAGCATGCAGGAACTGGACCTAGGCCCCTCATATATTTGTAGCAGATGTGCTGCTTGGTCTTCATGTGGGTCCCCCAACAACTGAGGTAGGGGCTATCTCTGACTCTGTTGCCTGCCATTGGATCCCTTTCCCTTAACTGGTTGGGTCTCAGTTGGAGGAGGAGGTGCTTAGTCCTGCTGGGACTAGATGTCCAGGATGGGGTAGTGCCCAAGGGGGGGCCTCCCCTTCTCTGAGCAGAAGGGGAAGGATTAGTGGGGAGGGTGTTGCAAGGGCAGGACTGGGAGGAAAGGAGGGAGGAGCTTCAATTGGGATGCAATGTGAATAAAAAATAAATTATGCAAAGAGTGGAAATGTCAAACAAACAAAACAGAATAAAAGCAAATCTCTTCCACCTGTATGTCTACAAAACAAATTGACTCCCTGACACTACAGCTAGCAGGATGCTTATTGGAGAGAGGGCGAACTTTTTCTTAACACGAAAAGTTACTGTTTGCCACTGCTACCCAGCATTGCCTGGGCATCACAGGAAGTGCTCTAAGCCAAAGGAAATAAATGCACATGAGTAGAAAACAAAGAAATATTTTGCTCACTGATGAGATGGTGGCTGTGCAGAAACTCTAAGAAATCTTTTAAAATATATTTAAAAAGATAGAACCTGCTAGAATTAGTAAAAAAAATGACAATATCATAGCTATCATAAAATTTAATACAAAATTATTTAAATAATAGCAAATATATTGACATTGAAAAAATACAGAGCTGGGGCAAGAGGTCAGTGGCTAAAGTGGTGCCATGCAGGTATGATGGTTGACTATGGATTCTCAGCACCCATCTAAAATCCTCTAATCCCAGCACTGGCTCACAGAGACAGGGGAATCCCCAAACATGGTGGGTAGGCAGGCAGTGAGATCCAGGTTCAGTGAGAGATCCCACTTCAAAACGGAAGGTGCGGCTGCCGAGAGAAAACCACTACGTTTTCCTCAGCCTCCATATGTACACTTGGACACTCGTGCACAGAACGCACCCTCACACTTACAAATACTCATAAGGTTGGGTTTTGGTTTTTTGTTGTTGTTTTTGGCTTTGTTTTTTATTTTATTTCTTTTTTTTTTTTTTTAAGTTGTATTTTATTTATATGAGTGCACTGTAGCTATCTTCAGACACACCAGAAGAGGGCATCCAATCCCATGTCAGATGGTTGTGAGCCACCATGTGGTTGCTGGGAATTGAACTCAGGACCTCTGAAAGAGCAGTCAGTGCTCTTAACCGCTGAGCCATCTCTCCAGTTCCGGCTTTGTTTGTTAGATACAAAGACTTACCCCCTGATGCGGCCTGCTGATGAGCTAAACTGAAGGAACCTATCTAACAGGACCGAACTGCCTCCTCTAGAATTGGAAGGCTTGGGGCTGAGATCAGTTCTCTTCCGACTGATCTGCGCAGTGAACGTGATCTGGTGTAAATACCACAGGAGAGCTGAGTGTGCTACAAAGCGAGTGTCATCTCAATTGGTCTCAGCAGTCTTGTTTCAGAAGGTGACAATCTGGCACTCAGATTTATTCAAAAATATTGAGAAGCCAAGCAATGTGTGTATGCACACTCATTGGGGAAACAGAAAATTCAGCAAGTGATATTTCAGTATATATGCATCTATATGAAAAATTTGGTTCTTCCTTTATTGTATATAAAATTTGAGCTTAGTCATAGACCTAAATATAGAATATAAGAATGAGTTTCCAGGAAAAACACCATAGGAATATTTTATGGCTTGAAATCTAGTAAAGTTTTTTTTATATTAAACACAGAAATTAATATACATAAATGAAAAAAAATTTAAAGTTAGACTCTGTTAGCAATATTTAAACTCATGCTTATCAAATGATAACAAAAGGAATCTCAAGCAACTTAAATATGAGAAGAAAATATTTGCAAACTGTGTATGTGATTAAGGTTTGGTGTCTGGGAATAATTCAATAATAAAAAGATAAACTCATAAAATCAAAAAGCCTGAGAAGATGTTTTATAAGAAAAAGCAGAAGAAGGAAAGCTACACATTAATCACTGGGGAAATAAAAAAAACCCACAGCAAGGTGGGGTGCTGCTGCTGCACACCCACTGAATGGTTAAAAATGGAGACTGGCAACACCAAATGTTGGCAAGGATGGAACGCAACCTCAAATTCCTTACATGTTGTTGGGAGTGAAGAATGTTAAAACTGCTGTGGACAATGGGCCTGGCTGTTTCTCAGACGACCCAACATAGACCTAGAATTCCTCTCTGAGCCATTTGTTCAAAAGATATGAAAGCAAAACACACACACACACACACACACACACACATACATAAACACACATACACACATACACACATGCATACAAACACATGCATACAAACACACACATACACACACATACATACACACAAACACACACGGCAAACAAACACACACATATGCACATGCACACACATGTACACACACATATACACACACACACACACACACACACACACAAATATATTCCTTAAAGGCAGTAGATAGTAAGATTTACAATTCATACAACTCACCAAAAGCAATTTTTTTTGTAAAAATGAATATAAAGTGAGTTGAAATATATTTAATGTACATATACCAAAGTGTTTGGAATAAAACATATTTATATAGAAAATTCACCTTAAATGCATCAAAAATAATACAGAAAATGAATGGACCTATTTGTGATACAACAAAATTTAATTACACCCATAATGAATACATGTGCATGTATATTACTATGGTTTTGTTTCAAAATTATTCTGTATAAAATTTGTATATTAAAATATGAATGTAGGAAAGTTGTATGATACAAAGTCAATATATCAAGGTCAGTTTTACCTGTATAAAAGTAAAATATGGGAATATTATTTCAATAGGAGCAAAAATCAGCTAACACTTAGGAATAGACTGAATGCAAGACTCAGGAATGTACACACTGAAAGGAGCAAAAATGATGTATGAGGGAAATCCAAGGATTAAATAAAGGGGAAAAATAAAAGAAGCCCGTGGATTAAAAGGCAGTGTTGCTGAGAAGTCAGCTCTCCACATACTCATGGGTAGTCCATCAATTCCATTCAAAATCCCCACATGGTTTTCTGTTTTAATTGTTGAGGTGATTTTTAGGACAAACGGAAATATATTAATGGCTAAGATGATATTTTGAAAAAAGAAAACAGGGTTTCAATCAAGACCATTACTACTTGGCTTTAGGGTTTATCATAAACACTCTACCAAGGAGGAGTGCTGGGACTGGGAGGGTAGACTCACTGATCAAAGCAACACCCAGATGCCAGATATCAGTTCACATGGATGTGTGGGACTGGGATTGGATAAAGGAGTACATTGGTGATTTGACTGCATGAATAGCTGTTTGAGGGTGTCAGGACCCCTGGGACAGGAGTTACAGACAGTTGTGAGCTGCCATGTGGGGGCTGGGGATTGAACTCAAGTCTTCTGGAAGAGTAACCAGTGCTTCTAACCACTGTGTCATCTCTCCAGCCCCCAGATATTCATATTTTTAAGAAGAATCCCAATCTTTGTGTAATTTAATTTGAAGTAGATAACAGAATTGAATATAAAGGCCAAACTGTAAACCTTCCCAGAGAAATATCTTTTTAAAAGTAGACAATGTTAACCCCCCCACACACACACACACAGACACTCGTGCAGGCAAAACACATAAAAACTAATAAATAAAAATTAAAATATACATTAAAAAGTAGACAGCTTTGTATATACTTGAGATTGACAACCTGACCTTAGTCTAGTGAATCCCATTAATAGAGTGATCACAGTTACTGTCTGCATGAAAGGGGCAGTTACACAGTTTACTTCACAAAAATGTTTGATGCAATATGACTTTTCTAACTCTGGCTCTCCTGTCACACATCAGACCGACCTCTAGGCTTCTTCCCACGTCAGAGCTTCTTCACTGTGTCCTTTACCCTCAGCCTCCTCCACTGCCTTCAGTTCTAGTTTTCTTATTTGTTAATTTACCTTTTAAAATATACTCTAGGAATAGCTGTCATTTGTCCTTCCTGTGTTCGTCTCAGTTAATACACACCATCTTCCATGTCACCCCTGTGCGTATAAGTAGGAGACTAGTTTTTTTTGAAGGCTGAATAATATCACATCATGTGGACGACATCCCTTAAGCCACTTCCACTTGCCTGTGATGTGCCATATTACAAATTAACATGGGAGTCCAGCTCTCTTTACAACCTGGTCATTCTCCTTTGGGTATACATCTAGGACAGAGATTCTAATTTATTAGAAGCCTCTCTTTAATTTAATGGCTACACAAGTCTACATTCCCAACAACCGTACACTAGGGTTCCCATCTTTGCCAAGATTTATCCTCTTGTGTCTTGTGATGAACAGCCACCCTAGGGATTTTGAGGTTATATCCCAGAGTGGAGCTAGTGACATCAGTCATGTTAAGTACCTTTTCATTAGTCTTTTGGCTATTCTCTTGTTTTCTCTGAACAACTACTTGATCAGGTCTTTTGCCAATTTTTAGTTGCCTCACTTGATTTTCTGCTCTGTACATTTTGGATTTGAACCCCTTTAAAATAAAACTATAGGGGAAAAATTCTTCACAACTTCATAGCAGATAAATGTCTCCACAGAAGGCACCTAAGGATGAGTTGAATTTTATCACAATGCCAATTTTCTGACCTACGAAAGTTAAAAAGAAAATAGATTTAAAATAAGTCACACACTGGATGAAAATATTTGCTCCACACCATGTCCTCACTCCAACCACTCACAAAACTCAAGAAGAAGCATACTCAGAAAATGTGCTCATGTTTACCAATTTAGTCTATAATTGTCAAATACTAGCTACAGCCTGTGTATCCTTTAGTGAGTGGCTCAGGAAACAGAAGTATATTCACACAATAGAATATTAGTCTTAAATTTAAAGTGCCAAACTAATAATGTGCTCATACTAATTTCTTTTCTGTTGCTGTGATAAAATACTCTGACAAAAGCAACTTAAAGGAGAAAGGTTTCATTGTGGCTCACAGATAAAGGTACAGTTCATTGTGGTATAGAAATCAAGGCAGCAGGAGCTCGAAGCAGCCAATTCGATTTCATGCCCTCCACAATCAGGAAGCAGAGAGTGGTGAGTACAGGTTGCCGCTCAGTTCCCTTTCTCCACTTACACAATCCAGGACTTAACTAGGGAATGGGGCCACCCACAGAGGGGGATGTCTTCCCATCTCAAGAAATAAATTCAAGATATTCCCCTTTACATGGATTCTAGATTCTGTCAAGTTGACAACACCAACAATGTGGAGTAACATGAAAGACTCGGTAACTTTCTGATCCAGAGAGAATCATGATCCAGACATAAACGCAGTATCTGTTATTGTATGTGGTTTTATAACTTGCTTAACTAGTCTAAAACGATACAGTATATCATAGAGGCTTCCTACAGGGGATGGAGAGAATAAAGCAAGCCCAAAAGGACCAAAGAGAAGTTTCTGTAGCAAGCAATTTAGGTTAGTGGTTATACGAATTCATACATTTGTCAAAACACATCAAAATGTATACTTATATTACATATATAATAACTTCAAATCTATTACAAAATATGAGAAATTTAAAATAAAACTTAACAGTAATTAAGCCCAAGTTGTCCCCGGTTATACTTAAGGATATTTTCATGCTTTCTGAATCCACTTTTCTAAACCTGTGTTTGGCGTTTGCTATGCAAAGCTTAGAAGTTTATTAATGCTACAGCGACATCTTAACCTCGTCTGCACATTAAAAGTGTCAATCAAACTTTACTATGTGAATGAAGTACTTTACTTTAAATCTGTCAAGATAATTGCTGAGATTAACTTAAATGGGAAGAAAAACAAAGGGAAAATGTAGGACAGGAAGTTATTTTTAAATTTAAGGACCAGTTCTAAAAGGAACGGCAAAGCAGTGGGGTATTGGTTTCTGCTCTTTACATCTCTGTAAATGTTGGGTAGGGCTTGATTCGCACATGTAGTCAGGAAACCAAAGGTAAGACATGGTAGGTCAGCTGCAAGAAGAAACCTGATGCTACGGTCCCCATAAAGACATTTATTATATCCCATCACTAGAGATCTTCACAGGCTCCAGGGACAACTTTCCACTGGCTCTTGTCCCTTCCATGCTTCAAAGTAAGGACTAGAGAGTTGTGACTGCACGCAGACCTTCCCCTACACTTTCAAAGCACTGAGGACCCTTGTCCTTATTTCTTCACATTTCCTAGGCAAAATCTTAGCAAATGACCACGCTTATAACTCAAGACCAAGAAAAATGAGGCCCACAGGCAGACCCGCACCAGCTCTGTGCACAGGTGGCCAAAAGGAGGAGAGAGCAGAGAACTCATTAAAAGTAAATAAATAAAAAGGCTTAATGGGTTTTCTCTGCGAGGAGAGAGACACAAAGGGAGGACGGTTCGGTCAAGAGTTAAGAGTAAATGCACACTGACTAAAGGGAAATTCGTTTGATTCCTCAAGTTACATTAATTTTTCATTTGGCTTTCACATGAATACCTCACTCTGGGGACTTTTTCCAATCAGTCAAGGAAATTGAACGACATCAGCAGCCAATATCAGCCTCCCAAATCTTTTGCTCCTTTTAAGAGGCTCAAGAACGTTTAAGGACTTTCGGGCCAGTGTAGAGGAAATTAAAGCAATTCTCCGTCTTTCTGTGCTATTTTCTGCTCTCTACATGACTAACCCGTGTTTATTTCTTGGTTCGCAGCAGTGACTGCCTAGTTACTGAGCAGCAAGCAACTTCCCCACTGCCAAAATCGGTGACGATTTTGTTCTCAGTCAAGCTTATCACGTGACCTTCCAGGGCTGGCAAACAGCCATGGGCTTTTTCATCAGTCTTAATCGAAATTATGTGTAGGATTGGTGATGTCTGCATCTCACAAACCTCATACTGAACTTTGTACTGTTCTGAACTCATGACAGACGTCTAGACTGTGCTGGACAACGTTTATGCTAACGGTTAGCTCCTTAGCTTCCTATGAAACAATATCCCTTCTCCCCACTGTGGTAGCCCTTCTACGAGCATATGGATACACAGATCAAATGATTCAAAGTGTGGAGAATTCCCTTCTTCAGATGAGGCTGCATTACACAGCATTAGTGTGCATTAGAATCTGGCTGGGGTTTGAACAAACATGTGAACCTGTTTATCTCATCCCTCATTCTGGAGAGAAACCAAGTGGACCCTTTCATATATGATCAACATCTTAACCTATAAATCTGTTAAAAAATCTCAGGATTACTCTTAGCTCCCACAAGCTTAAAAACTCCAGTTTACCAAAGGGTACCTACGACAGAGCTATGAGCATCAAGTGCTTTTTAACCCCTGAGCCATCTCCACAGCCCTGAGATAGATAGATAGATAGATAGATAGATAGATAGATAGATAGATAGATGACAGATAGATAGATAGATAGATAGATAGATAGATAGATAGATGACAGACAAAGATTTTTACTTACAGTTTTGTGCATTCCAGGCAAGCAGTGTACCAGGGAGCGCCAGCCCAAGAGGAGAACCTTAAGAAGGGAGTTGGGAACCTCATTTTTCCTAATTGAGCCACTAACATTATGCTTGGATCTCTTTTGCTGGGATCGAGTTGCTACAGTTGGCACCATGAGTCACCAACTCTGGTCAGGATTGATTCACTGTGGTGACAGACCACTGGAAGACCTGGTCACTGTTCTTGTCATCTGTTAGTCCACGCTGGGACTCTTAGCTCTCGTTATGGGTTGGACTCTCCCCTGCCTTCCAGACTCTGTTGCCACTCTGATCCCAGTGAGCACAGCACATACCTGTGCTCAGACACAACTTTTAAGGAGATGAATTAGGAGAAAATGTTGATTCCTGCAATAAAGAATGTAGGATTTCCTTTTTCCTTTGGTTTCTGGTGATAACCAATATCTATTGTTTTGTACATTGTCACTCCCTGCCAGGGAAGGTACCCTCTGATACCCACCTTCAGTGCAGGCTGTTGTCAGAAAATAACTATGTGTCCCTTGGGTTATTAGAGGACAAGGCAGTAAGAGCCACCATGCCCTCCTTTGCTTCACTGGAGTCAGAGGACTTTGCCAGCCATTTATTTGTCAGAGAGTTCCAGGAAGTACCCATAAATAGTAAAGGAAGCAGAGATCCAAGTCAGCCTGAAGATAGGTAGCAGACAGCAGTAGCCAAGTGCCGATAACCCTGATTCCCCTTAGAAATGAGAGGTAAGAAGCTGTCTGTTAACAAGAACCACTTGAACGTGGAGCTTCTCTTAGGGTAAGGTAAAGATAAGGTCCGAGAAGCCTCCTTTATTAAGCAAGTCTGATAGTTAAAAAGCTCTGTACCACAGATGTTCTTGGTTGTCATACACTTCCTGTGCTACAGTTTATTAGTGAATGGTGAGAACCACCTCCATTCTTTCAAGACTGTGGTGAAACTTAGGCATCATTTTGGTGATGGATAACACTATTTCCAGCATCTATAATCTTTTGCAGCTATATCATACATTTATCTCTACACTGGTCTGCTTTATACAATATAAAACACAAATACGCAAATGTTTCAAGATGGTAAGACACATCGAAACAAGCATCACAATATAATGTCTTTGCCACACCAATAGGTCAGGCAGCACAAGTCTAAAAGTACTCACAGCTGTATGGAGTACACAACTTAACCTTAAAGATACTGGTTCTTTTTTTTTTTTGATACTTTATTTACATTTCCGATGTTTCCCCTTTTCTGGGTCTCCTCTTTGGAAACCCCGTATCCCCTCCCCCTCCCCGCCTCTGTGAGGGAATTCCTCCTCCCACCTACCCGCCCACCCATTCCCATATTCCCACCTTGACATTCCCCTTTACTGGGGCCTCTAGCACCCTCAGGCCCAAAGT
>CM052715.1:52716109-52754070 GCA_028551405.1 Uromys caudimaculatus
CAGTGGTCTGAACTCCAGGACGACCAGGGGGAGGGTCAGGCCCATTGACGCTCTTGCTCCCTCCATGGGGCTGCAAATTCCCTCTGCTCCTTCAGACCTTTCTCCAACTCCTCCATCTGGGACCTCACTCTCTGTCCAGCAGTTACTGTAAAGTGAAACTTGGGCATTCTGAACTTTTGGGCTAATATCCGCTTATCAGTGAGTACATACCATGTTCATTCTTTTGTGACTGAGTTACCTTGCTCAGGATGATATTTTCAAGTTCCATCCATTTGCCTGCAAATTTCATGAAGTCATTGTTTTTAATAGCTGAGTAGTACTCCATTGTGTAAATGTACCACATTTTCTGTATCCATTCCTCTGCTGAGGGACATCTGGGTTGTTTCCTGCTTCTGGCTATTATAAATATGGCTGCTATGAACATAGTGGAGCATGTATCTTTGTTACATGTTGGGGCATCTTCTGGGTATATACCCAGGAGAGGTATAGAGTCGGACAAATCCAGACCAGAGTCTCTGTTTTCCCTGATAATCTGAATCCCCTTTTCCCAGACCTTCCAGGAATAGTAACGCCATTCGAACAATGTTGGGAGCGATTTGCATGGGATTATGCTTATGAATCAGTAAATACTGTGCCTATTTCTCGGACTTACCACATAGCAAGGGCTCAGGAAACACCAAGCACCGATACCAGTCCCCCGAAGCCTGCTGGAGCAAGAAGAATCCGAGTGAGCTTTCCTCTGTAACAATAAGCACATGGAGTAGGCGTCTTGCAAAGAATGAGTTAATGCAAAGACTCATTGGTAGATAATAAAGAAAAACCCGAAAAAGGAGACAAAAGTGATGGCCTCGGGGATGGTAAGTCGTTACTTACTGTATTTATTACCCAGAGAGGAGTACAGATTATATATTTCATGAGCCAGATGGGAATAGTTATTTAATCTACAGTAATGACTACTTTAAATGGTGCTATTGAATCTCTACTTGAAAGTGTACTTCAGAAGAGTTGCAGGCTACGAGGAAATAAAGCAAGAAACAAATGCAATGGTTAAAGGATATTTTTTGCTAAAGCTTAATTAAACTTGAGATTTTTGTACCATTCTGCATATAATCTTCAAAAGCCTCTTTTTTTCCTTAAAAAAAAAAAAAATAATAAGGGACCAGAAAGGGTGCTATGAAATTTGCCTTAGAGCTATGTAGATGTTGAAGAGCCCTCGAGAAAAAAATGTTGTTTTTTTTAAAGAAAGGACAAATCTCAATTTTAAGCAAAGAGTTGAAATTACATCCTAGCGTCTCGCACTCCAGCACATTGGTACCTACTTGAAATGAACAACTGCTAAAGGAAACAGCTGGTAGGAAGCCGTTGCTGCAAAGCAAAGTGCAATATGCTCACTGTGATTAGTTTGCAATCGCTATTCAGTCCAGTGTTGAAGGAAACCCCTGATTTGATCACACCCTGAGCATTCCTACCAGCAATCGCAATTCACGACAAGTCTCACACCAAGTCTGCATAGAATTGTCACCTTCACTCTGGGGGGAAGATGTCATTTTTAATGTGGTCAGAGTGATGGAGAGAGGTGTTTAAAGTACCACCAGAATAATGGCTGGACATAGCTGAAGGTTTGGTAGATTTGTCCAAAAGAATTATAACACGAGCCACAAAGACACGAGGCCATCTGAACAATGTCATACGTGTTAGTAGCCACAGTTAAAAGTAAGGAAGGGAGGGAGGGAGAAAGGAAGGACAGGAAGAGAGAGAGAGAGAGAGAGAGAGAGAGAGAGAGAGAGAGAGAGAGAGAATATAATTTAATACTAAATATTTGATATAGTCAACAAAAAACTATCTTCTTGACATATAATCGACTAACTGCTTTCAGAGCTCCACTCTAGCACTGTAGTGTCCTGCCTCCTGCAAGATTTTGCATGACGATCATGCTGCTTAATGAACTAGAGAGACTGTGAAGAAGACAAGGAGAGAGCACCCTGAAGAGTTACCAATAGTCGATAAAACAGCCTCCATTGCTTAGCCCCTTCCACGTTCACATTTCCTGTTGTGTAATCTGCCTAGTTCATACACGTAGGATTTGAGGGGGAAAGAAATCTATCAGTCATTCAAGGTCACAAAAGAAAAAGGCACCTAGGTCACTTGAATGACAAACCTCAGCTCTAACCACTAGTGTGGTTCTACCAACAGATCTGACTAACAACATGGAGAGTCACAGGATCGAGACCTGCCCATGTCACAAAGTAAGTTCAAGACCAGCCTAATTTTAGTGAGACCAGGTAATTTTCGTGAGACTTTCTCAAAAAATAAAAATGAACTGGAGATGTAGCTCAGTGGCAGAGTGCTGCCTCACCTGCTTGGGGCCCAAGATTCCATCTATGATACCACAATCATAAATGTATATTATCATAAGTAGAAAGGTGAGTAATAATTATCAAAGACCATTGAGTTCAAATAAGGACAGTGGGCCATTTAATGAATTCAAGAAATGAAATATGTAAGAATTTGTATTCTTTTGAGATGAGGTCTCACTATGGATCCCTGGCTAGTCTAGAACTCACAGTGATCCAGAAGCCTCTGTCTCCTCAGTGTTGTAATTAAGGACGTGGCATGCCACCCTTTTCTGTAAGAGATTTCATTTTTAACAAAGATGTGCATTCGCTGAACACTAACCAGATATTGGTAAGGAAAAAAAAATCACGACGGTCATGTTCTATCTCTAACAAGGCATGTGAAAAATCAGAATTTCCAGTTCCTTGTCAACTATAAATATCCTTTGTTATTTATTCTAAAATTTCTACATGATAATTGCTGTTTAGGATATAGGATAACGACCAGTGTGTCAAAGCAAGATCCTTAAGCTTAATCGATAAGACACACAAAGAAAAAATAGACAGGCTACATTCTATGTAAAAAAGAAAAAGTTGCACAAAAGGACATAGGTAGGTTTTAATACTAGTTTTTTGTCACAGGATTTAATAGATTGGAAACATAAAATGAGGCAAGATAAGATAAAACCAAAACAAAATATTAAGTAATAACTCTGGCGTTCTTCACTTCCTTCACTAACTGTACTGTGTGTTTCCTTGTGACATTTTCATGCATGTATGCAAGTATATTGTTGAAATGTGAATAAGAAAGAAGCTGGAAGTGTATGTATTATTGGACATGAGAGCTACAGGACATTAAATGGGAATGAATATTAATCTCTATATTATATATTCCTACAATGTATGAATTTCATAATCTGCCTCAGTTATCCTAGCAAATGAAAATTATAGATAAATGACAGAGAGGAACAGATGGACAGACAGACAGATGTATCTTCAGTGCTGCTGTTCCCTAAGAGCCTTCGTCTCTTGTTCTTTCAGAAGATATTAGTTCCTGATCTGATTTGCTTCCTCACAGATTCTGAGTGGCAGTGTCTAAATGGTTGAGAGTAGGTCTATTTCTTTTCAGCACGCCACAGAAATGAGGAAACTTTGAAGCAAGTCAGTCTCTAGGAAAAGAAACACAACGATAAGCTTATTCAATTCTCATTTGTATTACTATTGATGTAAGCCACACCAGTGCAATGTGTGAGGGAAGCCCTTTATATAAGTTAAAAAATTTCAAAAGACTAGAACTTATAAACTAATGTTTCCTTTACTTAAAAAAAAAATTAAGTTTGGTGAATGGCCTTTCAAAAAAAAAAAAAAAAGAACAGAAACTTGGGATCAAGGTAATACAATCTTGAGACTTGAAAAAGCTCTTTATCCAAAGACCAATCCACTTTAGGCAACAAAAATTCATGAATTTTTCATTCTCCTTTTGCTTCTGGGGAAATGCTACAGTATCCCAGCCCTCTCTTAGAGATGGCAGCAGAGCAAAGACTGCACAGAGCATGGGTGTTCTGCGGTGCACAGAAGAAGGCTTCCACCCCTCTCAAAGAGAAAGGCTCCTTTAAGTCTCCTAGTCTCTTTCTTGGGTGAGCAGACTGAGGGGTTACACAGGTGCGAGTGGTGCTACCAGAGGATTTTGTACTTAATTCCTTCCTTCCTGGGCGCATTGAGTGGCTCTACCAGAGGGCTCTGCCCGTACTTCTTTCCTTCCTAGACATGTTGCAAACATTGCCCCAGAGTCTTCTTTGCAACTTTAAGAAAGAGAAAGGGAACTGTCTCCACCCTCACATAATGAATGGGTAGCAATTGCTTCAGGCCCAGCTGAAGACTGGCACCACATTCCTCCAAGCCCACAGGTCAGGAGCCTGTCAGCCCCTTATGCAGACAGTGCTTCTAGAGGCTGCTGGTAGAGAAAGGACAGATTCCCATCACTGCAAAATGTGCAACTAGATTTGAAAGATAGCAGTACTCATCGGCACTAAGGACAGCAAAATCCAACATTCTCGTGTTAGTAGATCAAATGTTTGTAGAGGCTCTGCAAGAGGGAAAGGGCCACGAGAAAAGACTGTAAGGAAGCAAAGAAGAAATTAGACATGGTCATTCCATTGAAATCAGATACACTCATTAATTCATGCAACACATGGACTTTCCTGTTATCACAAGGCCACAGATTAGCCTTGCGAGGCAAAACTTATCTAAAAATTTGGAGCATAGAGCAAGAAGGAGTGATTAGAAGTTAAGCCCAGATGATTTCAAAGTCTGAAGAAGAGTATCTCTAGTCAGATAAAACAGGCAGTAAGCCCATTCTTGCAGTAATGCATAGCATGTGGGCTAGATAAGGGGGGGGGGGCTGACCATTGCTTTTAGTGTCCAGTCTAAATATGCTCACTTGGGTCTGTCTAGGTTGGGGACAATGGAAGACCACCCCCCACCCTCAAAAATATCAGTAGACAATGGTAAACCTCTATGCTCTGATTTTCCCGTTTATCTGGTGAGATTTAACTAGAAAATATTTGGCTATCACTGTGGAACTCTCTCATGAAACAGTAGAATAGGGAGCCAAGCGTTTCCTCCACTCCCTTTCATGAAGGAGATGAGGCATCCAATACGGCATCTGGTTTACCACCCATGCCTTTAAGTCTCTTCTTGCATTGTAGAATTCCCACTGGGTGCTCCATTTACTTCAAGATGGACATACATAGCAAGCAACTGCATGTCTGTTCATACATCTGGAGCAGGGGATGCACTTGGGAAATAGTGTGACCAACTGCTCTATTTACATGCGAGGGTTTGTGTAATATTCTATCTACTTTTCAAATGCCTTGTTCCCATTTATCTCATTCTGATCTTTACACTGCGCCTCTGAGTTCAGAAGACACAGAATACTATGTCTCCTGATGACTGAAAAGCTTGAAACAGCATTCAAAGCTTTACCTGGATTAAAACATAAATGGAGAACCAGGCACCTTCCCCATCCAGACATTCCCTCATACTCCTAATGAGGCTGAGTCTGCACAGCCTGGTGATGGATAAAATCATTGGTCTGTCCAAAAGTAGGCAAGATCTAGGGAATGGGCGAGGTACCATAGAAAGTGTTCTGCCAAGTTCTCAAGTGCGTCATGAATGAAAGAGCTGGGGAATCTCTGAAAGGCTTACACAGATGAGCTGAGCACTTGCTATGACTACTTGCAAACTCTCTTCCTCTGTGTCAATGGGAAGAATTAAAAAACCCTACTCAAGAACCTACCTGTCCAGAAACCTCTAGGTCCAATAATTTGTCTTCATTGGGTATGGCTACCATGAGAACCCAACTGCATTCCCTCCACTTTTGAATGGTAATAGCTTTTAGGGGAAAGGCCCTGTCACCCCTAAGTATTCATTTGAAGACACACTCAGACTAAGGTCAGCATGGGGGAAGGTGACCAGGGGAGCAGAGATGGGGCCATGTTCCTCCTCTGTGAGATGAAGGAAGAGCAGCTTGTCAGGAGACATTGTGAAGACAGCTACATTGCTGGGGCTCCTTCCGGGAAGCTGAGCTTCTGTGACTTGATTCTAAAGGACATGGTCCTCCATGCTAAGTCAAACTAAGTACACACATTGAACAGCTGAGCATCTCACTCTAGGTGCAGAAATGACTTGCTAGTGAAAATGCTTTCCCAACTGCCTGCCGGTTTCCAGTGGGACATCAGAGTCTCTGTGTCCTGATCCTCTGGGTCCAGAGTCAAGATCCTATTCATCAATGACCACTACCTCAGCCTTTGCTGTGGGCTACATCAGTTACTTTTCTCATTGCTCCAAGTCCGTACCTAATAAAAACAACTTGACGAGGGAGGGATAAAAGGAGAGAGGCATGGATGATTTAGTTTGGCTCAGAGTCTGAAGGTATGCTCTATCATGGAAATAAGGTTGTATCAATGAACTATGCAGTGGCAGAGCACAGGCAGGAAGAAGGAAGAGATGACACTGATGCGCAGTTCTGCCCATTCTGTGGTACCCAGGCCCTCAGATTCCAGGGCTTGAAGTAACATGGATGGGGAACAGCAGTTCTGATAAAAGTTTCAGTTCGTCTTTACCTCCCCCCAACCCACCATTTATATTGATTGCATCGTTGTGATAAAAATTCATTTTAATGAAAAATTTTAGAGAGGGCTTCATTTAATTTTTAAGATGATGTTTAAGTTCATTTGAAAAGCACCTCACTTGTTTAGTTTCCTATTGTGCTGCAGACTAAATGCAAATTTTATCAGGGCCTTTTATCAGTCCACAGATGGTTACTTATAAGATGGCATCAAGGCAATAATACCATCTATCATGACAACTGGGATGTTAAGGGAGGGATCCAGCATTGAACACTCTGAGAGCAGTAAGTCCAAGAGTCCAACAAAGACAGAAAACACATGGAATTAATTTTCTCCAGAGTCCTGGAAATCAACCATTCAGTAATTAGCGTGGGCGCTGATACGCCTGTGAGAGTCAGAATAGAAGAAATAAGATCTCTGTGTAAGTTCATCAGTTACCCACCTCCAAGAATCAACCACAGACACATTCTCAAACTCCATAGTTGAGTCACATTCAAAACGATTAAACCTGTGGCAGAGACAGGACCAGGGTGATCTCAGGACAGTATGCTCTTGATACGTTCGTTTGTATTAGTCATGCCACGCAATGGACTTAGTGATACTGTGTGCTTCCAGAGAAGGGGAGAAGTCAGTGGCGCTCAAGTAAGTGTATCCCTGCTTTCTTCGTGTTGCTTAAGCAAGCCTGATGCCTCGGGGTCTTTACACTGGAGCTCCTACTTCCTGGAGTAATTACATCCCACTGTTCAGGAAGTGGCTTGTTAATTGCCAAGTCTCAGCATAAATGTCACCTCCCCAGAGAGGCCTTTTGGGACCACAGCATCTGAAGTCAGCTCCTGGGTATTTACTCTCACCTCACTTCATTGTGTTTCTCAGCATAACACCAATCACTAATTAAGTTCTCTCTCTCTCTCTCTCTCTCTCTCTCTCTCTCTCTCTCTCTCTCTTTCTCTCGCTATTGGTTTCTACCCAGTTCTATATAAAATCTGTGAAGGCAAGGACTTTATTAGTATGATCTCCACCCTATCACTCATTCCCTGGACTCGTCTTCTAGTGGATGCTGGGTAAACATTTGATGAACAAATTCTTCATCTAGCTCCACAGAGCTCATCTTACAGATAAGAAAAGAATCATCCCAATGCACAGCTACTTGGGAGCAATGGGTACAGATTAATTTTAAGACTCCCATTTACGATAGCTACTCTTATGTCAACTTGACCTGCAAGCCAGAGTTATCTGAAAGAAGAGAGCCTCAATTGTTAAAATGCTTCTATAAGATCCAGCTGTAAGGCATTTTCTTAATTAATGATTAATTTGGGAAGGTTCAACCATAATGGGTGGTGCTATCTCTGGGCTGGTGGTCCTGGATTCTATGAGAAAGCAAGCTGAGCAAGTGACAGATTTCTATCCTGTAAGCAGCACCCCTCCACTGCCTCTGCATCAGTTCCTGTCTCCAAATTCCTGCCCTCTTTCAGTTTCTGTTTTAACTTCCTTTGCTGATAAAGAGCAATGTGGAAGTGTAAGCTGAATAAACCCTTTCCTCCCCAAATTGCTTTTGGTCACTGTGTTTCATTGCAGCAATAGAAACCCTGACAAAGACACCATTCTTTTCTATGGCTTTGAATTACTATTGTTCTGATGTTGCTTGTATGCTCACGTCAACAGGGGAAAAAATAGAGGCATAAAAGGGTATATTTTTCCACATAATTTGACCAGGAGACTTAGTCCACTGAGGTTATTATGTTGTTCAAATTCTGACTGTAAGCAAAGAATAAACCGCCATTCCTATATTATGAATCGGGACTATGATGAGGAAGTCTCACCTTAGAAAGCTGCACACTGAGTCCCCAAAGTAAAAGCTATTTCATTAGAAAGCTTTTCCTGGGAATGAGATACTGGCTTCTTAGCTGTGCCTTGTCAACTGCTAGCTTACTAAGTAAATACCAGTCCCAAATCCTTATCCACTTGCACTCTCCCAAAGCCAAATATGATTCTTGAGCATCATATGCAACCAGAGGTATCATAGAATAAAGTACTAGCCAACGAAACATTGAGAAGTCCACAGGAAGACTGAGGGAATGTGTTGCTTTCCTAATGAAGGTCAGCCACTGATACTTTCTTGTGTTGCCTCAGTCTGTCCTGAATATATACACTTGAGATCTGAACTTTCGTTAACTGTCTGTATAACTGAGATAAGTGTCCAAGCTCTCGGAGATGGTAAGACAATGTTGATTCTGACACTGTCTACTGAAACATGACTAGCAGCGTCCCTTCGCCAGGATTTTAGCTTGTGACAAACTACATTTTTAATTGCATAAGCTATGGTGGGCTGTATTCTTTGAGGTATTTCCTGTTCAATATATATATATAATTCAATAACTGAATTTTCTCCAGGAAGAAACAAGAAGAATAAGAACCCTGACCTTACTTTTCTAACTGTCTTCTAACTCCTCCTCAAACCCCTGTTTTTGATTTAAAATACATAAATTAATTAATTAATTAATTAAAATAAAACAAGGAAGCCTACAGAAAGGCGATCAAGGCCAAAAGGTCCAGAGCAGGCGGTAGAAGGTGGGAGTGGGTGTGGGGAAACACAGAGTAGAGCCATGCCAAGTAGAAATTATCTACAAAGCTTAAGTGCCTTATGAAGCCAAACACCGAATCTATTGAGAACACCATAAGGTCATGCTTTAAACTTTATATTCCACTAAACTCAACATATAAAAGAATTGGATGAACCAGGCAGTGGTGGCGCACACCTTTAATCCCAGCACTTGGGAGGCAGAGGCAGACAGATTTCTGAGTTCGAGGCCAGCCTGGTCTACAGAGTGAGTTCCAGGACAGCCAGGCTACACAGAGAAACCTTGTCTCAAAAAAAGAATTGGATGATTTTTAAGATGTACATGACCTACCAGAGTTAAATCAGGAAGTAAATAATTTACATAGACCCATGACACCTAATGAATAGAAGCAATAATTTCAAATCTCCCAAATAAAATAAGCCCAGGACTAGATGTGTACAGCATAGAATTCAACAAGACTTTCAAAGAACTAATACCAATACTCCTCAGATTATTCCATAAAATAGAAAAGTATCTTTTCCAAATTATTTTGATGAAGCTAGTATTATCCTGATACTAAAACCAGACAAATACCCAACAAAGAAATGGAGGGGATCTTAGATCCATCTTCCTGGTTAACAGACATGGAAATTCTCCATAAAATACTTGAAAAACAAATTCAAGATCACAACAAACGTATTACCCTTATCAAACTGGCTTCAACCTAGAGATGAAGGGATAGTTTCTACATATATAAATGAATAAACGAAATCCACAAATATAATCAGACTGAAGGATATAAACTACACAATCAACTCACTAGATACAGAAAAGATCCTTAACAAAATTCAGTATCCCTTCATAATAAAGAGAAACTAAGGATGCAGGGAATATAGCACAATATAATAAAGACAATATACAGTAGACTCTCCATCAACATCATGCTAAATGAAGAAAAATTGCAAACAAGACATGGATGTCCATTTTCTCCTTTCTTGTTCAACATAGTCCTTGAAGATATTACTACAGCTATAAGACAAAATAAGGAAAAAAGGAAGAAGTTGAAATAGCCTTATTTGCAAATGGTAGTATTGTATACATAAAAGACTCTAAAAACTCCAACAGAAATCTCCTAAATCTGATAAGTCAATTCAACAAAGTATCAAGATACAAAATTAACACAAAATATCAGTACTTTTTATTTACAAATGACAAGCATACTAAGAACAAAATCAGAGCAGCAATCACATTCACAATGGCACAAAAATTTTTAAATCTTGGAATAAATATGACCAGAGAAATGAAAACCTTGCACAAATAAAAACTTTCAGACACTGAAGAAAGAAACTGAAGACTCTATCAGGAGATGGAAAGCTCTCCCATGCTTATGTATGGATAGGGTTAATACTGTGAAGATGTCCATTCCTACTAAAAGCAACCAAAGATTCAATGCAGCCCTCATTAAATTCCGATGCAATTCTTCACAGAAATTGAAAACACAATCTTAAAAATTCAGTTGGAAGCACAAAGAAACCCAGATGGCTGAAACAGTTCTAACCAGTAGAAACTCTGCCAGTGATATCAACATCCCAGAGTTCATGTTATAGTGCAGAACCATACTGGTAAAAACATAATGGTATTGACGCAAAGTCAGACACACTTATCAATGCCTAAGAGGTATTTTTTAACAGATATTCACTATACTTGGCTAACAAGGAAACACAGATTAAAACTGCTCTGAGATTTCATTTACCCAAGTCAGAATAGCTAAGATTAAGAAAACAAAAGATAACAAATCCTGGGGAAACATGAGGAGCAGGGAATCCTGATGGGTCGGCCATTTAGTGCAACTTGGCGCAAAGTATCGTGGGAGTTCCCACCAGCGTTGCATCAGGATTTCTAGAAATCTAGCAGTCGACCTACCACATGACCCAACTATGCTTCTGAGAATCTACCCAGAGGACTCTATTTTCTATTCTACAGACACATGCTTACCCATATTCATAGCTGATCTATTGACAAAACCTAGGTCATGGACATAGCCTAGATGTCCACCAACTGGTGAAAGGGTAGTGAAAACGTGCCTAACTGTGTAAAGTAGCATGAGCTTACGAAAATTTCAGGCAAATGGATGGAGCTGGAAAATACACAGAGTGAGCTAACCCAGACTAAGAAAGTAAAATGTCACATGTTCTCATTGATATGTGGATTCTAGCGTAAAATATTTAGATTTGTGTGTTTAATCTGAAGTACCTGTAGAATGCAGAGACTACAAAGCGACCGTCTGTGTGGACAGTGGAGGAAGATCTGGAGGAAGGGGCATGGTAGAACAGAGGTGACAGAGAGAGAGTAAGAGGGATAAGGAGAAGGGAAGGTATAAATAGGGGAGGGGGGGGAGGGGAGGGCAGAATTGGGGGTTTTGGGGAGGATAAATTACTCTAAGGATGTTTGGGAAAGCCATACGCAAACATTATTTTATAAGCTTCTATACTGTATGTTCTCTTAAGAGCTTACTTGGAGTTGCCTTACATGGGCGATTACAATAATCCCAGAAGCCACAGTGTGTCAAATAGAAAACCCAGGGGGGGAGTGTGGCGGAGTGTTTATGATCAGGAGGCGTGGCCTTATTGAAGGAAGTGCGTCACTGGAGGTGGTTTTGAGTTTTCAAAAGCCCATTTCAGGCTCTCTTACATTCTCTCTGCCTGCTGTCTATGGATCAGGATGTAAGCTCTTAGTTCCTGCTCCATCACCATGCCTGTCTGTCTGCCTTTCACCATGCTCACCGCCACGATTGTTAGGGACTTATCCTCTGAAACTGGAAGCAAGCCCCCCAGTTCAATGCTTTCTTTAAAAAGTTGCTTTAGTTATGGTGTCTCTTCCTAGCCATAGATCAGCAACTAAGACAAGACAAAATACTTTGAAGAAGGGAACTCAAGTGAACTGCAGCCATGATAGAAGAAACTGAGATGGAAACAACTCTGAGTCTGTCTTCCATGGAGAGCTACTCTGGGTTCACCCTTGAGCAGTTCATGGAGCTAACACAGCACTTCTAGACAGACCCAACCCTAATGAGGAGATTCTGGAGGCCTTGGCTGAAGTCACTCACAATGACAAAAGAAGACATTGGGGTTTAGTTCCTATATCGAAGGGGTGATATGGAGCTCAAGAAGTTGTCCGAGGCCCACATATCTGAGCTAGAGTCAACGTAACATACTTTTCGGTCTCAATTGGTCAGAAGCTCTGGATCACATTTTAGCCTAGGAGTTTAATGTACATCCGGCAAAAGAATTGGGAAAGGTACACCATACCCATCGGGTTCTACAAAGCAGTATCCTGAGGACTCCTCCCGAAATGACCCTGGACTCCCGGATGCTTTGGAAGTCTTAAAGAGTCTCACACTCTCTTCTGGGTACCAAAGCAAAGATGGCATGTCACAGGATTTCTGACTCCCTAGCATATCTAGCATATGCTCTTTTTGTTAATGTTTTTTCAACTTCTTTGTTGGGGCAGGGGCTTTTGGGTCTTATGTCTATTGATGGCACATTAATAATAAACCTAGCTATTCCGGGGTAAAAAAGAAAGGAATTCTCAAAGAATTAATAAATGTATTTTTGAAAAGGTATCTCTGTTGTATTGCTAATGAAAATACCAATGACAACTGCTTCCTTTCTGAGTCTTGTGAATGATAAGGAAATTGATAGTGGCATTGACCAGGTGGCCCTCTGTCCAGTTTCCCTCGGGAATTCTTGGTTATAGGAAGAAAAGACTCAGAGCAGTTAAAAAATGCTTTATCTGAACAGTGGTTCTGGGGACAACCTTTGGACTCTGATTTACACCACATCTTAAAAAAAAAATCACAGAGACATTATTCCCAGAGCCTCATGGCTGCTGTGTTCACACACACTCTCATCAGTGTCCCAACGAGTAGCTCTAGAGACACCTGACATGCCCAGACCTTCACACTGACAACTGAAGCAGAGATTGAAGTGAGCTGCTTAAAGCATACATATATTAAAAAGAAAATAAATTAGGGCAAGCAGCATTGCTTATGTTTATAAAGCAATGAATGCTAATATCTAAAGAGGCAAGCTCGAGATACTGTCGCTCTGTCATTTGCAAAACAGTGCATTACCTGTGCAGGGAAGACAGAAGACAATCCTGAGCGCTGATGATTCATTGGCAAGTAGAATATTTTCTGCTATGATGGAAATGGTGGAGACATGTGTGGGAGGTGGGAGCACGTGGCGCCATCTCGATTTTGTCTTATTTTTAGAAAGAGAGCTGAAGTCATCCAGGAACGTGGGGAAATGCAGGGCATATCACTTTGTGCAGCTTGGGTTTTACTCTGAATTCGACGACATTCTGACAATGTTCCCAAGTGTTTCGAGACAATGGCCTTCCAAATAGACTGCAAATGGCCGTTTCCAAAGTATTAAAAACAGATACTTTATTTCCACGCATATATAACGTATATCACAAATAAGATACATATATATCGTGTCATATAATGTAAACATATTCTTGCTCGTCTTAAACAATGAGGTGCAGGTGGAGATTGATCCACCAGCTAAACCCAGTCAGGGTTTAGTATGAAAATGATTTTCTTTCTTTTTATTTCAACATGTTTATCTCTATTCTAAAACAGATAGAGTTTAGAGAAAGTAGCTTCCCGTGTCCCGCTGGGGAGACTGTGTGATGAGAACTATTTTACCCAAACTTAACGCAATTACCCTGCTGCCGGTCATGGAAGGCTGGAGTAAACAGAAGCATTAAGGAGAGTTAAGATGTTGTTAACCAAGTGTTCTTCCCCGTTTCTGGGGATGTGTTGAGGCAAGCACTCAACCTGAAAAGGATCAGATGTGCTCGGGCGCATTTCTTAAACTTGAAGACACCCACATGCGATGACATAAAGGCTTCTTTCCTTGACCTCAGGTTTGGATCTACACAACAAAGCAAAAGAAGACTTGTAATCTCGCCAGGCAGCGTGGAGACATACACAGCATCCTGTATCCCTGAACACACTGGACAGGTTTGAATGATGGGCTATCCACCTGCTTAAACAGGGCCAAATTTTAAAGAATTGTGTGTTGTGACCATAACAGTAATTGTATTGTCAGTTTTCTTCAAAAAATTTATTCAAAAAACACTCATGAGTGGCCTGCTATGTAAAAGATATTGCACAAGGATCTTAGGAATTGAGAATAAAATTTGTACTAATGTGTGTTATCTGCTCTTTTAAGGCATGTTAATCTTCCCATACAGGCATTGATTCAGTCAACATTCCTGGATAGCTGGTGCACAGTAGGCCTAAACCAACAGAGGAACCTTAAAAACACAGATACACTAAAGCTGTGAGGCTTCCCTGCTGTCCTGTGAACTAATGAGCTACCCAACACAGGTGCCCGTTCCTTTCGTAGCCGTTACATGAGTTCCCCACTCTACCTAAAATATCAATGAGGGGGGCTTTGAAGGTAGCTTTGTCAGTAAAGTGCTTCTCCTGTGAACAAGAGGGTTAGAACTCCATCCCAGAGCCCATTTAACAAAAGCCAGGAGAGTGACCTGTGCATGCGGTCCTCGTTCTGGGGACACAGAGACAGGCAGATCCAGCCAATCTATCATAGTCAGCAAGCTGAAGGCCAGTGGAAGAACCTGTCTGGAAACAAACAAGCAAACAGAAAGACAGATAAAAGTATTTTCCAGGACCTCTTCTGAGCTATTCACTGACTCCTCTCACGTTGGATTGGAAGAAGTTTGTAAACTCAAGTTATGTCTTATTAAAAAGTCAAAAAATCTATTGCCGTAGCAATCGAATCCACTCTTGATACTTAGGACTGGGGCCAAGATCTTTGATGTGGAAAGCAGCTATGTTCTCTTCTGGAGGGAGAGAGACAGAAGAGCAGATGTAGAAAGAGGTCAAAGGCGCAGAAACTTAGAGTTGACTTCTGTGCATGCATGAGTGTGTGTGTGTGTGTGTGTGTGTGTGTGTGTGTGTGTGTGTGTGTGTGTGTGTGTTGTCTTCATCCATTCATTCATTGTCAGTCACCAAATAGTTCTTGAATGCCAACTTCAGACTTAGTTTCTTCGAACACAAATATTGATTCCATTCATTTATAAAGGCATTGAGAAGGTGCATATAAAATACTGTAGTCACTTTATGACCTGTTATTTGCCCATTTTCAACACCTATAAAGCACCTCAGAGGCGGAACTTCTGCTTTATCCCCATTTTTCTAGGACAATATTTAAAGTAGAATCTACTCTAGTCATGCTCATGACAAAGTAAGACCCCAAGAGAGAGAAGCTGGCATAACCGGTTAACTGTTTGGACACTCACCCGTGCTGTGGCAGATGTCAAAAGTACATTTTTTTAATAAGTGGGAAGTTTCCAGCTATCTGCATTATTGTGGGTTTGTCTGTTCATTTTTTTTACTGGTCAGATATTGAATATGTATTATCTCCTGTTTGGCATTATTTAAAATGACACAGTTATAAACGTTTTTAAGTGTTTGGAATTATTCTTGGCTGGATCTCACGGCACATGTATGTTTAAGTTTTGGGGAAAACTTCCAAACTGCTCTCCTAAGTGTTGTGCTAGTGTACCTTCCCACAAGTGGCACCAGTGGCTGGAGTTCTTCTCTCTGGTCTGGAGAGAACTTCAGAGAGGTAACAAGTGCCTCCCTAGTTAAGGTCCTACTTCCTAAGGGCTCAAAAGATGGGCTCCTCCACCCAGAGACTTATTGGTTTAGCCTTGATGGCAAGCAATATATTGCTCCCCATTCAAAGCCGGTGGCTCCAGGTACTCAGGGCAGCAGCTCCCTGCTCTAGACATAGATAACACCCAGAACAGGGCATTGTAGCTCTCCAGCCTGGATTATTTCAAACTTGTCAGTGCTATTAAACCCGCCTAGAGACTCGAGCTTGGTGTCGTATGCATTGTCTCTCATGTCAGCTCTTTACAGCTTCTCCAGTCTCAGCTTTGTTCTCAAGATGTTTGTCATCCTTTGTCATTCTTGGAGGGTTTGTTCCCAGTCACATTGGTTGTGGTATTACAGCTCTCACCTTGTTTCTGTAACTCTTGTTTCTTTGCGGCAGCTACTGCAGTGTAGCTAGAAGCCCTGAGGTGTGTCTGCTCTTGGTGCCACTAGACGACTTAGCTCTACCTGTGTTAGATAGCTCTCTCTGTATCTGTCCAATGTAGGACACCAACCGGAAGGAAAAGATCATTTCAGAGGAGACTTCTCTGGGCCTAGTAGAACTCCAAGTTAGACATAGGAAAGGAGCCTCCCAGACTAATCTGAAAGTGTAAGAAAACAAAATATTTATGTAGCCAAACAGGCAAGTAGCACCCTTGTGCTTAGCTTGTAACCACTAATATGGTCCTCTGTGAGCATGTGTGTGGCTTCAAATTTCATAAAACATAAGACTTACGAGCCAGTCACAAGTCTCCCAGTGCATATAACATAGGCAGTCTGCTGAGCCACTGAGAAGGGCTCCCCAGTCGTCAGGATCAATTCTACAGTCCACTGGGTTTGTCTTGTCTGGAATGGAGCCTTCTAATGCTAGTGTAAATGTTTTGAAGCCCTTGTGATGAGACTGAGGCCTCCTGGCATAGAATTATGGGTTTTGTGCTTGCAGTGGACCTTGAGACTGGAATGGAATTTCTCCACAGTGTTTGTGTGGAATTTGAACCATCCAGACTGCTCTAAGGGCAAGCTCCATGCTCAAGACCACCAGGCGTATGGAAAGGGACAGCCTGACACCCTCCAGAATCTAACATACATCTCAATGCCAGCAAGTTTCACAGGTCCATTTACAATGGTTGCTTTCCATGAAAACCTAGGAAACTAAAATTGCTTTAAAAAACTTCTTATTTTAAAAACTCTAGCCAAATACACTTATGGAGAAATGGGTCCCTCCAATCTGCCTCACCAGTGGTGGGAGAGAGTTTCTTTTGCCCCCCCCCCCCTTATCAGCACCTCCTGGAGTTTTAGCCTCTCTGGCTGTACAGTTTCCGTACCTAACTCTGGTTTTAATTTGCATAATTCCTAACCACCAAGGAAGTTGTCTCCTCAGGTGCAAAATTAAAAGTACACATTGAAATATAATCACACTTGTAGTATATCTTTGTAAATTATCCATCCAAACCCGTTGTCAATTTTTATTAAAAGTACTAATTACCAATACCACTTGAGAATTTCTTATATTTTGGATATAGGGCCTGTAACAGACATGAAATTTATATATATATTTCTAGGTTTGTGGCTTCTGTCATTGTCTCTGTCTTGTTTTTAAATGTCATTTTCTTTACTTAGTTAGTATGTTTATGTACATGCATCTATGACGTATTTGTGTTGGTAGGCATGCAAAGCCTGTGACGATATTTCTCCTTTTCCACATGGGTTCCTAGAACTGAATTCTGGTCACCAGGCTCGTGTACTTTTACCCACTGAGCATCTCACCAGCTTTTATAATAGTTATTCATTTTAACAAAGTTCAATTTTTTTCTTGGATTTTTATTCCTAATCTCAGATCAAAAAGATTTTTCAGCAAGGCAGCAGTAGCAGATGCTTTTAATCCCAGCACTCAGGAGGCAGAGGCAGGTGGATTTCTGTGAGTTCAAGGACAGGCTGGTCTACAGAGTGAGTCCTGGACAGCTGGGGAGATTCACAGAGAATCTCTGTCTCAAAAAAAAAGCAAACAGCAAGAAAAATAATTTTTCATTTCAGTTTTTCCCCCAAAAAGTTGTATAGATTTGGAATTGATTTTGTTTATGAGTCTGTGGTGTGTTCTAAGTTCATTTTTGCTTACGCCATGAGAATTAGATTTGTTTACGTTTTGCCTGTGGATTTCCAATGTTCCAGTGTGATATCTTGTAAAGCTGAGCCATTCTTTGCTGTGTTGCCTTTGACGTATGAGTAAAACTCAGTTGACCAGCTTTACCCACCCCTTTCTAAAAATCTACTTGATCTATCCCATCTAGCTCTTTTAATGCCAATATCAAACTACCCTGATCTTTTAGCTTCACTGGTCAGAACGATAGTAATTGCATCTTTTTAATGAATTTTAGAATGTCAAATTTTCTTTAAAAAGAAAGTCATGTGGGAGTTTGAGAGCATGACTCTATAGAGCAGTCTTGAAGATAATCACCTTTTTGCTGATAAAGAACACAGCACCCATGACACTATTGACATTTTTAATAATGTCCTCATCGTAAGGGAAGCCATTCTTCCCTTCTAACTGGTGTGTCATCTCTAAGTTTGTTGCGATCCCCAACAACAGTTCAGGCTGTTCCTTTATGTTCTAAGTTGATAGAGTTTTTATTCAAGACTAATGTTAGATTTCTACATCGAAAATTTTAATTTATTTTAGTGCGCATGTGTAGCATGTGTGTGTGAGAGATAGTGAAGAGGCCAAAAGAGAGAGTCAGATTCTCTGGAGCTGAAGCTATCAGCCCCTATGCACGTCCATGTGGGTGCTGGGAACTGAACCCAGGTTCTTCACAAGGGTATTAAGTGTTAAAAATAACTGAGCAATGTCTCCAGCCCTCTTCTTCTACACTTATTAATATAGTTAAATGCTTTTCCTTTCTTTTGTTAACATGGGGAGTTACGGTGATCAAGGTTTTGACAGTAAGCTAACTTTTCTCTTGTAGTCCAAATCCTAGTTGTTCATATTGTATTAGTAGCAATGTTGTCCATGCTGTTGCTGAACAACATTGGGTTTGGTTTGCTAAAGTCTCCTTATAGCAATATTTCTCTCAGACTTTAGTATTAAATTAAAATTAGCTTTACAGAATGGCATAGGGGAATATTTCCTTCCATTCGTTTCCTGGGTGAATTTGTGTAGTAATGCTGCACTATTACTTCTGAAGATATTTGATAATTCACCATTGAAGCTGTCTGAACTGAAATTTTAACTCCTTTGATAGAGAAAGTGTGGTTCTGATTATTGACTTCTTTGACATAAGCTCTTATAGTTTGTAACTTTAAAATCCATTCTGAGTAATCCATTATGATGATTTTAGCTTAACTTCCCGAGTGCTTAATTTATTCCTCTTTGTCTAGTTTGCTGCCATGCAAGCAAAGATGAGCCACTGATTCTCTTCCTGTCTTCTCTTCCTGTCTTCTCTCCTGTATAAATGCTGTCTTAGTCACATTTGCCATTTGCATACACAGCACGTCTGTATTACAGTTTAAAATACTTTCTATTTTCTTTCTTTTCCCATTTCCTCAATCCACAGTTTATTTAGAGACATGCTATTTAGTTTCCAAGTATTTAGAAATTGTATACCCAACTTTCTGTTGTGGCTTTTAATTTAATGTCATTGTGGTAAAAGGGCATAGTTTATAGAACTTCCAGTCTTTGTATGAAGCCTTAACAATAGCTCTGCTTATGGTCTAACTTGGTAAATGGATTGAATCCAGGCAACAAAACCTGAATGTTCTGAAGTTGAAGATCACTAGAAGTTTTGGGTCAACTTGGTTCAGAACACTTCTCAGATCTGTACCCATTCTTGTTTTCTGTCTTTTACCCACCAACTGCTGAAACAGAAATACTAAGAACATGTATTTGTAGATTGACTCCGTTTGTCCTTTTGGTTACATTGGCTTTTGCTTTATGTATCTATCTTCATGCTTCCTCACTAAGAGCATAAATGTATAGAATTTTATGACCTCTCAGTAAATTACTTTATTGAAATCATTATTTACAAAGTCTACATTGATAATCTCTGCTATGACCTATCTTTCTTTGGATCACTATTCTGAGTGTTTATCTTTTTAAATCCTCTTACGTTTTTATTTGTGTCTATAAAGAGACTTTCTCACAGGCAAACGTATAACTGAGTCTTTTTCAAGACCATCTAAATATACCTGCCTTTTAAGTGGGGCAAGATTGTTTCTATCCAATGTGATTTTTGTGTGTTGGAGCTAAACACTTTTATATGATTTTCTTCTTGTATTTCAGGCAGTCTTTTGTTCCTTTTCCTGACTACTTTTGATTTAACTGAGCATTTTCATGATCCCCCCCTTCTAATCTCAATTTTTGTTTCCCAAACTACAACTCTTTGCTGCTTATAGATTGATATGGTTTATATACATCCTTACATGTGAGCCCTCACGTCACATGAGTCTGGACTTTTTCTCCATCTGTATCTCTTGAAAATCACAATTCATTGTTAGTATTGATTCTCTAGGTTACTCAATTGTTAGTTCTCTTTTAAAGAAACTTAACTAATTTAAAAAGCATCATGTAACTGTTTTCACATTTAGCAATTGCAGCGGTCATTGCTTTGCTCAGTGACCCAGAGTCCCATCAGTTTCCATATCCCCAAAGGACACACTTTAACATCCCTTACTATGAATATCTACTATGATAAATTATTCCCATTTCTACACAGCTGTCTTAGTTAAGGGTTGACTGCTGTGAACAGACACCATGACCAAAGCAACTCTTATAAGGACAACATTTAATTGGGGATGGTTTACAGGTTCAGAGGTCCTTTATCATCAAGGCAGGAAGCATAACATCATCCAGGCAGGCATGGTAGAGAGAGAGCTGAGAGTTCTACATCTTCATCTGAAGGCTGCTAGTGGAAGACTGACTTTCAGGCAGCTAGGATGTGGGTTTTAAAGCCCACACCCACAGTGACACACCTATTCCAACAGGGCCATACCTTCTAAAAGTGCCACTCCATGAGCCAAGCATATACAAACACACATGGCCATTACAACAGCCAAAGAAATCTTTCTGCCTTTCGTTGGAAAAGCAATTATGGTGAATATCAAATTCTAGGTTGTACAGTGATTTTTTTTCTTTAGCATATCAAACACATGTTTTATTGTCTTTTGCAAATTTTTATTTCTCATGAAAATCTTGTATCATCTGTATTTTTCCACACAGATGTCTGTTTTTGGGTTGTTGTTAAGAATTTTGTTGTTATCATTGGCTTTCAAAAATTTGATTATGCCATGTCATTTTTTTTTTTATGTATTTCTTGAACTTGGGATTGATTATGCCATATCATGAGGTTTTTATATATATATATATACATTTCTTGAACTTGGGGTTTGTTGAGCATTTGGGGTCTATGGAATTTATAGTTCTCATCAAATTTAGAATTCAGCAGTTATTTCATTATATATTCTACCTGTTCTCAGTATCTCACACATAATAACAGTTGAAATTTTCTGTGAGTGTTAATGTTCTCTTCATTCTTTCAATACAATTTTTGCTAGATGTTTCCAATTGGGCAGTTTCTAGTACTAGGCTTGCAAATTCCCAATTATCTTCTTCTCCAGAGAGTAGGCTGCTGTTGTTCCAGGCAAGCAACATTCCCAATTCAGACACTGCAGTCTTCACCTTTAGAGCTCTGAGTTTCTTTTGCTCTTATCATGTCTCTGTTGATACATTCAATTTTGCTATGTCTCCTTAAGCAGGTGTAAGATAGTTACAAACATTCCTAAGGTCTTTCTCTCCTCCTTCCATCTCCCATGACATTCCTGCATTAGTTTGAAAAGATTTGTTTTTCTCGTTATAGTTACCAGGTCACTTCATCTTGTAACATGTCTATGAATAGATGTTTGTTTAACATTCTCTTCTTTAAATGCTTGAATGGTTTGACTGTTTGGTTTTGCCCCTCATGGGTTTTATCTTGTTGGATCCAGATATTTGAATACAAATACAAAAACTATTGAACTTTGCATGGGGGAGTTTGCTGCTTTTAAACCTTAGTTACCTTATTCTGGCCATTTTAAGCTCATCTGAAGTATTGCAGTATCCCCATGAATTCTGAGATTACTCTCTCAAGTTTGAGGGAACGGGACTGTTACAGTCAGTGCTGTGTGGCCTTCGAACACTTTGGTCTTTTCTAATCCAGACATTGCTTTACGTGCCTCAGGCAGCTTCTTTCCTGCCACAAACTGTTCAATGCTCAGCTGAAAGGAGAGAACTCTGGAATACCTCTAAGTGTTGTTTGTGCCAAATGACCTTCTCCAAGGCTCTCTTCCAGCCCTTATTCTGTCTGCCCCAGGAGCTCTAGTGAGCTCAGCTTCCTTGGATTCCCAGCTCTAGCTATTGACCTAAAGAACTAGGAGACTAAGTTCGTATTCCCTTCACTGTGATCTAGAAGCCAACCTCCTCCCCATCACTTGCGCCCCTGATATCCGTCTGATTTTCAGTGTCTACTAACGGATGTCTCATAGCTTTTTTATCTTGATTTTAAGTTCTATCAAGTGGGACGATGAATTGAGCCACCAATAACCAGCATTATGGCCTCTATCTTCTGTCAGAAAAGCTATCCTGCAGATGAAGACTCCAGATACGCAGGCCATGGTGTAATCATTAAAGTGCGATAAAAGTTTTTGGTTTAATCTGAAAATATACTAATATGAAATAAATGTCCTTGTCTTAGTGGTAGGCGGACTTAGGAGGAGGACTCAGGAGGGTCAGAACTTCATGGGAAGCCTCAGTTATATAGTAAGTTTAAGGCAAGCTTAGGCTGCATGACACCTTGTCTCAAAAAAAAAAAAAAAAAAAAAACAGCTTATGTGTACAGGTGCATGTGTGCATGGATGGGTTAGGAGGATACATGTGTGACAGACACAGGCCAGTCTTTGGTGTCATTCCTTGGGGTCCATCAACTTTGATTTCTGACATAGATTTTCCCAAGGGAACTTGGGCTCTTCCACTTGGCGAGGCTGACTGGCTAGCAAGCTTCAGTAGCTCTCCTTGCTCCATCTCCCAGGCGGTAGGATTATCAGCACACACCACCACATCCACCCACGCAGACAGATTCTAAGAACCAAAATCAGACTCTTGGGCTTGCCAGGTAAGTACTTTGTCAACTGAGCTATCTCTCCAGCCCTTGCAAAAGTTTGTGACAGGTTTTGAAGATAAGAATTTATTTTCTCAGTAATGGACAAGATTGTTTTCACCGTAATCAATTTATCACAAAAAAAATACTATTATCTGGTTGATTTTCTTTAGTGTTCACTTTGAGATATTGACTCTTTCCCCACTCACAATAATATATACTTTCTTCCCAATATCTTATCAAATAAAACATAGCTGGATGCAATTCTTATCTCTTCATGTGTTGAGCAATCTCGGGTTTCTTATCCTCAATCTACGAGATCTTGCAGCAATTACTTTACTTCCTATAAAGTTAATTTCATTTTCAGTTAACGTAAGTTTCGATAAGTGACAATTCCCCTGTGTTCACAGGAAATGCCTTGAGAATTGGGAAGCCAGGCTTTGAAGTCATACAAATATGAAACATAAAGAAAGGAGATGTCGGTGACTGCAATGGGACGCGTCTACATCTGTCCTCCATCAGAGCCTCACGGTCAGGAGGGTCAGTGAAGTCACTCTGAAAACTGAGTGACAGGTATATCCAGAGGTTTTAACCTACTGGTGAAAATCATTGTAGTTATTAAGCTTGATCCTTTAAAAACTTTTGCTGGGCCAACTATTGGACTGAGCCCGGGGTCTCCAATGGAGGGGTTAGAGAAAGAACTGAAGGAGCTGAAGGGGTTTGCAACCCCATAGGAAGAACAACAATATCAACCAACCAGACCCCCCAGAGCTCCCAGAGACTAAGCCACCAACCAAGGAGTACACATGGCTCCAGCTGCATATGTAGCAGAGGATGGCCTTATCAGGCATCAATGGGAGGAGAGGTCCTTGGTCCTATGAAGGCTCAATAGATGCCCCAGTGTAGGGGAATCAAGGACAGGGAGGTGGGAGAACACCCTCATAGAAGCAGGGAGGAGGGGGGATGGGATAGGTGGTTTCCGGGAGGGGGAGGAAAGAAAAGAAAAGAAAAAAAAAAGACTTTGGAGTTTAATCTATGGGGGAATATATTTTTTTGTTTTGTTTGATTGTATTTGAAAAATTAAATACCAATATTTATACCATTTAAAAAAACTTTTGCTGGAGCTCGATGCTATGTGAAAGGAGTCAGAGGTCGACCTTAGAGCTGCGATCTTATGAGCACTTTTGCCCATTGCTGCAGTTTGGTTCTATCTGCCCAGAGAAGGCAAATCTGTGGACTAGCTCAAGTGCATTCTATTCAGGGTCAAGAAGCTTACCAATGAGTCATTTCTAGGCTCCTAGGTTGTAGCTGTGGAATAGGGTTTATACAACTAAAGTCGGAAGCTACAATGTCTTCTAGGTTATTTGGTGCAACATTAGAATTAGTCATATCTAGACCATACAGAAGAAGAGAGAGAGAAGTTGGGAAAATCTATAAATGCTCAAAACCCACCCACCAAGGCTCTGTGTCCTAAAAGTTCCATAATTTTACTGAAAACAGCATCACTACCTGGGGACCAACTGTTTAGTTATATGAGAGTACGGGGAAAGGTTCTGACACAAATCCCAGAATGCCTCCTGGGACCGTTGTACTATGTTAAATGAAAAACACTGATGTAGTACACACTAGCCGTTCAACTGAAGTCTGTTGTATTATGAGTCACTAATGCAAGACTCCAACACACCCTGTTCCAATTCTCAGCCTCGATCTCAGCAAAGTCTCAAAAAGTTCTCACGCTGAGGATGAATTGTTGCCCCTGCCCCCATCTATATGTCGTTCCTCGCCCTGATATGCAAGGCCTCTCAGGGTATAGCCTAAACATGACCCCACCCGTTCCCATTTTCCTCCTATATTTTTTCACACGTATTGATGATTGTCTTGTGCCAACATTTTCATGATAGTCCTTACCTGCTTCGGTCTCTTTCCTCTCCACACCTAGCTCACTTTTCAGATGATGCTCACACAGCCAGTGAGTGACTGAGTCAGCACCCAGAGCTTTCCCCACCGCTTCTCACCCTCTTGAGCTAGTGGAGCTTCACTGGTCCTCAGTTTCTTCTTCAGCCAACACCCTTTCCAATCATATCTTTCTCTTTCCCCTTGCCAACTTTTCCATCTCAACACCACTGCAGGACCCTGAGCCTTCCACATCTCCACCATCTTCCCCTCATAAAATTCTCTTCATTCTTCAAAACCTAGATCAATGCCCATGGTGCACGTCTCAATTACCTGACCCAGAACTGTGCAAATCCTCCCTCACCATATTGCCTGGGCCACCACTTAACACATCATGCCCAGGTTCTACACGGAAGCATGACACATGTCTGGGGCTCCTAGAGAACTTTAATCCATGTCATTCTCATTAGTCTAACAAAAGCACCTTAAGGAAGGGTTTCTTTGGGGTCACAGTTTAGGTATTCAGTGCATCCTGTCTGGAAGTCATGGCAACAGGAATACAAAGCAGCCGGTGACACATTGTGTCCATCCTCCGGACGCAGAAGCAGATGAAGGTTGATGAGCATCTTGCTTTCTCCTTTTTATTTAGCTGAGGAAGGACCCTCGCTCGAGGAAGGTGCCACCAACATTTACAGTGACTCTTGCCATTCCTACTAACTCGACCTAGAAACTCTCGCACAGAAATATATTAAGGTTTAGATTCTCAATGATTCCAAATCCTGTCAAGCAGATAATTGATATTAAGCATCATTAGCATATTCCCATTTTAACAGTTTCTTATTAATTTATTTTACTTTTAATTAAAATGTAACTACATCATCCTCCCTTTCCCTCAAACCCTTCCCATGCCCCACTAACCTCATTCCCTCTCCAATTTATGGCTTTTAAAATTTATCATTGTTATTGGTTCTTTATTATTATTATTATTATAGCAATATATTACTATATATAAACATATACTGCTGAATCTATTAAGTGTTGCTTCTGTATATGTTTTTAGGACTGACTACTTGTTATTGTATAACCAGTTAAGGAGCTCATCCTTGGGAAAGGCTGGTTCTCTCTGCCCACAGCTGTCAATTTTCTGTACCTTTTCATCTAGGGATGTCACGCTATGAGGTTTCCCCCATCCACATTTTCACGCCAACCGGTATCGTCATTCCTCAGGTAGTATTTAGGCAGCCACATTGTTCAGATTTTATGGATGCAGTCTCTCTGTCATATTTATAAGACATAATCTTGTAACATAACTCTCACTCCTCTGGCTTTTACAATCTTTCTACCTCCTCTTCATCCATGTTCTACGAGAGTTAGATGGAGAAGTTGTGTTGTAGATGGTCCAACTGGACCAACAGGTCACCCCATAGTCAGCTGTTCTTTCTGTTTGACCTTGCAATCTTCTGGATATGATCTCAATCGGACCCAGAAGGAAGCTTCTTTGATGAGGGGTGAGAGCTATCCTTACCTGTAGCTACAAAGACAATATTTAGAGTGCAGTTGGAAATCATACTGGGCTGGGAAAGTGGCAGTAGCAGGTTCTGCTCTAAGATCCAGGACCTCACTAGTCATGGGTAGTTGGCTAGATTTACCATACCAAGCATGATTTCCTTCCTGTTGAGTGGGATTTAAGTCTAACTAGATGGCTTTTTGTTACCCCTAGATAAACGTGCTACTATTGTATCTCTAGAGATATTTTACTCTGCTAGACAATGTTGTGGTTCATAGGTCATTTCCTTCCTCAGGAGTCTCTAAAGGAAGAGAACTGATACAATGAAATATATTCATAATACCTGTGTATATATTCATGTGTACTCATCCAGGAGTAGGACCCCTGTGAGTTTTACCCCGTCTACACTGGCACGCCCATCTGTATCGTTACTCCTCAGGCTGTCTTTGCGTGTGTGCGTTTGTTTGCATTTGTGTGTAATGTATTAGAATGGCTTACAGGTTGTGGTCCTGGTTGTGGTCCTGGTAATCCAATGGATATCTCTCTCTCTCTCTCTCTCTCTCTCTCTCTCTCTCTCTCTCTCTCTCTTCCTTTCTCTGTAATCTTTTATGTACTATTTTGAACGCACAAAGATTTAAATTGTTAAGTAGAGAAAATGGAAGCATGCGTTTTTAATCAATTGTAAGTTGCTGTTTTCTTAGCTATACTTTATTTTTTATTGGATATTTTATTTATTTACATTTCAAATGTTATCCCTTTTCCCAGTTTCCCCTCCAGAACCCCCCTATCCCATCCCCCCCTCCACTGCTTCTATGAGGGTGTTCCCTCATACCCACCCACTCTCACCCCCTCACCCTGGCATTCCCCTACATTGGGACATCAAGCCTTCCCAGGACCAACGGCCTCTCCTCCCATTGATGTCTGACAAAGCCATCCTCTGCTACATATGCGGCTGGAGCCATGGGTCCCTCCATGTGTACTCTTTGGTTGGTGGCTTAGTTCCTAGGAGTTCTGGGGGGGTCTGGTTGGTTGGTATTGTTGTTCTTCCTATGGGGTTACAAACCCCTTCAGCTCCTTCAGTCCTTTCTCTAACTCCTCCATTGGGAACCCTGTGCTCAATCCAATGTTTGGCTGTGAGCATCTGCCTCTGTATTTGTCAAGCTCTGGCAGAGTTTCTCAGGAGACAGCTCTATCAGGCTCCTGTCACAAAGCACTTCTTGGCATCAGCAACAGTGTCAGGGTTTGGTGTCTGTATGTGGGATGGATACCCAGGTAGGGCAGTCTCTGGATGGCCTTTCCTTCAGTCTCTGCTCCACACTTTGTCTCCATATTTCCTCCCATGAATATTTTGTTCCCCCTTCGAAGGACTGAAGCATCCACACGTTGGTCTTCCTTATTCTTGAGCTTCATGTGGTCTGTGAATGGTATCTTGGGTATTCCGAGTTTTTAGGCTAATATCCACTTATCAATGAGTGCATACCATGTTCGTTCTTTTGTGACTGGGTTACCTCACTCAGGATGATATTAGAAAATGGATCTCTTGATTAAAAGAAAAAGAATCCAGTAGTTTTTTAGTCTTTTAGTTAAGATGACAGAATGTCTTAGTCTATGTTGGAATCCTGAAGAATTAGGTTCTAATGCCAGCAAAGGAATGCCTCAAAGAAAAATAGATAAACTTGGAAGAGTGAGGGCAAGCAAGCAAGAAGCAAAAGTTTCCTTTCATATCCTATTATTTAGGCTTCTATCAGAAGGTGTGGCCCAGATTTAGGGTGGGTCTTTCTACCTCAAATGATCCAATCAAGAAAGTCCTTCACAGGGTTTTAGTTGATTCCAGAAGTAGTCAAGGTAACAATCAATATTAGCCATCCCCCTCTCTCTGAATTCAGGCAGATGCTTGGGAAGGGGCTGGTAAGTGAGGTTTAAGTAGGAGTTCAGACAGAAAAGCCTCCATGTTCAAGGATACAGGGAAGAAATCCTCTAAGATAAGATTTGAAGAATTTGGAGAGATGAGGTATTCCTAAGATATTTCTCTGCTGGTGAAATGAGCCAATGCAAGCTTCTTGGGAAACTGCTCTCTGGTGGGGGGCGGGGGAAGGTGGGGGAGGAAGTCTCAGTGGTAAGGGAGACAGAGGGGAGGGGAAGAGAAAGAGCGTGAGCCAGGCGCTCAGAGAGAGAAGGGAAGGGGGGAGAAAGGGGAAGGGGCAGAGATTATATCGGGAAGAGCCTCTGGGGAACGGGAAGCCCAGCCCATTTGCTGGAAAGTTCAGGGTGGTGGGTGTGGTATGCCAAGTAAGGACTCAGGGACGCTGGAGAACCTTGAGGCCAGGTCTGCTTTGGCAAGTAAAATATTCACCTTAGCCCCTCCTCCCTCCCGGGTCTGAAACCCAATAGGAATACGTCCTAGCAAGGAAAGGGAGAAAGAAGAAAGGCTGTGGGCTTTGGAGAAAGGAGGAAGGTTGGAGTCCTAGGCAAGAACCAGCTAATGAGAATTAAGGAGTCAGTCAGGCTATGATAAGGAAAGTAGGCAGGGCAGCAAAAACAAACAGCCAAGCAAGGGCAAAAGGTGTGCCTAAGGAGTAGGCAGGGCCCAGGGACTGGGTGCAAAGTCCATTTGGCCACCAGTGAAGTCTGAGGAGAGAGAGACTGTAGCCACTAGGATCCCGATTACTAAATCCAAGTAGGAACTTTCCCCACACTCTCAGCCCGTCCGATGGTACGGCTGAGCCTGCGGACACAGGCTGATGGGGTCATTTACTTCCTCCGATTTATTCAAAGAATGGTGGAAAACGTTTTTTAAGGATCAGATGAAAGACCTTACTTGTTCTTTGTAAACAGTACAATCCCATAAAATGAAAGAAAGTGTGTAAATGGGTAGACACATTCTGAACATAACCCGGTGTCCTGTATTCTTACATAACCCCTACTACAGGTGATAATGCTGCCAAGGGCTGCAGAGGTCATTTGTGTTATTTAAAGTTTTCTTTGCAGCGACCTCATTCAAAGCCAAACAACAAAACCAAACAAACAACTCTAACCAAACACGTATTTCATATAGCTGAGCAAATTATCATTCTTCTCTTGTGCTGCATGGGATGTCCCCAAAAATCAGAATCAAGAATTTCTGCTATCTTTAGTAAGGGCACAGTTAATTTTGAAGTCCAGACATTTTTGGATTCTTGTCGTTGATATTTTTAGCCTGTTAGAACCTTATGTTCTTTTTAACTTGCCATCTCATAGGACGAGGTCAAATTTATAATATACTTATATATGTAAATATATCATAAATGACATGTTTATGTTATATTTCATTATGTAAATTTATGATATATTAATATATATACATACATCATGTATGTTTTAGAAAGACTTTAATTCTTTGAGAATGTCATGCAATGTATTTTGATTAAATTCACTCCCCACTCTTTTCCTAACTCCTTCCAGATCTACTGTCACCCTAGATCTCCAACAACGTTTGGTAAATAACACTTGAACTTTTATTTGTGTATTTTTAGGTTTTGTTTGTTTGTTTTTGTTTTTCAGTACAGGGTTTCTCTATGTGGCCCTGGCTGCTGTGGTACTCACTATGTAGCCCAGACTGTCCTCTCAGAGATCTGCCTGCCTCTGCTTCCTGAGTACTGGGATTAAAGGCATGCACTACCAGCACCCAGCTCGATTTGCGTAATCTTAAATCTCTGACTTCCTTAAAAATCAGCGTAAACCTTAAGAACTTTAAGCAGTGCATGCTTTTTATCTCATGCCCGTGGGTCATGAATTTACGGGACCTCACTTTGTGGTTCTCGCTTGAATCCTCAGAATGTCATCCCCCCAGGCTAGACAACTCCATTGCTGGAGTCCTCAGGGCCTCTTTGGTTAGTGGTAGGTGGTCTCAGTGCTTTGCTCAGATGGCTTCCACACAAGGCTGGTTGAGCATCCTCAAAACATGGCAGCTGGCTTCCTTACTGACCAATAAGAGTGGGCAAAGTGGAAGCTACAAGATCTGTCATGACTTAGATGCACAAGTCAAAGACCAAGTGTGTCAGTTGGACTTTTTCATCAAGGCTATAGAATATGTGGCAGAAATAATGTAAGGAAAGAAAGATTATTTTGGCTCCCAGTTTTGGGGATTTCAGTTCATATAACCATGTTGAAAGAGTGTGGAGAAACGAAACCCATTTGAGTTCCTGCAGCCAGGAAACAGAGACAGTAGATGGTCTTCCCCTTTCTCTCTCTCATTCCCCCTGGGCTCCCAGCCCATCCATCAGATGCTGATGCTCCCATTCAGTGTGAATCTTCTTCTACATAGGCTTCCTATCTGGAAAACATTCTTAAACATACTAAGGTATCCTTTACCAATCTCTTTGGCACTTCTCAATACAATCAAGTTGGGGTTCACTAATGATCATTGTAGCAAGATACTACAAAGCCATAATGGCTAACTGGATTAGGGCTATTTAAAGTTGGGAGTGGCTGTCCAGAGGCATGGATGCCAGAAGAAAAGATTCTTTGGATAATCTTAAAACTGCATCATGGCTACTAAAGCCTAAGAATATTAATGGCGATATATTCTGTATCCATCTTCAATGGTTTCTATTCATGTGCAGCGTCTCCCATTGAAATGTGTCACTAACATGAAGATAACATGCTTTTGTGGGTATGATGTCCAAGAAATTTTTCCTTAAGTATTTCTAGGAGACCTAGGAGATCCTAGGAGACCATTAGACCCATCAACTTCCCCACCTTTTGTCAATGAGATTTCCTACAAGTATTGGTTAGGCAACCATATGGAAATGCATCATTCTATCTACAGGATCAGAGCTGGATCCCTTCTGAGTCAGCACTTCTAGATGCTTCTCCTCTGCCTAAAACCTTCCTTCTAAGAGCCACTGAACTCCCAATTCCAACAGTCAACCTGGAATTCAATTAATGTGTACAGACTATCTGCCCCTGTTCTAGACTCTAGAGACATAAGAAGAGTATGAGATTCATGGTCTGTATTCCAAGAGTTGATAGTCCAAAATTCTGTATTGCTAGACTTACGTGCCAAGTTGAGTATACATGGCTCTTGTTGAACTGGTCTAGTCAGGGCTTCCAAAAGAGTCTTAGGTGGCATTGTATATTTAACATAACCAGTGCTGCCATACCGCAATAGGTTATAGTTACTCTTCTCCAATAAGAATCACACAGGAGTCATGATGACTGGATTTGAAAACAAATTCAGAGAAATGTATTCTTGCTCTACTCAGAAGCTGCCTTCCCTCCAACATCTAAGTCTTTGCTCCTGAGCTAACTTTATGCATTAGGCACATCATCTCCCAGGACAGAGTCCTCAAGAACAACATGGAAGTAGCTTTCTGAGGGGATCACCAGATGTCTGCTGGACATGCATAAGCAGTTCCAACCTATGTCAGTAACTAGCATATTCCTATCCAACTCTGGTCTTGGAATCAGCCCAGAGTTTTCTGCTCCCTTTAAAAATCCACTAAAACAACTGGTAGAGAAGCCACTAAAGTAATTGGTATTTTTATATAGATAGAAAGCCATTACAAGAAGGCTCAGTAGCCCAAGAGCTGTCAATAATATCCAAAAATTTTATAAACAGAAATATAGGTTTGGATGGACTTAGTAGGATACAATTAAAGTCTTGATACTAGAGGAAGAGAAATCAACAATAAGCCAACTGAGCTTCAAAACCACCCTCAGGAGTGGTGTGGCCGAAGGCAGGGATGTGTTGGTTGTTCTAAATCTCCTGTAGCTCCTGCTCCATCCTCCAGCACCATCCCCAGTGTTCCCACCTCCACACACCACACAGTCCTCAAGAAAACCCTTTTCTTGGCTGCCTTCTGTGGTTCGAATCATATCCTATTGGTATCCCCAATAGAACTATTACATTCTGATAGAACGGCCACTGCAGACATAAAATGAAAAGAGATCAGCTCTGAAAAAAAAATGTAGATAGCCTTCTGGGTAGCATTTACTTTGACCTAACCACCTTGGTTATAAACTTATTTTGTTTAATCAGCTGGTCCAGGACATTATTCTCTAGAATCCTATATCCTGCTGACATCCATGATCATGGGGTCATAGGGTGGAAGTCATCAGAAAATACATACATACATACATACATGCATACATACATACATACATAAATCGATCCTCCTGTTTGCCAAGAAAATTCTGCAATGGAAGAAGGAGAGGCCATTTCATTGATAAAGTGCCACGATTTAAAATTCCCTGTTCAGCTCTTTGTGAATGATGATAGTAAATGCTGTCAATGTCAAGCAACCCCCAGGGTCCTTCTCCAGGAAGCATCCACCTGAGAGATAGGGTCTCTCGCTTGCCTAGAACTCAAGTAGGCTAATCTAGCTAGCCAGAAGCCCCAGGGATCTGCCTGTCTTCAACTCCTCTCCTCAGTGCTGGGAGGACTAGCACACACCATTATGCCTGGCTTTTTAACATGGCGGATAGGGGTCGAACTCTGGTCCTGATGCTTGTGTCATAAGCACGTTAGTGGCTAAAATATCTCCCTTAGTCCATTCATTTGTTTGGTTTTTTTTTATTATAAGTTTTTCAGAATAGAACACTTCTATTTAGAATCATCCTTTAGTGAGCCCTTACTTCTCAGTGTATTCACCACATTTACTGTTTACTGTGCTTCCTCTCGGAATTCCCTTTTCCTCGGCATTCAGCGTGCTAGCGTGTGCTGTTGCCAAGAGGTTTTATGCTACTATCATTTGCTGCTGCTATCTGTGTGCTCTTCTTTAGTGACATAATACTGAAAAGCTGGCCGTGCAACAAGTTAGCATATAAGCTGAGAAACTTCTTTGGACAGCAACTTATTAAAATATCTAGTGTTTTTAAATTAAATTTTTATCAGGACACACATAAGCCTTTTAATACACAGAACAAGAGTTGTGTCATCATAGATAGAATGCTATTTCCTCAATAAAATATCCCATCTCAATTCCCAATCCAAAAGCACATAAACATGAATATGACCTTGGCAAGTGTCTTCAATCGGAACTGACTTCTCCATATTAGATTACATTCCAAAAAGAAGCTGCCAATCACCAAATGCACTTGGGATTTTTATTAACACTAGAGCAATTGTCTTTATATTTAAAGAAGCTTAAAAAACAAAACTCTTTCCATATGGCAAAATCTTAAACTTAAATTCTATTTAGTTAACCTAATGCTGAAAACCAGTGGAACTGGCAGCAAAGCATCATGAAATTTTTGCAATGTCATTAAATCACAATTAGGCTTCAAATATAGTCTTAAGTCTATAAACCTCCCATCAAGAAAACGTAGCCATTAAACATATACTTACACAGGCTTGGCAGACATTCAGTCAAAGTGAGTGTGTCGAAATGCTTGATAAGCAAAACACTAAATCAAGGCAACTCACTTCCTTCGCTGAAGTCAAAGTCTCGGAGGACATAACTTAATATCATGTTATTCTCAATATAGTAGTTACTAAGATGAAAACCAAATGTCATCACTAGACTTATCTTGTTGAAGTCATTGTACCCTGTGCCTCAAGGACCAGCTCCATCATGCTGGGTCCATTTCAACCAGGGAGCTGCACTGGGAGCTGCTAAGATTTGGAATGACATATGTTCATGCTCACCATGGCTGTCAGTGTGAGTCCCACCGCATTCTGTCCCCAGATACACTAACCTATTTGCATTTCAGGCACAAAATAGAACAAGTTCTCACAAAGTTCTTTCTCGACATTCTGACTCTCCTGTCTCAGAGACCTCACCCCAACTTCTTACCTTCTGCATTTCAGGACTTGAGTTAGCTTTGTGGATTTCTTCACTTCCCATCCATCATGCCAGACTCTTGGATATTCTGGCTCCCCTCAGCTCTCTAATAGAACACTGAATTATAACGTCTAGTTAGTAGTCAACTCTCTCCTCTTACAATAATAGACTTTGAGACTGGGCCTTCCTACTTTCTCTACCTCCTGTAATAAGTGTAGCTCAATATATATCTGACAGATAAGTCTGGAAGTGCTTCTGCTTCTAAACACCCAGGGACTGACAGACTCCGATGAGCCTTGGGTATTAAGGCAATCCTCCCTTCTCTAGCCATGCTGTACCAATAGACACGACAGTAACATGACATCTAATATGTCAGCTGTCTTCTGTGTCTCGGGCTCCAGTTGTGTGGGGACAGCTCCTAGTTCCCATCCTGTTCCCTGTTCGATGTAGGCTTCTTTCTATGTTCTGTCCTCTACTCTCTGACTCTACACAGCAAATGGAAATTCTCGCTTAGGGCATCAATTCCTGCTGAAATTTCATTGGAAAAGGAGCACTGGGATACAGCCTATGCCAAGGGCATGTCTACCCCTGAGCTAGTTTCTCAAGTTCTCAGTTACACTCAGTACCAGTTTGTTCCCCTTCTCTGACAAAATACATACATACATGCATACATATATACATAAGCACATACATATATAGTACATACATGTATACATGCAAATACATGCATACATTGGTACATACATATTAGTACATACATGTATACAAACAAATATATGCATATATATAATACATACATGTATACATACAAATACATACATAGGTGCATACGTATATAGTACTCGCATGTACACATACAGATATGTACATACATGCATACATACATATTTATATGTATCTTATGAGCATTGTTAGCTTATGCCTACTTTACCTTTCTGTCAGTAGCTTTTTTAGCAGACAAGAATGGGGCGACAGTGAGCTGAACTCAAAAGAAGAAAATGGAAAGCCCATAGTAAAAACATGCAGAGATGGTCACTGGCTTTCTTTGAATCAGCTTCAGCATCTGACTACAATGTGAGACAAATCTGGTTTTATCAAAAAACCAAGCTTCTCTTCCTCAGAGGCATTCATTCTACAGATGTGTCTAAGCCAATATGTCTACTATGTTGGGAAATACATACTGAGAACAGGTTTTTGTGCTCCCTCATACAGTTGCCTTAAAATAACTAATACTGACCTAGAGATGGCTCAGTGGGTAAGAGCATTGCTGCACATGCCTGAGGACCTGAGTTCAAATCCCCTAGCACCCAGAAAGAAAGCCATGTGCATAAACAGGATTACCAAGGCTACCACTCTATCTATCTGTATGTTCAGAGAGACCCTGTCTCAAAGGGAAAAGGTAGAAAATGGAAAAGCAGGACACCCAGTGTCCTCTTTTGGCCTTCAAGCCCCTACTTACATTTGCATATATACCACACATGTTCACACTTCTCCATTGCTGAAGGCAGCACACACTAAATGAATGGAGAGGTCAGGCTAGTGAGAGAATCTTCACCCCTGCATTCAAGTGTTTTTGGTATGGGAATGTACTCTGCACACTACAATGGCAAAAACAAAAACAGCAATCCAGATACAACCCCTTAGATCTACAATGCTGATGATATTCCTGCAAAATGTGCTAAGGTAATGATGGCACAAACATTATGGGCAAAACCAATGAATATCTGATTTGATTTAAGGCCCACTCCGTGAAATGGAGCTTTTATCCGACACTAGGTGACCTAGAACCTGAGACTAGATAGCCCAAGACCTAGAGGAAAACTAAATACTACTTGTCTTAAAAAAAATTAGTTGTCTTAATTAGGGTTTCTATTGCTGTGGTGAAACACCATAACCAAAAAGCAAGTGGTGGGGGGAAGGGCTATTTGATGTACATTTCCACATTGCTGTTCATCATTAAAGGAAATCAGGACAGGAACTCACACAGGGCATTAACCTAGAAGCAGGAGCTGATGCAGAGGCCATGGAGGGTGCTGCTGACTGTCTTCCCCGCATGCTCAGCCTGCTTTCCTATAGAATCCATGATGGGCCCTCCACCATTGATCACTAACTGAGAAAATGCCTTACAACTGGATCTCATGGGGGCATTTCCTCAACTAAGGTTCCTTCCTCTCTGATGACTCTAGTTTGTGCAAGCTGAAACACAAAACCAGCCAGTCCAACTGACTCCTTGTCAACTTGACACACAAACACATCACTATGAAGTCACAACCCTTCCTTATTTATTCCCGAGATCTCACATTAAAAATAAAAAATAATTTTAAAAGTCCCACAGTCTTTACAAATTCAAACACATTTAAATTTTAGTCTCTTTAAAATATCCAATCTCTTTTAAGAGCCAAAGTCTTATAAAATAAAGTCTCTTAACCATGGGCTCCAGTAAAATGCTTTCTTCAAAAAGGAAAAAAATCAGGACATGGTCACAATCGAAGCAAAGCAAAACCAAGCTCCAGTCATCCATTCAAGTGATCCACTCATGATTGTCCCAAGGGTCAATTCTCCAGCTCAGCCCTCTGCAGCACACAGCTTGTCTTCTAGGCTCCAGCTGGTTCTGCTCCCTGCTGCTGCTGCTATTCTTGGTACATGGTACTGGCATCTCCAAAGCTGGGGTCTTCTGCTGTAACTGGGCAGCACTTTCACCAATAGCCTCTCGTAGATTCTCTTTCTAGTGCCAAATGTCAAAGTCTTTTCGTGATCCCTTCAGTCCTGGGCCTTCAACGGCCACTGAGGCTGCACCTTCATCCATGGCCTCTCATGGCCTCTCACAGTGCCAAGTCTCAGCTGCTCTCCATTGTGGGGCAGTGGTCTGTGGCAGGCAATCTGACACCCGGTTGAGCAAAGGCTGAAAATTCTGGGAGACCCCGTGAAATATTCACGAGGGACCAGATTATATTTTTAGTCAACACTCCCGGAAGACTCTTGTAAAATCAGTGAGAGTTCTCACAACTCCTGTATATAGAGAGGCCTGCCATGTGAGATTTGTCACGTAGAAAGCAGCCTTGACCGCTCCCATAGGCAAATGTGGCACTAGAGAGGACCCAGACATGGCCAATAGAAAGTATCGATTGCTGGTTTCCACCTGTGGGTGGAGACCTCTACATGGGCCACCAGGAGTCCATAGCCAAAGAGCTCCGGAGAAAGTTACCCTCCCAGGAGCTTGGAAGCTGTGAGTGGGGTTAAGGGGAGCAAGACTTCTCACCCAGACCTGCCCGGATCCGCCAGGATCCAGGGCCTGAGAACCCGGGGCCAGGAAACCTCAGAACCTTCCAGTTTCATCTGTAGGTGGAGACCTCTGCCTGGGCCACCAGGGGCCTGTGCCTGGGGACCTAAGCCTGGGCCACAAGGCTCCAGGAGAAAGCGGGTATTCCAGGAGTGAGGACACACCTTTGAGCACAGGCAAAACCACCAATTCTGTTCAAACTCACTGGATCAAGAGGAACCCTTGCAGAGCCATCAGGGCATAGGAACCAAGGGACAGCTGGGGACAAGATCCTTCTGATTTCTTTCTGCACCCCAGAGCAGACCCTGTGCCACAGCTCTCAAAACCCAAATACCTCTCAGAGAGAGCTGGGCTTCAAGGAGTACTGACACAGAGGCCTGTAGAAGGGGCAAGCCACAACCAGACAGAGTAAGATCAGCTAACATCAGAGTTAACAAGATGGCAAAAGGCAAGGGTAAGAACATAAAGAACAGAAACCAAGAGTATTCGGCACCATCAGAACCCAGCTCTCCCACCACAGCAAGCCCTGGATACCCCAACACACCAGAAAAGCAAGACTCAGATTTAAAATCATTTCTCATGATGATGATAGAAGACGTGAAGAAAGAAATGAATAACACCCTTAAAGAAATACAAGAGAACAGAGATAAACAACTAGAAGCCTTTCAAGAGGAAATACAAAAAT
>CM052715.1:52754570-52769071 GCA_028551405.1 Uromys caudimaculatus
CCAGTCTGTCAGTCTATGTCTTTTTATTGGGGAACTGAGTTCATTGATGTTAAGAGATATTAAGGAATAGTGATTGTTGTTTCCTGTTATTTTCGATGTTACTTTTAGGTTTGTGTGGCTATCTTCTTTTCAGTTTGTTGAAAGATTACTTTCTTGCGTTTCCTAGGGTGTGGTTTCCCTCCCTGAGTTCACATTTACCATCTATTATCCTTTGTAGGGCTAGGTTTGTGGAAACATATTGTGTAAATTTGGTTTTGTCATAGAATATTTTGGTTTCACCATCTATGTTAATTGACAGTTTTGCTGGGTATAGCAGCCTGGGCTGGCAGTTGTGTTCTCTTAGGGTCTATATGAGTTCTGCCCAGGATCTTCTAGCTTTCATAGTCTCTGGTGAGAAGTCTGGTGTAATTCTCATAGGTCTGCCTTTATATGGTTTATATAGGTTACTTGACCTTTTTCCCTTACTGCTTTTAATATTCTTTCCTTGTTTTGTGTATTTGGTGTTTTCACTATAATGTGACGGGACCAGAATTTCTTTTCTGGTCCAATCTATTTGGAGTTCTGTAAGCTTCTTGTATATTTATGTTCATCTCTTTCCTTAAGTTAGGGAAGTTTTCTTCTATGATTTTGTTGAAGATATTTACTAGTCCTTTAAGTTGGGAATCTTCACTATCTTCGATACCTATTATCCTTAGGTTCTGTCTTCTCATTGTGTCCTGGATTTCATGGATGTTTTGGGTTAGGAGCTTTTTGCATTTTGTATGTTCTTTTACTGCTGTGTCAATGTTGTCTATGGTATCTTCTGCTCCTGAGATTCTGTCTTCTATCTCTTGAGTATTATGTTGGTTGTGCTTGCATCTATGACTTCTGATCTCTTTCCTAGGTTTTCTAACTCCAGGGTTTTCTCTTTTTGTGATTTCTTTATTGTTTCTATTTTTAGCTTCTGGATAGTTTTGTTCATTTCCTTTGTCTGTTTGATTGTGTTTTCCTGTAATTCTTTAATGGATTTCTGTGTTTCTTCTTTAAGGGCTTCTAGTTCTTTACCTCTGTTCTCTTGTGTTTCTTTAAGGGTGTTAATTTCTTTCTTGAAGTCTTCTATCATCATCATGAGAATTGATTTTAAATCTGAGTCTTGCTTTTCTGGTGTGTTGGGGTATCCAGGGCTTGCTGTGGTGGGAGAGCTGGGTTCTGATGTTGCCAAGTGGCCTTGGTTTATGTTCCTTATGTTCTTGCCCTTGCCTTTTGCCAACTTCTTAACTCTGATGTTAGCTGGTCTTACTCTGTCTGGTTGTGGCTTATCCCTCCTGCAGGCCTCTATATCAATACTCCTTGAAGACCAGCTCTCTCTGAGAGGTGTTTGGGTTTGGAGAGCTGTGGCACAGGGTCAGCTCTGGGGTGCAGACAGAAACCAGAGTATCTTGTCCCCAGGTGTCCCTTGGTTCCTGTGTCCTGATGGCTCTACAAGGGTCCCTCTTTATCTAGTGAGTTTGAACAGAAGTGGTGGTTTTGCCTATGCTCGAAGGTGTATGAGCACTCCTGGGATACCAGCTCTCTCCTGGAGCCCTGTGGCCCAGACTTAGGTCCCCAGGTCTTGGTGAGCAGTGGTGCTCGTCTGAACCCCACTCACGGCTTTTCCAGGCTCCTGGGAGAGTAGCTTTCTCCCGGCGCTAATTCGCTATGGAGCCCTATGGCCCAAGCTGAGGTCCCCAGCCACAGATGGAAACTGGAAGTTTCCTGTCCCTCAGTCTCTGTGGCCCGTGGGTTCCGGACAGGTCCCAGTGAGCAGTGATGCTTGTCTTGTCCCCACTCACGGCTTTTCCACGCTCCTGGGAGAGTAACTTTCTCCCGGTGCTGTTTGGTCAATACATAACACTTCTAATCTCAAAGCATCTCACCATTGCCTCTGATTCTTCTGTCAGAAGACAGAAGGGGTATGATTTTCACAGACAAGTAAACCATGGGTTGTGTCTTAGTCAGGATTTCTATTCCTGCACAAACATCATGACCAAGAAGCAAGTTGTGGAGGAAAGGGTTTATTCAGCTTACACTTCCATGCTGCTGTTCATCACCAAAGGAAGTAAGGACTAGAATTCAAGCAGGTCAGGAAGCAGGAGCTGATACAGAGGCCATGGAGGGATGTTTCTTACTGGCTTGCTTCCCCTGGCTTGCTCAGCTTTCTCTCTTATAGAACCCAAGACTACCAGCCCAGAGATGGCACCACTGACAATGGGCCCTCCCCCCTTGATCGCTAATTGAGAAAATGCCTTACACCTGGATCTCATGGAGGCATTTCCTCAACTGAAGCTCCATTCTCTGTGATAACTCCAGTTTGTGTCAAGCTGACACACAAAACCAGCCAGTTCAGTTTGTTAACATGGCAAAAGACAACATGAGATCATGAGCTACAGAAGTGATCTCAGGAGAGAATAAATGCAATGAAGGTAAAAGCCATGGAGGAGCGTCCTTGAAGAACTGAAAGCCTTGGATCTGACTGTGCAGGCCACTGGATGTTAGTGAATAATGGAGCACGAGGCAACTCACTCTACAGTCTCTGGGGAAAATACAAAGTAAAATCATTTCATCACAAGAACGAACTCTGCTCTGGGGCCAGGCATTAAACACCACTCCCTAATGTACTCATCTCTTCTCCAATCCCAGTGGACTGTCTTTGTCTTTCAGTGACGACTTTTAGGGTTTTGGATGTGAGTCCATTTCCTTTATGCCTCCCAGCTGTATGCTTTAAGCATGTCTGTGCGTTGAGACCACACAGGAATGAGTCTCTCACCTGCTTAGTCATGTGCCAAAAGTCTTAGTCCATTTTTCATCTCCACGGTCTGTGCTCTAATTCAGAGTTATCTCTTCCTCATCCTGCTAGCACCACCTTCTACCGTGTCTCTCCACATCCATGTCAGCATGTCTGTCATCCTTCCTCCACCCTGAAGCTAATGTTTTCTAAATGTCTGAGAATTCCTCATTTACAACTCTCACTCCCGGTACAGTTGTAGATCTGTGAAGTGTCTAGCATGCTTGTGTTACCGTCCATCCCTTTGAAGTCATTGAGTCTCGCCTACTTCGAAAGGCTTAGCCCTAACTGCCATTCTGCTCTGGCAGTTAGGTGACTATTCTACATCTACTTTATTAACATCCAGAACTATGCCACTTCCATTTGTGTGACCAAAATGCATATTCACTGCTGCCCACAAACAGGTTTTTCAATCATACAAAAATGAAAGTTCAGTTTAGAATCTAATGTAATGAGTTTACAGTTTAATTGTGATCCAGATAAGCATTTTTGAGATTGGCTAAGGGGATAGTCAGAAATCAAACCTCAAAAACATATGTTTCCGATGAGTCTCGATAATTCCTATTTGGCTCGTGGATGTAGCTAAATGTATAATTAACTTTTCTAAAATTTAATTAATGAGGAACCCAATCAGATACATTTTAAAATAAGTTACTGAAACAAATATTTTTTTGTATATATAAAAAAAAAAAAGTATGTGTTGTAGAAAATATTTACTCAATTTGGGACCTCTACCCTACCTTTGGTCATTCAGTTCCCAGATAAAAGACACATAAATTTATTCTTTGGAACAAGCCTTAATCAGAACTAGAGCTGAGCAAATATCTACTCTCCATGCTATTAGAATCTACTTTCCTCTCAATAACCCTGAGTAATTACTTACTATGTTTCATCCGGGCTGCTCTTTACTCCAGTTGGCCAGTCCTCATGGCCACGCTTTCTTGACTCCTAACCGAAGGGGCTTTTCTTTTCTCTCAACCTTCTTTTCTTTTCCCAAGGCCAGGAACACCAAGCCCGACTATCTCAATTCTGCCCAGCTATGAGCTATAAGCATCTCTATTCATCAATCAGAAATAACTTGGAGACAAGGTCACATGGTGTCACTTGGGTTTGCGTGTAGACTCTCTCATCTCTGGAGCAACCAGGTCTTGTGGGCCTATACTTAGCACTATAATACATAGCAACAGACGAAACCTCAGCAAGTGTGTTTTCAAGGGATTTTTTAAAAAACAATTAAATTTAATCAAATTCATCCTGAGATGTGAGTACTGAAATGTAGAAAGCAAAATTTTCAAAGGAAAATGCCCTTTTGTGAAGATAATGAGAGACTCAGGCACCAAGCAGTGAGGTCTGTTGGAGATCTCTTCCCACTTGTGTGAGATATTAGTCTCCTGTTCTAGTTTGCTGGCTGCTGTTGTGATAAACACCATGAGGGAAAGCAACTTGATGGTGAACAGGGTTATCTGGCTTACAGGTTACGGTTCATCATTGATGGAAGCCAAGGCAAGGACTCAAGGTAGGAACTAGAGCCAAGAACATGGAAAAGTACTTCTTACTGGCTGGCTCTCCATGGCTTGCTCAGTTTACTTTCTTATACAACCCAGGGCCTCCTGCCCAGGGGTGGCACTGTCCACTGGGCCCTTCCACAGGAATCATTAATCAGGTAAAATGGCCTCTACAGGTCAATTGTATGAAAGCATGTCTCCACTGAGGTTCAATCTTTCAAGATGACCTGACAGAAAAAGCTAACCAAAATCCCTTCCTGTCATCTAGTTCAATATGCCAGTGCTCTTTCTGAATCCATGGATCATTGGGGGGGGGGGGGGAGATCCAGGGTCCTCATATTAGTTAGGTTTCTGTTGCTGCAATAAACACTGATCAAAACAACTTGGAGAGAAAAGGTTTTATTTGGTTTACATATTCTGGGTCACAGTCTACCCATCATCAAGGAAAGCTAAGGCAGGAACTCAGAAGTAGCAAACTGGAGGCAGGAACTGAAGCAGAAGCCATGGAGAAATGCAGCTTACTGTCTTGTTTCTCCTGGCTTGCTCAGGCTGATTTCTTCCACAACCTGTGACCACCAGCACAGAGGTGGCACTTCCCACAGTGGGCTGTGGCCTTCCACAGCAATTACAAATCAAGAAGAGGCCCCCACACAATTGCCCTTAGGCCAATCAGATGGGGACACATTCTCCTCAACTGAGGTTCCGTCTTCTCAGAAGATCCTAGCTTGTGTGAAGTTGACAAAAAACTAATCACACCATCCCTTATGTAACTAAGGACTGGGGCCTGATTCCATGACTCAATGCTCCTAAAAGCCCAGTGGCTTGATTGGTCTCTGTGTAGCTGGGCCTGGCTCTCTTGAACGAATTTGGACGCTGCCTTTGGCTCTACTCCACGAAACTATGAATGGGATATCCATGACCAGTGCTTCATGTAGTTTTTCTATCTGTTATTTTCAGTTATGTAAAAGCCATCATCCCAGCAATTGTGGTTTTTCTCTCTAGCATACTCTTTTCAATATATTTGTTCACTCACTGCTTCTGGATCTGCTCATTGGCTAGCCACTGGAACTCAGTAGCCAGCCAGTCAAGTCAAGCAGTAAGCCCCAGGTTCAGTGAGAGATCTGACTCAAGACATTGAAGATGAGGATGGCACCCAAGAGACTAATGAGCTGGCTCTGTGGTTAAGAATGCTTGCTGCTCTTCCTGGGAGAGTTTGATTCCCAGCACCCACATTCGGTAGATAGTAACTCCATCTCAAAGGGATCCGATGTCATCATCTGGCCTCCATGGCTACCCCCCCACACACACACACTCCCAGCACTGAGGGAAAAAGTCTAAGTGTGTTTTTCTTGTTGGAATACTATCAAACTCACACAAAATAGCACCGTTAATGAAAGCAACTTCTGGTGATGAAAATTGAATCCAGGGTCTCATACATGCTTAGCACACATTCAGCTACGGAGCTACACTCCCTTAATCATACGCAATCGACATTTTAACAACTGTGTTTCACCTACTCTTACATTCTTTTTCAAAAACACTTAGTAGCCAGGTGTAGCGGCACACACCTTTAATCCCACCCTCAGGAAGCAGAGGCAGGTGATCTCTGTGAACTACACGCCAGCTTGAACCAGAATGAGATCTAGGACAGCCAGGGCTACACTGAGAAACCCTGTCTCGGTTTTCATGTACAGATTGTTTCTGCTAACATCCATTAGGGGGGGTTAAATAGAGGACGTCTCTAGATAAACTGAAGACGGGCTGAGAGAGGAGCCTTGGAGACTTATTGCTGTGGATTGTTCCTTTAGGCAGAGGCCTTGATGGAATACACTCTGATTAGATATTTCTAATGAAAACATGAAAGATAAACTACTTTCCCATCTCTGCAGGGCCTCCTTCAAACAGCCTGCCCTGCCCCTGCTGAGCCAGGACAGTATGTGCCATACAACTGCATGACAAATTGGAAATGGTGACATTTTCCTTTTAATTGAAATCAAGAAGAAAGCATTCCTCTGGGGAACAAGAAAGTAAGGTTGGCGTTTGACAGAAATGAAAAGGAGAGGGACAGGAACAGTCTTGTCTGTTGGAAAGTTGTCCTCTGTGGAGAGGCCAGGCCTCCCGTCTGAATGTCAGATTCTCTTCCGGATTTTGTTAGATAGGAAGGGTGCATCTGATGGGGGTGTCTTGTTGATGTGAGAGTGTGGTGCTGGAGCGGAGATGCTGGAGGTGCTGATGTCGCTTACCGTGAGAAAGAATTCACCTTGTTAACAACATACCTGTAAACAAAAGGCAGAAAATACCTCAGAAGATAAGATAAACTTATTGGGACAAAATTCTCACATTAGAACCAAATTTTTGTTGTTGAGTATTTGTTTATTTGTTTTTGTAACAGAACCTAGAGGGATAGAGAGTACTTTTAGGAGTTGAAATTTGGGTAAAAGTAGCATCCATGAAAATCAACCTTTGAATATCTGTCTATAGATTATAGAATATTTATAAGAATTTTAGTATTTAAGATTCCAAGCTGCATTCTAAAAATAATTTCATCCAGTTGGAAACAAGATTTTTCTTCCCGTGAAAGACTTTGAGTTTAAGAATCCACAATTTTAATTAAAATACTTATGTCTATGTCAAAACTCCTTAATTTGTACTATTTTGCACAAAAAGAAAAAAACCACTGCTTTTCCTCTTGCTTCATCTCATGACTTTGTTCTTGGAAGACGGTCATGAGGAACTACGAAGGCTTCATGTTTGATGCTGAGGAGGTCCCACGCTAGTACAGAGAGGCACTTCAGATAAATGAGAGTATGATACGGTATTGACTCTAATCAGGAGAGGGACAATCAAGGGCTTGAGTGATACGTGAGACAAGGGTCACCAGAGAATAGCTACAGGGTGGAAGAGTTGGCCGGCTTGATTTTAGAATGTGGAAACTCAGACAGGTTTCTGACCTCAATACCACATACTGTTTTGATCAATTTGTTTGACTCTGTTCACAAGCTGAGTGAATGGGAGGAAAGTCGGAGCACTCAGTAAGAGGGAGGGGTATGGAATAAAGAGTGTCATTCGCTTCTTTTTAATTGGAGTCTCTCCAAAGCCTCCTTCCTGGTGGCCTTGATTGCTATTTTGGGCTAGCTCAGACATTTCTGCTTGTGAGAACTGAACAGGGATGAGAATGTAGCTCAGTTAGTGGAGTGTTTTATCTAGCATGTACCAGACCCTGGGTTAGAGCCATGGCACCGCATCATCCAGACATAATCCCAACATCTGTGAAGTATAGGCAGAGAAATCAGGAGTTCAAGATCATCCCCATCTACAAAAAGAGTTCTTTTTTTTTAATTAATTAATTTATTTATTTTTGATACTTTATTTACATTTCCAATGTTTCCCCTTTTCTAGGTCTCCTCTTTGGAGACCCCCCTCCCCTACCCCTCCCCGCCTCTATGAGGGAATTCCACCTCCCACCCACCCGCCCACCCATTCCCATATTCCCACCTTGACATTCCCCTTTACTGGGGCCACTAACACCCTCAGGCCCAAGGTTCAAAGCCAGCTTGGCTAAATATAACTGATCTAAAATAAACAAAAAATAAACAAACAGAAATAATTGATCAGAAGAGTACACAGGATGTCTAAAGGACCAAAGGTGTGTGCTCATAACCTCCTAGAGCATTTAAATTGATCTTGACCTCTTGACCTCTAGAAGGACAGACCAGAAGGTGTGCCCAGAGGGAAGAAGGCAGCCCCGGACCCAGACAGTAAGACTATTTATTTCTTGAGTCAAGCAGGTTCTCCATCCTATGGCATAGACCACTGATCTCTGCAAATTACTCAGTCGGCTACAGCTCTTGTAAATATAGCCTAAAGAGTTTTAAAGAAATCCATAGTGAAAATTAACTTCAAAATTGATAAAATTTATGACAAAAACAATGAGTATCCACAAGTAAAAGACAAAATCTCCTTCACTTCCGGTTCTACCTGGTACTACACTACCATGTTGTAAAATTAATATCTAAGTTGCCTAACGGAAAGAAACAACAAATCCCATGAGTAGCTCAAATAAAAAACATTGATTATATGTGCCTCAAATTTAGCACAGTGAAAGAGAAATTCTCGTTTGAACTAAACTCTTTCTCTTCAGGTTAGTCTTTTTGAAAACCTGCTCTGAATGGATGCATGAAGTCTTCTAAATCTTGAAAGTCTTTCATGCTGAAGCAGTCCCAGCTTGGCAGCTCTGCAATAACCATCAAATATTAAAATACCATTAAAGAGCAACTGCTCAACTCATAGATTTAGCTGCAATACTCTGATTTGCACAAATGGGACTTTCCCAGCTAAATCCCCAATGCAATGTACTGAAAATGTAGCCCCAAGGACCCAAACAGACACAGTCAAAGAGATGATGAATTCACAAATAATCACTCTCTAAAAAAAAAAAATATGTAATTTCAATCATAAAATCATTGTAAAAATCAGATTTCCTAAAATTTAACAGCATCTGAATTTGCATTTGCATATTTGTGATATAATAAAACTCTTAGTTCTTTTGCAAGATAATTTGGGTGTCATCAAAATGTATATAAAGTTATTTTTTTAATGTGTCTCATTTATGAAGATAGCCTACTGCTTAATTCTAAGTACTTTTATGTATACTACTTTTGATGTTGCTGATATATGTCTAAAATAAAAACTGAATGTGGTGGTTCACACCCTTTTAAAGACAGCACCGCAGAGGCAGAGGCAGAGGCAGAGGCAGAGGCAGAGGCAGAGGCAGAGGCAGAGGCAGAGGCAGAGGCAGAGGCAGAGGCAGGCAGATCTCCACATGTTCAAGGCCAGCCTTGCTTACATAGCAAATTCCAGGCCAAACATGGCTATTAGAAGGAGATCCTGCTTCAAAAACCAATCAATCAATCAATCAGTAAACAAACAAACAAATAAATAAGGTAAAACACAGTAACTATTAATGTTGATAGCATGCTCACATGGTTATCTTCATTTTGCAAAAGAATTTCTCTGGAGAAATTCAGAAATGATGATGCACTGTCCTCACTTCATGATCGATATTTACTCATATTAGCCGTCAGAGAAGAAATTTAAGATTTTTGAAAAGACGTTTTAAGATGTTGTTTGGATCTGATAAGACTGTGGGTGTTGATTATGTAGACAAATCAGTAAGACACACATTATGATGTAAAATTTAACTTGCTAAACTGGTACTTCAGGAGCTATAAAGTGAAGACCATGGACTTGAGCATCTCTCCTCTCTCCTTCTCCCTGCCTCCCTACCTCTGTGCACACGTGCATGTGTGTGCACTGGAGGGGGCGGATTGGAGGGCGGGGTCAAATGTCTTCTATGACCCCTCAGCGTCATCTTTTGAGACAGTGTCTCTAAGTGAATGTGGAGCTCACCGTGATGACGAAGCTAGCTCTAGGGACCTTTCTCCTGCCTTTGCTTATGCACAACTAGCGATTCAGACACACAGCAGCAAACACCCAGCTTCCCACATGAGTGCTGGGCATTAGAACTCTGGTCCACAGGCTTGGCTGGCAAGCACTCTACTGACAGAGCCATGCTCTCTGCTCTTGAGAATCTGCTATATCTGCCACCCCGCGATTTTCTTTTATGACAGCTCATCTGGATGGCAATGTACCAGATTAGATTTTCCCATTTCCCCTCACTATGGCTTTACCTCTCTTCCACCCAACAGACACACATAATCTAAGAAAGGAAAACGCAGACCTTTACATAAAGCTCAAGTAGAAAGGAGCTTACAGAATTCTGTGAAATTTCTACCAGTTGATGTCAATATGAGATGAAATTAAAGGTAACCTAGAGAGAAATAACTGTCTGACGGATAAAATACTGGATGGGCAATCTTAGGATATACTGGGTGGGACATGCTAACTGCAATATGCCAGCCACCTCAGACAAAGATTCCATGACTCTGCTTATAGGACAATTCTAAAATGTTGAGCTCATGGGAGCAGAAAGTAGAATGGAATTCTATGGCCTGGAGAAAGGTGGGAATGAGGAGTTGGTGTGTAATAATTATAACACTGCAGTCATGTAAGGCAAGTTCTGGGGATTTGCCATGCAGCATTACACCTTTAGTTAATGACTGAGTAGTTGATGATAACATTTTTTTTTTTAATGAGAGGGTAGATAATAGAATAAAATAAACAGCATCAAGGGGGAAAAAAAAAACCCTAAAAACTACTGTCTGTCATGAACACAGCTATAAAAATTCTAGGCAAAATTTAACTGAATATCAAATCCAACAACATATAAAATGCATAATATGTAACAAGCACCTAAGGATTATTCCAGGAAGGATGTTTTAACGTCACCATAATTCTTCACATTTATGACAGTTACTCACGGGTGTCAAGCTGACAAGATCTAGAATCACCACGGAAACAAGCCTCATGTCACGTCGGTGGTAGATTATCTAGATTAGGTCAATTGTGGTGAGATGAACCATCATAAACACCAGCAGTATCAACCCTTGGTCTAGGGTTCCAAATTGCACAAAAGAAGAGCGTTAACTGACTAAGGGGCTTTATCTGCTGCTGTTCCCTGACTCCACAAAGATGTCACCAGCCATCTCAGGCCTCTGCCTCAGTGACTTCCCTACCACAGTAGAGTGTCCCCTGGAACTATGAGCCAACAGTTAAGGTGTCAGTTCAACCACACTGCCCTATAGAAGCAACAGAATGCCATGAAACCTTAGTAGGCTGCTTTTGCAGACACTGAAAAGGTATTTCTAAGGTTCAGTATGTAGCTCTTGAGGTACTAACTATAGGACAGACAAAGTTATCCCCAGGTTGCCTATACATAATCGGAAGAAAACTCACTTTCCACAAAGGTGAAGGGCCATTCCATGTAGAAATGGCTGGTAGGCTTTGCTGTAACAATGTGGACACAACTGGATTTCCACATGGAAAAAATAACTTGGAGGTATACCTGGTTAAAAAAGAAGAAGAATTCAAAGTGGGTCTGAAATGAAAAGCTAACTATGATTAAATGAACATTCTAAATTTATAGACTTCTAGGAGGCAAAAAGTGGGTTGTAAAAAGATATTTTAGCTATTATACCAAACGCATGATCTAAAAAAGAAGAAATTTATATAGCATACTTCTTCCAAATTACAGGCTTCTTTACATGAAGGACATAGAAACTAAAATAGCAAGCCATAGACTGAGAGAAAAATATGTCCAGATCGTAATCATGATAAATTAATTGTATCCAGAATATATGGTATGCTCCTAAAACTCAAATATTAAAAAAACTCACAAATTTTAAAACTAACTAGATTTGAACAAATACCTCCCCAATGAAATTACGTTGATGCCAAAAATTCATATAAAATAAGATCAAAAATATTAGTAAGGAAATGCAATTAACACTACAACGGGAAATTACTATCCATATATTAGCAGTGAATAAAATGAAAATATCTTTAGTACTGTTGAGAGAGGCATGAGGGGGTTGGGATGCTCAGTGCTTCCAAACATACTGCGGGAATCAGATGCAAGCATGAAACGGAGCAACCATCTTGGAAAATAGTGGGATATTTGTTAAAACTTAGTTTCTTTTCCTGCTGTGATAAAACAACAACAACAACAACAAAAAAAAAAAAAAAAAAAAAAACTCTGAGAAAGCAACTGAAGGTCGAGAAAGTGTTCGTTCTGACTTTCTTTCCAAGGGTATGATCCATCACAGCTGGGAGTCAAGATGGCCGGACATTGATGTAGATGGGCTCATAGCATCTGCAACCAGGAAGCAGAGAGAGGTGAAAGTAGAGTCTGCTTGGCTTCCTTTCTCTCTTTACACTGTCCAGGATCGGTGTCACCACCTCCTGAGGTGTTTTCATTTCAATTAATGAAATCAAGATAATGCCCCAGCGATATGCCCAGAGGTCTATCTCCCTGGTGATTCTAGATTCTTTCAAGTTGACAATTAACAGGCACAGAAACTAAAAAACAGCTGACTGGTAACTATTCCTATTACAACCAGACATTTCCCAAGAGCAATAAAAGTATGTTTCTTTTTTTAAAGATTTGGTGTGTGTGTGTGTATGTGTGTGTGTGTGTGTGTGTGTGTGTGTGTGTGTGTGTGTGTGTGTTCAGTTGCCCTTGGAGGTCCTTGGGTGTTATGATCTAAGCAACGGACACCATAAAGTCACACAATGTGACAGATCTCAAGTGGGAGGTTCACTGGGGAGAGGGGTGTATAGAGGCTGCTTCTGTGTGAGGATAGAAAGAAAAGGCGAATGGGGAGAGGAAACGGCCTTTTATAAGGGGGTATAGCACATACGCATGCTCAGTGGGAAGATGTGTGGCTTGTGAGACTGACTCCTGGCAACAGTGGGAATGAGTCGCATCTTGACAGCTTGTGATGACATATCCTGCTGTCGTTGGGTCCCTGGGGCAGGCGATGGAGATGCCTGATTGTTAATATTGAGTCCTCCCAATACGTGCTCTGGGAATGAAACTCAGGTCCTCTATAAGAGCATGACTCCCTCCTGATCCCCGAGTCAGCCCTCTAGCCCTGAATGTATATTGCTACTCAAACACTTGTCACGAATGTTTATAGCAATTTTATTCCTAATGGTCCCAAACTGGAAACAACTCAGATGACCATTCAAAGGAAAATAGAAAAACAAATATTGGTATACATCTGTATTTTTCAGCATATAATGAACAAACTGTTAAAACATGAAATAACATGGATGAATCATAAAGTAACTATGCTGAACCAAAGAAGCTAGATCAAAAATGAAGACTATATAATGTTATGCCTGTGTTGTATGCAATCCCAGGTCACACAAACTATAGGGACAGAAAATGGACTTCTGGTTGCCTGGGGATGGAGGTAGGAGATGGGGGGACTGGGAAGGAGGAATAGCATGGGGGGCATGGGGCATGATAGGTGGTACATGCTTGCTGGAGGGAATACACCCTCAGAGTACAGCCAGGCCTACTTGCAGTTGACTCTCTCTGCTTCATACTTATATTTGAAGATGAACGCTCGTCTTCCCACTCCTGTTGCCATGCCTACCACTCGCTGCGTGCTTTTCCAACAGGGTGGACTCTTCTAAGTTGCCTTGGTCTTGGTATTTTATAACAGCAACATAAAGGTACCTAATATAGGGTCCAAGCATAGGGCTTCCTTTAATGGTTGCTGTGACTGTCCATGGTAGTCCTGAAAGAATGCACTAGGGTTAGATGTGAGACAGTAGCCACTGCTCTCAAAAATCTCAGTCCCCACTCCCAAAGTTTTTCCTACAGACCAGACTAACTCACATAGAGCTCTGCAATATTTGAAATTGACTTGAGTGTCGGGAATCTTGGAAGATTTTCTGGGGCTGACCGTGCTACCATTATCATGGATCAGTTAGTTGCTTGGGTACCCACCATATTGGAAGGATTGTTGCATTCTAAAGCTTGGTAGACAGTCCTCAGTCCTCATTGTTTATAATTCCAGCACAGATAAAATATTGCTGAAACTACAGTGCATGACACATGTAAAAAAGAAATAAAACCAAAAAAATCAAAACAGAGCTGTCTTGAAATAATACCCTGTTCTCCAAGAATCGTCCCTCTTTGATGTCTAAGGTTACCCTGCTAGCCTCTGCTATGTGTATCTTTTCCACCTTGATGGATACTTCTCTGTTGGAGCTCTTTGAGTCAAGTTAATATACATGGTTTCTCCTATTACCTTCTGAATTTGGAAACAATGAAGAAACACACAGGAGTTAGACAGATGGTGGGAGAATATGGCTTTAGATTAGAATGAGCAGAGACACCAGCCCCATCACAGATGGAGGTGGACAGTGCAGGTCTGCTCCAAGCTGAGCTCATGAATGAGCAGAGCAGATTGTTGACTTCCTGTGGTATCTACCAAAGAAAAGATTATCCAGGGAGCCACTGAGCATGCTCAGTAATGTCATTCAAACTCACCAAATGAGTCCACCTACAAGAAAAAGACATGGCAAGAAAGCTTAGTTCCTAGTAGAAAATCCTCTGCATGCACAAGGCTAGAGAAATTGCTCTTCCACAGTCAGGATCTGCTCTTACATAAATGCATTTGTCCACATGTTATCAAGATGCCAAAGGTCTTTATAAATATCATCATATAGACCTACAGAAAGTACCTTTCCTGGTCTAAGTTTTATTCATTCATTCCAGT
>CM052715.1:52769171-52878951 GCA_028551405.1 Uromys caudimaculatus
ATATATATGGAAGTTACAATGTCATCATGATGCTTTGGGAAGCCTACCTAGGAAGGGAACATTAAAAGAAATGTGCCAGTGAAGAAGTGGGAAGAACCTAGCAGTAACTGGGGCAAACAAGATCTCCAAGCCCAGTAATGAGCAAACACAGGCTCTGGAACAGATTCCTGGCACGTGGGAAGGGAGCGGAGTGACCAGTGGGGCTGGTGCAGAATGAGTAAGGGAAATTTACACAGTACATCTCTCTGTAGGGTATTGTGAGTTTGTTGTATATCACTCCAGCCTCTTTCTGCTTGTGTTTTAAAGTTCATATTCTTTTACCTATTTCGCTATAGTAGCCCTTATAGAGCACACTGACTGCAACAAGCGCATGCGCACTTGTCTCAACTGCGTGAGCCGGCTGGGCCTTCCATCTTCAATCTCTCATTACACCTGCCTGAATTAATCTGCTGTGAAGCAAAAGCTATTCAGAAAGCAAGTTCCCTCCTTCCCTCCCTCCCTCTTTCCCCTCCCCCCCCATTGTGTGTATGAGTGTGTATGTGAGTGTGTGTCTGTGTATGTCAGTGTGTGTTTGTATCTGTGTGTATGTGCATGCATACACGCGCGCGCATGTGTGTGTGTGTGTGTGTGTGTGTGTGTGTGTGTGTGTGTGTAGGTGAAGGACATGCTGATACTATTACCACCAGAAATTATCGTGAAAACCTGCCTGTTTGGACCTTTTTCATCACGACTCTGGGTTTTCCCATTGGAACCAGTCTCAATTAGACTACAAGGCTAACAATGGGTATGTCCACTAGTACATAGCACAGCATATGGCTACTCTTTTCATCTGAGCTGCTGCAACAAATTACTACAGACTGTGGGTTAAACCATCAGCATTTATGCCTTACTGTTCTAGCAACTTGAAGGCCAATATGAAGGCTCTGGTTGGTCTAGTGCCTGACTTACAGATGAAAGCCTTCTTACTGGGATTCTCCTTTGGTAGAGAGTTCTTTGTGGTCCTTTTGACACAGGTACTCAATCAATTCATGAGAGCTCCATCCTTATGACCTTGCTACCATGGAGACTCCATAGTACTCACTGCTAACCCTCACACATGTGTACCCGGGATGCTCCATACCACGTTATTTGTTACTGAACTACAGATACTGACCAAAAGCTTATATGAGTTCTCAAAGAATCAGATACTTCTGCCATATTTTGAAAGATAACAAATATTTGGAAGGCAGGACAGGGTGAGTTGTCATTGTGTCTATAGCCCATAGCACAGTGATTTCATTGGTTAATATATCTTATAAAAATACATGTCAAGATAAGTCACAGAGCAGAATTTTGTGAAACTAAAAATATATGTATTCATCTCCTTTAAATTGTCTCAACTGACTTCTTCAACTGGAGAATATTCAACTCGATGACTTCCTTTAAAACATACTCAAGATTTACTTATCTCCAAGATAGATGTTGATCTGTGACAGCTGAAACCTTATATTGTGAAAACATCTCGGCACAATGCGAGATGGGTCTCATTTTGTGCTCGCATTGTGAACCTTTAAAACTACTGGGGCTGAGAGCCTAAGATGGCTGACACTCTAAGGTGACTATTTAATAAGTTGTATCTCTGCTGAGCCAAAGCCATCTGCCCCTCGGAATATCAGTATATCCAAATTTTCTATAAGGTTAGCAAGACAAAGAACAAGGATTTTGAGAATGTTCCTAAAGTGCTGAAATTAATATTATCTGTTTGTGGTCTACGAGTTTTGCTAACAACCCTGCTGATTTTCCATGAATGGGACAGAGAGAAAATGTGGTGGACCGCTTCCCTTGGTAGGTCAGCAGTGAAGGAGACAGATTGATAGTTTTGATCGGTGACTGTGGACTATTGCTGTTTGTTCACAGGTGTTGAGAAGCATCCCTTGAAGGATAAGCTGGGTTTGGAAGCAGGATTAGCACACTGGAGAGGTAACTGAGTCACAGACAGTCTATAGCTTCCAGGATAATTACACATGTGTGCAGCTGTTAACCCACATCCAAAAATAGTTGACTTTTTTTTTTTCTCTTTGAGTTCTTTTCTTAGGAATTAGCAAATTTTAGATTGTGGGGATTATCGTTACTGATAGGATGACTGTTTTGTGTCATCTACAACTTTTCCCTGGCTTGCCAGCGCTTCCATTGTGAGAAGACAGGGTTAGTACAGCCAGGAGATGAAACTCATGGTACCGGATGCTAAACAAAGTTATTTGACAAGCCTACAGTCAAGGCTCAAAGCAGTGATTCCACAGTCTTTACTCCTCGGGGAACAGAATTTTTCTGAGTTTTCTGTTGATCCCTAAGCGGTCCCTTCGGGGTTAAAGCTACTGAAGAAAATATTTTGAGTAAGAAAGTATTCATTATTATTGTCAGTGTATGATGGAGGGGCGTGTCACACCAAGAGCATATGCAAGTCAGAAGACAACTTTGGGGACCAGATTCAGCTTGTCAAGCATGCATGGGAAATGTTCTCACTAAGGCATTTCACAGGCTTTTTAATCTGCTGGCTTTGGACGGTAGGAAAATGGTTATTCACCATCATACACAATACTTTTCTTAAAATGTGTTGGAATTTTTCTCTTAAACTTCTGTATTCATTTCAATTGATCATCTGTCCTATCGATCCTCATGAAGAATACATTTTTATCCGACATTTTGTCAAGATACTAAAAGACAATAATAAAAAAAAATAATGCCTTCGTTAGTTTATAGGTTTCCTTGAAAGATGAGGATAAATTCTTGGGCCCCCTTGGAGTTAATTGCTTGCTTATTTGCTTGTTTTTAGAGAAGCTGAGGACAAAATAAAAGTCTTGGAAAGAGTGAATAGATATTAACTTAAATCGTATCGTATCCCCTAACCGTGAAGAATGGCACAGGGATGCCCACCTCTGCCCATTGTGACTCCAAGCCGTGGGTGTTGCTGAACATATGGTAAGTGATGCTGCCCACTGTTTCCCTCTCCTCTCCCTCTGAGATATGCAGAGGAGACTCCATCAGCATTTCTAGGGAGTGTAATATAATTATATAAACTTACTGAATTTTCATGTGAGGAAATGAATTAGATAGCTCTTTCCTAGCAATAGGAGTATATGTAAACAGTGTTATTGGGTATGTATTATGAATTAATTTAGCATAATTGTTATAGGAGATACGTTTTCTCTAGCATTTAATTGTCATCCATCTATGAAAAGGGCAAACATGATCGAATAAATCAGATTCTAATCAATATTGAATCTGATTTTTTGTTTATATCTAGCCTGCATGTTTTTTCCCTAGGAAAAAAATATTTACCCTAATTATGTTGTAAATATTACATGTTATTTGGAGTGAAAATTTTGCCTTTATTCCCCAAGCTTTAATCTATACAGACAATATTTATACACAGAATTGTTCTATCCTGTGTGCTTTAGAACATTTTTTTTGCATGATATAGCAGAATGATTATCTTGCAGTTCAATAAAATTATATCGAGAGCCTATTTTGTGTAAAGTCTTCCTTATGCAATGCAGATAGCTACAGGGAGAAGCACAAGAGGATTCTGCCTTTAGGGAGCACTTGGTCAAGTAGGATGCAGCCAGGAGCATCCATCAGGAAAAGCAGTGATGAGCAACATGGAGAGGCCCTGCACGTTTCCAACCCCTGTCTGGGACTGCTTTCACCTCAGGAATACTTGCTTCCTGCAGTGTACTTTAAATTGGAGATGGTCTCCTGCTTTAGGATGGTAAGACATGTTTTTCTCTAGACATAGGATGCCAAATATGTGTGCACCTGATTTCCCTTGACACTGACACCAGCCTTTTCCTAAATGGATTAGCCAGAGGCTGGGATGCAGCCTGCGGTTATGAAATGCAGCAATGTTAACTATTGGTTTATTGACGGTGCTGCGTGGTAAGTGGCTGCCCATTCCATCTTTTATAACTATTTTATGTTCTCTTTTAGAAATATATTTAGAAATGTATTGCAGGTTTAATAAATTCCATATTTCAGATTTATACAGAACTCCCAAAAGACAGCATAGGCTAAATAAAAATAGCAATACATCATTACTGCATTAAGTATTAGCTCATAATTTACAAAGTGAGTGTGGCTACATTAGACTTCGTTACAACTCTCCACATCAAGTGATCTTGATCCCTGTACATGCAGAGATGATGGCTGTAAGTGAGTCAGAGGGTTTGTTTACAGCAGGAGTCCCCAGCCAGGGTGATTTAGCCACAGCAAATTATACAGAGGCAGGTCTAGATGTCACGACTTGTGAGGTTGGGGAATACGGCTAGCATTTAGTGGCAAAGGGTCGGGGTATAACGGAATAACCTAGGTTGCACAGAACGGCCTCTGCCATGTGAGTTGCCTATCCCTAAAACGATGGTCTTTCCAAGGTTTCAAGCATGTATCCATGACCACAGTGTTGGCAAGATTTCAATCTGGCATTTTGCTCTCCATCCGGTATTTTTTTCTATGCCCCGAAGGGACAGCTTTCGACATGAATTGGATGTGGAAGTACAGCCTGTTTCGTTTTATGTTGTGTTCATTTTATTTCTTGTTTTCCTGAGCTACAGGGAAAAGGTGGAAATTATACCTTTAGTAGACAATGAAATGTTGCTATAGCATAAAATTGTTGCCAGTGGCTTTGGGAAGAATTTCAGCACAGCCCTCCTTCCTCTCGACTTCCGCCAAGTCTGTGATATCTGCAATTATACTTTAAGACAATAAAAGGTGATAAAATTGGGCCGTGCTTCCCAATCTTCAGGCTGAGTCAGACAACATCTAGAACCATGCAGGAGAGAGGGAAGGCAGGGATAAATGATTGATTAACATGTGTATGTATTCTCAATTATCGATGGTAATGGCCCATGGACAGAATGTGGATTTGCCAAGGCTGCTGATAATCCGAAGCCCATTTGTTATTGAGATTTAGAATACAGACCATTATTTTAAAAGGAAAGTCATTGATCTAATAATTACCTTAATTTTGAGGTAAGCTACTGCAGTGCTTACTTTTAATTCCCCATATACACTGCACTATGAGGCAGGAGCGGCATCCAAGAATATTCTAGTCAGGGGGGCATGCCAGGGAAGATGAAACATTAGAGCAGAAGAGGAAAGAGGCGGATGGGAAGGCTGCGGCACAGGCATAGGAGAGCCAAGGGGCAACTGAGTCAAGGACATGTTTAACAAAGTCCTAGTCAGAGCTTTGATTCTAGATACCAGCTCACTTCACGATTGTGTGCAGGACATTTTGTGTACCTCTGTTTCCTCAAATATAAAATGAGAGAATTTCTGTGTAATTGCTCAGTAGGATTATCTTGAGAACTAAATGCATTTAAGAATATCCCCAGATCATAGTATGACTATTTTTTTTTAATTATTAACACAATTACAGAAAATGCATGTGTAGTGACATAAACACATGATAGGTCATCTCATAAAGAAAAAAGAAAAGAAAAAAAAAACAATGATCACATTGGTCCATTTGTGTTTTAAAAATTTTAATACATAGATATATTAGTTATGTCTATAGATGGGGGAAAATCTGAATTCCTTTTTCTCACTGAGGAAAGTGTAGTTCTCAGCCCAGGAGCACGTAGGTGAAGAAGATCACTTCCTAACAGAATATAAGGAGTAGGAAGGAAGTTTGACTCCAGGAAAAGGTATTAAGTAGCTACATAGGAAACTAGCTTTGTATTTGAGGAAACTGAGGTACACAGAAATGGAGCATCAAAAAAGCCCTGGGTGTGACAAACAGGTCATGGGGGAAGAGGCAGGCAAATAAATGTGGAGATCTGTGAGGTAGCAAGAAGGTTGGGGTCTCACTCAACTCTGCTCTTCTTAGAGTATCATGAATAGATTGTTGTGGTGGCATGGTTGCATGATGTCAACAACCATACCTGTGGTGGCTCGATTTTGGTTGACCCATGGGGAGTGGCACTATTAGAGGTGTGGCATTACTGGAGGAAGTGTGGCCTTGTTGGAGGAAATGTGTCACTGGGGGTGGGCTTTGAGGTCTCTATACTCAAGTTCTGCTCAGAATGGAAAGAGATCCTCCTTCTGGCTGCCTTCTAATCAATATGTAGAACTCTCAGCTCTTTCTCCAATACCATGTTTCCCAGTGGGCTACACCATGGTGACAGTGGACTGTAAACCAGCCCCAATTCAATTTTTGCTTTATAAGAGTTGCCTTGGTTACAGCAATAAAACCCTAAGGCAGAACTGTGTCTCTTCACAGCAATAAAACCCTAAGACAGTACCCTCCAATGGTCCCACACAGGAAGGTTCCTAGAGGTTTAAAAGTATAAAAAGCTTCCCAGATGGCAAGGACTGTGCTCACTGGCCTAGTAGGACAGGAAGGGGTAATGGGTTGACCTTGTGTGGTCCAATGACCAAGGTTTGTAAGGTCTCAAATCCATTTGATCAGGCCTCCTTGACCCAGAGGTCATAGATGTCAAATGGATAATACTGGAGTCCATGTATGGGCAGATCTGTGCCCTCTGTGGAGATCCCACCAAGAACATCAATGTAGCTGTGGATAACATCACCAGACTACGTAAGGTCACCTGACAATCGTGACTCTAGGACAGTCTCAGAAATTCTGGTGGGCATCAATTGGCTTTACGAATCCTCTCTTATGAATAGCTGTTACCATGAAAAGATTTGAGCAGAGATATACAAACTGAAGACATATGACATCAGGAAATGATGAAGTCCACCTCTCTTTTAAAACTCTAGAAATTGCCAAATAGATGTAACAATATTGTTTTGAAATGGCGTGTGTGTGTGTGTGTGTGTGTGTGTGTGTGTGTGTGTGTGTGTGTTTATGTGTGTATTCCATGCTCAGGTCACCCTAAGTATGTCCCCAGAATTAACAACATCAGCATCACCCAGGACGCTTTTCAGTGCTTGGGTCATGCATCCAATGGTATTCTGGCAAACAATGAACTTCCAGCTATCTGATGAAAACCTTTTGAGTGTAGTGCTTGTTGATTTCAATGGTATCTATGTCCCCTGGCCAATTTTAAGGCATCTATATCTATTAAATATCACTGAACAAAACATTTGGTGGAGTGGGGCTGCACAATTGGTTCTCATGACTTAGAGCAAGCTGACTCTAACACACCATGGTATATATGGGTCCCTCTCTCTCCATATCCATGATCGAGGCCCAGCAGCGTGAGTTTTAGCAAGTTTAGACATTCCTGTAACACAAACCAAAGTTTGTGATGCACTAAGTTGCTGTGGGAGGCTCTAGCCTTCCAGACTCATTGTTAATACAAAAAAAGCTCCTGACCGAAGTCCTAAATTGCTATGTTCATTGGTTTTACTAACCTGAGAATATTCATGGAAACCATCTCTTTTGCGCACATCTGCCATAAGCAGTATCGTACTTACTGTGACTTAGCCACTCAATCAGGACTGCCCTTGACATTTCTATCATCTTGTTTTCTTTGCCAACACTCTTGCCTCAGGGCCTGGGAGAATAGTCTCTGACACAAAGTAGATGCTCGGAAACTATTTGCTGACTTTTTCTCATCAAGTAATTTTATCAGAGCATCTGAGAGCTGGTTCCCTCTTGTTTGTTTGTATTTGTCTTTGTTTGCTTGTTTCAACATAGGCAGGGCTCATGAAATGGGGTAGAATTTGAGGGAGACTTCTATGATATTCTGGCTTGGCATTCAATTACTGAGAGCCTCTTTTACCTCTGCCACTCAATTAGAGAGATGACCTTGGACAAGCTATAGCATTTGATTCTTGACATCCATGACTACAAATGGAGGTTTGGGTCCAAGTGCCCTTAAGGGTCTGATCTTTTTGCGAATCCAGGGAGGTCTCAGTATTACCTTTCTTTTCAGACTCATGAAGCCTGATCTTCAGGCATTCCACACTGAAATGATGTTTTACATTCTGTGGTAGCCGGACTTTGATGGCTCTAGCGAAATACTTGATGCAAACAATTTAAAGGGAGAGTAACTTATTTTGGCTCTAGCTTTCAGAGGTGTGTTTGTAGTCCTTAGTTCTATTGATGTTGGGTCCTTGGGGAACTAAAGCATCATGGCATAGAGGCATGTGATAGAGGGCCACTTCCCTCATGGCAGATAAGGGGCAGAGAGAAAGAAATATAAGAAGGGCCAGATATAGCCCAAACATCCCCAAAGGCAAGTCCCCGGTGACTCATCTCCTACTTTTCATTATCTCCTCAAAATGCCAACACATTATGTTCTATTAAGGAATTCATGCATTAATAAAGGAAGATCTCTCAAGACTCAAACATTTTCCCAAAAGCTATCATCTGAGCCCATAGGGGACATTCTCTATTCAAACCTGAGCATATTAAATAGGATTGTCATTTTCAAAGCACATCTCACCTGATTAAAAGGCATGTAGGGGCTGGAGAGATGGCTCAGTGGTTAGGAGCACTAACTTCTCTTCCAGAGGTCCTCAGTTCAATCTCAGCAACGACATGGTGGCTCACAACAGTCTGTCATGGGATCTGATGTCCTCTTCTGGTGTGTCTGAAGAGAGCTACAGTGTACTCACATGCATAAAATAAATAAATAAAACTTAAAAAGCAAACAAACTAAATAGGCATGTAAGGTATCAGGACATGAGTGACTTAAAGACTGAGAAGCTGTGGAACTTGCCTGAAGTCACCAAATGGTAGAAAGGGAAGTAACATGTGTATGGACCATCTTGACTATAGGATTGGCACCGTGCATTAGGCAGTCTTGAGTCTGGGAGTAAAGCAAACTGTTTGCCTCCGAGAAAAGAATTCTCTGCTTAAAAGAAAATACTATACCAGCTGCCAAGAGGAAGAAACAATTCAACAGTCCTATCCAGCTGCAACACCTATGAACTTTGGCAAAAACCAGCCTGGCAAGATATGCAAAATGGTGCAATAAGCTGCATGCCCACCAACATCTGTCTCATTGGATTTAAGGCCCACTCTAATGGGGTGGGGGTGGGCGGATCGTGCCTGGTATTGGAAACCTAGGCAGCTTCCCAGTGCTAGAGATCATAGGCCTTAGAAAAGATCTGCTACTGCCACTTTGCTAGACCAGCATAATTCCTCACTACAGTCTAAATCTTGACCTTGCAGCGACAGACCATTGCAGCGACCATTCCTCATCAAAAAAGCCTCTCTTTATAGCGAATGGAGACCATCTCAGAAAGCCCTAGATGGACACAGCACAGAAATCAACAGGTTGTAGAGAGCACAGTCTCAACAGATTACATCTGCATCACAACTCTGACACCTATGGATCAGGGAACATTTTGGAAAAGGGGGTGGGAAGATTGTAAGTGCCACAATACCAAGAAGTCTGCGGTGAAATAGTCTCACTTAGAAATGACTGCATATACGAGAATGCAATGAGGGCCATGTCCATTGTCTTAGTCAGGGTTTCTATTCCTGCACAAACATCATGACCAAGAAGCAAGTTGGGGAGGAAAGGGTTTATTCAGCTTACACTTCCACATTGCTGTTCATCACTAAAGAAGTCAGTACTGGAACTCAAGCAGGTCAGGAAGCAGGAGCTGATGCAGAGGCCATGGAGGGGTGCTGCTTACTGGCTTGCTTCTCCTGGCTTGATCGGCTGGCTTTCTTATAGAGCCCAGGACTACCAGCCCAGAGATGGCACCACCCACAAGGGGCCCTCCCCCGTTGATCACTAATTGAGAAAATGCCTTACACCTGGCTCTCATGGAGGCATTTCCTCAACTGAAGCTCCGTTCTCTGTGATAAATCCAACTTGTGTCAAGTTGGCACACAACATCAGCCAGTACATCCATGAACACTTTAACGTGGAAGGGGAAAATTTCTAGGCATCTCACCCCTAGACAAAGAACTACAGATAACTAATGACCGATGGAAAGGGATAATTAACCTAGGCCAAGAGATAGACCTCTTTATTAGTTTTCCAACGCATAGTGATTAGCCCTGCATCCATGTTTATACAAACAAGGATAGACGGAGGCATTAGAGTTCCAGGAAGGGTATCTGTGAGGGCTGAAAGGAGGAAAAGTGACATAATTCTATTTTAATTAAAAACATTTTAACATGCTAATGATAATATTGACAAGCCTGGAAGGTAAAGTATGCTCCATGTCCAGTTAGATCAGGAAATTTCTCGGGTTAGCCCAGCTGAGGAAGGGGAGGATTGCAGTGTCCAGCTTTCCTGGAGGCGATGAGGCCTCTAGCTGATTGGTAAGATGTATACAGATAACTCTACTCAGGATTTCATTGTCTGTTTGGAGTTCCCAAAACCTTTCTCTCTATCTAAAGAGCAGTTTTATTTACTTACTCTTGATTTCTACTTTTCAGAACAATGGCACTCACATGATCTGGTACTGTTCTGGGCAGCTGATCAGAACACATATCTGATTTACCTCTCTGCTATGGATTATAGGTGATTTCTTCTTCTTCTTCATCCCAGTGCTCCAGTGTTTCGGGATTGCTGGGCTGGGGTTGGAAGGAATCCTGTGGTATCCACGTAAGTTTCTCCTCTTGTGCTGAAGTCACAGTGTACTAGGAAGTAGACCTTTGGGAAGAAATTCAGCTAAGGTAACGTCATAGGCTAGCCTCTATGATTGGATTAGTAAGTTTATGAGAAAAAGAGACCAGCTCTCTCTTTCTATCAAATCGTATGAAAGTATAGGTAGATTTCAGGAAGTGGTGGCACACCTGTAATCTTAGCCCTCACGAGGCTGAGGCAGGTGGATTTCTATATGTTCAAGGTCAGCCAGGTCTATTGAGCAAGTTCCAGGACAGCTGGGGCTAAACAGAAAACTCTGTCTTTCGAACTGCCCCCTACCCCCAAAGTATAGGTGGAAAGCAGCCATCTTCAAGCCATGAAGAGGAAGAGTCCTAGTAGAACCTGGCCATGGTTTCACCCTAATCTCAGACTTTACATTCTGGAACTGTGAAAAGTGAATGCCTTTTGTGAAAGTCACCTGGTCTATCTCTCTGTGTTACAGTAGCCAGAGTTGACTAAGACACACATCTGTATCAAGATACACAGACAGGTTCTGGGGGAATGTGTAGACCAAGGAAGCATCAAAGACTCACCTAGTACACTACTAACTCTTTTATCTCTAAGCTTTACAGGGTCCTCTCAAATACTCTTTTCTAAGGTGCTTCCAATTTCCATAAGTCTAATTAGAAAGTACTTATCCTCTGACAGTTCAGGAAAAAACAAAGACTAACACACCAACATTTGTCCCTTAATTTAAAACAGGAAGAGGACTTGCAGGTTTCCTTTTCTCTTTGATCAAAAGAGGTCAGGAGAAAACAAAACCACACTAGACTAGTAGGGTGCGTTTCCATCCCAAACTTGATCTTATCAGTGATTTCTGGACAGACCATGTGCTGCCCTTGAATTCTGGAGGGTGAATCTTACAAACCTAAAAGCTAAAAGGGATTTTTATGGGATTATCTAATCTAGCCTCTGCATTTTACAGCAGAGGTCATTGGCATGGAGTCTGAGGTCACAGTGCTGACTGGAGGTAGAGCCAATAGAATATTTTTTCCCAAGCCAATGTTTGTCATCTTTTCATTACACGATTTTTTTCCAGAGCCGGTCAAGGGCTTACTCTGAGAACCAGAGATAATGTCGGTGATAATGCAGTATAAAGAGGTGGCTAAATGTAAAATATTATTTTAGGATGAAAATGTGGAATGGGGGATAAAACACTGGAGTCTTTGTGATGTGTGAAATAGCCCATAAATGTCCCAATTCTTGTCCTGTAAAAACTCTCAAGTAAAACATCTCAGTTCTGTCACTGAAACGAATTAAAATCAGAAAATAGAGATGAGGACGTTCTCACTGCCAGATGGCTCGGGAACATGGGTGAATGTGGACTCTGGTCACAGGTTGTCTTTTAAGGCGGGCTCTATCGCTTAATACAAAGAGTAGTTTTACTTAGGCAAATTTATGCCATTTTATAAACTTGGGCTGTGGGTCAGGCTCTGTGCTATTTCACTTGCTTTTGTTGCTGTGTAGGTAAAGTAAGGAGGTGACCAATACTCTAGCTTCATACTGAGCATCACTATGACCTGTATTTGTGAAATTCTTAGAACACCATCCGGATCGGAATAAGCTTTCTGTTGGGAGAACTGGACACTATTCTTTGGAGACTTGAGACTCTACAGTTGCAAATGATTAGGTTAGGGGTATCAGTGAGTCACTAAGAAATTAGTGATGGAAGCAGTATACTTCTATAGTAGTAGCCTCACATTTATCCGTATCATATAGATATCTCAAAGTCTCATCGCTATTTGCTGACTAGAAAACAGGTTTGAGAAGGTAATAATTGTTTGGCAAAAATTGGAAGTTGATTGCTTCATGGTTTTTGGTTCAAGAGCCATGTGAGTCTTATATCAATAAAGGAAGACTTTTGCACTAACCAAGTTCTCCCACTATTGGGAGCTTATAAAAGAAGGGGTGGGACCGGAGAAGGAGAGGAGAGGACCCTCCCACTCTTCTTCTTGGTTTGGTGGCCTTTCCCCAAACCGCCCCAGCCGGCCTTAAAAGTCTGCATCCACACTGACAGGGACCCAGCGGCTTGAGGCCCGCACGGCATCTTCCGGGCCTCCCGGCAAGTTCTTTCACGCTGCGGGAAGAACACTTTTGAGTCAGAGATCAAGGCCAGACAGGGGACAGGGCGCCAGGCGCGCTTCGGGAAAGAGGACCTAAGACCCACCCGCTTGCTGGACCGCCCCGGTTCCCGGAGGAGGCGTGGCTTAGCGCGCCGCCATCTTGGCGCCCTCTCTAGGCGCTGTGTTTACTACTCTATGGTCGCGCGCTCCCGCCCCGCCCCTCCCCAGTCATTGTCTGGTGGAGCAGCCGCGGCCGCAGCGCCTTCTCTTTATAAGCCGCAGTGCCCGGATGTGAATGGATTACAATGTATCTTTCAGGGAAACCTATTATTATCAATGTGACTCCTCGGGGGAGTCAATGATGGTGTTGAGGATGATGATGATGATGAGACGCCTCTAAACTTGGAATAAGTTTAGGACTTTGAAAGAGAAGAAAAAAAAAATACAACCAACAAGACCGAAGAATTATAACTATCCTGTGTTGATTATTTTTTATAAACAATAAGAAAAAGTTGTCGGATTTTTTTTTTAAAGATTACTTTTTGGGGGGAGGGAATTTTGTTACAGGTTTATGATGGAAAATGCAAAAACTAGAGCCAGGTGCATAATCTTGTAATCTGTGGCTAACCCTGGAACAGGACTGACTACTATTTCAAATACTCTTTTGGGGGAATACACATGTGAGATACTAAGTACTTGCAGAAGATTTTTGTCTCTTTTTTTTAAAGTCTCTTTCCTTGGAATATTGTGAGCATATTTGTGGCCATTGAAGGTAACGTTACAATTTGCTGTCAGAGTAAACTGTTTGTAATTGAACTGAATTTTTAGAATGTTGATTCCAATGTTTTATTCAAACAAAAGGAGCAACCTATTAAATAATTGCCAATGGGAAAACGTGTGTGCATGCATTTCGGTTCGTACTCGCACAGTTAGCAATGCCAGGGCTGGGCAAATGTGTCCTTTAACATTAAAATAATGAATGTTGCATTTACTGGGTAAAGCACGCATGTTCTTACAAAAAGATAATTTTAAAGTTTAATTTTTATCCTAAAAGGTGATGTGGGAAAAGTGTGTTTTAAGAGCACGTAGGGCCTGTAGTGGTAAATGTTGAGTTGAAAACTTGAAGGGCTGCCGAGCGCGGACTTGGAGTTAGGAACTCAAGTGCAAAAGCAAAACCATATTCATTCCCCAAAATTACCTTTTTTTTTCTTTTGAAAACAAAGTTCTCAGCTTTACGACTCTGTGAGTTAAAGGGGCGAAAAGAAGAAAGTCTGTGATTCAGATTTCGGTCCCAAACGCAAAGCTATCTAAACAAAATATCCCCCTAGTTAAAATGTGGATGGGTTTCTGTATGGAAAAGAAAAATATTGTTCGTCTTGGCAAAGTCTTTATGCATCACGTGTATCTGCAGCAAAGCAAAACTTGCTTTGCAGTGTGTGTGTGCGTGTGTGTATGAGAGAGAGAGAGAGAGAGAGAGAGAGAGAGAGAGAGAGAGAGAGAGAGAGAGAGAGAGAGAGAGAAAGAAAGAGAAACAGAGATACAGAGACAGAGAGAGACAGGCAGAAGTGAGAGAGGATGTAAACTCGAATCAATTTCAAAGTGCCTCCGATGGATGAACCCGGCAAACCCTGAACTGAATGTTCAGGCTTCAGATTGTAACTGGCGATCTGAGGGGGAAAATGAGGTGCTGGGTGAATTTTCCTTGGTGGGTTTCTTTCTTTCTTCTTTTCCTCGAGACGGGGGAGGTGTTGGGATTTTTTTTTCTGGGGTGGGGGTGTTTCCCAGGCAGTCCGGCCCGGAGCGCCGCGTCTCCCCGCCGGAGCCCCCCACCCATTTCTTTGCTGAACTTGCAATTCCGTGCGCCTCGCCGTGTTCCCCCTCCCCCCTTCCCTCGTCCCCTCCCCTCCCGGGAGAAGAGAGTTGGTGTTAAGAGTCAGGGATCTTGGCTGTGTGTCTGCGGATCGGCGGCGGCGGCGGCGGCGGCGGCGGCGGCGGCGGCGGCGGCGGGGAAGCCGGAGCGGGCACGGGCGCCGGCCGTTGGAGGAGGTGGTGGTGGCGAAGGCAGGGGGATAGACATGACCGCCGCCTGGGCGCCGGCGCTGCACCGGGAGCCCCTCGTCGCGCGCGGGCGGTAGGTAGCGGCGCAGCGGGGCCGACTGGGCGGATGCGCGGCGGGGCCGGGCCGGGCCAGGCTGGACGGCCGCGCTCGGGCTCGGGGCCCCGTGGTCCCCGGTGTCCCCGCCGGGGTTCGGGAGCTCGGGAGCGACGGCGTCCCCTCCCCCGGCCTCCGCCCCCTCCGGGCCCGGCGGGCTCCCGGGCACAGCGCACTTTGCCAATGGGCCTGACTTCAATTTTTTTTTTTTTTTTTTTTTACAACCCTTTCTTTCACAAATTAGGGGTGCCGGACAATTGGAGGACCCTGAGGCTCTTCTGGGCTCCCCCTCCCCGGCAACCCCACCCCCCTGTGGACCGGTTTGCACTCCAGAGACGCTGGTCTTTAATTTCTTTCGAGCTACTTTGCAGGGCAGGGGGGTGGTGTGCTGTGAGTGTGTGCGAGTGTGTGCGCGTGAGTGTGTGCGTGTGAGGGGGTGGGGTGGAGGGTGGGGGGAAAGTTGAGACCGGTTCGTGCAGTAGTTTCTCTTTTCTCTGTGATCCATTCATTTCTCGCTCTACCTCCTGTTGCATAAATTGATGCGCTGAAGAGCGGCTACCCCCCTTCTTTCCTGGATTTGGTTTTATAGTGGATGTTACTAGTTTGATCCTCTTTTTGGAAATACAATATCGCTATTTTTTTTCCTTTTTTTTTTTTTTTTTTTTTTGCTATTGCTGCCTATTCCATGAAAAAAAATCAAAACAAACCCCAACAATTCTCCCATTCCTTCTTCCTTTTCTACCTTAATCCCATCCGCCCCTATATCCCCCACCCCACCAACCCCCCCAGTCTCCAAAAATCCGATTGTGTTTTCTCCAAGGATTGGGACTGGATTTTCTGATTGCGATTATTTCCATGTTTCTAGGTTTGTGTGATTTTGCTAAAATGCATCACCAACAGCGAATGGCTGCCTTAGGGACGGACAAAGAGCTGAGTGATTTACTGGATTTCAGTGCGGTAAGAAAGAACGGTGGAAACTAACAACAGCTGTGAAAAAAAAAAAAAAAAAAAAAACCCAACCCTCTCCCAAACACTTCAGCTAGGAACCCATAGAAATGTGAAAGACTGGGATAATTTTTAATTGGCTGAATCCTTGGAAAATGTGAGGGTCTTTTTGACAAGTTTTTTTTTTTTTTTTTTTCCTTTTTCAACTAATTTTGGGATGTGGAAGACTCAAGCTAATTTTTTTTTTAAGAGTCTAATTACTTGCCTTGATTTCTTTACCTACCAATTTCTCTAAATAATGGAATCTCACCCCAGCAGAAAGGAAAACCAGATACCCCTTAAAACCGTAAAGTCCACCAAAAACTTGTCCACGTCTGCCCACAGAGTACACTGCTAACTTAGTGTAGGACTCCACATCTTATTTACATATTTATTTACTTTAAAAATGGAAACTAGGCAGTAGGGGAGCTAGGTGCTAGAAAGTTGAGGTTGTTGGTTCAGTGGGGGTCCTCCTGACTTCTGCCTGGTTGTCTCTTCTTTGGGGATTCTGGGAACTCCAATGCATAAATTGAGCATACATTCTTCAGGGTGTCTTGGACTATTTTAGTAAATTACAGTCTTGAAATCAGCACAAAGAGGAACGTACACACTTGTGGAGTATTACTACTGTACTCTCTTGGTTTTTCTCCCTCCTCTCTGCTTTCCACGAGGTCCAGACATGCCAGGAGCATGGATTCAGTTTTAATGCCAGATGAGTTTGGTGTAAGATGCATTTTGTAAAGCAAAAGAAAAAAAAAATAAAAAAGAATCCCCAAAACACACAAATAAAATCCAAACCACCTTCGAAGTGGGGCTCCCCCACACTGCTCCCGCTCCTGCTGCCTGCCGCTGCTGGCTGCCCCTACCACCGCTGCTGCTCACACAGACCCTGTGGAGAAGTGCTTCTCCGGAAAGTTTTGGCAGGAAGCAGTAGCCCATAGGCGGCTTTGCAGCCCCCTTTCTGCTTGTTGCACTTTCTCCATTCGCTCTTTTGCTTTTTGCAGGCTCTGACTCAGGGAAGGTGTGCGGAACGCATTAGACTGGAGGAGGAGAGGGAAACCAGTTAGGGCGGAAATAGATGCTGGGGGGGGGGGGGAGTGAAAGATTGAGAGAGAGAGAGAGAGAGAGAGAGAGAGAGAGGAGAGAGAGAGAGACAGAGAGACAGAGAGAGAGAGAGAGAGAGAGAGAGAGAGAGAGAGAGAGAGAGGCTGAGAGACTGCCTACGTTGCTCTCATGTTTGAGCTGAAGTGAGAAATTATTGCAGGTGGCATTTTGATTTTGATTTGGGTTCATGTGTGGCAGACAAGTCCTGTAACGGATGGAAAAGGACATTGCCACATTTATGTTATGTCCAAGGTTTTCAATATAAAACAAACAACTTTTTCTTCTCCTTTGTCAAGCTAGTGTTTTCTAGAAAGGCTGCTGTCCCCCTCTCTGTGTCTTGATAATGCCATGGGGACTGTGTTCAGAATGGAGTAGGACTGTCTAGCAATCTAAGTCACCCGAGGAGAAAGCTAACAGTGGTAATGGAGGGGGAGGAGGTTGGAACGGGGTGCCTGGTTTAGTTTTAAGTTGGATGGCTATATGTCTTCCCAAATAAAGCCTTAGCATTAACTCCAAGTTATTTATCCAGCGTGTGAGAGATCTTTGGTGAACTCTGAAGCCACGGATGTCTTCCTTTCAACTCTACCATCTCTTTGTCTCCTTTAGATGTTCTCGCCTCCTGTAAGCAGTGGGAAAAATGGACCAACCTCCTTGGCGAGTGGACATTTTACTGGCTCAAGTACGTGAATTCTTTTCTTGGTGTGAAGTTCAATGTTCTCAGTTGTTTATTTGCTCTTTGTGTATTTTTGGCTCTGTTGGAGTGTTCTGAAAGAAGTCATTGAGTTTTTAACCTATGATGATGTGGTTATTTCATTACCCACCAGCAGCAAACTTACACAGAATGTTGCCTTTCGCAATTCAAGGGAGACCTGTTTCTAAATCAGGAAAACCGTATCAGACTTCCACCACTGTTTAAACGTGATTTTTACAAATATGGTTGTAATTAAACATGTGAGCATAAGACTGATGTTAATAACATGTGGACAAATCCATGTTCCCTATTTTAAAATACAGGGGGAAAAATCTAACTTTCATAAAAGGGGAAATAATGCCATTTATTAGGTTCTGTGTACAATGAACTGTTTTAAAGAAAGCGGCACTTAATTTTTCAGACAAGTCTGTAAATAGCCTTATGCTAGTCTGAGAGGCTAAGTAAGAATTCATTTATCTTTAAAGTATCTTGTAGATGCTTGAGCTGTTTGTTTTCTCTCCCTTATCGTTGACTTATACAGTGAATTTAATGTTGCAGATTTGAAGAGACTTTAGCATTTTATATGTGAGACTTCTTTGGGTGATGTTTCTACGAAAAGGCCGTGGTATTCACAAAGAAATCTGTGTGCACAGTGATTATCTGGCATCTGAGGAAGAATTTTAGTATAAGGGTCTTTGAGTGTCTCCCATTAAAAGTGGGAACTGAAAATGGGACATTTCTGTAAGATGTGTTTGTTTGTTTGTTTGTTTGTTTGTTTTTTAAGCCAGCCAGTTTTAAATAAGGAGTCAGTAGTTGTTACCTGCTGCCCTTTATGTCTAAGGGTTTAAATTCATTGATGACTCTTAAGCAGCTGCAGGATTTTAGAGTTCTGGCCATGGTATATAACAGGCCACAAGGTAGCACCGGTCTTAAGTCAGGCTGGTAAATGTTGACATCTTATAGCTGTGAGATGCTAGTGTGTTTGTCTGTCAGCTATGGGTATAATTTGTATATATTTGTTTTCATCTGGTACAACAACAACCAAAGAAATCTGTTTAGCTAGGTGACTTGTGGTACTTTGTGTATTTTTATACAAATAATATCTTTTAAAACTTGGTGGTTTCCAAGTGAGTTTCTTCTACTGGCTCCCATAAGTTTAGAGGATTTTTCTCTCTTTAACATGACTCCCAAAATACATGGTAGCTCCTATAATTTTACCTTAGCATTTTTAGGGTCTTCTTTGATTAAAAGCACTAATGACAAAATGTTTGCTTTACTGTTTGAGCCCTGTTACTGGTTCCTTTTTAAACATTTGGTATTAGTGTTACATATTACAAATTTCTGTATAGGATTCTTTATGTAGGTTTCAGAACAGAAAATATTAATATGAATGCTTGAAGTAAAGATGAAGACAATGTGTTCTGTAGTCAAGTTAGTGCTTCCTCTAGGCACCATTAAAGTATTAACCTTATGTCTGGCAGGAATTTCCTTCATGTTTTACTTAAGAAATGTGTGTATATAGAGTTGAAATCTTGACTAAAGTAGATGTGAGGCAGGCCCCGAATTCTACTCCTTTCAGAGTTAGTAGAAACTACTGTTTGCACTTGTTGTAATGATGGACACATTCGGAATGACTTAATGTATTACTTTAGCTGTGATTTAATTTATTAAGACAAATTATGAAATATGCTAAATCTAAAAAGACAGTTGTTTTATTCAGCTCATGTTCTATGTTCATGCTCAGTTAAAGTCCTTGTTGAATCGTTGAAGTGTTGGTAGACAGTATAGGATGGATAATTTGAATATGTACTAATTCATTTGGTAAATATCGTGTCAGATCAAAACGTATAGCTGTTCAGACAATGATATGTGTCTGTGTGTGTCTGTCTGTGTGTTGTGTTGGTGTGTCTGTGTATTTGTGTGTGTGTTGTGTTGGTGTGTCTGTGTGTTTATGTGTGTTGTGTTGGTGGGTGTGTGTGTTGTGTTGGTGCATATGTGTGTGCCTGTGTGTGTTGTGTTGATGTGTCTGTGTGTTTGTGTGGGGGTTGTGTTTATAGATCCATAATTCCAGGAACCGACTTCATCCGTAATGACCTGTTAGGCTATTCCTAATGAATATGCATTGATTGTCTTGAAGGTGTTGAACTTTAAAGCTACCTGGTACCAGGGGTGTGATTTTCAGGACCAGATGTTTACCTTGTAAGGGTAGAAAGTGGCTCTTTTATCCTGCCTGCCTGATGGAAATGTGGTGCATTCAGTGGTGCAGCAGGAGGGTGGCCGGAGTACAGGGGCTGCAGACTGTTTGTTTCTGCATCAGTTAAGGCATATCGGGACAAGGCTTATATTTCTACACAATAAGAGGCATATCTCTTTTAAAGCATAACTGTAAAAAAAAATTCTGAAAGCTGCCCTTTGCTGAAAGCATGAATTAGAAAACTTTGGATAGAGGAATTATTTCTAAAGTTACTTCAAGGTTTGCATTCACCTTCCTGAAAGGGCTCAGATAGGACTTTGAAACTTAGATTCAGGAAAAAGAGATCTAGACTAAAATGACTCGAATTAAAAAAAAAAAAAAAATCAGTGATTATTTTTTTTTTCTCCTTCCCTAAGTGAGGTCTGGTCATATTTCCTGCTGCAAGTTCCCAATCGCTGTTGATCCCATTAATACGTGATATTGGGTTCGAGAGTGGAAAGAGGGTGGCCAGCTTCGCTTTAATCTTTCATTCCACAAACATAGCTTTCCCTACCACCCTAAGAAAAGGTAAGGCTGCTAGGGTGAATGGAATGTAACCTGAGCTCCAGCCTGACATTCCCAGGGAGCATTTTTCACTTGAAAGGCTTTTGTCAACCCAGAAAAGGACCAGCAGTTTTTGTTTGATGTTTGCAGGTGTCCCACGGAATGCAGTAAAGCTGTTCAGCCAGGGTAGACCAGAGCTACCATGACCTTAACTGGTGGCTCTGGGATTATTTTTAAGGAGTAGTTCTAACCTGTGTGGTAATGTGTACAAAGCAATCTGATATCTTTTATATCATTGATCTGAACATGAACTAAAAGCATCCACATGCTTGCATGCTTGGAAAATTGTTCTCGTTTAAAAAAAAAAAAAAAAGACTGAGTTACCAAAAGAAAGTATCTCTGTGTTAGAGTGAGTAGAGGTTTTATTTTTTTTGACATAACCAAAGTGTAGTTTATTTGACTATATTTGAGGCTTTTGAGAACAAAAGATTATCACACTGGAGTTTGGCATCATTAAAAAATCATTTTAAAGTTGACCTACTAAAATGATAATATCCTGGACATCTTGTTAGGTTAGCTCTGTTGGGATCTGTGAACACATGTGAACAGCGAGTCTGTGAAGGGTGCTGCAGCTTGCTCCTTTAGTTCAAAAGTGGAGGGGTTTTTCCCCTGTAGTTGCTTCTCAGGTGTTCAGCAGTTAAATGCTGCCAAACGCACCCGCGTTAAAACAATTAAGAGTAGTCTCAAAGCATGTCACATCTCCCTGCTGAGCCAGTTTTGGAAAGGGGAAAACAGTTCTTGGCTTTCATGTATGTTAGCTTACCTATGTCCCCATGACATCAAAATGATATGTCAATCGAGTAAAGTCGTGGTGGTGGGGAAATCAACCTCAATGGGCAGTTTTATACGATATAGGAAAAACAGTTTAGGGGGCTCACACCCTGTGTTCATTTCTACCTGTGTCAGTATGAGTTCTTTTGATGGTGTGGAGAAGAGACTGGTTTTTCTTGAAGGTGTTGTGGAGAAGATGCTCCCTACTTTCCTTTCTACGTGTGTGTGTGTGTGTGTGTGTGTGTGTGTGTGTGTGTGTGTGTTGTACACATCCCAGCCTGGTACAGATAACGGTGGTTATAAAAGTTTTTTGCTCCCACAGAAAGCTGCTTAATAACTTTGGAAAGCACAATAGCATCAGACAGGTTATATTAGACACTCTGAATTTTGGGGCCAGCCCCAGAGAAACACCTAGAAGCTCCAGTGCATAGCTGAGAAACTCTAGATTGCAGGTGAGGAGTATCTGTCCTTTGTTCGTATTGAAAACCAGCTTTGGTTTGCTCTCTGTGGCCCAGCAGATCCTTTATTGGAAACACCACTGGACTCACCACTGTTTTTCTGTCCTTTGTCAGCCATAATGGGGCCTAAGGGTTGCTATGCTATGTGCCCTGGAAGTCAGTGCTGTCCTGTGCTCCAGTGCCCTCTGAGCACTTTGCTTAGGTTTGGAGCTCTGTTTTAACTTCCTGGTTGTTCTCTCTTGCCTGGTGTCCGCTGTGCTCCTTTAGGAGTGCTGGACAGAATACATGGGAGCTGGAGTCAGAGTGTGTGTGGCTTCCTGTGCTCTGATGTATTCTAGCTTTAATCCTCTCAAGGACACAAGTGAATGCAAACATTACCATGCCTGATTCATATAAGAGGAAACTGAGGCCCAGTGGTGGTAAGCCATGTGTTCACAAGGCAAGTAGTAATGAAATTAGGTTTAAATTCAGGCCTGCCTAGACACAAATCTTTATAGCCCTTCACACACACACACACACACACACACACACACACACACACACACACACACGCACACATTCACGTAGGCACACATACAAGCCCATACAAAGGCATCAGGAGCCAGACAGCTCATATTTTTCAAAATTATACAGCTATGAAATATAATATTGAGGCCTGGTATGAAATACTATTTATGATCTTTAGAGTAGAAAACATTTTTTAAAAAAAAACATATTTAAGGTAATGTTACAAATCATACCCACTATTTTCCTGCCTTAGTATCCCGATTAAGTTACCCTTTTAAATTATGATGGATTTCCATGTGAGCTAGTATACTGTTCTCATATTATCACATTACTTTTACAGAAAAAAATAGAATAGATATTTCAAAAGTTATGCTTTCTGTTTTTTTTCCATGGGAAATCTGTGTGCAGCTACTTGGGTCCCAGGGAAGACATTTTCAATTATTTTTGTGTCAATAATCAGCTCTGAAATTGCAGTAACCCAGTGTGACCTATTAATATCTGAACAAATAAAGCCCTCTTATATTTAAATATAAAAAAACATGCCGTTCACTGTTAAGCCTTTGAATGGGACTCAAGCTCTATAACCCTGACCAGCCTGTATCCCTACAATGAACAGTTTGGAGGTGTTGATATGTCTGTTACCAGACCTGTGCTTAAAGAGTTAGTCCTCTCAATTCAGAGGGGAGAATGGGTTCTCTAGTTGACACCGACTTAAGTAAATAAAATGCATTAAACAAGCATGGAGATCCGAAAACTATAGAGACCGAAATGCTTAGCATTTTTTGACAGCATCAGCAAATTATCCTTCCCCTACTGTTGTAATGAGGAAATCACTTAAATAACAGCTGAACAGCGAAGTCACATAAACATATATAATAGAACTATGTAATGAAAGTTTATGCTGTGAATGGCTTGAATCTGTCTTCAATGGTTAGAATCATGGAGCTGTAAAGACTGTCACATAAGCAGTTTTGTTTTGGTTTTGAGCTTAAAATGATTCCTTTTCGCTTTCCTCTGTCTGATAAACAAAGTAATTCTGTAAACTTTACAGAGCGAACATTTGCTTCTAATGGTAAACCCCATTTTATACTGGGAGTTTGCAATTCTGTTCAGGGTGTGGAGTTGGGGTCCTGGTGGCCTCAGGCCTGTGCTCACTAAGCTTGAGTGTTAGAATGAATGCTATTGAGTTCTCTTCCCACAATCCAAGATAACAGATCTCAAGTTGCCCCAGAAGGAACAGAGTGTGTTTTGAAATATTCTTCAGTTTACAAGTCTCGAACCAAAATGTTCTTGGCCAAGCTTTTAGAATCTATATGTATGCTGGTTAAATCAAATTCTTATAGAGACATAACATCTAAATGGGGACCAGGTAGGAGAAGAAGCATTCCCTTTTGCTTAGTTTTGTATTTTATGAGCTATTTTTTTTTTTTTTTTTTTTTTATGACCAGGTGTTCTTCAAAGTTAATTAGATCATGCTAAGTCTTAGAGAAGGGAAAGCATATTATCGGCGTTTTTGAAAGGTTATTTTTGTTGCAGGTTTTTTTTTTTTTTAATTACACTGATTAAAAATTTCAAAATTGGCCACCAAATTTCTAAGCTTACACGGGAGTTATCCTCTTCCCAATGTGTGACCCACTTAGATTCAGTGTCAGCTAGGTGTCTGGGTGGATGCTTTTGGTCATAACTCTATGCTTAAGAGAGACATAAGCCAAGTGACTGTTTAGTTTTTCAGGACGATGGGCTAGCACTTTGCTGAAAGTAATGAATGCAAGTGTCCAGATACACACATTTCTTTGTATCAGATCCCCAGACATGGCAAAACTACTGAAGAGGTTGTCATATTTACTTTCATTTCAAAAACAAATAGATGCCCAGTTAATCAGCATATCAAATACTCAGCTGTGTTTAGAACCAGTTCCTGTGGATAGATTTTTAGGCCCATAAGAACATATTTTATTTAAAGGTACAGCCACTCAATTGTTCAGATGGCTGCTTGTGTACTTCTGTGTGACAATTAACACGTAATGAATGACTTTCTAGACTGCCATCGGTAGTAATTACTATATGTAGTTTATTAGCTGCAGTCCGTTGTTGGATGTTCCTGTATTGATTTGTTTTGCAAACAAGCCTTCACACGTGTGGCAGCATTACTGCGTTACTGGGCAAAGAACCTGATTCACTTGCTGCTGTTGCTGCTGCCTCTGGAAACTTTGGTTTCTACATTCTTATGTGGTAGGATACCCCCTGATCAGTTATCCTAGGTGACTTGTGAAATGGAAGTATTTTCACTCTAAAGTTTTCTACTCTGACCCTTGGGAACCCTAAAGATAACCACACCCTATCTTTTTGGGCCAGCAGATAATTTTATGGAAAATTAGCCTTCTAAGAGTATTTAGCGATGCTCTCTATTTTATGATAAAGTATCAAGATCTTGGGAGAGGGTTAAATATCTCTTCCCCAAATCATACAGTAGGTTATAACTAACACAGGGCATAAATACATATGCCCCAACGTTCTAGAAACAGTGGTTGTGCTGCCGTTAGTTAAGGTCTGACCATCTCAGTTGTTATCAGCTATATATTTGCAATGGGGAAAAAAAAACATATGGTCTACCATTTCTGAAAAAAATCATAAAACTGAGATGGTGCTGGATGGACATTATAATCGAGCTTACTTGTCATCGCAAGGTCTAATTTGGCTGAGGCAGTTGACGAATAACTGTTAAAATGTATTGTGTTATTAAAAATAACATAGTACGGCCCATGATTAAATATCAGGGCTGTAATTTAATCTCGGGGGTTCTGGTGCTGTTCATAAACCATTTGGCTTTTTTCTGTAACAGATGACGTCAGAGTCCAGCTTGATTGAATTATGACCCTGGTGGCAGGGCACCTGCCTGTGCTTACTGCATACCATGTCAGCATTTCCATTACGAGCTTTTCTCTCCCTGACATTTTTAACTTTGAATACTTAAACTAGTCTGATGGTTGGAATATAAACTTTCAGCCCCTTGGGAACAGACTATTTTCTCAATAAAATAGAGAAGGTGGTGACAGAGCCCCATTATGGAATACCTTCTAGAATGTTCTTCCTTGCTTTAATCTTCCATTAATTTAAACATTCCCTTTTTGGGTACTTAGCTGAATGGCAAGACCTCCAAATAGAAGGTTTTTAATCTCAAATTTCCCAAACCAGGGCTTAACTACAAAGTCTTTAAGGGAGTTTAAAATTAGGAAAGGCTGGAGCATCTATGGGGAATGTTGAAATGATAGCTCTGGACAGTCTAGTTTCCATATTCTGTAATGCTGAAGAGCAAGACATGAAAAAACATGCAAATTGGCATCCTTTGTAATTGCTTCTATAGTCACTTAAGTTGAGTACAATTTGATAAAGGTAGGGTAGATAAAGATTAGAAAGATGTATTTATTTACAGCCCATCTAGGGATCTTAGAGTAGCTTCTCCAGCTTTGCCCCTTGGGTTTTAATATGTTGGCAATGGAGATAAGGTGCTTACATTTCCCTGGCTCACTATTGAGCCATCTATTTTAATGCTGACTGATCACTTACCTGATGGCTTTTATAATGCACATTAAGTTCACAACTCTCCTTGGCAGTTGTAAGGACATGATAGTCTTTGTAGGAGAAAGATGTGCCCAAATAAATGATGTAGCCCAACAAGAAAGCATAGAACATGCATGTAAAATCGACATGTATCTTACAGAAGACATGATCACATGTAAGTTAAAAAATTGTGTTTATTTGATTTTGTTTTTCAATCGACAAGATCTTGCCAGATAGCCCAGGCTGGCCTTGAATTTATCATCCTCCTTCTTGGGCTTCCTCAATGCTGAGGTGATTGTCTGGTGCTGCTACACCTTTCAGAAGTTTAAACCAATGAAAATGCATTTCTTTTTAATGTTAGGTTTTGAAAGCTTATTTCTTACCAGTGGAACCTACTGATAAAAGTTTCATGAACAAATAGATTTTGATTCTCAAAAAGGGGCAGCATGTAACATGTGCATTTAGGAGTTAAAGGTGATTGTGAGCCAGTTACAGAGAAAAGAAAGTGTAGACGGGCCTCATGGGGCCCATTCCAGGAGACTGTCCGGCCCTCGCTTTGCCAAGGAATCACTGTCGTCATCTAGGCACACAAGACAACTTTTGTGCTTTAAATGTGATTGTTTTATTGTGTTTTTTTTTTTTTCTTCCTAACTTTGAATTTCCTGAGGGGTGTAACAGATTATAACCCAGTGCCTTCTAAAATTACAAGTTGGTTTTTTTTTTTTTTTTTTTTTTGAGACAGGGTTTCTCTGTGTAGCCCTGGCTGTCCTGGAACTCACTCTGTAGACCAGGCTGGCCTCGAACTCAGAAATCCACCTGCCTCTGCTTCCCAAGTGCTGGGATTAAAGGCGTGCGCCACCACTGCCCGGCTCCAAAATTACAAGTTTTTAATGATAACATTGGGTGTGGAAATTGGAAGATTTTGTTTTTCAAAAAATTTTAATGCAAATTAGTTTCCTATTCTTCCTATGATGTTCAGACAGGAAATTTTTTTTTCTTGATCCCAAATGATAGCTCCTCTGGAGAAAATTATTCATCAAACTAAATTCTGGAAATCTGTCTCTTTTTTTTTTTCCCCCAATGTTTGTTGCTAAGAAGCCAATTCATACTTCTAACATGAGAGAGCTTTAAAGCCCATCTCTTAAATTACAAGGCGCAACATGAGCCCCACCAACATAATTCAGGAGATGTTACACCTGCTCAGAAAGAAAAAACTTACACATTTAAAAGGTTTTAAAATTGCAGAGGTTCTTCATCTTCTTTATTACCTGTGCCAGCCTCATCACCAGGGTCAGAGCTAGCAGGAATGTACCAGTCGTGGTTGGCATGTGGTAATTCACGAGTACATTTCAAGCACTGTCCCAACGATAGTATTACCTCAGCCCACACTTCCATGACGTTTGTGAACAAAACTGTGAGGTAGCTGCGGATTTTTTCCGAAAGAACCTATTACAGTTGTATTACAAGAAGAAAAAAATGCATATTTATGTATGCATCCGCCAACCCTCTCCCCCAGTGTCAGAGATGACAGTGTCCCTCCGTGACCGCACTCAATGTAGCAGGTGCATCCAGTTAGAAATGGCCGCAGACTCAAGTCCTGGTTGAGATCGGTCAAGGAGAACTTGTTGATGAACCTCTGGGTATGCCACAGAATAAAAAACAAGAACAAAACCTAACATCTTCAAAGAATAGTTTAGATACACTAAAAAAGTCTCTCGAGATCTTATGTATTCTCTTGATCTTTTCTTCCCTTTTTAAAACATTAAGGGGTTTATACTGGAAATGTTTTACATCTCATAATGTTACTCTCATAGTAAAGCCTTTTCTTTTAAAAATTTATTTATTTTGTGTGTACTAGTGATGTGTTCGTGGGTGTGTGAGTGGAAGTCAGAGGACAACTTTGGAGAGTTCTCTCTAGTTTCCTGAGGACATGGGGATCAGATCCAGCTCACCCAGGTTAGGGAGGACAAACCTTTTCATACTGTACTGATTAGGTTCTAAACAAGTTAAGGTCTTCTGGGAAGAGGGAAACTCAATTGAAAAAATGTTACCATAAGATTGGCCTGTAGTCAAGCCTGTGGTACATTTTCTTGATTAATGATTGATGGGTGAGGGCCCAGCTCACTTGTTGTGGGGCCCTGCTTGGGCCTAGGGTCCTGAGTTGTATAGGAAAGCAAATTGAAAGCTAAGTGTGATTGATGGTGCATTCCATTAATAGCAGCACTTGAGGCAGAGGTAGGTGGGTCTCTGAGTTCTACGCCAGCCTGGTCTACATAGTAAGCTCCAGGACAGCCAGGGATACACAGAGTTGTCTTGAAAACCTCCCTTCCAAAACCCCAAACCCACAAAAAAAAACCCAAAACCACAAGTTAAGCAAGCAATTGAGAATAAGCCACTTAAGAATCATTCATCCGAGGTCTTTGCTTCCTTGCTGCCTTGGGTTCCTGCTTTAGGTTCCTGCCCTGCCTTTCCTTCATGATGGAACTATGACTGTAAGCTATAGGACAGAAAGAAACCCTTTCCTTCCCTCATTGCTTTCAGTTATGGCGCTTGTCCTAACAATCGAAAGCAAACTAGGGCACCTGCAGATTTTGGCCATCAGGTACTAATAATGTTTAAAATCAAATTTACATTTCCAGACATCATCTGTTCTTCTGATTTTGAAAAGACCAAAGATTGTCATGTGCGTGTGTTTGTGTGTGCACGCGCGTGCACGCATGTCAAATGTGTGTGAGTGGTCCGTGGAGATCAGAGTAAGGAACTGCCCTCTGCCTTAGTTTTCTTGAGCTAGTGTCTGTTACTTTGCCTGGAGGTAGGCTGGTGGCCAGTTAGCCGCAGAGATCATCGTGTCTCCACCCCCCAGAGTCCTGTGAGTAGCCACACTGGGGATGGGAACTGAAGCCCTCACGCATACTCACTGAGCGGCAGAGCCAGCCTAAACACTATTGGTTTTAGGTTTTTAGGCCTTGTTTGGGTAACTGCCCTCCTGAGCACCTTCATCCACTAACTGACGCACCAACCACGGAATGCTTTTCTCATCTCTGACCTGCAGTTCTTCTTGTCCTTTAAATTCTTAATTAGCGTGTGTGTTGTACCTGTGTGTTTGTACAAGCACCACACCACACGTGTGGGAGACCAGAGGACAACTTGAGGGAAACAGTTCTCTCCTTGAATCATGTATGCCCCAAGAAACAGCCTCAGCTCTTCAGGCTTGGCTGTTAGGCTGTAAGCCCCTTCAGCCAGTGAGTCATCTCACCAACTATCATCTAGTTACTTTTAGCTACTAAGTTAATTTTCTTCTGACATGATTTTATTACCTTTTTAGTATTCTTTTATCTTTTTGCCCCATGTAGAACAATTTTTTTTTCTTTTACACAATATACACTCTTATAGTGTTAAGAGAATTCTGTTCTTTAACCCTTAGGATTCTGGTGGAATTGGGTCACGTCTTGGTTGTTGAAAGAATGTTGAAGAGTTTTCGATAATGCAACAGCATAATTTTTTTATTTGGGAATGTGAACATGCTGATGGACTATTGATGGAATTATTAGGAATGATTAGTTTTCATGTACTCATTTGCTTTGTCGATCATTTATTTTGTAAAAATCCCCCCCCCCCCGAGAGTGGCTACAAATTGCACTGTTACTATGGGGACATCATGGTGCTCTGAGAGATGATGAGTGTCGACCTCTGCATTTAGGTGTAGTCAGCTACTGTTGGTGCTAGATAAAAGCTCTGCCATGACTCATCTGGAAAGCGCTTTAAAGAGAGGTGATGCAGGCTTCTGCAAAAGATGGGTTTCAAAGATACTTCCATTTCAATGTTTGGATGTGTGTGTGTGTGTTTGTGTGTGTGTGTGTATGTGTGTAAAGGAAGGAAGTTTTAGAATGAGTGTGGAAGTTGGACCTTCAGGTGGGTTGTTATGAATGTACTGTCAAATTTAGTACCAGAGCCTCTATGGGAAGTGATTATAATTATGTCCCATTTGTCATTTTTGAGCAGAAATTTAAAAATTGCAATGTGAGATTGAGTTACTTGAAAGACACTAAAGATGTCTTTTTTTTTTTAATTCTTCACATTTGAAATTCTGTAATATTTATTTTATAATTTATACACAGTAACTTAGTTTTTACTTTTTTAAATTTCATTTACTCTATGTGTATGCCAGCGAGTCAGAGAAAGGCAGAGACAGAAACAGACAGACAGACAGACACACAGAGAGAGAGAGAGAGAGAGAGAGAGAGAGAGAGAGAGAGAGAGAGAAACAAGTTTTACTATGGAGCCCAGGCTGACTTAGAGCTTATGAGCCTTCTGTCTCAGCCTCCTGAGTGCTAGGATTTAAAACGATTCCTTAAGTTTAAAATGTGATTCCTCACTGAGTGTCCAGTGTGGTGGGGCATATGCTAGGCTCTGGGAATGAATCAATGAGATGACAGGTAGACTCCTAATTTGCCCGAAAATGGCAGTAGACCCTAAGGGATATCTTTACACTAAGGCACTACTTTAAGGGCACTCATTAAGGGAATAAATGACCTACAAGATAGCACGTTCTATGTGGGAGAGGTGAGGCTGGAGAAGCAATTGCATTCCAGTCAGCTGACTCAGATGGACATTTGGGAAAGGTTACTTAGAGTCAAGCACGACTAGGCTGGACTGATGGATGAAGTGGGCTAGGCTGTGCTTCCCTACAGAGTGAGGTGTGCTGATCCCGTAGGAGAGCATGCCTGGAGCAGATGTCAGAGGCAGGCAGGGTCCAGATCCTGCAAGACTGAGAATAAGGAATACTTGCAAACCCTCTGTCGCAGCCTAGAACCTGAACCCCTGAGGTACTGTGTAGCTAGCCCACGCCAGTCGTGATGCTCCTGAAGGTAGACACTCAGGTAAGAGCTAGTTTGCTGTATTCAGACTGTCGTTGGTGAATACAGTTCAAGAACTGACTGGAGTCCTCGTTTGAAATCCCTGCCTTCGGCTCATAGAGCATTCCTAGCGAGTCTTGCTTGTGCATACATATGTGTGTACATGAGCGCATGCACAGTGCATATGTTACCTCCTCTAACACTTTACTAACTTGAGGATGTATAAGTCAGCTCCTTGGTGCCATTCCCTCCCTGCCCCCATGGCCACAAAGCACTGCAGAAGTGCTTATATTGTCTGAGAAAAGGGTTGGATTGATTTTGCAATTCTGTTCTTCTAGGGTTCAGAGGTAAGGATCTTCTTTAATGGCCGTTGGTAATTATGGACCATTTAGGCTTGTTATCGCTAATGTTACAACTGTCAAATTGATTCCATTCTTCCCACGGTCTGGTGTCAGAGAACACGGCCACAAGATGTTACCGAATGTGTTGGCTGGTGAACTTGAGGATGACATGATTTATATGGTGTTCTGCCTGGGTCTGTAGCATCATTATTTGATTGCATTTATTCCTTGAGGTAGACCAAGTTGAGAATGAATCCGTTAGCTCTTGTTTAGGAATGAAATGAAGTTTCCCGAGTTTTCCAAATCCCACCCTCATCCTGTCTTGCTCTCTTTTGATGGCCACCAGCTTCCTTGGCCATGATTCCCCCTGGCTGTTCCCACTCCCTTCTCTCCTGTACCTTAGCTTGGTCTTTCTTAGGTGTCATCCCTCAATCTAGCACGCTAGGTAGTCTCTTTCATGAGGCAGAATCTAGCAACTCTCTGTGTGTTTACTATGCAAGTTAGAGAATAGACACCTAGGGTTCTCTTTTCTATCTCTGCCTGGATCAGGCAGTTAGCACTATTTAGACCTATGTCAGTTTGTGATACTTGGCTCTTGGACCCTAGAACTTTTGCATTCTTCATTACTATGTAGGTCAGGCTGGTGGTGGCTGCAAACACTATGCCTGGTTATGTTTTTGTAGATTTTTTTTTTCAGACATGGCTTTATTATGTAGTTCTGTCTGATCTGGAACTCACTGTATGTTCAGGTTAGCTTTGAACACGGAGATCTGCTTGCCTCTGCAACCCAGGTGTTGGGATTAAAGGTGGCATGTGCCACTTTGCCTAGTGGGTTGTTTTTTGTTTTTTTTTTTTTTTAATTTTCTTAAATGAAATTTACTAGGTGATCAACTCAGTCAGTGCCATTATGACATCCATTCTTTGTACTTTTCCTTTTTCATACTGGAAATATTTCATAATTAAAAGCAAAAGTAAATGTGGTTGGCATGGTAGCCGAAACCTGTAATCCCAGCATGTGGCTGACTAAGTAGAGGATTGCCCATGAGTTCTAGGCTAGCCTGAACTATAGACTGAGATCCTGTTTCAGAAACCAAAACCAAACAAAACACATGGCAAAAATTATCCCTGTCAGTCACGTTCCCTTCATCCACAGACATCTTCCTTTCCTCTGTGTCTAGGCTTGGTTAGACTCTGACTTCTCCTTGCATACATTTTATTTCCCACTTAACCCTGACCAAATACAAATCAGGCATGCCTTTCCACCTGAAAACCTGAAATATATAAAAATTCCAAAGTTTCTAAGAATTGGCCTGAGACTACAAGTGGAGAACCCCACAAGTGAAGAACCTCATAACCAAGCTCATGCCACTTGTTGCGTTAACACTGAGGTGCTGAAAACACTGTAGAAGGTGAACCCTGGGCTGTACACATGAGGTTCGTGTATGTAATGTTTGTGTGTAGACTTGGGGTCCATCCCCAAGTCATCTCATTTTGTGTATGGTAGCATTAAAAAAAAAATATGAAATTCAAAACACATATCTAGTCTCAAGCCTTTAGATAAAGGACACTCAGCCTGTATTATAGGACATATTTTATCACGTAATACTTGACAGCTGCAGATGGGTGTGTGACATGTTGTAAGTCATGAAGCTTAGTCATGGAGGAATGCTTCCGAACCCACCCACCCGTCCTACCAGCGAGAACAGTTTCTGGACTAGCTTCTGGCTCGCTTTCTATACTTTGTTTCTCTGTTGACTTTCCCTTTTGTTTTTTCTGCCCGGGGTTCACTTTATAACATGCTCCCTGCCTCTTCTGTTGTTTTGGCTCACCTGTGAGGCTGGTGGACATGGCATAGTACGGACTTCTGCCATTTGCCTTTTCTTTCTGTGCACTTTAAAGACTGGTCCATGTCGATGCTGGTGGCACTCAGTCACTTCCGGCACCAGTGAACCTATGCAGTTAATTTCCTTTGAACTTCTGGCTTGGTACCCCATTTCCTGGAGGCCATGCTTGGTTTTATTTCTCAGCTGATGCACATGCAGACTCTGTCAGTAAGTTAGACACTTGTAAGGAGAAGTGGCAGGCTGTAAAGTTATGTAAAAAACTCAATATGACAAGATTTTTTTCTCAAGAGTTTTTGTTGTTGTTGATGTTGGTTTTTTCCTGTAATCTACATTCTCACCTGCAGCATAAAAGATTATTATGGGTGCATGTCTTTGCCCACTTAAGGTGTTAATCAAGCTTCTTAATTTGTATCTTTCTTGTAGGTACAAAACATAGAGTGTATCTCATTGTGGTTTCAATTAGCAGTTTCCTTGATGATGAGGCTCTGCATTATTTATCATCCATCATGTGGTTTGCTCCCCCTCACTGTCCCGTGGAATCTCCCCATTCCGAATTTTTTACCATTTATACCCCCCATATCGATTTGTAGATTTGTATCGATTTTTGAATAACTCGTTCCCACTCACCTACTGCAAATTCTTTTATGATTCATCCCCTTCTCCTCCTTTACATTTCCTTTTGATAAAGAAAGGCTTGTAACATATGTATTATTTATTTACTTAAACGGTGTGGGTGACCACGGGTGGCTATGTGCACGGAGTGCAGGTGCCCATGGAGGCCAGAAGGGGGTGTCAAGTTCTCTGGAGCTGGAATTACAGGCAGTCGCGAGCTGCCTGTCTTGAATGCTGGGAATCAGACTCAGGTCCTCTGGACGAGCAAACTGTATTCTTAACTGCTCGGCCATCTCTCCAGCTTTAGCAAGGTCGTTCATGTTGTTATGTAAACAGCCTTTTCTTTAGGATCCTCTACACCAAGGTCAGATCTCATGGTTTTGCCTTAGTAAGTAGGTTTTCCACACTGCATTTTGTTTGGAATGTGAAGCAGGGCTGGACATATCAGATACCCATTCGCTCTCCAGTTACTTATTGAGGACTCCGTCCTCTGCCTCGGCCTCCCCAGTGGTCCTCCTATAAGACTTTGCATGGGTATGAATTGCTTTCATTCTGGGTTCTTTACTCTGTGGGGCAGTTGTCTGCATGCTCTCTATACTGGAAGCTTAAGGTCCTGTTTTCCTGCCTAGTAGGTAGAGTCCTTCCTCCCTCTTCTCCTGTCGCATTTGTAAATTTTTGTATATTTTACTTTGGGTTACTTTTTATTTTTATTTATTTTTTGGCTTGTGTTCTTCACTGTTATTTTAAAAATTGGCAGGGCAAGGTGTTCGAGAAGTCTGTTAGGTTTTTTAAATGAAGATTCAGACACTGTATGAGATAACTGTGTTGAAATTTATTGTATTTTTAATAATTATTACCTTTCCTTACGTACCCTCTCATTTTGGCCTTTGCTATCAAGATTTTTTAAATTATACTTTTAGAATGATAGCTTTTTTTTTTTTAAAGTCATTTTATGGGGTTGAGTATTTTTCTTGATAGTTTAAGGTTTCTTTCTGTTATGAATGGAATTCTTTTCTATGAAATATTCAAATTGTTGATGGTATATAGAAATTTGGTTAATTTTTATATATTGATTTCATACATAAACACACACACATATATGTGTGTGTGTATATATATATATATATATATATATATATATATATATATATATATATGAATGAAACATTTCTTGCTTTGTTCTCAGTTCTATTAGTTAATCTCTACAGTATTCTTTTATCATGTGCTTGGGAAGAATGTGCCTTCTCTGGCTATTGAGTTGAGACATCTATATGTTCAGAAATTCAAGCTTATTAGTTTTTGTTTAAATCATCTTTGAGAATTTTTAAAATGTGCCTGACACCTGTGTCATTGAGAAACTTGAGTGAATGGTGGTGAATTTGTGTTTTCTTCTCTTGTTTCTGTTTTGACTTCATATATGTTAAAATTACATTATCACATCCATTCAAGTTCAGACTTACTTTTATCTTTCTGGTTAATCAAGTCTATTCAGTTTATCTGTGGTCCCCTTCTCTCTGCTCTTTTGCACTAACGTTTATACTGGCTTAAATTGGCCAAGTTTTCCCACCTTTTTTACTTCATATTTGTCTTTTATTTTATTTTTAAATGCTTTCTATGAATCAGTTACCCCAGAATTTCTAATTTCATTGTAAATGAGAACGTCAAATGACTTACATCTTTTCTCCTTACATGTCAGCTTGGTCCGTTTAGCTAGACTGCAATGTAGGTGTTTTGTGGGTGTGGCTTTGGTCACTGCTGTCTGCCCTCCAGCTGTCTATTTGTGTTATGTCTTTGCTACTTTTTCATTATCTTTTCTTCAAATATCATTTGTTAAGCTTTGTTGATTTTTATGTCTTGCCTCCTTATTGTTTATAATTGTTTTTGTCTTTCTCCTGATTGTCTTTGGGCTTTGGCTATGCAGTTATTTGATCAATTGTTACTTTGTAATCTTAGTTATTCTTGAAACCATTTTGAGCTTAACAAATACTTCTCCCATTACTCTCTCTGGTACTTGTGTTTTTTGTTTTGATCCTTAAAATTGTTTCTGAAATTTGGGTGGTGGAATTTTGTAGACACCGTTAGCCTACTTTGCATGTCCTTTGCTTTTTCCTGCATCTCAGACTTTCTTCGCTGAATCTTTTTCCTGTGTGAGGAAGTGTGTTCTTTAGGGGTTTTGCTTGTTTGGGAAAACTGGCAACCAATTCTATGTTCTAGTCTTGTTCTTTAGTGATAACTCTTCAGAACACAGAATTCTATGTTAATGCTTGTTTTCTCTCATTATTCTAATCATTTCATTCTACTGGCTACTTAATTCCATATGGGCTTGTGAGAAGTTTCGTGTTCACCTATTGCTTCCTTTTCTTGGAAATCTGCTTGTTGTTCCTTTTGGTGATTTTCTTAACATTTACTTAACAATTTTTGCTTGTTGTTTTGTGTGTGTAATTTTATGTCTTCCTACAATCAAAGAACATTATCATTTTTGCTATCAGTGGGAACTGATTAAATGTGTTAAACTTGCTCGTCTCTGCCTCCATTTTTCTTAACTTCTCTCCTATTTTCCTTTTCATTGTATCTGCTGCTTTATGCTGATTTCTGTAGATTTATCTTCTAGTTCTCTAATTTTCTCTTCAGCTTGCTCTAATGTCATTTGAAACATCTCCTGTTTATTTTTTCATTTGAAAAAGTTGTATTAATTTTTATGTTTCTTGTTGTCAATTTTATGGATGTTTTTCCTTTTAAAATATATGATATAATTTTATAGGTGTTCCCTAAAAGTTTCAGTATAATTAAAGTAAATGAGAAAAGGACCAGTGAAATAAAGCTGACCTGACAAATAGTTCTATCCCGGATCAAAGTAGAGAAATCACTTCCTTCTGTTGCCCTTTGATTCCCCACCCCCACTGGAGTGGCGCTCCCCAGTATATAAATAATATAATAATTTAAAATATATACTAAAAAAATAAAATTTTGAAAGTTGTATTTCCAGTAAGTGCAGATTCATTATGAGCAAATGTGAGTACCAGAGCCGTGAAAAGATACAGACATTGGGCAAGTCTGAGGAGGAGACTCCAGAATTGTTTTCTTTGTTTGCAAGCACATTGACCCAGAACATTTAATTACAATGAGATCAACAATAGCCACATTGTTCTGCCTTATACATTAACAATTGGGTCAGAGCGATTGCAGTTCAAACACAGTGGCATAGCCTCACGGCGGGATCCATCCAGTTCAGTTTCTCCCATCCATTTAAACAAATTCATCCTGCGAGAACTGTCACAGAGGCTCTAGAATTTTTTAAAGTAATTTTTTTTTCTTTTGATAGTATGAGAGGCTAATGTTAAAGCAGAATTCTGATTCGTTCTCTTTAGTCTGATTCCCACATCACACCAAACCTCCATGAATCCATGCTAACGATTCCCACTGAAATTACCTATAACTGCACCCTCTTAGCTACAGTTTATAAAATACACACTTCTTCTGACCCCCTCCCCCGTTCCAAGGTGACTTTTCACATATACATAGTACTCTCCATGTTACTATGTGACAGTTTGTCAAGCCACCTTTCTATTATAATTGATCCCCTTCTGTGCACGCTTGCAATAGGTTATCTGCCTATGAGGAAATGGTGCTACCATGCACCTAGTGGACTGAACCAGGCCTTCTCCTTTTGTTAGTGTTTCCAGTTGCCTTTCCCAGCTGAGGTCAGTCAGTGCACCATCATGCCTAGCCTGATTGCCTCTGGTTGCTTCCAGACTGCTCTTTCTGCTTTCCCTGTTTGTCTTAGTTAGGGTTTGACTGCTGTGAACAGACACCATGACCAAGGCAACTCTTATAAGGACAACATTTAATTGGGGCTGGCTTACAGGTTCAGAGGTTCAGTCCATTATCATCAAGGTGGGAACATGGCAGCATCCAGGCAGGCATGGTGCAGGCAGAGCTGAGAGTTCTACATCTTCATCTGAAGGCTGCTAGGAGAATACTGACTTCCAGGCAGCTAGGAGGAGGGTCTTAAAGCCCACACCCACAGTGACACACCTACTCCAACAGGGCCATACCTTTTAACTCTCTGGGCTGAGCATATACAAACCATTACACTGCTGAACCCATGTTGTAAGTAACTTGAGTCTGTTAACTCACAACTTGGTGTTTTTCTTATTGCGATTAAGGTGAGTCTTAGAATAGCAGGATTTAGAAGGATGTCCAAATTTGCATATGCCTCTTGTCCTGTCGATGTCTACTGCCGACCTACATTGACTTTTAGGTCTCAGACTTTTCTAACTTTTCTTAGATCCAGGACCTGTCAGGTGCTGAGAGCCCTTCCTCTGGTCTTCACCTTCCTCACACTTCAGAATTCAACTGCAATGACATTTTTCTTAAAAAAAAAAAAAAAAAAAAAAAAGCATATTGTTTAATTTGCTCTAAATGTCAACTTCTTTGATTCTAATGAATGCTCAATTTATTTAAAAAAAAAGATTCAACAAACATATTAATAGACATATGTTCAAAATTGAATCATTAATAGGAGTCCGACTACTTTATGTTTTCTGTGACTATGTTCACTTGACGTTCGGGATAATAACGTTGCCACTGGAAATCAGGAGACTTTGTTCCTTTTGTGCTCATTTAGGGGATTTTCAAAATTAGCATCTTTCAATCTTGCCAGCTCCATTTTCTGTATCATCAGATAAACTATGAAAGCAAACCGGAGCTTGGAGAACAGACACTCAGCATCATGCCAGGCCCCTTACCTTATTCTCATGCATTGTATCCCCAAATCTGCCTATGCCCGGTTCCCTGAGGAGGAACCAAGTTTCAGAGTCTCCTTGTCCAAAGCTGTACTGCCATTGTGTGGCAGAGTTCAATTGTGATCCCTAAAAGTTGTCTTTCTGTGTATTCAAGGCAACCTGTAACAATCACACTAGTGACTCTTTTGTGTGCAGCACCTCACAGACTAGGCCCCCCCCCCCCCCCCCCAGTTCTGGAGGCTGGAGGGCAGGGATTCCTGACAGTTGGTTACAGACCTGGCTTTTCATCCAGTAACTCTTCACGGTGTAGAACATCCCATTGAGGCCTCCTTGTTTTCAGAGATGACCACAAGTAAACAGCTGGTTAACTAAACAAGCTCACCAGGAGACTCACTGGAGTACTGAGTTGTGGCATATTGGCATTAACAGGAGGAGCCAAAGATGGGACTTTTTAGATCTTAGCGTTTGTATTCGCCTTTTAACAATTGGCCCATATGTCTGTGATTGATTATGTTTTAGAAGACTAATGAGGCAAGACAGTTCGGCCTGGGATTTATAGATATTAATCTTTGGAGAACACAGAGTTACTGATTTTAGACATAATTCTTTATGAAGGAGACCTAGGTGTGCCTCCTTAGTGTTTAGGAAGTGAAGCACGTATAGAGAATGTGATTGGGTGGGCTGGCTGCTGTATGCCAACCTTGGCACTCCTATGCCAGACTGATAAAGACAGGCTGTACAGAAGGTAGAGAGCTCACTGGCAGGACTGACAGGAGGGGTGGGGTGGATACTCCTGGGTGCTAGCTTCTCTGCCCACAGCTTCTCTAGGAGCTACCCAATGCTCCTGCTTCCTTTATGCAAGACCTCACATTCTAGTTCAAAGTTACATGTTGATGTTTTTATTTCTAAGGCTAGTTTCTGAAAACCAGAATAATGCCCAGTTCTTTATGCTATGGGAGAACCATTTTATCATGTTCCTTACCTTTATAGACATCTGCGAGAGAAAGCTCCATTAAAAGAAAATTATTCTAACTCATTGAAGACCTAGAGAATGAATACATTTCTCAAACTAGAATGGTCTAGCCTGTAGCAGAGGTCAGTATACTTTCTCTGAAAAGTGCTACATAATGTTTTTGGTTTTGAGGGAGTATTTTCTCTGCTGTTTTAACTAATGTCTGTTGTTGTAGCATCAAAACAGCTATAGACAGTAATTGAGCCAATGAACATTATGGTGTGCTAATAAAACTTTATTTACAGTAACATGTAGCAGCTGGGCTTCACCCAGGGGACTGTTTGCTTGTGCCTCAGACTAATGTATGGTAGGAATGACATTAACAAGATTTGGGTCTCTTCTACCAGTTTTCTCTGTTATTAACCATGCCATGGTGGAAAATTAATTTAAATCTTGGAGTGAAAGTATATATTTGAAAGGGGAACCTTCTCTTCTTTGGGTAATTTCTATATTTTTGTGTCCTGAAAAATGACTATGTATGTGTTACTTTTGTAAGCAGAACAAACTATTTGAATAGTCAAAACAGCTGAATGTAAAAGAAAAATAGAAAAGTGTCACATATGGGTTGGAATTTTTTATTTTCAGAAATAGACTGGATAATGAATGAAGGAATCCACAAATTCATTAATATTCTGAATGAACATCATTATAGTCAAAGATTGTCTCCTAGGAATTTTCTGTTGAATATATAACATCTTAATAGAATGTTGAAAGTGACTTATAGCTTTTGTTTGTATATTCATTTTCAGAATTAAATTAGCAAATGTATTGTGCCTTCAGGAGATGTGATAGAGTTTGTTGAGTTCTTGAGATTTGAAATGATAGTTTTTGGTCTCAAGGGTCGTACATTAAAGGACATCATTGCCTACCAAATCTTAACCACTGCCTGGATCTGAAAAGCCTGGGCATGGAGGGCGTCTCTAGGGACCAAGGTAAGAGAGACCTTCACAGAGATCTGGCTGCTGGACCTTGAAGACTGAGTTGGAGGATCTCCAGACAGTGGAAGATTGAAGAACAGTTGGATGTTAAGGGAGTTGTTGTGTGTGCTTGTGAGCATTTGAAATTGGAGCATGCAATGCTAAAGTTTGGCTAGTGTGTGTGTGTGTGTGTGTGTGTGTGTGTGTGTGTGTGTGTGCGCGCGCGTGTATGTGTAGTGTATTCTCATTGGCTAACTGGCCAATGAGCTTCTGTAATCTATGAATCTTTGTCCCCCAATTCTGGGTTACAGTGTTAAGCCATGCCTGACTTTTTAGATGGCTTCTGGGCATTTGAACTCAAATCCTCTTGCTTTCACAGCAAGCCCCTCTACCTACTGAGCCAACTCCACAGCCCCCTATGTGTTTCTCTTGTAGGAAAAAAGGAGTTCACAGATACATGTGTGGGCACATGCCTCATTGCCCTTCTTAATGATGGCAGCACATTTCCGATGAGCTTAAATAAAGTTCACTGTTTTGTTTACTGAAGGGCCTGAGAGCACGCGAAAGTGTGTGCTTATGGTAGGTTTATTATTTTCTGAGTAAAAGGATTAGAGAACCGTTCTCCCTTGGTCCATGTCTGCAGAGTTACTCAGTGATGGAAAGATGCTCTAGCTAGTGAAATAATAGATTTAAGTTCTAGGGTATAAACATTAAATTCTCACAGATGGATTGGGGATGTGGCTCAGTGTGTAAGAGAGCTTGATATACAAACAGCAGAACTGAGGTCAGCTCCCCAGAACCATATAGAAGCTGACTATGGCCACACATATCTGAAACCTCAGTGCTTGCTTGGGGGTGGGCAGTAGAGGCAGGAGGATCAGTTAGTCAAAAACTGGTGGGCTCCATGTTTACCAAAAGGATTTGCCTCAAGAGAATAAGGCAGAGAATGACAAGGCAGGACATAGGTGTTCTTTTCTGGCCTCCCAGATACATGCATGGTCCACATACACCTGTATACACAAGTTTACTCACCCATCAAAGACTCATCCCACACCTTGGCCCTGGACCATAGCATTGGACTCTGGGTCTAGCACTCAATACAAGCTCAGTAAATGTCAACAGTTAAGACTATCACCGGAATTGTCAAAAATTCGTAATTTTCTTTACGTTTTTCACAAATATCTACATCTCGTAATTAACGATGTGGATATCTTACAGTGTTTGATGCATAAGTGTCGTGGGTCATTTGTTTTGAATCAATCTTCCTTAACTATGGTACCCTCCCAAGGACTGGGTGAACTCTTCTCTTTACAATTTTTTGTTCATACAAAACAGCAATGACGTAGATAAGTTAACTAATGAATATTATTATGTGCTTTTTTTTTTTTTTTTTTTTAACAGCTTCTAATATTCAGTAGGGAAATTTTCCTTGTTAAGAGACAGTGACAAGGCCAGTTGGCCTAAAATTAGATCCAGCAGCTGTGTTTTGAATGGAGGCCCCACATGTGCACTTTGCACACTTTCCCCTGCGGTGCCTGTCTGCTGTTTCATCTTGCTCTAGGGAGCAGCTTTTTGGGGTGACTGTCAACGTCCATGATTTTCCTGGTACATCCAGAAAGGTGCTTTTGTATAGATGAATGCTATGTTTGTTTACATATATGGAATGCCAAAACAAAAAAATTTAAAAAGTATTCATTTGCATTTCTTTATTTCTATATATATATATATTTTAAAACACCCTTTAGTGTGGTTTTAATTTATGATGTGTCTGGAGATTTTAGTCTTTATCTATCTGCCTCCCAAACATAAATCATTCAATTATAAACATAACAGTAACATATATCAAAGAGACAACTTTGGGGACCAGAGGAAGGTTCTAAGTCATCATTATATTTAATTCCTAAATAAATAGTCTCTTAGAAAAATCTCTATGATCATTTTTTGATGTTTTTAGCAATGAGAAATAGATCAGTTTTGTTTTATCTGTCTATATTCATTAGTTGATGCTAGCTGTTGTGAATTTGGTAGGCCCTCTTTTGTGTTTCTTCTCTGAGGTTTAGTTAATAAACATTTTTTTAAAAGAATATATTCACGCATGCAATGCTATCATGATTCAGTTTAAGTATCTGTGTTTCTAAGTGCTCTTCATTTCCCCTAATTAAGTTATTTAGTCATTTACACATTAGTAACGTACTACATATCTTGCTTTTGCAGGAACTTATTTTAATGATACCCACAGTTCTGTTCTGCCCCATTATATCTATAGATCAAGCTGAATAATGGCAGTTTGAGACCCATATACTAAAAGTGATTATAGGTCATTAAGGCCAAATTAAGGTAACATTTCTGATGGCCATAGGCGGAAGTCTAACTAATCATTACTCTTTTTCTTCTGCTTTGGAGAACACATTCAATCTTGCTTTGATGTTGACAGTCTTGTGTCAAATGCCCGGTGTTTGGCATGTGGTAATGTTTGCTTCGAGCATGCTAATTTTTAAAGGAAAGAAATCTATACAATATACACATGTCTCATTCATAAATCTTTCTTCAATGATTTTGTCACACCATCTTTTCTTTTAACCATTATACTTCTCCTTTGAGTTTCTTTTCCTACCCCTTTGACCACCAGAATAGATTCAAGATAGTTTTCTTGGCTGAGAATAAAGCTTTGTCACACCGCTTACTTGTGACCTGAATAAGTAGATCACACCCTTTCAAACGCCCCATGGAAACTCTAGACAAACACTGACAGTTATGGGCAGGAGGTTGCCTTTAGTGACTTGTTTTTGTTTTAATTGACTTAACTAACTTATTAGGAAAAAGGGAGACCCTTCAAGTTTTGAACATATAATTCTTGAACCTTGGGATATATGACTATAGAATTGTTTTCTCTTTGAGGGGAAAAAAATGAGTTACTATGAGACCAAGTATTTCTGGATGAATTTGTTGATTATTTGTACGCACTATTAGGGAGTTCTTTGGGTTACCATGATGAGTCCTTCAATTTCACAGCCACATGTAAATTTTACAAAGATTCAAATGAGATAAAACTATAGTTCTCCTGTTGGGACTTCTTCCTTTGCTGACTTTAGTTTTTGCTGGATTCAGGTTTCCTATATATTCATATTGGGGAAGATGTGCAGGGACTCCAAAGCATCGCCAATAGAGAATTTAGGCCCTTGTTGGAAGTACAAGCTTCTACTGCTCATACAGACTTTTACACCCGCATTTATATTTATCACCATACTTTAAGTAATGATTCAGGCTGGGTGGATTTGACTGAACAATTACTCTTTTATATAAAAGGAAAGAGATGCAAACACAATTTATTTTTGTTGTATCTGCAGTTTGCAAAGGATAAAAAACAAGAGTAATTACTTCAGTGAAGGAAGGGTGTGGAGGGCACAAAGAACAGCACGGGGGGGGGGCGACTGTATACATTGTCATAGTACTCTAGTTCTTGAACCATGTAGAGTCTCTCTCTCTCTCTCTCTCTCTCTCTCTCTCTCTCTCTCTCTCAACAATGAAACAAAAAATAAGGAGGCAGTTACAAATATTCATAATGTATTTTAGATTAATAGGTACAGAATTTTAAGCAAGAAAGATAAGGAATACATTAGTCTAATTACAGCTGTGCCCCTGATTGAGTTTCTCTTAGGAACACTGATTCTGGGGCAAGGAAAACACACATCTTTAAACATAAATTTGGACACAGGTGTGATATTAAAAAATCAGACAGATGATAAACTTGGGGGAAGAAAATTATTGGCCAGGAGTTCTCAAGAGCTACTGTGACCCAGTTGATCTGCCTTTCTCTTGGACAGAAGGAATGGGTTAGATATGGCGAAAGTTGAGACACTTTTGGGTGGTACATAAGGGGTTCCCAACATCTGTCTGGGACCTAGAGTCCTGCATAGCCTGAGAAGGAAAGGTCAGAGGCAGGGACACAGTAAGTTTTAGTGTGTCTTACCATCCTACGCTCACCCTAGAATTGTGTTAGCCTGTTGATGGTGACCTAAGATACCAACAGAGTTCTCTGGTTTTCCTGACTTGTAATTGCTGATGCATTCTCACTGAGTTGACAGGGAAGAAATGGGATGGTCGAATCCCCTTGAGAAAAGTGGTAGACATGCTCATCACACATTCCTCATGCTTCAGAAAAGGACTCCCTTTGAGATTCTTAGTGCAGTGAGCCTCGGGTCATGACCTATTCCGTTGGAGACTGTGTGTGCACGGATTGGGTTGGCTGTCGTTCATTTATATTTTACTTCTTTTTGTTCATTAATATAATGTCACAGTCTTCTTGTACAGTAGCTTAGTTTCACATATTGATCTGGTCTTTTCAATATAATTGTGTTATTAAAGTCATTGTCAGAGCTCTCAAAGGTCATTTCCCTTAAACAGAGGATGGAGGGGGAAAAAACAGGGCATGGGGCTGCTATTCTGTAAAAACCACTTAATCCTTTTTAAGTTGAAGAGATTAGACAATTTTGAACTTGGAAAAAAATCACTTTGAAAGATAAAGGTATATAAACTCATTTAACTATTAATGATAGAGATTAATCTGCAAAGAATTAAAAGCAGCTTTGTTAATGGCAAGAGACACTTGCAGTTAATAAGGACATTACTTCTCATTTGGGGTTAGGTTGGCCTCTCATTTATTAATGTCTATTTAAACTACAAACAGAAAGAACTCCATTTTTACCAGACTTCTTGTCACAAGACCCAGTCTCTAAAGAGAAATATCAGTGACGGAAAACCAGAAAGACTAAATAGATGTATTTGGTCTCACAGGCAGTCCATTAATTTGCTCAAATTAAATATTATCTTTAAATATTGAAAGGTTAAATGTACACTGATAATGGATTTAGACAGCTATTAAGCTGTAATTGCTTTCTAATGCAGTTACTAAACGACATTTGATATAACATATTGAGAATGGAGGGTTAGGGACTTTTCTCTACCTCGGCTTTAACTGAGTTTTATAGCTTAAATTCTGGCAGTTGTAGGTATTGGATAACCATACTTTATATAAACTATTCAGCAGTCAGATTGCTGAATGTATTATAAAGCATGAGTTTTGTTTTGTTTTTTTCCTTTCTGGCCGTAGAGTTTGCAAATTGGTAATACTGAAACTAACTTAAGTCAACTCTCGACCCTGAATGTTTTTCTATTAGATAAAAGTCAAATGTCAGGAATTGTTATCAGCTGATGATATGTATGCTGGATTAGTACAGCTGTGTGAGTGAGTGAGTGAGTGAGTGTGTGTGTGTGTGTGTGTGTGTATGTGTGTGTGAGTGTGTGTGTGTGTGTGTGTGTGTGTGTCCGCGCGCATGTGCACACATGTGCACTAGTGGCAGAATAAATTTGAAAACTTCTTAGTCTGTCATAGAGTCTCATCTGGCTCAGGCAAAGGGTGGCTTTCAGCGGCTTGCTAGGCAGGTTTCTTTTCTGTAGTCATCTTCTTTGAATTTATAGATGAGATTTTCATGTTTTTACAGGCTGGATTGCTAGAGTTGAGTTTTCTAGGTTTCATGACTTACTGTTCACTTACGACTTTAAGTTGATTGATTCTGCCAATCATCTACCTCTAAAAGTTCAGTAGACGGGCAACAAAGATGTGAAAAGGAACCATAAGGAAGAGTTAGGCTCCTTAGAATGTACTTTCCTTGTGAAATATTTAAACATATGAATTATGAGCATGCATTGGAGAAGAAATAAACCTGTAGATATTGAACTGGATTGAAGTATTTTTGAACTGCATGAAGGAAGGGAAGGAAACACTGTGCTGTTGAGTCCAGCCATTTTTCAGGGGTCTGTATTGATTAATAGGCAGCCTTTGCTATTTGTTGGGTAATTGTTTTGCATTAACCCTTTGGTTTACTGTCTTTTATTTTAAATTTTACTGTGGAAGTATAGGATTTGGTTTCTCAGCCCTTGATGGAGACATAGGTGTATGTGATTTTAAAATTAATTCATTAATCGATTTTTTAAAAAGTTTTGTTTTTGTATCTGGGAAATATTGAGATTGTAGGTAATGACATGTCGCCCACCCTGGGTTGTGTGTGCCCACCGGACAAGGGTACCTTGTACACTTCTTTCGTTCAAGGGATTTGATAATATCTATGTTTTTTTTTTTTTTTTTTTTTGAACTTCAGGTTTTTACAAGTTTAAATTATAATTCTTGTAAGCCCTTAAAAGTATCTTAATTATTTGAATTTTACATGTGTGGAGGCCTTTTAACTGCCTTACTGAATTAAAGGACTGTATGTACACACAGACACATGGCGTAATGTGACAGATCGTCTTAGAATTTCTGTACTGTAGCGTAACAGAGGAATACACAACTGCTCGCATTGACTCTGACTGGAGGAGTTTTATAGGAAGTTGGAATTCTGTGGACTCTTCACTAATGAGCGTGGTTCTGGGTCCCTGAAAGCTGACTTGCTTCCTGGAATGGAGGCTCTGCTTCCTACTCCACATGCTCATCTCCCTTTCTCTTAAGGTACATAGAGAATAAAATGGTTTCCTTTAAAGTTATATCACTATAGGATTCTATAAAGTTCATTTCCAAATTTACATATTCCAGAATGTTAATTCTTGGTAGCCTAAATACCCTCAGTGTATTCACTGGATTTACCACGCCTTGACGATTAGGATACCACGCTACTTGTCCCTGCTATTCACTGATCCAAAATGCACACAGTAGAGGACAGAGGTGCATACGCTTTTCCACCCAGACCACAGTCAGTGCATATAAACATGGCGGCCCGAGGACTTGGCTGAGCATTGCCACACAAATATATTTGCATGCTCACACAGGAAATGCCTGTGAAGTTGAAGCCCCGGATAACATAACATGTTGTATCCTGTGCCATGCGCATTACAGGCCTTTCCTGTGTACTCTGAGGGCCAGCGGGGTACCACAGGTCTGTCTGCAGAAGGCACAACCCTCATTCAACGTGGTGCCTCACATTGCTTCTAAGCACTCCGAGAGTCTTGACCTTAAGGGTTTATTAGGAGCAAACACTGTCACTGGAATGAAGTTCAGCAAGCAAAGCTTGAGGACATTAAGTGACAGTCACATGTGATATTTTCTTCTCAATTATCTAAACGCTGTGGTTGGTGCCAGAAGCAGCATTTTGCTATTATCTGCGAATCACTAGTATAAAAACGAACCATGCCTTTTCTCCCGACAAAGCCTCTTTTGAGCCACTAAATGGTGCAAAGACACCGGAAACAAGATTTGACACCTATGATTTTTTTTGTCTTGTTTTGTTCCCACCATGATTTGTTAATAGATACACTTAAGCACAAATTCTGCAACCAGCACACAGAGGTGGAGACTGCCCTGGAAGTTCTGTGCTCTGCTCTAGGTGTGCAGTGATTGCTTCTCTTGCTACACACTCATTTCTGATTTAAATATCTAATGATTCTCATCAAACAACATTTCAACTTTCTATGAGATCCTGTAAATGATCCCGTAGATCCCATTATGAGAAACAATGCGGGAAACGAGCTTTAATGGAGAGGCTGCGGCTCAGCCTCCAGGTTCTGCAGCTGTTGGTACCCACAGTAGAACACGCCAGTTGAACAGCAGCCGTCCACCCGGCGCCATTGCCCATTACGTGATGTGTAAAATGATCGCTGCCGCAGATTTTGTTTCGGCAAGGTGTTCGGCTTTTCCATGAGCTTTGGCCCCATTTTGTGGCCTGGCCTTTTCTCTTCTTCAGGATTGGAAAATCAACAAACAAATATCCTCCTCTCCCCACACCTCCAGCTCTCTGTGCTTCAGGGAGGCATCGCTGCTGTGAACGAACATACCCCTGATACGATGCTTTTCATGTTCGTGCATTTGTATGTGTTGTTTACATATGTGTTGGCATCCCTTGTGTGGGTGGGTGCGTGTGCACGTATGTGCACCCGTGCAGAGGGCAGAGGACAACCTCAAGTATCATTCTTCAGGTGCTGTCCACCTTGGTTTCTGAGACATAAAGGACATTAAATGACTGTCGGGATACAAATCGTTATCTGTGACGTCCTAAGAACTGACTGAATTGTGACTGTTGATTGATGCCCATCGTTGGCCTGAGAGCCCCAGGGATCTGCCTGCTTCTTCTTCCCAACCTCTAGGACTCCATTCTCTCCTCTGCCAAAGCAAATCTGGGGGTTGCTTTCCATTGTGCGTTTCCTTTTGTATCTGATTATATAGTTTCTGACATGTTTTTCTTTAGTTTTTTTTTTTTCCAGGATGATGTCATTCAAGCATATTTTATTCTTTTAGGTAGAAGATACAATTATTGAGTATACTGCCAGAGGTGGTGGGCCAAGCGGTCCTAAGAATGCCACCTGTAGCCCAGAAGTATATTGTAAATAATTTGTAGAAATGAAGTGGACAGGTGTGAGATGCAGGATTAACCCATGCGTTGGAGAGTCAGTGAAAGACGTCTTAAATGTAGCTCAGATAGAGCTAGGGAGAGTCAGTCAGAAGGGACACTGGTCATTTCTCAGAGGAATCTGAGCTGGGAGGTGTTGATGGAGACATGGCTGAGAGAGTTTGGGGGAGTTCATGGAGACTTGGCTGGCGGGGATGGGGTGGGGGGGAAGTGGATGGAGACATGGCTGGCGACTGACAGGTCTAGGTACAGTCAGACTGCAGGTATGTGACCTCAGGAAAGTTAAGCTGTCTCTCTGAGTCTGTTTATTGGTCTGTAAGACGGGAAGCATTTACTTGTAGAATTGACAAGGAGTAAACAAGCTAGCCCATATAAAGTCATGGCTGAAAGATCCCATGTAGAAGGTACTAACATCACAGCTCCATTGGAGTAAGACACAACCCAGAGTGGGGGATGACTTACAAGATAGTTGAAGGATATAACACGTAGATAAGGTGTTCTTGGCATTGGCACTTGGTCACACAGAAGAACATGGATGTTTCATTGAGTGCCAAGAGCACTAACCATTCAACAGGTTTTGTGGGATGTGCACAATTACTGCAAAGCGGATATTTTAGCGGAAGTCCTGCATAACAGATACCCGATACGATTTACTTTTATCTGAATCAATGAAAAGAGAAACATAAAGATTTAAGAGGAGGGGGACATTCTTCTCTCCACAGCTGGTCATGCGCCCAGTGTTGTTGGCAGTAGAATGGATTGTTTGGAATGTGTCCCTAAAATCCTGTAATTTAATTTTCATTATTTATGTAACACAGTCAGTGGATGTGGTGCTTTACCACACACACACACACAAGACCAAATTTCTGGCCTGGGTTATTTTACCAAAGAGTAGACTGTAGCTGAAATACTCAGTCCTACTAAGCAGATTGAAGCTTGGTAGCACTCTGGATCTCATGACCCTGATCAGCAAGGATCAAAGGGGAATGGCATTGCTTGGGTGTGAACTCAGGGGTCAAGAACTGGGAAACAGGGCTGTGGTGACAAAGGGCCTGTGTGATGTCAGTGTCTCCGAGGGGTCCAGAAGAACTCGTAAATATTTACATTAGATAGGAAGCAGCCAGTTTGGTTTGCAGAAGGAAGCTCCTTGGATGGGAGTTGAAGCCATGTTTCTCTTAGGATCGGTTCAGTGATCTTCATTTGGTCGGATCTTAGAATAGGACTCAGGTTTGAGCGATTCCCCTAAGACATGCCTGTGGGGGCTGGGGTGTGATTTCTAGAGACCTCCTTATAGGGACTACACGCTGAAAGTGCTGACATCAGGGGCTCCCCAGTAGAACGCGGGAAGATGTACCTGCAGTTCTTTTATTTGCCATTTTAGAAAAACGCATGTTTGCTTGGACTTGATTCTTGTTTAATCATAGTTCCTGGTTTCCAAAAGGCTGGTGTGGACTAGGCTAAGGATCTCTGGTAAGGTCCAGATTCACGACTGGCTCACCCAGTTTAGGGGTGAGTCACTACGACAGCCTTGAGATAAAGTGCAAGGGATAACAATCAGAGGCCACAATAGCATTGGGGGTCACAGCATATGGTCGTGTGCCACCAGGAACCATAAAGGATAAATTATTCTGACTCCATCCTTGGCAAGCTCTGTGTGGCTACAGAATCTAATTATTTTGCAAATCATTCCAGTTACTGACCACAGCCAGGAGATTACCCCCTAAATGAAGATTACCACCGAGATGGAATGGGAGTCCTCTCTGGGATTCCCTTTCAGAACTGTAGGAAAACAAAGCCATCTAAGCCCACATGTTAATCATTAGGATAAGCTAACTGACTGGTGCAATCTGCCCAGTCAGTCACTTCACACATTTTCTATCTCAAGAAGTTAGGATTCAGATCTTAACCTAAATTTTACTTCCTTGTAAAGCGCCACTTGTTCCATTTGTGCTACTAGAGGAGTAGGGTGTCCCCAGAGCACACAGTGGCTTGCTGAATCAGGGAGGGGGCGGTGAGGTCACAAAACCTCTTTCAGCTCCCTGGGTGCATGGCAAAGAATGTGAGTGTTGTGACATTTGATGGGGGTGTAGATTCTGCTCTATACTGATAGCACGGACTTGTTATTTAAGTCCCCACCATGTCCCCACCTTTGTTTTTATGGAGCATGGAGTCACCGCACAAATGGCCATTTGTTTTCTAAAGCAGTCGGTCTAGGACCCGAGTGGCAGGTCACAGAGCTAAGGATTTTTATAGCGTTGTTTGTCAGCCTCTTTGGGTTTTGTTGTTTTCTCCTGAACCCAAGTTTTCTCACCACGCCTTCAATATTGCATCAAAAAAACATGGCCTAGGAAACACGAAATGCCTTAGGAAGTCTCAGGTGTAGGCAGGGCTTTGTTCGGGAGCTTCGCATCTGTTCTCCCAGTTCCTGGCTATATGGGTAAGCAGGTAGCCATGTTCACTGTAGATGGCTAGCCGTAAGGTGTGTGATGGCTGGATCTCAGGATATTGGTGGTGGTGGGATTTCTCATGCACATGAGCAGCTCAGTCTAACCCATTAGGATGCTGCATTGCAAGTGTAAGCAAGGGTGTGTTTGACTGATTCCCTACTCATGGAATGATTGAAACTGTGATATGAAAATGTTACTCCTCCCCTGTCTTTTAGGAACCGGTCACAGGACATTATTTTATGCCGTCACATTTGAAAGCCATACAGTGGCAACACCGAACAGGGTTAGTTCACTGAAGTGCAGCCTTAGAAGAAGGGGGACATATCTAGATTATTTCAACAAATCTGGTGTTTGAAATTTAAAGACCGCACAAGTGGGATTGCAGCAAAGCGTCGCCTGCTCTAGCCTCACGTGACTCAGCAGCTGTCAGAATCCGTCTGGAACCAGTGGGGGTGCATTGGGTACCAGTGGGCCTCCTTGGGAGCTGGGCCCCACCCTCCCCACACCCACCTCAGCAGGATCCCAGATCTTGTTTCTTTTCTCTCTTTCCCCTCCCTTCACTTGCTCTGATTGATGGAAACACGTGCTGGGGAGCTTTCCCTGACAATCTTCCCAACACTGAAAGAAGGAGATGCTATGGTGGTGGCGCTGGGTCTATTTTTGAAAAGAAGGCTGTTAATGTAAAACCGGTGTTGATATATTCGGGTGAATTATAATGGGGATATTATTACAGCCTTCCAAGCTGAAAATGTATTATTTTTCTCACCTACTTTGGTGGCTGATACTTGATCATAGGAACATACTGTGCATCTGGTTAATTTGGGGAGATTTATTTGTAGATTCTCAAAAGTCAAACTTTCTACTTCTTCATGTGTTCTCTAGTTTCTCCCCCTAGTACTACTCCCTCAACGGGGAGGGGTAGAAATGCAGTCCACCTGTGGAGCCTCATCCACAGCCTTTCAGACTGTTACAGCTTACTATCAGAGGTGCTTGCAGTGAAGATGTTAGGGGGGTGAATACTGATTTATCAATGATTTTATGAATAAAAATAATATTGTTGTTGCCACTGCTGATTATGATTTCTACAAACTTTCATAGGAACTCTTATTTCTCCATTTGTCTTCTCAAATGCTCAGTGTCTTTATGTGGAAGAGATCACGTGGATCCAGAAGAACAACAACATAAAAACCTAAATTAAACAGGTGCATCCTTTGTGGAACTATTTAGGTTATACACCAAACAGAATATCCAGTGAGAAAATTGTAGTTTACAGTGCTTTATAACATTTATAATCTAAAGTTATTTCAAAGCTAATTTGCACGCTGTGGCACAGGTCCTGAGAGGATGGAGATGCCCTGACTCCTTTAACCTTTCCTGTATCCTTTTCCCTGGCACAAGAGGTTATTTATTATTGCATGTTTGAGTCACTGGATAAAGCAGTGAGTGGGGAACTCTGCTGAATTTCAGAGCAAAGGTTCATTTCCTTGCTATTTGCTCTTTAGAATATGAAACTGTTTTGATATAAAAATATGTGAATATTATCAAACAGGGATAGTTTTATACACACACACACACACACACACACACACACACACACACACTATTAGTAATAATTCATACCAGGTGGCACCTGTGTGCTAGGTTCAGTTCCAAGTACTTTGTACATAGTAAGCCCTAATCTTCATGGCTGTTTCTGGAGGAAGCAGATGGTTGCTTTGTAGATGGGGAAACTGAGGCAGGCATTAGGCCAGTTTTCTGGTGTCTTGGTTCTTCTGTTTCACTGAATTAGGATTTGAATACATGAGTACAGTTTTTTTTAAGAACCCCCGCATTTAGAGTCACAACTCTTTGCTCATCTGATGTTAAACACTCCCTTGTGATCCCTGGCTGTGCCTGAGGTATCCGTAGAGGTTGGTCTTTTACTTAATATGCTGGGAAATTCCCTGGAGATGCTCCTACATTCAGATCTTCTCTAGGACCCTGTATCAGCTCTCTGACAGGAGGGTGTATATACTGGCTTCTCCTGGAGTATTACAATTGGGCCCCTGGGCAAGAGGTGCTTAGCTTTGGTCTCCTAAAGACTTACCTAACTGTCTTGGAGTTTGCTTACAATTCATCCCGTTGCCTTGCTTTATTCTTGCAGGGTTATGTCCTTGTTTGAAGTAGGCACGCAGGAAAACAGATGGTAGGTAATAACAGACGCTAGGACATTTAGTTAGGCCAAGGAGATAATCAGATGAAGTTTTGGAAGGTAGAGAAAAGGTCCTCAAAAGAAAGGATGGAATCACAGCCTTTTGCTATGTTGAGGAAGCTGAGACATGTTCTGACTTAAGACTCAAAAAGGGGGCTGGAGGCAGGATTCCTTAGGACTGGGGAGTCCAGCTCTGGGGTAGGCTATTGCACCTCTCTGTGGCCTCTTTTGGCTCTCCTCAAGCATGGTGGGATAGGAGGACTCCTCAGCTCCTTAGCACACCCCGAGGGTTGAGAGAGGAAGCATTCATTATGAATTTGGAAGGATTCTCACAGGCAGAAAGTATGGAACAAATATTCTCACGGAAGTTGTCGTTTTACCATTGAGGAAATTGAATCTAAGAAGGTAAATTACTTACCCAAGGCGGGAGTCTTGACACACGGGTAGACAGCCCTCTTAGCCTGTTGAGAAGTGGTGCGGAGCAAGTCTCTGCTTGACAAATCGTGACTGCACTTGGGATCTCAAATACGGGCTGAACTTTTTACCTCTTACGTTCATTGACCCCCCCACCCCCACTCCCACCCCACCCCACCCCCACTCCCACCCCACCCCACCCCCCATCTCCAGCCAGGCCAATGACTAAGTGCTGGGTGATTCTGAAGAAAGTGGTTGTAAGCCAGCATAACGGGAAGGGAAAACAACTTACCAGACACTTCTTCCATATATAATCCAAATTTCAAACGTATTAATTTTGCCGAATGCCATGGCAACATACATATCTGCTTTTCAGTTCCTGAAAGGTATTTTGGGAATTATTGGCTCATGCTTGCTTGAGCGTTTTCGTCTTTCAGCTATAGAAATGCACCGTGTTTCGTCTTCCTTCTGTGTTTGTGCTTCTATTCAAGAGGAGAATAAAAGCAGTCCGTTTCTGGGTTGCAATATCTTCTCTGAGCGGTGGCTTTCTAAAACAGTCACACCTTGACTGAAATGAAAACTCTGCCGAATCATAAAAGATATTCTAATTACTGCATCTAGTTAAAAGGAGAATAAATCACTAAGAGATTATTTTAAGTGCCTTAAATATAATAAAAAAAGAATAATGGACTCCGAACAGCTTGACAAGTTTGATGAATGCAGACGGGGCTGCTTTCTGTGGCTTTTTGATGGAGAAGTGCAGTTTTACTTTCCCTGTAGATTGTCAAAGGGAATTTTTTTTTTTTTTTTTTTTTTTTTTTTTTTTTTGCTGGAAGATAAGGAGAGAATCCTTATCTTTGTTGAACATTTGCCAGGTCCCAGCATTAGCCTAGGCGGTGTGTTATCTCCATCTCATTTAAGCCTTCTCTGCCTTCTAGATAACATTATCCCCATTTTACATCTAAGACAAATGAGGCTTGGAGAATTTAAATCACTTGCTTCAAGGAGTATAGCCACTAAAAGAACCCAGAGTATAGCCTGTGAGGCTGAGCCCCGGTGCCTCTCCCTTCTCTTCAATTGCTGTATATACAATAGCAATTGTCCCCTGGCACAGACACACCAGATGTGTCACCTCTAATGGAGAACGGGTGTGTCTGTAAAATGGGAAGAGTTAGGCTCCCATTAAGAGGACACAAAAGGTTCTCCTTTTATGTTGCTTTAAAAGAGAGTAGTCTACACATATCTTTGCTCAATGCTAGGCCCATAGCAAGGGAGTGGCTGGGATAGTTTTATTTAAGCATACAATGATATTCTTCCCCATTGATGGTAAGTTAAGAGTTTCTACATTATATTTCATTCTGTGGATGTGGTACAAAACTGACTCAGGTCTGTGCACAAACATGCACAGACACACTCACCCAAATAAAGAGTAAGTCTATTTTAAAAGAAAGGGTGTTTACAGCTACTGAAACCTTTGCAAGCTCCATTCCCAGTGATGGAGTTTCCAAAACACTTGATGAGTTTCCTTTTGGAGATACTTTTTGTTAGTGTCTAAAAAATTCCTGCCTGTTTTGCGATTGTGTGTGCCTGTGTGTGTTTGTACATGGGTGTGGGGGTTGTATTGCTGTATCCGAGGGACGGTGGGGAAATGAAATCAGAGGCAAATCAGCTTCGGGTTTTGTTGGCTCTGTTGATAGATATTCTTTCTGGCCAGTGTGCTGCTGATCTTAAACCCATGCTGTAAGTATGTATTCTGCTGGTTGACTTTTCCTTAGATCTAGCCAACAAGACCTAGAAGGCGATTAAAGGCATGTAGGGTATAAGGTGCTGATACAGGGCCACCTGCCACTAGAAGAAGGTGTGTGTGTGTGTGTGTGTGTCTGTGAGTGTGTGTGTGTGTCTGTGAGTGTGTGTGTGTGTCTGTGTGTGTGTGTCTGTGTGTGTGTCTGTGTGTGTGTGTGTCTGTGTCTGTGTGTGTGTGTGTCTGTGTGTCTGTGTGTGTGTCTGTGTGTGTCTGTGTGTGTCTGTGTGTCTGTGTGCGTGCGCACACGCGTTCGTGTACATTCTCATGGGTGAGTACACTTGCCTGTGTGGAGGCCAGACGTTAACTTCAGTGTCTTCCTCTATTGTTCTCCACTTTCTCAGATCTGTGTTGTGTGTGTGTCTGAGGTACTTGTGTAATTCATGCTCCCTTCAATCCGTGTGTGCAGAGGGCAAAGGAGGTTCAGCCTCCCCATCCTTCACTCTTTCCCCTACTTTGGATAGGTCTCTTTCTGAACTAGACCAGTGGCCACAAAGCCTCGGGAACCCTCCTGTCTAACCCCCATCCGTCTCCTTCAGATTCCAAGAGCATATGACCATGCCCTGCTTTTATGTGGGTGCTGGGATTTGAACTGGGGTCCTTACACTTAAATATCGAACATTCTCACTCTCAGAGCCATGCCCTCTTCAGTAATCCCGAAGCTCACTATTTTGGCTAGACTGGCTGGTCTCTGGCTCCTGGGATCGCATCCTCCCAGTGCTAAGTTGCAGACAGGCATTGCCATAGCCAGCTTTGTATGGATGCTGGGGCCTCCAGCTTGCAGAAGAAGCACTTTGCCCAGTGAGCATCTCCCCAGCAGTATTCTGTAGGATTTTTCTTTGTGTGTTTGGGTGGGTGTGTGTGTGTGTGTGTGTGTGTGTGTGTGTGTGTGTGAGCGTGAGTGACATTGGTGATTGGATATATTTTTAATAAGAGTTAAATAAGTTAACTTTTAAGATTATTTGCATCAGGACTGTATTCATGTATATTCAGTTGAGGTGCTTATAGGAATGCGACTCAGGAAAACTTACAGAAACTAAGGAGAATCTCATCTCTATTTTAATATTTTTCCCAACACCTTTAAAATAAGGAATACTATAAAATCACATAATCCTTGTTAAACCTAATTTTCACACACCCACATTTAAAGATGTACAGAATTGCTGGACTAACAAATCTCTCCTCACACTCAAATAAAAGTCTTACAGAATTGCATGTGAACTGTCAACAGGTTCATTAAATTATATTTCAGAGTTTAAAGATATTGTTATCTTAATAAATGCAAGCCCAGATTAACCGGGATCTTAGTGTGTGTGTGAGCGTGTATGGCTCTGTGTATGTGTGGGTGCATGTGCATGTGTGTGGAGGTCAGAGGTCAACATCAATGTCATTCCTCAGGCTTGTGCCCCGTATTTTCTGAGGTAAGGTCTCTCATTGGCTTAGGGTTCAGCAAGTCCTGGAGGCTAGCAGGCCCAGGAGCCCCAAGGTTCCTCGTCTTCGCCTCTTCAGTGTGGGGTCACAGGCACATACTACTAGTGCCTTCTGTTTTGGGGAGTTTTGAGGTTGAATTCAGGCTCTTCTGCTTGTGATCCAAGCACTTTACTAGTGAGCTATTTCCCAGCTCCTGCTCTCAAATTTTCTTTAGCTCATGTGGATGACAAATAATGTCATGGTGTCCCTTCCTTTGCCATATGGGATCTTCTGAAGATGTAAATAAGTCCAGGGGGCTTGGGTGTAGTTTCCTAGTCAGGGATGAACTATGCCGTGATCCCTCTTGATCCAGTCAGCAGGTAGATCTGACAACTGGATTAGTGTGCAAATGAGAATACAGTTTATAGCAAAGGTGCTAACCATCTTTTATAATCTTTATAACTAAATTTTTAGTCCAGATCATATGACTTTCTACTCTAGAAAAAAAAAATTAGTATGGAACTGGTTTGTGTATGGGAAATGTGCTTAGAATATGTATGGCCAACAGTTTAAGGATAGATTAAATAATGGGTGTGAATCTAATGTGGTCTCATTAAAATTATTTTTATTAAAAAATTTACATTATTGTCCATTTTCAGGTTAGATACAGAGTAAGCTATTCCTGTTGTAATTAGCCTTCTTTATAAGTCTCTGTGCTGTTAAATATTTTGTGGCTGGCCCATGAAAATCATCATGGTTCCAAATTTATAATGACTTTGATCAAATTAATGAAACTAGGGTAATGTGAATTGTGTTTAAAAAAAGAATCCTTTTAAAGTTGTGATTACTATGTTAAAAATGCAATTTACAGTGTGAAATGCCACACAAAGGTTAAATGGAATTAAAGATAATAATGTGTATAACGAAATTGAGAAAAGAGTGTTTAACAAGGTTTTTTTTTATGGTTATGGAAAGGAAAGAAGAATTTTTACACTATTAGTAATCCTTTGGTATTTTCAAGTTCAGCAGACTTCAAATAGTATATCATGTGATTTGCTCACTGTATGAAAGAATACATTATCTTTCTTTTTAAATTTAATTTAGTTTTACATGCATGGATGTTTTTGCCTACATCTGTATCTGTACATTGCATGGAGGTCAGGGGAGGGCATTGAGTCCCTGGGAACTGGAGTTACAGATGGCTGTGAGCCACCATGTGGGTGCTGGGACCCGAACCTGTGTCCTCTGAAAGGGCAGCAAGTCCTCTTAACTTTTGAACCATCTCCCAAGCCCCTCTTTTAGAAAAATAATTAATTCATTAAATTAATTTTTCTTTTTGAAATAGGGTTTCTCTATCTAGTCTGGACTGTTCTGGAATTTTCTGTAGCTCAGGCTGCCCTTGAGGGATGATCTCCTACTTTATCCTTCCAAATGCTGAGATTAGATACAGGAACCGCCACACCCTTCTAAAGAGGCACACTTCTTAGAGTCCTGTGCACAGACACTAAACACTCAGTCACACCAGCGGTGGTGGTCCTCACTGGTATTCTCTGTTTTGCTATACTTCCAAATAATTTCTTGGGATTCATTTTGCACTGTTTTTCATTATGTTGAATCTTTTTCGTTTTTTTCAAGCCCAGCCCTCTTTGATTTCAGTGGTGGCACTCTCTGCTTGTTGATGGTCTCTCTGGTTCTATTTCAAGCTGATTTGTTCTTAGGGTTTCTCCTCTTTCTCTTGTGTCTACCCAAACCCGGTTTGTCTCGGAGTCTTTCATTTAGTCCGTGTATCAGGGTCTCGGGTGCTAGAACTCCCTTTTTGTTTCTGCTCACTACTCCACACTTGGTCTGTTTGCCATGTGCTTCTAATTTTTGATTTTTGAGAACTTTTTTTCCCTTGTTTTAAAATTTACATTTTAAAAATAATTTTTGTGTTTGAAGTTTGAGCTCATCTTCAAATGGGGCATTTGTCTTCTGCATAGTGCCAAGTGCTGTGGTTTATGGTGTGGTTCTTAAAAACTGGTTTTATGTTAGCTTCTTCCAGTTTCCTGGGGATTTTTGTTGGCCTGGCATTGGTTTTTTTACATGAATTTTATGCTGTGGGGTTCCCAAATGATATAACCAGTATAATGCTTGCTTTTGCCAGTGCTTAGGGAAAGGCTTCAGAGATTTGGTTACTAGCAATGCTGCAACTTCTCCTTGCTCCAGCAGTCATTAGTGTGCAGGGTTGTTTGTTTGTTTGTGTTTGACTACTTCACTGAGTGCTGACATACAGTCAGTCAGTAGCCTTTACTGATCTCTGGCTTTGTGTAGAAGTCTAAGGACCTGTCCCTCCTGGGACACTGAAGTCTCTATCCTTTAGCCTAGAATGTTCTGGAACTCAGTCTGTAGTTCTCCTAATGATTCCTGTTTTATGTTTTCTGCTCAGAACCTGAAGGGCTTCTCTCAGAAATATGCATTCTTCCATTTCAATCTAGGAAGTCCAACTCAGTCCCCTTAGAGATACTGCCATGTAGAGAAATACTGTAGAAAGGATGGGGGTCCACCTCTGTAGCTGCTTTTGCAGGAAGATCACTTGTAGGCATATCTATAGGGTGTGTCTCTACCAGCCTGCTCCCATACCAGCCTGCTCCCATACCAGCCTGCTCCCATACCAGCCGTTTCTTTCCCTTGGGTTTGGTACCTGGGGCCAGGCATTGGCATATTAGAAGGTTTGCCAGTACTACTAACTAACTAACTAACTAACTAACTAACTAACTAACTAACTAACTAACTAACTAACTAAACTTCATCCTTTGGAAACTCTCAGCCCTGGGTAGACCTGGACCGTTTTCTCCCCTGGTCTTTGCTTCCCTTCTAGAGACTGAGAAAGTCTTCCAAAGCTTCCCTGTGTGGCAGCCTGCTGATCCAGCTGGCTGGGTCCAGCTATACCCTTACATCCAGATTTCTTTATTAGAATATGATTTAAATACATTCAAATACTAAAGATTAGTCTATTTGAGAGAAAGCTTTTCATGGCTAGTGGACGGAAGGTTCCCACCTCCTGAAAATGTCCAGGAGCCATAGTCAATTTAATCTTTCTGTTCAGGAGAACTGGCAGATTATGCTTTAGAGAACTGTCTTCTGTGTTCCTGTTGGTAGGGCTGGAAAACCCCTCAAGTATGCAATTCACATTCATTTATTGTAGACATCCGTGAGGCAAAAAAGAGGCAAATGATAGCTTACTCATTTACCAGTGATGCAAATCAAATGAGCTCCTGGCAACAAAACCACTCCTGACACCTTTGCCCTTTTCTCCACTGATTTGAACTAAAGATACATGTTTGCACTCCATTCCAGACTCGCAAAGGGCTGCCAGGGTAACCTTCTTACTGGAGTAGATCACCACGCACTGTCAGTTCTTGTGCATCAGGGATTTAGTGCTTCCCTACTGCTTAAGACTTGGTAACATGGGACCAGTGGGGTTGCTCCCATAGGAAGGACCTAGATCTCAGTCACCTGCCCTGGTTCTGATAAAATCCTCACTAGTCATTCCCAAGCTTCGGAATTATGATTTTTACAGAACCCTTTAGGAGAATTAAACAAGCATAAAAACCTCAACACACATATGACCACACACAGTTCATGTGGGGATAAGAATCTCCCCTGGAAGGTGTAGAATTCAAAAGACTAAGCAAAGAAGGAGAGGAACTGCTGAGAAAGGAAAGTACTGGGGCCAGAATGGTCAAATGCCTGAGCACTGTTTTTACAGATATTGGTATCATAGCGACTTGCATTTTCTTTAGCCTTCCAGTTGGAAATAGGAAGTATTTATAAGGTGCAATGGGAGACACAGAGTCAGTGGGGGGTATTTGGCACAAATTTATTCTGTACTAGCAACAAAATTCATAGTGCAGATTTTCCAGAAGCATTAACAAGCTTATTTGATTACTTTATTGCACAAATCTTCGGTCTTGGGAAATCTGTCTCACGTTGGTTCTGATAACAGGACAATATTGTCATAATGCCTTATTGCTTGACAAAGCATTCCAGCAACTGTAAAAATGATACTTTCTTATACTTATTTCTGAATAATTGTTTGTGTTGATTGCAATTATGTTTTTACAGGGCCACTGGCTTTTGAAAGCCTGATGTGTTTAGGGAGACACCAGGTTGTGTAACTATAGTAACTGTAATTGTGGCCTTTTGTATGTTTGTTCCTATGGAGCTGTGGTTTAACAGCCTCAGGCTGAAAGTTTAGCAGCTCATGGTCCTGCCCCTGTACTGCTGTTAAATATGAGCACATATTCGAATGTTAGAGAAGAGCTTCCTGGTCTTTAAAGAGTAAAATAGCTTTTCTGTGCTTCACAAGAGCATAGTGACTTACATTGTTTAGATGCTGTCTGAGGCCCTGGGAGATCAGGAAAGAGAAAAACTCACAAAATTTTACTATAGATACTATTTTTTATAAATTTTACTATTTCTATTTGCTTGCTTTCAAATCTGGGGATCGCTTGAGAGTGGAATGGTGAGAAATAAGGCAACTGTAACTTCACATTGTGCTCAGGTTAATCTGCTGAGATATGGAGCAGTTTTATGTAAATTATATATTTAAGATTGGAGAGAGTGTAAACACATTTTTTCTTAAATAAGAGCTTTACTGAGACCCTTTTATGGATTTACTGGTTTGTTCTTATTTGTCACTGGACTGCTTCCAGATGTAAAATATTAGTTTCTTGCAATTGCAAGGAGTCTGCCATCGAGACCAGGTGCGCATGGCTTTATAGCCATTTCACGTCTAAGTTTTAATGTTGGAACCCCAAGAAGGCCTGGAACTGATAACTGATTTAACTCTCTACTTACTAATCAGACCAGGGCATAACTTTGTGTTCTATTCTGCATTTTATTTCTGATTCAATTTCTGTGTGCCTTTGGCAAAAAAAAAAAAATCTGTTTTAAGATTTGCCTCTGAGAGGGAAAATATTTTTTATTACCTATAATCTGGTTTGGTTCTCAGACAATGAAAAGAATAAGAGACGCCTCTTTAAGGCTTGGTAATGTGATCTTTGTGTGCGTGTCTTTGTTAGTGTGGGTGTGTACCTGTGAGGGTTTGCACATGTGTCCTTGGAGGCCAGAGTTCAACCTCAGTCAGCATTCTTTAGGAACTGTCCACGTGTATTCATTAAGTTTTGAATGTAGACCAGGCTGGTCTGGAATTTATAGAGATCCACCTGTGTCTGCCTCCCGAGTGGTGGAATTGAAAGTGTGTGCCATCACATTGGGCTACATTGTGCTTTGAGACAGTCTTTCACAGGCTGAAAGCTTACCAAGATGGCTAGGCTGGCTAGCCATCTTGCCATCTCTGCCTCAGCAGTGATGCGATTCCAAGCTCAGCTACCATCGTGCTTGTCTGGTTTTCTTACGAGGGTTCCAGGTTCAAATTCAGCTCATGTAGCTAGTGTCTCACTGTCTGAGTAAGCTCCCTAGCTCCTGAAATACTGCTTTGTGAATATAATAAACAGAAAAAAGTAATATACTTTATTGATTTCTAATATGCCAATTCTGAAAAAAACCTATGTTTATATCTATGTTTATATGTTTTCATATTTTCCTTTCCTTTTTTGGTGAGTTTTTCTACCTAAAGTAAGAATGGCATCAATAATTCTCATGTTGGTGTAGAATTTGAATTCGTAGTAGGCTGCTGTGATTGTCCCACTTTGACCATTTAAGGAAGAACCTTGTATCTTTAGGTGCTGATGTCCCTGGAAGGATTTACTAAGTTTTAACCTCTGTGATGGCTGTAGTGTGGCGGCCATTCTTAGCCAGTCCGTGACTGCCCCTCATGGGTGCAGCCTCAGTAGGAGTTCTAACCAAAGAGTGGAGAATGAAGCCCGGCTTTCTCCCCTGGGTTGTGAGGATAAGGCTTCTCCACACTCAGTGCCTAGACACACAGTAGGCACTTTACTCTTTATTTTTCATTTACTAGATTATCATTTTGTTTACATGCTTTCAGATTCAAGTGGAATGTAAATAACATGGAGATGTTTAAAAAAATAATATGTACCCTGGATAGATTTTACTGTCTTGAAAAGGGAATTTGTAAATGGGAATTTGAATTTCATTTGACTACTGCTCTGATATGCTTGAGCAAAGAGCACAGGTCAGAACTCTTAGGTTCTAGCCTTTCCTCTTCTGGATCCTTGTTCTGTGAAACATTCTGGATGTCTGGTGGACACTTTGTAGTCAGAAACTTAAGCTTTTTTTCTTAGAGTGGAAAGGTGCGGTGGAGGTGGCTGAACAGTGAGTGAGAGGGACACAGAGCAACTTGCCCATATCTGCCATCTCTTCCAGAGATCCAGCACCTCTGCTGTTAGCTGTCTCCCACTCCACCTTCCAGCCAAACACCCAGGATGCCTTTGCTTGCTATATTCTTCTTAGGACACACGAGATCTACTTGACCTCATTTTGCGACTGTTTAATGTGAGTCTGGACTGCTTTCTCTTGCGCTTAGCGTTTAAGTTCCGGCAAAGCCCAGTTATAAGCATCCTGCCACGGAGAAAGTGCACTACACATATTTTATTAAAGAAAGAACAAAGGGAAGAGAAATGAAAGGAGACATGGGGAGGTGGAGGGACCTGGAAGGAGAACACACAAAGCTGAGGATGAAAAGACATGTCTTCTACCTCAGTGGGCTTATCAGAAAAGCAGTACTCTTTATTAATGAGCATTACAAAAAAAAAAAAAAAAAAAAAAAAGCCCGCTGGACTCTATAGGAGGAGTCTAGACTTGGTTATGTGGAAATTTGTAGTAACATGTTTGCCAAATGTTTCTTTGTGAACAATGGGAGAAGGTCTGGAAACTTTGGAGACATTTGAAAATTGTCCCGAATTTGCAGCTCAGGCTTGTGGCTCGTAGGTGTTGAGCAGCCGGGAAAGCCTTAATGGGGTCCAGCTGTCTGCCCAGAGACTGCCCCTTCTCAGAGGCACATTAACCAGGTAGAGGCCCTGCCCTGCCTGCCTCCCTGTGGACTTTATGGGTCCCTGTAGACTGTTGCATTGATCTTTCAGTTTTGGGTTTTATAGCAATTCTAAGCATGTGAGTGTACATATTCACTCTTTGATGTGCCCTTTGATAGAAGCCAGAGCGCTTTACCTGTGCCTGTGTTTAATAATGGTGGGGGGTCGCATGCCCCACGGCACAATGCTCCCTGGGTTGCTGGTTGTGTGCCACTTCTATTGGGGATGCTGATTGGCAGGGCTTTAATCAGGGGTGTTTGAACATGAAATATATTAAAAGTAGTTAGATATGCTGCTTTGTTGCCGTTTTGCTTTGTTTGAAACCACATTTTTTGTTTCATTGTGTTATTCCCTGGAAAGGAGGGTAGGCGGGGACAGAGGAGACCCAAATGGCAAAATCCACAGAATCACAGAGCATCTGCGATTTCTCATATTTTCTTTTCTTACTTTATTTTTTTTTTCTGATATCCTTTTAAGAAGACAAGTATTATATCCCAATTTCAGATAGGTAAGTTAAACATTGCAGAACTCAGCATTTCCAGCATGGGAATTTTGAGCTCTCTTGACATGTTAAAAATCCAACATGGCCATGACACAGAGGATGTTTTCAAGGCTTCTGGGGTAGTGGCTGCCTATTTTGACCGGCGCTCACCGCATATAGACAGCACCATATGTTTGAGAGTTGGAAGAGTCTTCTGTGAGCCCATCCCCTATACGGGAATTCTTCTCTTACAAGGCAGCAGAGGCATAATCTGACTAGGCTTACATATTTCCAGCTTCAAACTGCCAATATTTCAAAGGGTTGGGATAGTTGAATAAATCTTCATATGCTTATGGCCAACAGTATTTAGTAGAAGTGATCATATTATGGTTTTATATCTTCTTTTGGCAATTTTTTTTTTTTTAGCAACCACATTCAAAAAAATTTATTTTTTAAAATCAGCTTCCCATGTCCTTCAACTTTCCAAGACTTGGTTTGAGGGACCGGGAGTTCCCTAGATGCCGATGTAGCTTTTCAGGTGACAGGGCTGCTTCAGGATTAGAGACTGAGCCATGCTATGCCATGGCTGCTGGCAGCAGGGATGCTGGGAATGTGGTGTCAGTTAACTACTTAATCCACCCTTAGTCACATCACTAGAAACGATCAAACAGTCTAAGTTAGGTGGTTCCATTTCACGAAGATCCAGTGGACTGCAAGTGCTCAGACCTTCTGTGGCCCCCGAATGACCCGTTTCCCTGGGCTCATACCTAATTACTTAGTTATTTGTTGGAATTCACTATTAAGAGGAAACCCAATTATTGAAGTCATACACTCAGGCAAGTCTAAGTATTTGATGGCATATAATTTTAGGCCATTCATCTCTAAGTTTCAGGATTAGTGAGTTTAGGAATATTATGGCAGTAGATTGGGAGTGCTGTATACAAGTGAACTGGCTACGTTACTAGAGTAATTATCCTAATGTATTTGCATATGATTTAAATGTATGTATTTATCGTTCCATTTTTGTCTTTATGTGTATCAAAACTGTGGTTTTGAAAGCTTTATTTCATTTTGAGATCTTTGTTGGAACTCATAATGTTACTTTAAATGACTTCCCTACCTCATTCTCTGGTTATGGTGGGACTTCATTGTCTATGCCAAACCTAGTGTTTAGTACCAGGGTTATAGAGATTAACCAAGGCCCAGGCCTTGCACTCAGGGCTGGATGCAAATAACTTACTCTCTGGTGGGAGTTGGACCAAAGAAGAAGCCCTTGTACTGAGACTGTGCCCACCTCATAGAGTAGTTCCAAAAAGCTTAGCAGGGAACACCATTTACAATCTAGTCAGAATTCCACACAAGGTCTCTTTCTAGAAGACTCTTTTCAACAGCCTTAGTTTTTATTAGCTATAATTTCCTAACATTTCAGTCAAAAAAATAAAAAAATAAAAAAAGCCTTGCTGATAATTTGAAACAATGTTTTCCATGTGAGTAACTTTTTTAAAGTATCTTTTTTTTTTTTAAAAAATTCTTCATTTTCCTCCTGACTTTTAAATATACTTAAAAATATTTTTAACCGTATCTAATTTTTGCAACTTCTAAACAACTTTCTAAGCAGTCACCTCCTGACCCCCTTTTTCCCCCTTCCCTACTCCCCCCTCCTGGGGCTACCTCCCTTTCTTTAGAGCCCCCACATAATGCTATTCCTTTACAGTCCAGCCATCTGCCTGGTTTAGCCTCTTCTTCACTCTCCCTGTTTCTTCTATATAGATTTCCCCATATGTCTGCTTCCTCCTTTATCCACAAGTCCAGACACTCCTCCATAGCTTTCTTACCACCCCATCCTGGTGTCCCGTCTGTTCATAAATAACTCTTTCATCCGCTTTGGATCCCCAGCCCCCACCCGTTCTAAAAAGAGTGCAGAGAAAACCTTAAGTGCGCAGAGCCAAGATACCCAGCACAGTTTGCTTTCAGTGCAGCCTCTTTCCTTCCCATCGACATGTTTCCTTTCCCAGTTTTCTTCACTTACCTCCTTTATACAGGTCCCCACAATTTCCACTCAGCATTGATACTGACCTGGCTGCAGAAAGATTTGATATCTGCAGGACAGAGTTTACTTCTGGTTAAGAGACCCATTTTGCCCTGACTGGCTGCTATTCTTGGAGCTGTCAAACTCGAAGCAAGCTTTGTTCTCTTGAAATCCGTGGGCTATCTGGGAAACTGTTCTCCTCACCTGGGTGCATGGCAACCAGACGGTGCTCTGAATGGGTACTTTTCTAAGACTGAGTTCTAGAGTGTGTGCCACAAACAGACTTACAGAATAACCCAGCACCGTTGAGGGCTCTGGAATGTTCTAGGTAATTGAAATGTTGCATGACCCACTAGTGTTGCATGCTTGTGACCTTCTGCCCCACAGAAGCATTGGCAGTTTAAGTCCCTTTACTGACTGTATCCCTCACAAGACTGTTAGTGTTTCGCCTTCCTAATGTCAGTGATAATTTTACTCTGAGTCCCTGTGGAGATTTCACTCAGCAGGAAACACATCTAGGTAAGATTGCCTTGAAAGTCAATCACAACCTGCAAGGACTAGTATACTGTCCTGTTTTTAAAGATAACATCTGAGAGGTAATTAGATTGTATTCCATGTCTGATGGGGACTAAGAACAAGGAGACTCTGCCTGTGTGTTTTACTCTAACTAAAGCGAAAGAAAAGAAACCATGGATTCCATGATCTTCCTTCCTTCTCTTGTGGGTGAATTATCATGGGGGGAAAAGTGAAAGATAGAGCTGTGTATTCCTGAGATTTTGAGAGAACTGAAACTCAAAAAGGTTATTAATATCATGAAAATAAAAAATACCTAAAAATAAAGTATTTCGTTTTAAAGGCCATGCACTTCCAAAAGGAGATTTGAATGTGTGTGTGTGTGTGTGTGTGTGTGTGTGTTTATTTTTAATGTATTTATGCGTTTATTTATGCTTGGCCTCTGTATTGAAGAATGAGGTTTCATTGCTCCAGGGACAAGAGAATCAGAAAAGGGAAACATAAAAGAATCAAAAGATGCTGAGGTAGCAGCAGACCACATGCCAGTGACTCAGAGTCTTTCGGGAATTCAAAGTTGGTCACTAATTAGATACAAATTTCCTGGAGAAACTTAGAGAGTAAGACATTTTACCTCAGCCATACTGATGCCAAGTGAGGTCCATGAAAGTTTTACTGTTGTTGAGTTTATGTGGATTCTGAGCAGTGGACGTGCAAAGATCCAAAGCAAGGGTTTCAATACATTGTCAAGGTTTCATCTTGTTAGACAATTTTCCTGTGAGCATCTTAGGAAGGCTTTCAAAACCACTGAAGTTTATAATAGTGGCTGGTTATGGATAGGGTTTCACTGGCTGAGACTTTGTAGATATTACTGACACCACAAGTCTACAGCTTGTTACAGATGCCTCTGGGCTCTGTGTGCTGGATCAGAATGTATTGGATTATGGCGATGTTTCTACAAGGGTGCAATTCTAAACTCCATTTTTATTAACAAAATGGATTTTCTTCCCCATACCAAACCATACACCCAAGATTAGATCCTTAGTATCTCAGTAGTCACACACTTACTTGAGTATGTACAGATGGCGTGCAGCTTCAGAACAGAAAATTGGCTGTTTTGGAGCTTGTCAACACAGGAGGAAGGACAGTAGTAGATCTTTTCCCCCTTTCACCCAACTACAGTCTGCAGCCATTTACTTTTGTTTGTAAAATAAAGTTCTAAAGATTCAGCAAAGGAGTTTGAAGATTACCTGCTAGCAAGCACTTCAGTTTTTTCTGCCTTGGGTCTCTTCTCAAATTGGTTTCAGTCTGTGGGTGTAGAAGTAGTTCAGGCTCACTGCAGTGAGTTTTTACTGAGGGTGTGTCTATACTTAACTTTTTTTTTTTTTTTTTAATAGTAGTAAGTACGCATTTTGTCTGCTTTTCATAGCCTTTCTGGGTACCAGTTTTAATTTTATCTAGGCAATTGGAAACCTTGGGAGAGGCCAATCTAAAAATGAAAATCCTTAGATTTTGAAGTTCAATACACATCTGCCTCCTAAAAGGAGCTCCTTCAATGCGTTCTATGTCTTATTCACGCCGACTGCATTTATTGAGCACTTATCGAGCGCACAGCAATGTGCTCTTTAATTGCTGTCACCCAGGATATTTAAGGAATAAAATATCTCATTAGCTCAGTCATTGGGGTACCACCTGTTTGAGTTTGTGCTGAGCTCCCTGGAATGATGGACTCACATAAATCTGTGGTGTCTTGAGGCCTCAGAGGAGGCAGAGAGGTGAACACTCTGTTGGTTGCTTCAGTGGTTCCCACTCTGTGCGTGGTCATATTTGTACTCACGTAAGCAGTCTCAGTGTTCCTCTCCATGAAGCAAAGGTGTAATGACTTCCCTAGGGGACAAGGACCTCCCAGGTCTCTTCCCTATAACAGGTTTCTAGTGGCCTGTCTTAGATGAGTGTACTTTTGACCCCTCAGGATGTAGCAGATTCGCCATGGCTGTTTGGTGGATTCATGGTGTACTGGCTAGTTTTGTGAGTTTCAGTTGAGAAGATGCCTCCATGAGATCCAGCGGTAAGGCATTTTCTCAATTAGTGATCAAGGGGGGAGGGCCCCTTGTGAGTGGTACCATCTGTGGGCTGGTAGTCTTGGGGTCTATAAGAAAGCAGGCTGAGCAAGCCAGGGGAAGCAAGCCAGTAAGCAGCATTCCTCCATGGCCTCTGCATCAGCTCCTGATCCCTGACCTGCTTGAGTTCCAGTCCTTTTGTGATGAACAGCAGCATGGAAGTGTAAGCCGAATAAACCCTTTCCTTCCCAACTTGTTTCTTGGTCATGATGTTTATGCAGGAATAGAAACCCTGACTAAGACACGTGGTAAGCATAGTGGTCCTCCATTCCGTAATTACTGTTGTAGAACCCCTCTGAAAGAGCTGCAGCCATTGCATCCCCTGGGCTTCAGACTGAAGTATAACTGTTAAGGCTCCCTGGAGTAGTTTGGGTCTACGTCCTGGTAGACTGATCTTGGTATAGAGGACTTGATTAGAACCCACAGAGGGAAGATATTACAATGTATACTTGTGGACACTCTTCTTTGGGAGACTGTCTAATGATGTTATCTGGGTCTCAGGGTTCTGTGAGGAGCAAAATTATAGTAGAGCTATGTTGGGTTCACAGTTAGATCCAATTTCAGATCCAGCTCCAGGCCTGGCCCAGTACTCATAATGTGTCATCAGCTCGCGAAGCGATTCTGACCAGCAGCCAGAGCCATTCCAACCACATCACCTTTGCTAGGATTGCTTCAAGGATGGAAAATCCCAAGCCTCTGAGGAATACAATATTTTCTGAGAAGAATCCATGAGCTGTCAGAGACAATGAATTAACTGAGACAAGTCCTTCCAAAAATAGGGCAAGAGGCCGCAAGAAGCTTCCAGTATGGGAAGGCAAAGTGACTTTCAGCTGTTCAGCCAGATTCCTGGAGTGATGTGTGCAAGAGAGTGATTTTTCTGTGCTACCTCAGGTGGGGCTCCTGTCTCTCCTCTCTGAGTCTTTAGACACCTTGCTGATTTCACTACAACTCCAAAGAAGAAAGCTAAAAATGTGTAACTTAACAAAGATAGCTGTGATGATATTTACTGTCAGGGTAAAAATCTGTCAGATTTGTACAGATGTGAAAGAACAGACTTGTCTAAGACACCCTACAGCAGCAGCGCCCTGTGGCTCAGGCATCCACTGTAGCTGTGGCTGCACACTTGAGGAGGTAGGCTTTCGGATAATTATTGTGAATGTCAGTGTCTGTTAGCTCCTCCTTTTCCTCACTTCTCTGTCTCTAGATGTCATTGGAGTAAGCTTTCATGTAGACAGAAGCACCAGTTGAGGGCAAAGAGGAAATCAAAGGACTCATTCCAGCCCTGGCTTTTACTATTGGGGTAAACTTTTTTTGCCAGTGTTGTGGAACTGAGGGTCCTTGTTAATGGATCTTATTTTAGTTGTTCAAATCATGCATTTAACAGTAATATAGCACCAAACAGCGGCTACATTGGCTTCTGGCACTAAAGACAAGTGGGTTTGAAACAAACTTTTCCATGACTTATTTGCCTTCACTATGCCTTGGTTTAGATATATGGAATAAGGTTAATTACAGATTTCGGGCTCATGTGGAGATTAAAAGAACACACCTCAGACTTCTACCGTGAACAAGATCTTCATGTGCATTTTTGTCTTCTAGTAAGAAAGAATCAAGGATCAGCAACTCCCCCCCCCCCGCCCCCCCGCCTTTATCATCAGTGTGGTATTTCTGCCATCTGCTAGAGTATGGTTTCTTGTGGACATTCAATGGCATTAAGAAATGACCAAAGATGACCTAGAAGTAGAAAGCTGCTGTCACTCAGAGTCTTAAAAACTGGGATTTAACCTGTAAGCTATTTAAATTGGTCGAGCATATAGAGATCAGAAAACAAGAAAGACGTGTGAGCAGCACCTCTAAATTGTGTGTAGCACATGACAGGAAAGTGGAACAGGGCGAAGGCCATGGCTGGTAAGGAGCAACTGGGCAAGCCGATCCAGAAATGTGCTTCCAAAGAGGAAGCGGAGGACGGTGGCAGATCTAGACACAGGACGAGAAGGAAGTGAGGGAAGCAAAGGGAGGCGGGCTGAAAAGTCCTGAAGCTTAATTAACTGATCTTGTCACACACAGCTGTTCATTTGAGTTGTGGGCCTCTGAGTATTACTCCTTTTATCACTGTCTTTTGAAATGCTAATTAGATAATTGACCATTGTTCAGTTCGTTGGCTACTTTTTATTCTTAAACTTTTGGAGACCTAGTCCTTGAATGGGATCCTCAGAGCAGCACAGCAGATGGGAAATTACTCTCTGGCCTGGAGTTGCCAAATGACCACCTCGGTGGGACTGGGGTCTGTGAAATCCCATGCTGGAGCTAGCCTCAGGGGTGGTGAGCGCGTCTCCCGTGATCTTCCTGCCCCCATTGATTTTTATTTTGTCATGGTGAAGGGGGCTGCCTTTGTGTTTGAATGCAGATTTATTAGCTGTACCCTAATCAATAAGAAGTCTCCATCATGATCATCGTTTGGGGAAATGGTCTTTTGAAGGATGCTTACAAATGACAAGTAACTTACTGAGCTTCCGAAACAGTACTGCAAACCAAATGCTTGTGTATTAATGTTCTCTCCCCCAGCCTCTACTTACTACATAGTTTAAAGTTTAAAATCGGTTATGTATGTGTAACCATTCTGGACAAAGCGCAATAAGGCGTAAGAGGTAACACACAGTAATCATCTATGTGGGGATCTTGCAGGAGGGCAGCCTTGGCTAACAGGACATGACCCAGCAGGGAAGATGTCTGTTCTGTTTTACAAAAACCAAAAACCAAACCAAACCAAACCAAAACGCAATGTGGTGTGGAGCCTCACTTTACTTGTTGGGGAAGAGGCAGCCAAGTAACCTGCTTGGCCCTTCCTATGTAAACATCAAAGATGACCAAATATGAAAGTCAAAACGAGGGTTTTAATTTCTTTTACATGTTAGTGGGTTGTTCAAGTGCAGATCTGCAAGTAGGTTAAGGACGACCACTGATCTTTACTGCCTTCTTCCCGTGTCATTGATGGCGTTGGCCACTTTAAACGCCTGTGAATTAAAGCCTAAGTATTGATCTGCTGTGACAATCGTAGAAGGATGCTTGCCTTTTAGGGTTCACGCTGTTATTTCAAAGTAAGATTTTTCCCCTGAAGGAGATACATGTCTATTGTTAAGATTTCACAAACACTAAAACATAAAATTATGAAACCAAACAAAAACTCTCAGGGAGAGTCAGTGGCTGCATAAACTCATTATACAGCTTGGTAGCCTTTCCGCATACACGAACACATGAACATGCGTAAGCTTAAAATATGTATACAAATGCAGGCAGCTCCAGGGAAATGTATTTTGTGTCACATACTATTCACTTTTTATGTTTTCATTAAAAATTAAGATCTATCAATATGTACACATTAAAGTTGCTTTTATTTAGCCATTATACTTTTCTTGTCAACTATTAATTTTTCAAGCAATTTTTGTGTCTATTTTGTAGAAGTCACTCTTCCTGAATGGAGTGAAATTATTTTATTCTGCATCTTCCAGATCATAAGTTTATTTTAGCCTATCAATTTAGCTGCTTGCTATGTGTCTTGTTGATATATAGTACCTCTTTGGATGGTTACTTTTAGTGGTTTGTTTTTTTAAAAAAACAATAAAACAGCTAATTTCAACTCATTTAAATTTCCAATTTTGCCTTTAAAATTTTTCGCAGCTTCACGTGTCTTGTGATATGGGGAATAAAGGCAGTCTCGGTGCCTTACAGCCTTCTACACTGGGTGTATGCTAATAAATGATATTTTAAGACATTTGCAGGGATATTTGAAATAAGATTTATTTTTATATTTTCAGTAAACATAGCATACATTTAAATTCATTCAATAATATTTAAATTTTCACTTAACTATAATTTCAGAGATTTAAGATTCTCACACATTAATATTTCTCTCATTTTTTATTTATAAATGACCCAGGATGACTGTGTCCTTCCTGGATTATATTTTTGGATTTGCTTCCTCTTATCATCCTGACGTTTCCCCTTGTATTGGAAGACGAGGGCGTTTCTACAGTGTAATAAAGATTTAAATTTGGCTAATAAGATTTTTAGTTTTGTGTGTTTTACTTTCTCTTAAGTGCATTTACTTTTTACATATTTCTGTAAGACTTTTTTTTTGGCACCTGTTTTGTAGAGATATTTGTCTTGTCTATCTGTCAAATATGATATTTCCAAGAATCTACTTTTATTTTTTTTTCTAGGATGGAAATGGCTTTCTGAATCTTTAGTTTCCCTCTGAATCATGAGCACATACTTGAGTATTTTCTTGTGTAGGTCGTTCCCCACCTGACAACAATTTTTGAGAGCTCCAAACCTGGCCTTTGTGTTTTCTATGTTGTGAGGAGAGAGAGAGAAAGAGAGAGAGTTTTGTGTGTGGGTGGAGGAGGGGGAAGGGGGAGAGGGGGAGAGAGGAGATTTGTTCTTGTATTCTTGTCCAGTTAGCCTTGGTGTGAGTCTTTGTCAGTAGGAGGTGCTGGAGAAAGTTAGGACAAGAGGAAGAAGCAGGGACTGGTCAAGACTGTTGTTCTTCTCAGCAATTGGGCAGTTCAGTTTTCTGTTTGTCCACAGCCTCTCAGAATCCGCCTCCTCCAGAGCCTTCCACCAGCCTCCCCTCCTCTGTTTCCCCCTCTGCTTAGGCTGTAAAGCCCCAGCTATGAGCTTGTCTCCTCAGCCCTGGGAACTGTGCCTATATACCTTTTGTTTCTCAGGGACACCGAGAAACCTACAAAACCACAGATAAATGTTAAATGATCAACCGTACTGGTTCAGGAAGGCAGAAGCCTTCCCAGAGCTACTTTCTAGAAATTTCTCTTAAAAACAACACTTCAAAAGGCAGACAAGGATGCTGTGATGCTCCGAGTCTTAAGACAAATCTTCGTATAGATGTTTATTGTTATAAACTTAATTATAGCCAATAAATGGTGTCTAAGACACACTTTGTCCATAGTAAAAGTGTTGTTCAAATAGCTTGCATCTCTTATGGTAGGGGTGGGTGGCCTAGTGAAAGGTACCTGAACCTCACGTTTCCGTGCAGCCTGGAAGCTGTGAAGGAGGAGTGAGGGTAAGCGGTATTGAGTGGGGCTTTTGTGGGGAGGACAAGGTAGTGAGGAAGACACATGGGAGGAAGAAGGAGAGTCTACAAGATGAAATCTGACTTCATGTACCCAGTTGGTTTTGATGTTGCACAGTAGTGAAGAATGGCAACTCTACTTAAGGTCCTTGCAGAGCACAGAATGCAAATCAGAGTGTTACTCCCCAGTAGGAGCTAGAAGATGGCATCAAGATAACATGCTTTCAGCGTAATGAGTTGAGTTCATTACCTTCTTATTGCAGTAACTGTTTTAAGAAGGTTACTTCCATTCTAAAAATAGCCCCTCTCTTCCTTGATTCTTATTTGTCATAATTCTTGCATGACGTTGTAATCTATTGTTAGGAAATGAGAATTCTATTTATTTTTGTTTCATGGGGAAAAAGGGTGAAACCAGCTGTTTGAATCTTTCCAGATAAAGTAGCTTCCAGGACTCCTAGTAAGGAGCAGTGTTGACTGACTGGTCAGCCACAAGTTCCTGCCCTGTGGAGAAGCCAGAGAAATTTAAGAGAAAAGATACCAAACTCTAGGTATTTTTAAAACTGGATACTTAGACCCTGAATTAGAAAGAACAACATGAGAGTCCAAATGTTCTGTTGAGGCTGAAGGAGCAGGGCCTGGCACAGTCAAATTGCTCCATAGAGATGGGGTCATTAGCTAGTCATAGGAGTGTCGGAGACATATGCTATGATCTGTGCCCGGACATGGCGGGCTTTCCCGCCAACCTGCCCGCTGCTTTCTATGTGACCACGTTCTGTGCCCATTGCTTATAACCAAAGCCACATGTTCCCATTCAAAAGTCGTATCTTCATTTATAAAAATCCATAGAAAACGTTTCTCAGGGAAAGAAATGCAACTCGATCAGCTCTGCACGGTTTACATAATGTGATAGTCTCATATTTACTATGCAGTTAACAAGAAATAACTGTTACCAACAAAAATCAGAGAATTTAAAAACAACGAACATTTTGCTTGGGAGCCTATGTATATCTCTATATAAATACATATAGATATCTATAAACATCATCGATCCCCCCATGCGCACATGCCGTATATGTGGATGTGGGGCGATGCTTGTTTTTATATATACACATATCTCTATTTATATAGCTGCAGAAGGAAAACATATTGCGTTTTATTTAAGCGAGTCAGTGAGCTCATGGGGAAGGTTTCCTCTGCAGTGCCTCATCCCCACAGGGATGAGAAGATAACTGTTATTGACGTGGTCTTCTGAAGGTCAGAGTTTGACAGGATCAACTGATCCCTGGAGACACTCCCAGGATATGCTTTTCCCTTCCCTTACATTGGATGGAGAATCTCTGGGAAAATGACTATTCTTTGATGGAAATAAAAACTCACTTTAGGCAGCTTTTAATAGGCTTGCATTATTGATTTATAACATTGTTCTCAGACAGGTCTTTTGAGTGTACCGTGTGTGTGTGTGTGTGTGTGTGTGTGTGTGTGTGTGTGTGTGTGTGTGTATGCATATGCATACATCTCTATGCATAAAAGGCGGAGAGATAAACAAAATCCTGTAACATTAATCTCAACTTTTAATTCTCTGATAGATTGTTGAAGAAAAATGAAACTATTTCTTTGATTTTAGAAGCATTCTTGTTTTTTTTTTTTTGTTTGTTTTTTGTTTTTTGTTTTTTGTTTTTTTTCCGAGACAGGGTTTCTCTGTGTAGCCCTGGCTGTCCTGGAACTCACTCTGTAGACCAGGCTGACCTCAAACTCAGAGATCCACTTGCCTCTGCCTCCCAAGTGCTGGGATTAAAGGCGTGCTGCCTGGCGTTTTAGAAGCATTCTTTACCTGCGGTTAGCACCTGATTTTCCATGGAATATTTTTGAGAGCTAACCTTTGTAATTAAGCACTAACACTGAGTCTTTCCGAGTTCTTGTAGCATCAATAGAGACTGTTACAAATTAATTGTAGAGGAGATTAAGAAGATATAGATACATTTAGCAAGATAATTTGCTAAAAATATGAGGCCCTGGTGTATCTCAATTCGGCACAAAAATGAAGCACATATAACAGAGAACATTTTTATATGGTGGTTTGTCTGTGCTCCATGTTGGAAATGTGCAAGGGAAATTTTTAAAAGCTTTGAATCAATATTTATTTTTATTATGGTTCTCATTCTTTCCCAAGTACCTCCGGGTGAGTTTCACATCCTTTTGTTTGCAAGCTGAGGTAGGCAATGAGAAGTGGGGGCACCAGCATCTCAGCAGGGGACACGCCCGTTCGCCTTCAGGGAGATTCGGGGGTTTGTTGTGTCCTCTGTCTTCTACTGTCATGGCTCCTGTGTTCTCTGACCACCTCATTGCCCACTGTGTTCTGAAAACGACTAAAGAATTCCAATGATGACGTGGTGAGGTGGAATCTGACATTTACTCACGTGTGGCTCGCTGGAATATGTGTCAATGTGCCATGAGAACAGAAAAGGACCTGGCCTTCAGAATGCCACAGGAGCGCACTTGCAACTGTGAGGCCACACAAAGCGTACCTCCAAGTCATAAGGAAGTCACAGAGCCTCTGCCGCACTGCCTCCTTCTCTTTCAGATTTTATGTCTGCAGATTTACAGCAGAGAGGCCACTGGTTGCGAGGCACTCTTTTATGTTACTTGTGTATATTATTCATGCCTCGATTCACTGAATGAACAATCAGAAAGCATTCTGCCCAATTATGAAAAGGAATTAGACGTCATTTTACTCGGTGGTTCTATACCTTGCGTTTTTTGCTTTCTTGCCCTTTGCATGTGCAAACTTTCCCCGTAGTTCAGCTTCTGGAAAATGCCAGTGATGACTGGTGTGGCTCTGCTTTTCCTCATTTATTCTCATTCTTCCTGTATTTTTGATACTTCAGCCCTTTTTTCTTTCTCATTTGTACTCTACAATATGGACTCCTCAGGAGCTTTTGATAAAGTTTGACAGCCGCTTGCAACAGTCTTTGAAATGTTTGCCTTCGAGCTGTTAGGAGGCGAAGTTTTACAGAGTGAAGTTTGTGGTATTTGGCTCTGCCTGGTGAACTGGCAATTGCTCTGTGGCCAACATTTTGTGTAACAGGGCAGATCATATTTTAGAGTGAATGTGGGAAAGATAAACTCCATTCACTTTGAGGTCATTTGAGCTTTTGCATCTTGGGCTTGGTGCCTCTGAAGACCTCAGTCTTTGAGCAAGCCAAGCCATTTCAGTCAGTGCTCAGTGGTGACTCATTAGTTCACGTAACCACCCAGTGTTAAAAAGTTACCATGTGACAAACACTGTGTGGAGAATAATGGGTGTCTGAAAAATCTATATAATGATTATTTATTGCAGTACTTGTTATTTTCCAGACCTCGGTCATGGCAAACTAAATCTAGAGACAAACAAGAGAGATTATGAAAGCTCTACCCAGGAGGGGCAGTTCCTGGTTGTTTTCTTGATTGGAATTGATGTATTTGTCTGATTTGACCTGTGTGTCCTTATTGCATGTATCTAGTCAAAAGTGGGTGTGTCCTGTGCCCAGAGAGATTCCTTAGTAGGTAAAGTGTTTGCTGAGGATCTGAACTCAATTTTCAGAACCCATGTGAAGCTTTGGCACATGGTGGCATGCATTGGTAATCTCAGCACAAATGAGGGGCTGGAGGATCCCTGGAGTTTGCTGACCAGCAGTCTAGATTATTGGTAAGCTCCAAACCCTGCAAGGGACCCTGTCTCAAGAAAACAAGGCCAGGGAGATGGATCGGCAGATCAAAGTGCTCATTGCACGAGCTTGGTGACTTTAGAGCAGTTCCTGCAACCCAATGAAATAGGGCAGGATACCATGCAACCCACAGAGGTCTTTAGACCTCCACACCATCAAAACAGTGGGGAGCCATTGTGGAAGATGCCTGACATTGACCTCAGCTCTCCAAAAGCGTGTGCACACACACACACACACACACACACACACACACACACACACCTGCACATGTGCATACACACGGACATGTATACACACAGCGTACACATGTGCAAAGCATAACCTTACGCGCGTTCAAGATGTTGCTAGGTCCTCTGATCTTAATCCCAATGTACTGTTCACCCTCAGATTTCTCATGTCACATACAGGCATTTTATCTTTCCTGAGCCAAAACCCTTAGGATTATTTGCCTGGACTTCAGTTGCCCTCTCTCTGTTGTGCATCTGAAATCCTCATGAATTTTGTAAGGCTCTACTAGTCATCTGCCACACCCCTGGGAGCACTTTAAAACTTAGCATCTTACTTACAATGGTAGCTACTTCATTTATTCACATGTCAGGTTGTAGCTGTACAGTTTGGACTGAACGGACGGAGTTGGGTGGTCCCTTCCCTGGGCAGCCAGCCATTCACACTCGTGCAATCCCGGTCCCATGCAGTGGGCTGGAGGGGCTCACTGGTTTAGCTGGCCACTGGTTTGCCCTGCTTTTAGTTTCACCTTCAGAAGCAAGCTTGAATTTCACTACTTTACTGATTCAGGATCCAGGAATACCAAGATCAAACCAGCAAGTGCCTTTTAAACTACAGGTTATATAGTGGTTGTTTTTCCTGTTGCTGTGATAAAATACCCAGAGAGGCACAACTTAAGGCTTCTTTTGGGTCAGGGTTTGAAGTTAGTCCCCTATGGCAGTAGAAGGCATGGCATTTGGAATATGAAGCATTTGCTCACATTGCATCTGCAGTCAAGAGGCAGAGAGAGATGAAGGCCTATACTCAACTTACTGTCTCCTTTCTACTCAATAGTCCAGGGCCCCCAGTCCATCTAATGGTGCTACTCATAGGTAAAGTGTGTCTTTCCATCTCAGTTAGCCCAATCAATCTGATGCCTAGCATGTATGCCTAGGGGCTCGACTTTTATGTGACTGTATATCCTGTCAAGTTGCTATTCAATATTAACTATCCCGTATCATTTTTGATGATGTTCTATTGGCTGGAGTCAATCTAATCCAGTGTCACAATGGCTTAATACTTCACTGAAGCATAGGTGAGGAAGTCTGTGATCAATGACAAGGTCTTCCAACAGTCTACTGCAAGGGCCACCATTACCACCACCACTGTAATCACCAAAACCATGACTATTGCTACCACCACAGGCACCTCGCTGTGGAAACATCTTTTAAAATTAACATGCCTGATTGACTAGATTGTTTCATCCTCATCTTTTTACCTCTGCAGGTTTATTTGCCTTCAGGTGCTTTCCTCTGTCTTCTGAACCACCCACCCCTTTTCTTCTGGCTCTTTCATATTTAAATATGATCACATATTTCCTATCCTGTAAGTTGAGAATGGATTTTTACAGATTTTCATTATTTCCTCACTATTCTCCCTATTTCGAGGCAAACATTCCTATAAGCCCAGCAGAGCTTGCTCTTTTCTCCATTCCCCAACACACTAGATGCTGGCTCATTTCTGTAGCATCTTCCCCAAACTCTGTGCTAAAGCAGCCAGTGAGAAGGCAAGTCAGCTTGAGCCTCTCTACTGCTTGAACTTTTGGACTCTTACCTTTCTTCTGAACTGCTTACAGGCTTTCAAAACTCAGCCAAGGTCTCGCTCTTCTGGGCTGCTGTCTAAGCGGTGTCTCAGCTTCACTGACTCTCTACTTTATCCTCACACTCTGTTGAGGTACTCGGTCTTCTGATTGAACTGTAGGATTTGTCTTTAGAGTCACTGTCCCAGCCATGTTACCGCCCTTAGCCCAGTGCCTAGAACACAGTCAATGCTTAGTGCCCGTTTCCTGACTGACTCTGACACACTCTTTTTGGCGAGTCCATATCTTTTTACGACATTTACATTATAGCTTCCTCATTTCCCACCCGAGACTCTTTATCCCTTCTACTTACTTGATTCCTTTTCCTAGGTACTTTAAAAACGCTTTGGATCTTGCTTTGTTTTGTTTTTGCCATTCTTTTAACTATTATTGTGGGAGAGGCACATGTAGTGATGTTTCCTCAAGTTCAGAGGACAACTCTTGAGGAACTGGTTCTCTCTTTCTAGCCCTAAGTAGGTTCTGGCGATTGAACTCGGGTCACTGGGCTTGTGTGGTTGGTTTCTTTGTCTGAGGAGCCATCTCATAGAGCCTTTTTGCTCTTTTTAAGTGTTGGTGACACAGGGTCCCACAAAAAAATTAACTATTCTCAGTTATCAAAACCTTGTTGCTTCTGAGTTTACTTTGTTTCCTTAATCTCCCTGAAGTTATTTTCATTCTTAAAAAAAGTATAATCTCTTATTGAGTGGGGCAGAATAAAAGTGTCCACATTTGTGAATCGATAGCATTGTGCTTAACCTTAATTGACACTCAGTTACTATTTGGACACATAATAATGAGCTACACACTATGTATTATACGTTACTGTAAGAACTATAAAAAATTAGGCCAATCGATAGGTTATTTTATCTAAAAGCCAACAGGGCAAGGAAATGGCTTTGTGCATTAGTATACCATATGTGTTTTATAAAATCATGCTGTTATTTCTCTTTCCATTTTCTTTAACTTGCTACAAAGCTTTAAAAAAAAAAAAAAAATCTAATGCTCCCTGGGGAGGGATTGACCTGAATTGCAGTGGACTTTTAAGAAACAGTCCTGGGTTAGAGCATCAAGTCTTAGGCTGAAGAGTTATTTGGATAGTGGTCCCCATGTTCTCCTGTGACTTGTTTAATTTTCAGGTCTCTTCTGGGGTTGTGGTTGCCATTCAGCAGAGCAGTCAATGTGGTCACCTTGTCGTATGGATGGGTAGTACGCACATGTGTTTTTTCCTACATGCACGATATTTTCGAATACATGCTTGGTCACTGAGTCTTTTAGGCCGCGGACATGTAGATTATGCCGCTCGGTGCTCTGGTAACCCTGCTAGAGCCTAATCACCGTAGGATGCCATCAAGATAGTTTGGAGGAACGTCAGTGTTCATTAAGTTTAGCACCATTCAAAGAACACTAGCAACAGAGTGAAGATAATGGAGAAATCTGAGGAGATATGGAAGCTAGGAGAGAAACCCGTTGTTTGAAGAGTGATCTTTGATCTTTTGGAAGAGGAATACACGTCAAGAGCTTATCTCTGTAAAAGAATTTACTCACAAAACAAATAAAAAACATAGATCTGACTTATCTTTGTCGATCCTGGTCTGGTCTTAGATAGGGAGGGAAGACCAGGAGCGGGACTTATATGTTTATGCTAACTCAATTAGCATTCACAGAGGCTACCAGGAACACTGGCTGTCCAGCATCAAGCTTCCATGCGCGTGCATTTTCAAAGAGAACCAAATGTCCAGGTTCATTATGTAGAGGCAGAAGAGAGTTGTCAAGTTTTGTGAACCTGGTTTGAAATTTCAAGCCATTGTTATTTGTGTTCTGAAATGTTACTTCACAGGGAGTAGCGTACTTATTTAATGTTCTAGTAGGAGAAGGTAAAAATCATATCGTGTAGCCATTAAAGATAATTGCACTTTCCTAACGTAATAGTTGGACGTCATGGAAATTTTTGTTAGCGAACCGAGGATACACTTGTAGACTAAATGGTACCTTTGAGAGTATTTAGATATTTATGGAAAAATTAAGAGGAGCAGTGTGATCTTTAAAAACTCTTTCAAAAATAGATATTAGTTAGAAAAGCTATCCTCAACTCATTCACACAGACATTGGCATCCAAAGTGTTGCAAGATGAGATATTTATGTGGTGGTGGGTCGAGAAGGTTCAGGAACAAGCTCGTTATTTTAAAGATGTGCTCTTTATCTTCTATTCTTTGTCCTTGGTCACAGAGGGATTGGTTCTAGGAGACGATGAACCTAGGCACTGTGCAGTAATGAGGGTGCGATTTCAGTGAAGAAGGGTGTGGGACAAGTCTGCAATAGTCAGCGATGCTGCTGGACTCTCTTCACGCTAGGTGAAGGCTGGCATGAGCAAAATGCCAGGCATCAGGGGAAGTGAGACCTAAGTGGAACCCGGAAGGTGACACCCTCTCATCTCTCTCAGGAAGCTTCATATAGAAACAGAAGCTGCAGTTAGCTTCCAGAGTTTTCTGATGTTTGTTGTTGGCCTGATGTTCAAGACCTGGTGGCTTTCCTCCATGTCACCTGATTGGTACACTGGCCAACTCTCTCTAGGGCTGAGGTGGCAAACTGATGTCTTGCCAGCCAACCATAGTCTCTTCTGCCATTCCCATCTTTGAACTTAACGGGGTAAACCTTAGTCGGACTTTCTACACTGTGTTTCCCCTTGGTCTTTTATTCCTTTTTGTTGTTACTGTTTCTACAAGGTAAACCGTGTCATAGGAAGCACTTCCTGTATCGTTGACGGTGTCCACAAGCTCCATGGAAATGGAGTCTATGTGTTTGTTTTATAACCTTATACATGTCTGAATTTCTTTTCAAAATCTTTTGATGATTTGTAGATTCTGGTTCTGGTAAAAGTTCTATATTAAATATGCATATTTTCCTTACCAATTGACATGAGCAGTGTGTAATGACTGTCTAAGCTTTTCAAAGGTGGCCTAATATTCTCTCAGATGGGTCTTCTGTCACGCTCTCAGTCTCCGAGAGCTACTGACTTTAACATCCTTTTACACAGTAACTCCCTAGCACCCGGGAGAATGCCAATGGGTTTCCTTAGTGGGGACTTACTAGGTTCATTGGTCTTGCCAGATTGCTATCAAGAGAACAGGTGTCCATTTGTATTGCTGTTAATCTTAGTAAGTATCAAAAATAGCCTGAAGTTTGTATTCTTTTAAAATCTGAGTTCTCAGTGACATGGAATATTTTTCATGCTAAAGATTCTAAGTGACTTGTCGTAATGGCCAGTTCCTTTTAGTATTCTACAAACCATCCAGCGCCATCTCCAGGACCAGAATGTTTGCTAAGTCCAGTTGATAATGGTTTTACTTTTCTATTATTTTTCTGAGTTTTCTCTCTTTATATCCCATAAAGATTTTATTGATAAATGTGACTCTGTTGGGAGTTAATTCAATTTCTTTTAATTTGAGAAGCACACTTTTAGATCCAGACATTTTCTTAAATTTTCTGGGGAAAAAAAAAAAAAAAACAGTGTCATTGTTTAGATCTAAGTTCTTAATCATTTAATATATTTGACTGAATTTATGATGTATGGAACTATTTATGGAATGGATTTAGAGCTCTATTCCAAAAATACTTGGTACTCTTTGTAAATCCAATAAAATCAGTTTCATAAGTCAGTGTTTGGATGGTAAGAAGGTCCTTTTGGTGCACAGATTTCTAAACTTCAACATTAAGAACTGAAGGAATATATTTACATGATTAACGTAGTGTAGGCAAATATTTCCAGCCCTTGAAAACGCAGAGAATGCTTATTTCTTTCCTATTAGAGTGGTTTTATTACCAGAATCTGGGTTGGAAATCCAAAAGTAAACCCAGCATTTTACTGAGCTTTCCTACCCTTTCTTGCTTCCAATTACACATTACTGAACCGTGCTCAAACATGTTGAAAAATAATTTACTACAGTGAAGTACAAAGTAATATTAAAAGTGTATGTGTTCTATGGAAGGAACAGTCAAAGCAGACCAACCCAGACATCAACAGGAAATTATTACCCCAAAGAAATGACGACAGTTTGCCAGCCTGATGTGAAGAGGAAGGAAATTTACAAACATCTCCAAGAGAGGCCTGGGGAGCGGCTGAAGGAAATGAAGCATGCCCTGCTTTTATTCTGGTTACTGGAGTGGGATTCCCAGAAGGCCGGACAACGGCCGTCCTGAGGCCTCTGTTTGCCAGAGATCTTGTTGACTCATATTTTATTTTTGTTGCGGTAAAGGTCTGCTATTGTTCTGATTTCTAACGCGGCTCATAAACACACAGTCAATATCCTCTCTCCTTCTCGTGACTGAGGTATACAAACAAATGAAAATCTCCCATCATGCTCATTAGTCAGAGTTCAGTCTCTATGAAGGGTAGGAAAATAACAAGGGAGATTCCTCAGAAGAAAGTCTGTTTCAGAGCAGTGGTTCTCCACCTGTGAGTTGTGACCCCTTTGGTGGTTGCGTATCGGATAGCCTGTGTGTCAGATATTAGTGTTATGACACATAGCAGTAGCAAGATTACAATTATGAAGTAGCGACACAAGTAATTTTATGAATGGGAGTCACCATCACACAGGGGACTGTTGTAAAGGGCTGTAGCACTTGGAAGGTTGAGAGCCACTGCTGTAGAGGGAGATTCTAATCCACTGACTCCAAGTTCATAAAGATGCCTTTTAACAGCGTCATTGCCACCTATAATGAGGGAATTTGTCACTTCCTATTCCTCTGGAAGGGGAGAGCAGAGGCAAATATTTAGGGAACTTGTATCTTTGCAAGCCTAGTCTATTAAAACATTTGATCTGTCAGCTTCTGCGTCCTCAGGAGTTAGATCAGTAGATGTTCTAGTGGAGGCCTCACTTTGGCTTCTGGATCGAAGCATATGCTTAGGAGTTTGGGTTCATGGAATACCTTGATAGGTTTAGTTAGTTTTCCGGAAAGACGCTGTAGGTCAGACACAGAAAGTATGCCTAGCTTGCATGAAGTCCCGGGTTTGATCCTTAAAACTTTGGAAAGGAAATTTGTTTGTTTGTTTTCCTATCAAGTTGTACATATCAGTGTGAGAAACGAATGAGGACCACTGCAGACATTTCTTCTTCTTGAAGCTCTCCTCCCTTGTCCCTTGTTATCTTTGAAAGACACTAGTGTTTTTGTGCTATGTGTTTGACACTGTCTACGTGGGAACCTTCCTTAGGCTACTACTTTGACTCAGGCCTCTCTATCTGAAGTTGTAGGTGACAAATGTGTACCCTTGACCTTGAGTCAGACATTACTCTCAGTGTTATTCATTGGCTGCTGCTTCATCCAACAGCAGGGGAGACTTTGCTCCTGAAGGAGACACAGATGAAAAGAGGACAATCAGGTGGGGGTGGGAGGCTGGTGCTTCTGGAAAGCTCTTTGGGGTGACTTTCATTTCTCGGAGCCATTTCTTAGGAATATTGTATTAGATAATCTTTGCCAGTCATTTTTATGTGTGCAATTTCCGAAGAAAGTTATTATTTCAACCCTTCACATGCTTGCTTCAGGACTGACTAGCAAAGGAATTTCCCTGGCTAGAGTCCTGAAGGGTGAAGTTCCTCTGATTTCCCCCGCCCCTTCCTTTCCTTTTATTTTTGGCTCAGACACCCCCCCCCCCCAGTAGTGTCTGGATTAATGGAATTCCTCAGGGAGACAGTTTTTAAGACTACTTAAGTATCTAAAGATACTTCTGGTTCAAGATTTTGAGGAATGCTTTTGACTTCGAGGTAACCTACTTGATCCCCCTTGTAGACAGGCTGTAGTTTTGGGCACGTGTTCCAGGTAACCCATTAACCACTAGAAAGTCCACCTTTAATTGTCTTAGATGCCTTTAAACAATATGTTAAGACGGGATCACGGAGCTAGAGAAATGGCTCAGCACTTAGAGAATTAGCTACCTTTCTGCAGGACCCAACACCAAATCCACACGGTGGCTTACAACCATCCATAACTCCAATTCCAGAGGATTTGACACCCTCTTCTGGCTTTCTGTAGGCACCAGGCATGTATGTAGTTCACAGACATACATGCAAGCAAAACACCCCTACACATAAAATAAAAATAAATATATTTTCGAAGGGGGATCCGATCCTTTGCCATTCAACTTTCGCAAAGAACTCACTTTGGTTTCTAGTTCCAAGAGCTTTTTCTGCACACTACTCTTATGGAATTTCAACTGTGGAATTCTACACATAGTGTGTTAAGGCAGAAAATTCCCCGAGGTACCAGGATTTAACGCTATTCATTATGGTAGGGATGGTGTCTTGGTGTGAGCTTGGTTTTATTTTATGTGCCTTGCTTGTATGTAAGTGTATGTATACATGTGAATATAATTTTGCCAGGAAAGAAAAAACTCAGACAATGCTACAGGTTTTATGATCTAGTCTTACAGCAGTATCAATCAGAAAGGACCTATTTTGGGTCAGGAAATCCTCACTAATTGGGTATATTAAGTTGACAATAGTGTTTCTTGAGCATTTATAAAAAATTAGGCACACACAGATATTTTTAATTCCAGTGAATCTGATTTTTGATTTGGATTACTCAAAGGGCAATAATTTATGGAGCTCAAGAGAAATGGAAGTGTCTCACCTGTATGAAGACAGTGAGTTTGGATCACAGTCCAGAGTCACCCTGTGACTTATAGGAGATTTGCACCCATGCCTACTGCAGATAATCTGTTTAACAGTTCATCCAAATACAATTTCAGTTTTGTTTGGATTGCTAACAGTCAGCAAATGATTTCAGAAAATAAGCATGTTTCTAGGAGAGATTGTGAAATGGAGGCTCATAGCAGGCAGCGCCTCGCATGTCCTGTGGTTCTGATATTTGCAGTTTGTTAGGAAGAGATCCCAGGAAAGGAAGGGTAAATACCGGGACAGTGTTTACGGTACAGATTTCTAGAATCTTCTAATCAGACAGCAAGTGTGAACTCACAAGGGCAGACTTTCCACTGTGGACTCCTCTGACTTTATATCTGAGTCCTATACCTCTGTGTACAGCCTGGAATAACACAGTCACTTGATTTCTCTACAAAATGATTTAATACTAGTGGCAATTTAATTTTGTTCTGGGAATTTAATGAGTCAATACATTGACAGTGTTAAGAATAGTATTTGATTCATAGTAACTGCTCAGCATGTCTTTTTGGTATAATCAAAGTAATCAAAGGCAGAGAGTAGTTTAGGACCTCTCTTAAGGTTTTGAGATTTTATTATCTATTTATTTTTGAGACAATGTCTCATGCAGCTCAGGGTGGCTCTGAACTTGCTATGTGGCTGAGGATGTCCTTGTGCTTCTGGTCCTTCTGTCTTTACCTTCTGCCAGCCAGGCTATACCCCCAAGTCCCCATTCTTAGTTTTCTTTAGAAATACTTGCTTTTGACATTCATTAAAAACAAACATCGACCTTCAAATGCCTTTCTCATTTGAAGTGTAGCTGAAACAGTGTCATGGCAGAAAACTTCCCAGTGGCAGTCTGGTTAGACACAAGCTAGTGTGGGTCTCAACACATGTGTTGCAGATCTTTGGAGAGCAATGAAGTTCTCTAAAGGGCTCTCAGCATCAATTTGATAGCAATGACTGTGTACTTGCTCACAGGGAGTAACAAGAGGGTCCTGTAGGCGTTTACATAGATGGGTAGGCAGAGGTCGGATGTACTGTGTTTGTTGGAGGTACCATCCCTGTGCCAGCATTTCTTGGTGTCTCTGGCTCATCCATTAGTAGGCAGTGCAGTGCTTCTGTAATTTGCTCCAATGAGTGTGAGCTGGAAGAGGAAGCTTACAGGAAACATGTTGGCACTAGCGTTTCCTCCCAGGGATAACTGTGTTCATGCCCCATGTTGGTTTCACTGGAGGTCACTGTTACCATTTTTAGGCTAATACAGAATCTTAGTGAAAAAAAAAAACCAAAACAAACTAATGCGTGAGCCCAACAAGTATATCATAGGCGTCTCCTGTAGCTTGAGAGATACACCCCAGGTGTTTGTGTGTTCTAGGTTCGAGTCAGTGGTCAACTTCATGGGGCTGCTATGCATGTGTATGGGAGTTTGCCTCCTTTCTTACACATGTGTCATTGCCTGTTAACACTCACACAGCTAAACTGCACAGAAGACATATGCTACTTCTGGGGAAGGAAATTGATGACCACAATACTTTTGTGGAAATGGTTGAGCACATGCTTCCTGGTGGAAGTGGTTTTGGGTACCTATGTGGCCTGCACAGAGACCTTTTAATGTGAGCCTTATCAAAGCTCATGGTTTTCCACTGGACATTTAACCTCATCTTGTGCCAAGGAAGTGCAATTTTAGGCTTAAAAGGCTCCTGCATATTTTCATTCATTTCTTTATTTTCAAGCCAGAGCTTACCTGAGAATTGGTAAGCAGCCCCGTCAGATCTTTGAGTTTGTCACAGTTATATTACTAGAATGTCATCTAATTGTCCCTGTAGAGAGAGGAAGTGTAGAGTTAGAATTACGTGGAGCGAGGATCATGGAGAGATGCTGAGAAATGGCTGCTGTCTGCAAGGACTTAGTATTGGTAGTCACCAGTGGTGTGATCATCAAGCGAGACTGTGATTTGAATGTTTACCTCTGGAATCTGAAGTAGCACAAACGCTTCAGCATCCATCACACCCTGTCAATCACACAGGAGGCTATCATTGCTCAGATACAGGGAACAGGGAGGAAAGGGCTCAAGATTGCAGGCTTGACAATCTTGGCCTTGAGATCTTCTCAAGTAAATGAATTCTGTTTTTAAAACAAAATGTTTGCTATAAGCAGTAAATGAAATCTACTCACATTCAATTGTAGAATCTAGAAACAGCTCTAAATTTCCTTTCTAGATTCATGTTCTGGGTTGTCCTTTCTCTTTCTAGCTTTTCTTTCATTCTTTCTTTCCTTTCCTTTTTTTTTAAAAATTTGATTCTCAGTTTTCCAATCTATGAAGTAGTATAAGAGACTCCTAGAATTATAAGAAGGGATAAATAAATCATCTACTATAAATTACAAACTAGAGTGCCTGGCACACGTTTTGCTATAATAATACCAATTATGTTATTAATAAGTACCTAGTAATAATTTTATTGTTAATAGTCATAAAATAATATTTTGTTTTGACACACTTTAGCTACCCAGCATCTGACAATAAAAAGGTGATTCTGCAGAAGAGTCAGATTCTTTAATTATCTAGTGAAATCGAGGCCATAAATCATTGAACATCTTGCCTCATTTTTGTGTGAATTATTTGGATTGACTAAGTGCTCTCGGTAGCGGGCTGGGTTACCATCTGCTGTGTTTTGCCTCCATAGGCCAGGCTTGGTTCTCCTAGGGCATGGAGAGGTGGGGAAAAAATGCCAGTAACCTCACTCCAGAATGTATCCTAGCTGTCTTGTTCACATTTATAGGACAGTTTTATTGCAGTAGGTAAGCCAGAGAACTGGGCATTATCCCAGCGTCTTGGCAGCTTTCCTTTTCCAAGGTTACCACTGTTAGGATCAGCGTGTTGTTTTAAAGCCATTGCCTTCATGCACCTCATAATTGCTTGTTCTTGAGGGACGTTTGGAACATTTGGGTTCAGTTTTCCTGCCAAATATGGGAGAGGATGTCTCGCTTACTTCAATACTTCGCTTGGTTTTTTTAAGTCAGTAGTACTGCAGCCCATTTTTCAGTAGACTAGAAAATCAGGTGCGGACTAGGCCCAGTATGTACAGAGCAGAGATAGTGTGGGGCAGTGGGCCTGCTGGTGGGTCACCAGGGAAGGTCTGCTGGTGGTCTTTTGTGTCTTCCATTGACTTTGGGTTGGGCTTTGGAGTGATTTGCCTCTTCTGTTGTTTTTAAATCCAATCTTTGATGGATCAAAAGTACATTAAAAGATTATATTACTTAGTCATAGAATCCGATTCCCTGTAAAGCATTGAAGAAATATGGTGTTTGTGTTTTCAGCATACTATAACATTGATAACAAACTTACTTCTGGTTTTGCTTGGATTTTGGTAAGGTTTAAAAAGAGAACCTGGTACAGCAAAAAAATTTAGTATTTCTGTATCTCCACATAGGGCAATAGCCATTCTTAATTACACATTACTTCTCCTCCAAAACTCTCTTAAAGGAATAAAACGCCACCGCCACCGCCAACACCAATACCAACACCAACAATAACAACAACCACCACCAACAACCACCACTACTACCTTACTTTCCATTGTTGTCTTTCAGGGACATCAAGCTGATGAGGCCTGGGCATCAGTCTTAGTTCTTGGGGACACTTTGGTAGAATTCACAGGTTCCTCCCAAAGCTTATTTTGCATCTTCCCACAATTGTGAAGCTTTAGGAGATAAGCCAGGAAATGTCCATATCTCACTGATGCTCAGCAGATGAGACGTTTCTGTCCTCTTTAAGCACGTCATAGACCTTAGTGGTGATAAATTCAAACTTATCTTCTTGACTGTGGCCTTGCTGTAATAAGTGGATGATCAATAAGCCTTATTGATCACAGAAGAAAAAAGGGCCAAGAGTGCATTCAGGCAATTAGAATAGCTTTCAAAGCAAAGGTGACTGGCTGTGCAATTCTTTATTTCTTACTCTATGACAAGCCAATTACTGTCATTGCTTAATGAAACTGTATTCCCTAAACATATGCTAGAATAAGAATAATTCTTCAATTTGACCTGGAAATTGTGATACCTGATGTAATTATTTTCTAGGCATTAGTAGAAATTATGAGAAATGGTTAGGTTCCCACGTATGGAGGAGCCTCTTAGAGGTCTGGACGCCATAGCTAGGATTCGTAGCCTTGTTGAAGATAGTCGTCCTATTGTATTCAGTTTAGGCTATAGAAAAAACAGTTTCTATTTTGCCTTTTTCATGGGCTGTTTTGAGGGTAATATTTTGAGAATAAAAATATGCAAATGTTCTGTTCATAATGAAGTTGATGCTCCAAATAAGGAAAATCCAGATTCAATAAGTGTTAAAACAAAACAAAACAAAACAAAACTGTGTTTGTGCCATGTGTGTATAGGCCAGAGGTAGACATCAGATGTCTTCCTCAATCACTATCTGTCTACCTTAGTTTTTGAGGCAGAGTCTCTCACTGAGCTTGCAACTCATAGGCCACTTCCCAGCCAGCCCAAAAGTTTCTCCTGTTTCACCCCCTGGGCTGGGATTACATCTACTACTGTATGGGCTTTTGCTGTAGGTGTGGTAACCTGAACTCAGTTCTGCACAGATACAGGACTTACTTTACCTACTGATCCATCTCCTCAGTTCTCTTAAATCTATTTTTAAGTTGAATTTTCAGGACTACCCATTGTCCTGTACTGGACCGAGGAGAGAGGTGATCCCAGGATGACACAGATAATTACCTTCCCTTGTTTTGTTGGCAAGGACCACTCTTATTTTCGGGTCAGGTGCTGTTACAATCATAGGACCTGGGACTCACCAAAGCTATGGTGCTTCCATAGTAACTTAGTTCAAATAAAAGATATTCAGAACGAAGAGAGAATAAATCAAAGGTAATTAATATCCATTGGCAAGGCGATGGCACATATATATGTTAACAGTTGACATCTTTTAGAGATTAAGCTGTTACCATGGCATTGGGATATCCCACTGACTGTAGGGTTGAATATTTGAAGATACCTACTCTCAAGCTGTCTGTTTGGATGGAGTTAATACTCGTTTTACATATCCTGCTTGAAGCCTCTTATGCTGAGAAATTTTCCTGTCTATTGAGAATATCTTTAGAAGAACAGAGTTATTAATTTCTCCACTTACACGTAATGGGCATGTGAATTCCCTTCCTTAGCTTGCGAGTCAGTCACCATTTTGAGACTATAAAACCTTCTATGTGTAGTCTTTATGACGTCATGGGTTAGGGTGTTCAGTGGTAGAGTTTTGTGTTTCTTTCCCTGTATTGTCTGGCTGTGTGCTTCATGGTCGAAAAGATGTCCCCAAATAGCAGCACAAGAATGACTTGAGACCTGGGCGTGTTGGGCAGATACCGTCTGTTTGCTGAGCTTACCCCTTCCTTGTCTGGTTACCAACCATCTTCCACACTTCTAACCCAAATTTCTCTTTGTCAGCTACATTGCCCTTTAAATATCAGGATAAACCTCATATACATATTTTTTCAGGTAGCTGTGGGAGGAAAACCTGTGAGATGATCAGCAGATCAGTTTAAAACTTCAGATGTCTAAGTATAGTAGTAACTAAGATTCAGTGAACTCAGACTCAGTGTCATAAGGGATTGTACTCTTTTCTCCATAAGGAAGGAAAACAACAAAGGTAGAGGAATCCCCCAGCCCCCTACCCCCACCCCAGTCACAACTAACAGAACCCTGTTGGTTTATTTTCTGATGGGGGGCTGGGACTTGCTGAGGAGGCCAGGTATGCATGCGGTCCCCCCTGTGCCGTGCAGACCTGTCAAGTGCTGCTTTTGCCCTGTCAACCATTGCTTCTTTGACCCTTGTTTGTGATGTGATGGGGCCAGAGTCTTCTGGATGAGTTTGCTTGGATCCACAGGGCCCCTCCCCCTCGTGCTGAAAAGAGGCTGAGCTGAAAACAGCCTTGGCTTTTCATGATGTGGGATGTCGCTGAATCAAAGCGGGAGAGCAGAAAGCTTCCTGTTTCCAGCTGTTTCCCTCTGCAAAGATGTGGGTTTTTTTTTTTTTTTAATTTTTTTTTTCCTCCTTCTGAAGATGATGCTTCCTTCCGAGGGGTTTTTAATCTACAAGCTGTTTCCTCAGTTTTCCCCTCTGCTGTAGAATTTGTTCCCTTTAGGTCAGCTCTGTCTCTTTTAAAATCCAGCCTGTCCTTCTCAATGTTGCTAGCCGCCACTCAAAAGAATGACTGTGTTCTATGAAGTCCCTTTAACAGGTACAAAGACCAATAAACTTTTGCCACTGAGTTTCATCTTTGTGTTGCGTTTCTTTTATTTATGAAAGATGTTAGATGCCAAAATCCCATCGAGAACTCTGTTACTTTGACCATTTAACTTTTGTAAATGAAGCAGTTAAAAGTAAAATATGGCCTTAAGGTTTGGTTTTCTTTCTTTCTTTCTTTCTTTCTTTCTTTCTTTCTTTCTTTCTTTCTTTCTTTCTTTCTTCCTTCCTTCCTTCCTTCCTTCCTTCCTTCCTTCCTTCCTTCCTTCCTTTCTTTCTCTCTCTTTCTGTCTTTCTGTCTTTCTCTTTCTTTCTCTTTCTCTCTCTCTCTTTCTCTCTCTCTTTCTTTCTCTCTTTCTTTCTTTCTTTCTCTCCTCTCTCTTTCTCTCCTCTCTCTTTCTCTCCTCTCTCTCTCTTTCTGTCTTTCTTTCTTTCTTTCTTTCTTTCTTTCTTTCTTTCTCTCCCCTCTCTCTCTCTCTCTCTCTCTCTCTCTCTCTCTCTCTCTCTCTCTTTCTTATCTTCCCAAAGCAGTGTAACACTATATAATATGTTTAACACAAATGCTTGAAATTAAGATGGAGGCACTGGAAACTGCGTAAATGCAGAAATAATATTCCAGGTGGTTTGACTTATTAGGTGATGGTGGCGTAGACTATGGCTTTTTGCTGTGGGTTATTACCTCACCTTTAGCATTGATGCTGCTTCCGGTTTTACATTTATAAATTCTGCTTGCCTCCAGGATATGTGAAATATAAAAAATAAACTATCTTAACCACTCCTTAAATGTAACCTGAAAATATGCAGGAGACATCTCACCCGTGTCTGGATCACCTGGGCGTCTGGGTTATTGACAGTTGTCATTACACACCGACTGGTACCTGAAGGAGCTGCACATGGAAGAAAACCAGCACGAATGAAACAAACCCACCCCTCTTTCTTTCCCCACATATCCATACTGACCTCCTGACGGGGGGGGGGGGGGGACTTGCCAGCAAGAGGCTTCACATTCCTGCCCTGTTGCTGGAGCTAATTCTCCCGGATATAATGAAGCCAGTGGCATATGGGGGAGAGCACTCATTCCATTTTTCCTTTAATGCTAACGTTAGCATATGCTTGTGATTCGAAGTGGGGTCCCAAATGCCAATACCCAGTGAAAGAATTAGATGCTTAAAAAATAAGTCCCGCCATCTTCCCTCGTGTTGCCCACCCCCTTGAGGGTGAGGGGCTCATAGCACCGAGAAACACCGGCGTTGCCTATTTATCTGTGCTGTTTAATAGAGAACTATGAAAAAAAATGGCAATTAACATATTCAGACAGAAAATCATCCTGGCTGAATGACTCATTAAATAGTCGTATAAACAGGATGTGCTGAAATGAACTGGTACAAAATTTAGTTTCATTGGGTCTTTGCTGCATCCACTGCTCATTACCAGCCCTTTTAGAAGCAGACGCGTAAGTGTTTAGAGGACACTTAGGTTTCTTTTCTCTTTATTTTTTTTCTTAAATACTTTCCCCTTCCTCCACTCATCCCCCGCTGTTCTGATTTCTCCGGCAGGCACACTCTCATGAACCCATCTAAACCTAAAGCATTGTGTTGGAAACCAACCAAGTTAGGGGGCGCAGAGAGCTTCTGAGTTGTGTCTGGGCCAGAGGTTTGCAACCCTAGCTGACAATCTTAATGTACTCAGAGATGTTAAAACATATGTAGAACATTCTTGAGCACCAGTTCTTGGGGCTCCAATGTGGGAGGTCGAGGAATCTATATGTTAATAAGAGGTTCGTGTAGGATGTAGCCAGCTAGCTAGGGAGGCTGTCACTACGAACTGATTTCTGTCCTCCTCCTGGTAAAGCTGTTTCTTTGGCTTCATGGCGGCTGATGGCTTATCTGGCTTCAGCCTCACTCATGCTCCCAGCTGCAGATTACTGTCGCCTGGGAACATGGGGTAAGGATGGATGCTTGATCTCCCATCATCTCCAACTCAATGGGCTTGTTCTCAGGCCCACTAGGTGGTTCTAATGTCTAGTCTCCTCCATGAACAGGTACAGCTAGTCTAGGCTGGACAAGTCTTCCCTAGTTTTTGTTAACAAGGTACATCACCTTGTGCTGAAACCCTTTCCTTTGTCCTGTTTCTAACTACACCCATGCCTATTGCTTCCACCAGGGTTCCCAGCATTCCTTGGGACCTGGTTCTCAGGGGGGAATAGAAGACTGTGTGCTCCCATGTATGGCACATTCCTTTCTTCATACCCAAGTGCTACATCTGTGATGTACAGATGTGTTAACACAGTGTTAGCCCCCACAAAGGCTGAATAGTAAGGACTGGGAGTGGATTAGCACCGGGAAGAATGCCTACTTTTCAGTCCTATTGAACACCAAGACAGGTTTTGAACAAATAACTTTTTTGACATTCTGCTGGAGCCTTTCATGACCCGCATTTGTTATTTCTTGGGTCAGGACTGTAAATAGCCATCCAACCCTTCTCTGAAGACCCATGAAGCAAACAAACATACATTTCCTATTTCAAGAGAGGGAGGAAATATTTCCATAAGAATAACGATGTAAGTGACTGAGGACTAAACTTCCCAGCTGTCTGAAGGTCTTTAAGTGGTCCTAGCTGGAAGGAGTGTTTGCTAAGAGGAAAGGGCTGTCATTTCCCGTTGTTGCTCATTTCCATGGAGAAAGGCATCTTGGGTAGGGAAAAGCTCTCTCTTAACGGCACCTTCCCACCGCCTCCATTCACTTGAAGTAACTGAGGAAATGCAGCTACCCTATGTACTGCCCAAGTTAGATGGTACAGTTACTGAAAGCTGAGGACATGGCTAAGGTGATGATGTTGGCAGTGAGAACGGGCGGCGGCCCCTGGGATGTAGGTACTAGGTTTGTACGTCTGATAGTGTGGGAGAAGGAAAGCCGGCAGCCATTTTTCTTCTAGAAGAGAGTATGAATTCATTTACTGTTCTTGTGGTAGAGTGCAGACTCTCAGGGTTGATCTAGTGCCTGTGGATAAGGACTTCAAAGGTTGTTGGTGTCTATCTAGAAAGGGCCTCTTAGGGAGAAGACAGCAGGCCTTGACTATCACATTAGCACATGTCAGGGCTTCGGGTTTACCCTTGTCTGTCAGAAGACCAGGTTTGCTTTAAGGAGGGTGGTCATGCAATGGAGTCCAGACTTTCAGTCTGAGGGATGCTCTCTCAAAGACTTGCAAGGCCAGAGTCCACTTCTGGAAGACCCAATGTGTGAACTCATCATTTAGTATTGTACCTTAGCAAGTACTCCATCTGCCATCCTGGGACCAGCCCCCAGTAGGCAGTATACAGATACAGGAGAACTCGTAACAGGCATCCCTGCCCCTTATGTTTGACATAACTTGGTGGGTAAAGAGCCTCCTTGCAAAAATGTCTTCATATAGACTTACAGGGAAGGAAATACTTGTGTGACTGACAAGCCAGTCATACCCATGGCCACGTGTGTCACCTGGTGGAGGATAACCGTCCTATTGTTTTCTGTCAGTTGGCGTAACAAGTGGGTAGTGCCTTCCACTGTGATGAATTAATTTGTGCTCATTGTAGTAACACCGATCATAATGAATTAATTTCATATTCATGTGCATGTCAGAGGTTCCCCCCCATTTCCACTTTCATGTAGCTTTAGTTAATGGATACTTTAGACATTTACAGCATCTGATCCCATTCTAACAAAAACTTCCCATGGTTGTCATCTTCAAAGCATTTAATGTTAAAATAATTAGTGTTTTAATAGCTTAGTAGGAGCTTGAATATGATGCTTTTTCTTTTATACAACAAGAGAAAGAATTTAACTAATGGCATTATAGAACTGCTAGGGCACATACTATATTTAATACATTACTTACATAGTTGAGTTTGATTTTAAAAGGTTTAAACCAAATGTTTACAGTTGGTGGCTTTGTTGAAGACAAACATTACTTCCCATATACAATTATAAAACAATGAAAACTGCACACTGTGTACAGTAGCTTGGTTTTCGTCGACTTTCCTTCTCTCTTTCCCTCACAGACAAGATTGATAAATGTATGTGCATATATTATTTATCTGCTCATGTAAGGACATGTAATTGGCTATTAGATATGGTAATTGCATAAGTATATCTTATTCAAACTCATTTCCTTTTCTGTTTATAAAAAATAAATGTTTTCGTTAAATTGAAATAGATATGAAAATAAAAGTCCATGGATTGTGGCTGAGGATCTAGGTACCCAGACAGAAAAGCAGCTGAGGAATGGCTCCCAAACTTGGCCCTTAACCTGGGTACCTTTTCTTAACTTGTTCATCGTGTTTGCTAATCATTGGAGAAATGTCATTAGGACAGGGGTTTCCTTCATCACTACCCCACCTGCTTGGTTGATTTATGTCCCCTGGGGAATGTGGCTGAGCCTTTTGAAAAGAGATCCCGCCCCTTTTGGAATATCAAGAAGTCATTTGGGGTCTTTTTTGAAGTTTAAGCTTGAAGATGCTAATGTCCCCCCAGTTCTGCCCGAGGCTGTAAACTTTGGGGGTTTGTAGTTTCACAGCTCCTGGTGTGCTTGACTCCAAGCAGCAGCTGTCACCCATCCCGGACCGCCTTGTGTCTGCAGTGGGTGGATCTTTTCCCAGACTGCCTTGTGTCTGCAGTGGGTGGATCTTTTCCCAGACTGCCTTGTGTCTGCAGTGGGTGGATCTTTTCCCATGTCGAGCTTATAAAGAGGAGACCCCAGTTGTAAATAGCAAGGCCCTGGAACCGGGTTACCGTTGCTGTCAGTATTTTTTGCTATTATTGTAACAAATTGTACAGTAATATGCTAACCAAGACCCACAGTTTCGTGAATCTGGAGGAAACGTTGGGATGGAGGACAGAACTTGTGCTAAAACAAATGTTTGTAATAATGGTAGGAAAACAAATGACAAAAAGCTGTACCAGAATTGTCCCTAGCATAAATATTTTCATTAACATTTGCTGTGGTTTGCAGATCTTGAAAGCCATTGTGTGTGCCTCTCTGGAGTTTAGGTGTGTCCTATGTTATATACACATGGTTGTTCTTGGAACCAAACCATTCCTCCCTTTATTTCTCTTTTTTTGCTTTCCTTTCCTTGTTGTTTTTTGTCTAACTGGAACACAGAGCTATTGAATATGCAATGAACAGAAAATTTATGGAGGGCAGAATTATGAGTATCTGAGGAAAGTTTAATTACTTTTATAATTTAGATAAGCTTCGTAATTTATTGCTACACAGTGTACTTTGGCACAATTTGTAACAATTATAAAGCACTTGAATTTAGGTCCTCCACTTGGCAGCTCTAAGCCGAGTAGATGTGTGAAAACTTTGAGGCTCACTTCCCGCCTCCACGTAGCAAAACCTGCACGACAGTGTTTGCTTTTTTCCATTCTTGCTCGCCACATCTGTGGGTGATTTCTCTGAAAAACAATGCAGTCGGTGTGTGCTTGTAAACTCAGAGGCAGGCAGAAACAGGACGGGAAGATGGTCCTGACTGTCTGAACTAGGGAAAGAATGAATAGAGAACGGCAGAAGACCCTGTCCTCACCCATCTTCCCAGGGAAGACAGGGTAATGAGGCGCATGCTCCCTAGCCAGCCAATAACCCTTCATTTATTCAGTCACTTGGAAAGGATAAAATGAGCCTACTTTAAAACTCTGGATGCATAGCAACATAAAAATGCACACACTGATAGTCTGCCACGTGATGCTCCTGTGTGGTTTTCTACAAATATATATGATGTATAAAAGCAATACAAAGCACCAACCTTTAGGTTTGCATGTGTGTTGTTCTTTTATAAATCGCTGCCTGCTATGGCATTCAATACGATTAATCTTATTTGTGTGTTTTGGGCATGCCACTTAACTGGTTTTTGTTGTTGTTATTGTTTTGAACATATTGATTGATACTGAAAGTATTTACTGGACTTAAGAAATTCTTAGTGACTGACTTTGGTTGCTCTTAAAAAACCTCTTTCATTTAAAAGTACATTTGTGTGCAGTGGGGGATTCTTTTACATTCGCATTTTCCTTTTAATTAAGGAGCTGTAGAACAGGCAGGCCCTCATAAAATGTACTTGCTCAACATCTCTGGTAATTAAATGATGATAATAGTTTTGTATAATACTTTGAACTTTCCAAAGCATTTTCTCATCTATGTATGTTTAGGACAAGATTAAAAACAATTAAGTCATTTTCCCGTTAGAAGTAGAAACAAGCAGATGATGCACTGAGTTAGGAAATTGTGGAGATCTTCAAATCTCTTCTCAGAATCTTTGCCTTTTCATCAAGCTAGCCCAGGGCGATCTAGCCTGGGACTGAGTTCTGTTTTTAAAGTCTCGGGGAGTGGACACACAACTCATCTCTTGGCTCTTGTGAGTCAACTTTGAGTGGGTTACGGCCCTGTGGTTGAGCTATTGATGGTTTAGGAACTAGATCTAAGAATGCTTTTCTTCTTTTTACAAAGAAAGGCAAGACTCCTTGTTTGAGTTGGGTTGCTTTATGTAGACTTCTTTCTTTTTCTAAAGAAAGGCTTCATTATCTGTTTCCGACCTTTATACATGTTGCAACAAGGTATCTTTTCTTTTAGTGTAGTAGTACAAGGATCAAGTTCAGAACTGCAACTGAGGCCCTAGTCCTTTCCTTTGTCATGATTTTTGTTCTTACAAGAGTACACAGTGTTCTCAACTGAGTGTGAGCCCCTTGGCCAGGACCATGTGTGATCTACTTCCCTTGACTAGCCCAGTGCCAAAGCTTTCATGTCTCAGGTGACTGTCCTACCATGCCAATACATGCAGGTCCCTCATTCGTGTTCCTTAAACCCTTTAGTTCAAAGTATTATTATCTTCATCCTAAAGAATTGTCTGTGACCGTAGTGCCCTAATACTGCAAGTCAGTGGGGACTGAATTCCGCTCTAGCTAAGTAGCACGAGGCAATGCTTTAAATGCAAATGTACCAGGGCTAGTTTTAATGTAATTTTAATAAGGCTGAAACCATTTTGAAGTCGACTTAAACCATAGTACTAATCTGAAAAGACTCTCTATTTTTCAGGATGTCCCCTTTATTCTCACTGGTAATTTTTATCTCTGTGCAGCCAATGCACTGTCCGTCCACTTCTGTGGTTCTCCTGTGAGCTCCCCCTCCCCCTTAAGCATATATGGTCTGTGGTCACTTTGGTAGAGAAGAGCTCGAAGCAGCTCAACGAGCTGCATGTTCTCCCTTTCTTGCTCCTGGTGAGCCTGTCCACATGGATATCCCTATAAATCTTTCAAATAAATTGCTGTGTTTTGGCCAGAGAGCTAAAATTCCAGCTATTTATTTTTATAGAATGTGGTATTTCTAGTTAGGGGTCTAGTTCAGAGGCAGAACACTTGTCTAGCGTGACTTTTTGATCCTCAGCACCACTGGGATTAATAATAGCAATAATTGTATTACCCATAATCCTGACAATGAAAGTAAAGCTAAGGCAATGATTCCAAACATACAAAGACGATGATAACATGCTCAAATAAGATCTGGCCTCAAGTATGGTATGCTGCAATGTTTTAAGTATCTTTGTTTTGTCAATTTGCAGTATTTTAGTGTAAATGAAATGTATTTGTTTTCTGTTTATGTTTGTAATGTGGACCTGAAGAATTGGTAAGAAGTTTTAAAAGGCCCCAGTGCCTGAAGGCAAGAGTTCATGGTCACATTTTGGCAGAGACAGTGTCTTAGTTAGGGTTTCCATTGCTGTGGAGAGACACCATGACCAAAGCAACTCTTAAAGAACAACATTTAATTGGGACTGGCTTACAGGTTTAGAGGTTCAGTCCATCATCAAGGCGGGAGTTGCTGAGAGTTTCACATCTTGTTCCAAAGGCAAACAGGAGAAGACTGGCTTTCAGGCAGCTAGGAGAAAAGTCTCTCAAAACTCACCCCCATAGTGACACACTTCCTCAAATAAGACCACACCTCTTAATAGTGCCACTCCCTGGGCCAAGCATATTCAAACCACCAAAGACAGAGAGTTATGGTGTGTGAGTTAACTTGAGAGATGTGTGTTTGAAGAAAGTTGGTTAAATAACATATATGATTTACTAATGAAGTTTAAAAATATTTTTCTGTGTTTAAGTATTATCAGGGAAGAGGAATTTAAGTACCAATGTCTGTAACTTCATTTTTATGGCTGTCTAGTAATTCACCAGACAGCAATTTATAGTTTTATTTATTTCATGTAGTTTCCACAGAACTTTTTGTAAGAATAAGGTAGAGAAGGTTTTCGTAAAGCCTCATGTTCAAGATGTGTTAACAGACATTTTATTTTGAGCTTAGTTTGTGTTTAATGTTGTAAAAACACCCTAAGACGTAGTTTTTATGATTCCCAATGGCTCTGACAAAAGAACCCTCCCTTGTTTTTTAGGCAGCTCCCAGATGGAACACAGCACTCAAAACATTGGGATTTGCTAGCTTACCTGCAGAGTGTTTTTATCTCTGGTTCTTTTGAGATAGGGTCTCTTTACAGAGCCCTGGCTGTCCTGGAACTCCCCATGTAGACAGACTGGCCTCAAACTCACTGAGATCCACCTATCTCTGACTCTGAGATTAAAGGCATTCACCAGCACACCTGACCTGCTCCAAAATGTTTTAGGTTGGTGGTGTTTATCTTGTCCCTGGTTTTCAAATGCCGTTTGCTAATACTTCCATTTAGTCCGAGATCATAGCATCCATGCTAACAACATTTTCCTCCTAAAATACTATTTGTGAGACATGGAAGGACAAGGAGGTCAACATCCCCAAATATTTTAAGCCAAAGGTAGCTGAATCATGGCCAGTGTTGGCAGTTCTGTCAGGAGAGGTGTGGTTCGGCCAGTACCCGAGGCTTTTGTCCGTCTCCCAAGAGATGACATATATGTCTTTCCTCCTTTCAATGCCCATCCTGTAGTCTTGACAGTGTACTTTACTCTGGGCTCTGGGCAAGCTCTTGAATGAATGAAGTGGATAAGTGAGAGAGAGAGAGAGAGAGAGAGAGAGAGAGAGAGAGAGAGAGAGAGAGAGAGAGAGAGAAAAAGTTGAGTATAGGGCAGCTGACCTATCTGGACTTCAACTGCCAAGACTCCCATGCTGAGTAAACAGATTGTATTTGGGGGCCAGAAGTGTCTCCTCCTTAGTACAAAGACAAACCTAAAGCCTTGCCTTAGGACTGACTGTCTCGCCACCATAGATCTGGCATGTTTGATTAAAGTCTAGCTCGTAAAAAGGAAGGTGGATCTTCTGTAGGTCTAAAGGTTGTATATGAGATTTGTTTAAAAGTAATTTTAAAAGAGTTTAGAAGTGTCTTTCTGTGAGGAATAAAGAAATGAACCCCACAACTGGTCTCTTCCCTGTGCCCTTTATTGTTTGTACATCAAAGGAAGTCCAAAAACATAAGGAGATCTGCACAGAAAGGACTACATAGGAGAACTTGAGTATTGATTTCAAGTGATGTGGAACTGAGCAAGATGGAAGTTCTAGACTAAGTCTTTGAGGTACAATCTAAGACATTGGACACCTCTGCCATTACACGCACCTTTCCTTTTTCTTGGGTGATTATTTGATCTGATGGCAATTTGATGTGCTAGTCAGCCCTCAGATTCTGTACGACTTGATCTGAGATTTATTTAGCTCAGATCACATTCACACACAGAAGATTCTCGAGGGAGGCTGGTCCCTGGATGCCCTCAGGATGGAGATGTTATTGATTTCTCCAGTTTAATACCACAGCACATGCTGTAATTTGTGGCAGTTGGAACAGGTGTTTGTTTAACAAGTCCCACGGATAGGCAACCATTTGACAGTGTGAACGTCTGTGATGCTAAATTTCCGAAGAGCTCCTTTTTGATTAAGTACACTGCCCGCCATCACGCTGACTCATCTTCTTAGGCTGCTGCTCTGTCATTCTGCTCATCTGACTTAGCTTGGCATCCCAGAGTTGTAACTCTGAGACCTTAAGGTATGTGGGCAAAACTGGAACGTGTCGTGTCAGGAGCCTAGGAACAGAGTCATCCAAGAGTTAGTTGTGAGGGCCATCTCCCGTTCTTTAACTCCAAGGTGTTAGCAGGGCCTATTAAGCCATCAGTGAAGTGGCAATATGGAGCAAGAGCCTGATTAGATTACGGAGTCTTCTGTATGTGAATGTGATCTATGAAAACACAGCACTTGATCTTCACCACGGTACCACGAAGTCTCAATTAGAGGACTGGTATGTGCCCAGATTTCAGGACATAAAGGGCAACTGGATTTTGAAGGAAAGATGGCCGGGAAACACCTGCAAAAATCTGCTTTTCTGTGCAACAGACTGGGTAATTGCATATGCAGATGGATAGTTAGGGATATAATTACTTGATTTGTGAACACAAATGCCCTTTCGATTGTGAGTGTTGGATTTCACAGCGACAGGTGCGTGAGGAGTGCTGTGTGCTTATCCTTTGCACCCCTGTTTAAATATTTGGCCTGCAGTCTATCTTCCATTCATTCCGAATGGAACTGCTCTCACCCACCGATGGTCTGGGCGAATTGTGATAGCTCTTCGTGTCTCTCCAACTTTCTCTCTTAAATAATAACCATAATTTCAAACCTTAACTAAGAGAGGGATGGCACAGAGGCATGTGGCGGAAGGAGTTGTGAATCTCGCACAGTAATTCATGTCTTGGAGCTGTTGGATGGAACTCATTAGCTTTCATTGTTTTCTGCAAATAAGGAAAACTATTAACCAACACTACAGACTAATGGCCTAGGATTTTTTTTCCCCCCACAATCAACTGAAGTTTAACGGAAATCATCTTTTGAAAGACGACTTTTACCCCCTCTCCCTGCCGTTTCTTAACCTTTCCATTAAATAGCTCGCAACTAAATGACCTTCTCAGTCAACCCTTCTCTGTATGAACGTTTCTGTACCACACAGAAGACAGCCAGAGGAATACTGGTATGGCCCAAATGATATTCTTCTTAACGGAGGAGAATCTGTGGGGTACTTACAGTTGTACCCTGTCCCCTTTGTATCTTTCTCTGGAGTTACAGAGAATGTGGGTAGAAACCTTGTCTGCCTTTAATGAGATGGACCATGTTCCAGAATTGTGCAGCCAATGTAGCCATAATTTATTATTATAATTCTTAAATTTATGATTTGAAAACCTCTAGTTGGAGACAGATTATATTGTTTCTCCAGAGGTTCATTTGGGATTAATGGTGGTGCTTATAAAAAACCTTACGTGCGCTATTCACTTCTGTGCGTGTGACATTCTGGTAAGTATACTGAATCTTCGATATATACTATCATCCCCTTATACAGATAGATGCCATGTAGTTAAGGAGTCTGAAGGTTTTAGAGGTCTACAACTATAAATCTGGCTGATGCTTATTGCTTTAGTGCAGTCATATTTGCTAACAAACAAATACTCAAATAAATGAAACAAACCCCATTGTTCTTTAAAGGGCCACAGCAGAAGGTAAAATAACCGCAGAAATACCATTCTGATTAGAGTTGGTAAGCAGACGACGCTCAAAAGTTATCAGCAGTTATATTTGCATTTCTTGATGTGTCTTTGTGCATGTTGTTCTTTAAGACTCATTTTCTTGTGTTGTTTATCCTTTCTGACTAGAAATGTGGGGATTAAGTTTCACCCACCAGGAGGTTTGAAGCCACTGCCTTGTTGCATCAATAAGAAATACACACAGTACTTCCATGGGGGTGAAGGAACACGCCTAGTTGCTCAAATACAGTTTGGAACTCCCCGTCTTGAATGCGGTCTGATTGAATCAGATGGCAGCTTTTCATCCTGGCGTGGGGGAGACAGGGATGCAGGGGAGTGCCTTTGTTCAGATATTTCCCTGTGCTGGAGGGTCTGTGTGTTTAGGCTATAGAAGAGCAGTCTGACTGTTGCTGGATTCTATAGATTTTAGGGGGGCATATGGGTATCGGAAAACAATTGCAGGTATTTCTGGTTTTGTTTATGTCCTCTGGTATGGTGTGTTCATCTGTATTCAGATCCAGACCACCATGGACAAAGGACAGATCACTGTCCCCACTTGAGGTTCTCCTGGTTCTGGTCTTTGAACACATGCTTTCTGCGGGGACCCTTTCCTCCCAGCTCTGCTCACAGTGGGAGGTCTATGATGAACTCTCGATTCTCTGGAGGGCTTTGTGCTCCGTGTGTTCATTTTTTCTTCTTGAACTGATGGTTGATATCCACCGTGAAAATCACTTCTATTAGAAGTTCTGAATCCTTTCCTTTCTTCTGTGACTTCAGTTCTTAGGCACTTGTGGACAAAATGTTTCCAAAGATCCAGGAGAAAGGTTATGGCTCACTTCCTGCCTCCAGACAATGTGTCTGAAGCTTTGAAAGGGTGACTCTGGAAGAGGCTTGGTAAAAATTCAGAATCTGTGTCCCCATCTAAAAGCATCTGATTTAGTACCTTTGAAAATTTGAGAAATATCTAGGATCTCTCCCCCTCCCCGTCTCTCTCCCCTGCCCCCTCCCCCTCCCAGTCTCCCTCTCTGTCCCTCTTTCTCACACCATAGGTACTCCAGATCAGTTATACACCGGAGAGACAGTCGGAATTTGGTGAACTATCTAGTGTTTCTCAACGCAGGTACCCTATCGTGACCTGCTGACTGCCCTCCTATCTGTAGATACCTGGGCTGCACTGGGTATACCCCAGGGCCAGCAGCTCTATCCCCCTGGCATTCATATTGCTAGAGAAGTTTTTAAAAGTATTGCCATAGACATTCTACATGATAGGAAACTGGGGCTCACATTGGAGGATTAGAAATCATGCTTCTACATGCTTCTAATGTCTATGGAGAACCTTGCTTCTTCTGTCTATGTGGGCAAGAAATAATGGTTCTAACTGTCTGCAGAGAGTCAGAGAAAGCTCCATGGCGGACAGGTGTGTTTAGAAGCTTGTTCTGTCAGGAGAGTCTTTGCTGCTTTGCACTTCCCTTGTGTGCACTGAAGCTACGTTTCTGAATTAAAAAGAAAAACAAAAAGTAAATCAAAAAGAGAACAACAACAAAGGATCCCTGTCCAAACCAAAGTGGTGAGGAGCCAAAGGGGTTTGCCTTGTTTTATCTAGCAGCGACTAGCTCCTTGCTTTGTACATCCTGTTCTGTGTCCAGAGAATGTGCAGCCTTTCAGACCCCAAGGTCAGCAGGGTCGCGCCCCCTGTCCCAGCCGGCCTGCTGACTGCAGAGCTGCAGTAAGCTTGTGGAGAACATGCATTTGTCTGGCCAAGTCCTCTTCAGTTCTTTCCCCATCTGAGTTTGCTCTGTTTGCCATTTTTCTCGTCTTTTTTCCTTCTTTCCTTTCCTTTTCCCCAATTCATGATCTATTTGGATTGTAAATAATTTTAAGAAGGACTTTTAAAAACTTGTTTCAGTCATGTTAGCTTAAACATCCTGTATCACAAAGGGCCATGGTATATTTTAAAATATCTATACACATTTATTTGCTGGTGTACTCTGTGTGAATTTTTGAAAAAATGCTTAGTATGGACAAGAAGAAAGAGGCTATATGTGTGTTGCATTTAAATGGAAAACCCAGTTTGTTTTGTATATTAGATTTTAACCAATGAAAATCCAGGGTGTGAGGGTTTTGGTAACCACAACTAAATGCAGAAGTTAATCTGTCTCTCTGCCTCCCTCCCTCCCTCCCCTCCCTCCCTCCCTCCCTCCCTCTTGTTTTGAGTATAAGGATTGAGAATAGCTTTGTTTGTTTATGCCACTACAGTTTTACATCAAATCTTCTGAAATGGGGTGCAAAGCCAGGCATGGATGTTTGTAAAGGCTTTGCAAAAGCATACATAAAACAAACTGTCCATTTGATTTGAACACATTTTGCAATTATCTGTGGCTTTAACTGGGGCTTTTGAAGGGCACTGTGTATGTCTTCCGGCTGGTTCTGCTCTTTTATTTTATTTTTTTTGAAGGGAACCGGAGCTTTGTATACAACCCCTTGGAAAAGAGTAGTAAACTGCGTGTCAGGTATCCGGGTTATGGTCTTTCAAATATGGTTTTTATTTTAAAAGGGTCATAAGCTGGAAAATTTCATCTCATGGATATTTTTATGTAACAGACTTAAGTTTTTATCTCATTCTGCCTCTTGTTTTTATAGATGCTCCCGATTCAATATTTTAGTGAAATAAAACATATAATGACCTCATTAAAAACATGTGAAGCCTTTACTGAAAAAAATATTTTCTCCTTTATTATGTCATATGTTGCCATAATATATTTTCATCAGCATAAAAATTCTGTTAATGATAATTATTTTGTTAGATTCTGTGGGATTTTTTTTTTTTGCTCTGTAGTATGCAATATATATATATGTATATGTGTATATATATATATATATATATATATATATATATGCACACACACTATCTTAATGTCAATTCTCAGGCTTTTTTTATAATTGATTATTCACACAACTAATATTCATTGAGTTTCAAGGCCTCTCGGAGCCCAATCTCAGTCCCTTTTCTTTTGTTGATTTTTGCTCCCAGTTGGGAGCCAACAAAGACTGAGCGCGCGCGCGCACGCGCGCGCGCACACACACACACACACACACACACACACACACACACACACACACACACACACTGATGAACACACACTCACACAAACTCATGTACACACATGTGCACACACACTCATGCACACACTCATTCATACACATGCACACACATGTACACACACACTCACGCACACACATGTGCACACACACTCACATGTATACACATTTATATATTTATAACTTCAAATACTGATGAATAAGAGTAAACAGAGCGGCAGGAGCGGCTGGCAAGCACCATCTTAGGGTGCATAGGAACTTAAGGACTCCCTGACTCGTGAGGGAGAGAGGCAATAATGAAGAGGGTCCCTTGACTCACGGTAAAGATGCAGTCTATGTCTATGGAGAATGTTAATACTGCATTTGCAAGATGTTCAAGGATGGAGTGGGCGTTCTCAAGATCCTTGCATGTAAATACAGTTCAATCTTACCAGTATAGACTCAGCTAGAAATGACAATTAAATGAATTGACCTCTGTGTGCATTAGAAACTGGAGATGCTGAGGCTCCACCAGTCACCACATGTGTTCTAACTTCCTATCCTGTGGAGATACAGCACGAGTATACAGAATCATAAATCACATCCCGTGGAAGGGTCAAAGTCAAGTTAGTATTGCTGTGACATGACTGCCCATCACTTCATATTAATATACAGCGTGGACATGTCATATACACCACCCACCTGATTAAACCTTAACGTGGGGGTATTGGAAGAATAAAATCTATGTAAATACCTCGTGGCCCTGTGGAGAGTTGATGGCTAACCCCTTTGCCTCTTCATTTTGTGAGTTTCCTGGTGAAAGGAAAAAAGGAGGCAGAACAGCTGACTGTGCTGCAAAAGGAGGATGTGGCCGGAGCACAGAAAGGAGTGGCAAAGGCGGAGTGGCCATGGCTCTGGGTTTTCTTTCTGCTGAAAGCAGCAGGGGCCACTGAAGACCTTTGTAAGAGGTGACTGTTGGTGGCTTCTCAGGGTCACAGCCTTTCTGCAGTGGGAAAGGGGGAAGGGGAAGAGAAGTCCGTGAAGATAGTGGCGGCCGATGAATTAAGGCCAAGCAAAATGCTTCCCAACTTGGGTAGTGAAGAAGACCTGTATGTTTGTATCCTTTCTTGGTGTTAGAGACTCCTTCAGGAAGCTAGCGCTCAAGTGACCTGAAGGTCCAGCCGCCCTTTCCCTGCAGGCATTTCCTATTACTTCTCCTGGTCTGTGGTTCCTTTTTTGAGTCTCCTAAACTTTGAAATCCTTTTAACCTCTCTTGAACTTCTGCTCCAAGGAAACCCTCATCTCCTCCTGTCTACTGTTTCCAGAAACAGCTCTTGGGAGCTTCTTATCTGTCAAAACCTAAATCTTTCAACAGTGTTGTTATTTCTCTTACACTAAATTTTGAGCTCTGGATTCACAATTTGAGCACAAATAGAAAAATCGACCCCATTTCACATTTTAAGGGATGGAACTTTTGCTTTTCCTTATTTTAAAGTGGGGATATGAATGACCTTTGAGGCTTTGGGAAAGTTCATAACGTTTATGATGTTCAAAATATTGAGAAACTTTAGGATTATTTTCGTTAAAGATGGTGTTTGATTCAAGCAAGAACTTGGACAGACTGGTCAACATGTCCTGTGTTCTTACTCTGTTACACAGAGAGAAAATATATGTGACTCAGGCAGACACAGTGGCTGGCTAAGCACCAGCTTGCTTAAATGGCAGAGACTCAAGAGACTACTCTGAAAAGCCAAGAAAAGCGAGAGACACTCTTGCCAGAAAAATGCCTATTACTAGATGTACGAGTAAACTTTGGACCTTGGGTAGCCCGTATGTAGAGCTAATGATGGTAAATCAAAGAGACGATGCTTTCTAGGTATGCTTTGCAGCCATTAGCTGTCACCTGAGCTAAGTGTGGCCTGTCTGATATTTGAGGGATGACAGGAGTGAACAAGAGAGGTGAAAGCAGTGTTCCATTGTGAATCAGAGAGACTCCATGCCAAAGTGACTTCAACTCGATACAAGTCAGTGGCCTCAAGACGCTGGCCTGTCTGCCAAAGTCTAGATTTATCCAGGCAGTTATTGTTAAAGAACATTTGGGAGCATTAAGTTGACAGGCCTGGTTCTAGATGGCAGAAAGGGGGGAAACTCTAGCTTATTTTAAGATGCTTTCAGCTGCAAAGCAAAGAAAATCCTGACACAGTTTGGCCTCTGTATAAGAAATGCATAGGCACCCCACTCCCAGATCTCTAGGCTCCTCCGTCTGTGTGGCATCATTCCAGGAAGGAAACTTTTACTTAGTTTTGTGCCTCACGTTTAAACAGGAAGATACTTGGAGAGGATTAGAAGTTGTCTCTTCTCTTGGAGTTGGGGGCCCTCTCTTAGGGTCATAGCACAGCCAGGTATGTTTGGCTGAGAAACTACTTTGAAACTCAGTCCTTGGCGGGTGGAGAATGTCAGTGGAAGTGAGTTTGAGATGGGCGACAGAACTGAAAACGAGATTCCCTGTGACTGACCCACTAAGAGCTGGAGGATGCTACATGGAAAACAAGCAACAGACCAATCAGTACAAGTCAAAACCACTAGAGGTCTGATAAGAAGAAAGAAGAGATGGACAGATGCTATAGGGGCCCACACATTCAGTGAGTGGGTGTTCTTATTTAAAATAAAGGGACCGTGTCTTATCAGTGAGTACATACCATGTTCGCTCTTTTGACACTGAATTACCTCACTCAGGATGGTATTTTCAAGTTTCATCCATTTGCCAGCAAATTTCATTAAGTCATTGTTTTTAATAGCTGAGTAGTACTCCATTGTGTAAATGTACCACATTTTCTGTATCCATTCTTCTGCTGAGGGACATCTGGGTTGTTTCCAGCTTCTGGCTATTATAAATATGGC
>CM052715.1:52879451-52894451 GCA_028551405.1 Uromys caudimaculatus
AAGGGGAATGTCAAGGTGGGAATACAGGAGTGGGTGGGTGGGTGGTTGGGAGGTGGAATACCCTCATAGAGGCGGGGAGGGGGAGGGGATAGGGGGTTTCCAAAGAGGAGACCTAGAAAGTGGGAAACATTGGAAATGTAAATAAAGTATCTAAAAATAAAAATTAAAAAACAAAACAAAACAAAAACACTAAAAAAAAAAAAAAAAAAGGGACCGTGTCTTTACTGTCATAATCTAAGTCTGATACTTTCTCTACTACAATGCATAGGGATTGCTGCTGAGTTTTCTGGGAAAGAAACATTATAAGAGATATTCTGACTACATGGAAATGTGGGCCCTACTGATGAGCATGCAGAATCAAGAGAAAGTTGAGAGTAGAGTTTTAAAACTTGGGCAGATCAATAGAGTTTGTATGCCTTGAAGCTTACTGACAAAACTGTGCCCTCTCCCCATGGCTATGTTGGTTTGTTAATGTGTTTGGGGATATATATATATATATATACACACACACACACACACACACATACATATATATGTATTATGTGTGTGTATATGTATATATCTATATTTATATCTATCTATACATATATATATACATATATATATATATATATATATATATATATATATATATATATATATTTGAGGAATTTCTAGGTCTAGCTTGTGCACTGGTACATGCCATAGTCTTTCATGAGACCTGTTTCACTTTAAAAATATTTTTAGGTTCTGTGTGGAAGAAAATATACATACACATGAATGAATTAAAAAATGCTTTCCAGAGCTAGTATTAACTGGGGGGAAAGAAAACCAGTGGGGCATATTTAACCCAAGGAAAATCCTTGATAATTAGGAAATCTGAATTCTCAATTATTGGATTGCCAAAAGTGAAATAGCATTTGCTATAGAGATCACCCTTCATCTGAATTTGGGATGCCAACATCTAAAGATGTCACTTCTCTCTCCCAGCTTCAGAAGATGGGGTACAAGCCAGTTTGGAAAGAAGTTGAAAGAAGGAATGATGCGTTCGTTCTCTTCCCAGATTTCCCGCTACCTTGCCTTGAGGGTCTAGACCCAGCCCCAAATCTCTCTGATGCATGAAATTTCTAAAGAGAGATGAAAAACTGTTCCCCAAAGTGCCTTGAACAAAGCAGTATGCTGCTGTAAGGTACTTGTTGCTGTGGCAGTTCTGATGATTATAATTGAAGCAGAACTTTAAATATGAATGGGTGTGTTGCTGATCAATGGGCTATGTTACTGTGGAAAGGTTTTAAAAACCTGTGTTGTAGCTGCTACTCAAGAAACTGATACAGAATGACTACCTTAGTTCTGCCTCTCTGCCTATTGATTGTAGATGCTTCTAACGGTGAGGAGAGACAGTTGTGTTTGATCCTCTGTCCCAAGGCCAGTGATTTTATATATATATGAAATTATATATATATATATATATATATATTATATATAATATATATTATATTATATGTCAAACCACTAATGCTTATGGAAGGGAACATAAAGAGCAACAGATCCCCCTCTACAACCAAAGGACAGTTTAATATGACTGTCGCCTTTCTAAAAATCTGAGCTTGGGATTGTAGGGCCGTGGAGTGGTGTGCACTAGTGAGATGGTGTTATAGCTAAGGAAACACATGCTGAAGTTCAAACAAGAGGTACTTGAGCCTTGCCCAGGGGAATCTGAAAGACCCGTGTGGATTGTGAGATGTTCATGACGGTCCAAGGCTAAGGACACTGTTCTTATCCTGACACACGTGGAAAGACCTTGCATACTGATGAAGGGGTGAACAGGCAGGGATTTTATGTCTAAGCACAAAGACCTCCTTGGTGATACACTGTCCCCTTTGAATTGGCATGCTAGGGTGTAGTGGTAAATCTTTTAAAAAGTCAGCTCTATGCTCCCGGCGGGTGTGCGTGTCCGTGCACGCGTGTGCGGTTCTGCACTGGCCCAAGAGCTCTGGAAAGACACGCACACACAATCTTTCTATTAAATAAGCCTTAACTTGCTCAATGGCTGGGCACTCGCAAACCTCCCCGAGATTAGCACACATTCCCCTCCAGTATTGCTGAGTTAACACTTTCTAAATCTACATTTTAAAAAAAATGTTTGTTGCCCAGTTTCCTTCTGCTCCTTCAGGGCTCATGGTCCCTCGTTCTACACCCCTCTCTTGGCCTACTCCCTTCTTCTCAGCCCCCGTGTTTCTTGCCAGGGCATCCTAAAAGTCCCGCCTCTTTCACCCTGCCCCAGCCATTGGCCATTGGTTTTTTATTGACCCGTCAAAAAACCAATTGTTGACAGGGACCTGCAACCGACTTGAGAATTCCCTTATAAACACAGATCAAACCCTCAATTCCAGGATCCATCTTGTGATCCATACTGGCATATAATCTTCTCCTTCTCCAGTGTGTTCTGTCTGTGTAGCCTGTGTGCTTTACTGCCTCCCAAAGGGACAGTGTAACTGCACTAAACCCACCAGGCAAATCTCACCTGCCTCACTCTAGTGGTTACTTTCAGTTATATAGGGCTAAAATAATCCCCGGCCTTAGGGATTCATTTTATGATAATAGCAAATCAGAAGACGAGAACCTTTTGTAGATTATATTTTGTCACTAGATGTGATTGGAGGAGAACATCCAAAAATTCTATGATTCTGAGAGAAGGCTCCAAGGTAAAGATGAGATGGAGGAGGCTGAAGAGATAGAAGGTTTTTTACCGGGTAAATATAGCCGGCTCCAGCTAGGCTGCCAGACTTAGAAGCTCGCTGGCCCTGCCATTGTGCCTGCAGAGGCGCGTCCAGTCCCTCCCTGTGTTGAGGAACTGTCATTTTCGTGTAGACCCATCTGTTTTATGTAAATAGGTATTTTGCCTCCATGTATGTATGTGTGCCACACGCATGCCGGGTACCCACAGAACTGAGAAGAGGGCATTGAATCCCCTGGAATTGGAGTTACAGATGGTTGTGAGATACCATGTTGGTACCGAAAACCAAACCCTGGTTGTCTGCAAGGGTAACAACTGCTCTTAACTCCTGAACTGTCTCTCTAGCCCCATCAAAATTAGATATCGAAATAACCTATGTCCCTGTTCTCAGGAGCAGACCCACTTATTTAATTGCTTTGCTGGATTTTATACTTCAATGACAAATGGACAATTGGAACACAAATGTCTAAATGTGCTTTTTCTAGTTTTTTTCCTCCAGATCTCTATTAAAGCCATCAGGTGAAAACTTGAGAACAAATCATAATAACTCCTCTCCCCTTAGTTTTCTCATTAAATTAGCTGTTCATCTGTCTTCTCCATAATCCTAGTATAACCCACCATTGTTTAGGACCAGTTACAGCAGTGGCTTCTTGTCTCTTTTTCTTCAAGATCTCAACCAAATAACACAACCCTTCTCCCAGAAACCATTTCCAGAATGCATATATGCATCTCCTGGGTTTATACTCTGCTGTCTGTCCAGAGTCTTCAGAACATGTGATAATTTTAGTAGTACACAGCACTACAGGTACAAGGCTGTATCTTCCTTGGTCCCTGCCCTGATGTCTACTATTGTGACCAAGTTACATCCCATGCTCCGTAGGTATTCACTGTGCTTCTTCCCACTGCCTTTGTGCAGAAAGATCGCTTTGGTGCTTGTGCATATTGATTTTTCTGGCTTTGCAAGGTTCTGGGTCTGATGAGATAGCCCAGCTTTGATCACATAGCAAAGGAGTCATGCCATACTCCCAGCATGGGGAGAACTCACTGCCTGTTAGAAACAGCTTAGTGCTATGTGTCCTCCGGGAGCTCAGGCTGCCCCGAAGCTATTGTAGTACCCTGGCTTTCCCCCACTCCCAGGCAGGTGCTGAAGCCTCATATCAGTTGTTCCCAGCTGTCCCAGTTGAACTGATGGCAGAGCCTCCTTTGAATCCAGCGTATGTCCCTGCATCTCCTAGCACCAACTCATCAGATGGTTAGTTTGCAGGTCTGTCCTGGAGAGAATGGGCCATTGTGGAGAGATCAGGTACATGAGAAGCCATGGACTTCGGGGTGCTGGGGAGCATATCTCACCCTCTGCACACAAGTCTATTTCTTGAGAAGTAGAGACAGGTAATTCTCAAAGGAGATATATACAACATGTTGACTTGGATGACTAGCAGTAAAGGTAGACATGACACATAGAGAAGAGCCAGATAAAAAGGATAAAAGTAAAGGAATGTGAAAACATAAGGAGAGTTATCTGAATTTAGACATTTTAAGTGACAGCTTTCTGTGACCATAGTGATTTCTATTTCTCATTCTGAGGAAAGAAAAAAACAAATGTAAGCAATGCAGTTTTCCCCGTGGACAGCACAGGCGGCAGGGTCCATGGCCTCTTGCTTATCGTGGGATGCTACACCGTGGGGTGGAATCAACCTAAGGAAAGGACTTTGACAGTAAAAGCTTTCGTTGAGATGGTGGCCAACTTTGGATGACCTCCTCTTCAAGGAAAGAAAAATATAAGCGATGTTTGCCAATTTCCATGGTGTAAGTTTGCTGCCATTGTTGGTTTTGAATAATGAATGTGTTGGGCATCAGACGTGTCGTGGGGACGGTGACCCGAGTGCAGTGTGGCTCCCTACCATGGGATGCTTTCCTGGTCCCTTCGCAGCTCACCGATCCTAGAGACGTTTAGGAGTTATTTTTTATTGTGCTTCAAAATGTTTTTATTTTTAAGCAAAAGCAAAACTATTTACTGATAGACTCCCATTATTATGTTCGGGCTTATTTGAGTTTAGTGACGTCTCTGCCACACTTGCTGTAGAGTCTCCAACCGAGTCAGCTGAGAGATGAGGAATGTGGTCAACCTTATTGGTGTCTTTGAGAGGTACTGAGTTGGTTCAGTTCATTCTTGTAAGTGCCGCCCTTTCTATCAGACCCTTGACCGTTACCATCATTGCATCTCAAATTGCAGTAACTTACAAGAATCAATTACAGGGGCTGGGGACATAGCTCAGTGGGTGTATGAGGTCTGTACTTCACTCACTAGTGTGTTGATTCCGAAGAAAAAAATACTGGTTTTATTCTATGAAATTTTATATAATTCTGCAAACTTTTATTTTGGTAAACAAATATTGCCTTTTCTTTTTATCCCAATTCAAACTACGTATTTCAGAGATTAAAGGCCCATTCAATATTAATCCTTTGTTTCCTTTGGGTTGAAGAAGTAAAGACAACAATTATAATAAAACTGGGAGTTATGTCTATATATTTTTAGTTCCTACTATGTTCCAGGTTTTATGGTGACACTTTCCCTATTCTTATCATGACAGTCCGGAGAGCAGAAGCAGTCATTCCCATTTTGTAGGATGACAATCTATACAGTACAAGATATCAAAAATGTCCCCAAATTGTCCGCAAAGTAGGCAGCTCAGCACACTCTCGTGGGTGGCGTTCAAAAGGTAATGGTGGAAAGATGATACTAAATGCATTCTGTTTATTTTCTTGAGACAGACTGAGCAGCCTGAGAACATTTGGTGCTCAGAGGGAGGAAGTGCTGAGAGGGGAAAACAAGTCTGAATGGAAAGGAGGAGAGTTCAAAGACCAGTTTCCCCTGCTCGGCGGTGCCAGCTCTAACTGCGCGTGTTTGCTTTGCTTACATGATAGACTCATCGAGCCAGAATTCAGGGAAGTCTGTTTGGAGGATGCATTAGTCAGGGCTGGAACAAGCAAAGCCCATCTTTGTAGCTCAACCCTACAGAGGGCTGTTTCCCTCTGCTGCCAGAGAACAGCAGGAATCTGCTTTGCTGCCTGGGCCTCTTGAGGTCTGGCTTCATCTCCACCTTTGCTCTGCCCCCCATCAGGATCTAGGGGATTCAGTAGATATTAGTATTGGGCTGATCAAAGAGGGGAGGTGACAGGGGAAAGCTGGGGAGCAAGCCAGGAAAAGGCAAATATTACATATCTTACGCTATTGGCCAAGCCTTAGTCAGATGATCCCACCCGACTGGGATATGGCCTTCTTAGTGGCCAAGTGGCTAAAGCCTAATCTTTAGCACTCAGGGCAACACCAAAGGCTTGGAAGTTTGGAGAGCACCGGGTTCTCAGAGGCATTTTAGTCTTGAGATGATGCTAGCATGTGGCGTGTGGCTGTCTGGTCATGACGTTGGCAGTCTGGTTGGGAAGGTTGGTTCTTCATTCTCAGAGGAGGCCCCAGTACGGTGCATTATAGCAGGACACCCTGAAGGTGAAATGCATTTGAAATGGAGCGTCTAGCAGTCCCTGGTGGACAGAGGGTTATAACGAAACAATGGTAGTTTCAGGGAAGAATAGAAAAAGGCTAACAGGCCTTCCATGCAGAACGGAAACATGTAGGAGCGGCAAGAGGGGACTGAAGTCCTCACTTCATGCCGCAGGACTTGGTTCCTTTTAAAGATGCGGTACTTATGAATACAGAGAACTTCTGCCTGCGGAGCACTGAGTGTTTGGAATTTTCTCTTTAAGTGTCATAACATTTTTCATTTGTGAAACTGATTGTTGAAGTCTACGCTCACGTCACATGCTGATGGGCTTCCTTTTATTTGAGAGTCGTCCTTTGCTGAGTCCCGTGCAGTGCCTCAGCCTGAGCAGGGTTGACAGGCTGGTGGAAGTGTGGCCTTTTAGAAACAAGTGACAGGACATTTGATCCAGTGCAGAGAATCCACTTTCTCTTGTTAGACACTGGCTGTGTATTGTTTTGATCCCCCTCCCGTATTTATGAAGCTTGCAGGGTGTTTCTCGTCTTCCGTTTTCTTATTTGTAGCTGCAGATTTCGCAGTTGCTTTTGTGTGCCACTTGCCTCCTGAAATTTGGCCCAACAGTTTTGAGTAGCTGAAGGGTTTATCGGGGACAGATCAGATGAGACGCGACTGCTGCACGTTCGTCAGGCAGAAGGAGCGGCAGAAGGTTAGGTGGCTGATGTGTGAGTTTCTGAATTTGATTTGGTTTTACATGGAAAGGTTGAAGCAATGATCCATGTATTCTAATAAAAATCATCAGTACAAATCAAATAAAATCTGGCTTTGTGGCTATTTTCCCACTGTATCACTCACAGCTAGCCTGCGTTACAGAGCGACTTTGGCAGGCACTGGCTCCCCACAACAGCATCTCGGAGTTGCGTTGCCATCTAAGCCATGGTGGGCAGGCTTCTTTTCTAATCAACCTTTCGCTAATCTCATCAGATAAATCCTGATTCTCCACCAATGGCTCAGGCTTCCCTGGCCACTTCTCTGCTTCTCGTTCTCCCTTGTCAAGATGCCTGGTTAGCATCATTCCTTAGGTCCCCGCATCCATCTCCTTTCAAACCAGTGACATTTCTACCATTCCTGAGAAGAGGTCTGATTTTTCAGCCCTGCTGTGGGCTGGCTTTGTGACACAGAGAGCAGGGTAGCTAACCTTGTTTTCACCAGTGCGCTGCTGGTGACCAGATGGGCCAAGACAGGATGCAGCCTCGCTGCAGACTTATGGGAATAAAATATCTATTCCCCAGTCCTATGAGAGTGTGAGGACTGGACATAGAACCCCAGTCGATGCTGCTGGTTTGCTACAGGTCTAACCGTAGGACCCCCAGAGCCGGAATAGGGCAAACTTGTGTTCATGTGTTTTTAACATCCTGCAAGTGCAAGCATGGAGAACAGTGTGCATTTGAGGGACACCATGGGTCATTTCTGTATCATAGTCCTGGGCAGCTGCAAATTGATGTCATCCCCATCCCATGGTTCACAGATGATGCTGTGTGCACAGGGCAGGTCAGAGGTGACGAGCACTCATTGCCAACACAATTTGGGGGCCGTCTTGGCAGTGTGAAAATGATTGTAGCCTGCTCGTATTTGAATCTGAAGCTGCTCTCGATCCCAATTTCATACCTTAAACGGTTCCAGATGTATCACCTTAATTGAAATGAATATAAAAATTGTTTTAGACATAACCAAATCGTAAGGCAAACATGTGATTATATCATTGAGGTCCAGTGTGAAGTGTCTGCGTCAGATTTCTCTGACCAAGCTGATGAAAAACAAGAACATGGATTTGTCTTAGGCACGGTCTTTTCATATCAAGAGTATTCAAGTATTTGAGTGTGTTTGTCCTGCGCGCGTGCGCGTGCGCACACACACACACACACACACACACACACACACACACACACACACACACACACGGGAGAATTCTGTCAACGTCTGTCAGCCTGACATGTGGATGACAGGGAACTCTGAGGAACCTGCTCTCAGCTTTGTGTACCTTGGGCTGAAATCCATCAGCAGTCTTTGACTTATGGGATGACAAGGGTGTTATCCAAAGGTTAAAGGGGTTATTTCTACTTTGTATCGTCTATAAGAAGTCAACTTACCCTGTCCCAAAAAGTAAGTGACGGTGACGTTTTACCAAATGGCCAAACTTCCTGTCGCTTTTCTCAGTGGCCAAGCCGTGCCGCTCCTCATATTCAGTATCTAATTCATTTGGACACCATTCTTTGAAGTTAGAGAAATATTTTATTTTTTTAAAACTAGAAAATAATTTCTCTTCTTGCTTTATAACATTTCTCCTCCCTCCTCGTCCCCTCCCAGATCCTCTCCACCTCCCCATCTATCTGACTCAACACCTTTCTCCCTTTGGAAAACAAACAAGCAAATAAAAAACCAAGCCAGAATAAAACAAACCAAACCAAACCAACCAGCCAACCAACCAACCAAAAGCAACAGAAAAAGCAGGAGAAACAAATACATAAACACAGACAGACAAACAGACAGAGACAGGCAGACACACACACACCACACCATAAAAACAGAATCAGAAACCATAATATATAAAAGAAAGACCAGTAAGGTAAAAAACTGAATGTTCAAATAAAGTTCAAATAAAGCATTATTAGACAAAAGAAAACAGAACAGTCGCCAGCATGACTGCCTTAAGTGTTGTCTGTAAAACCAGTGAGGTTCCATGGGACAGAATTACATTGTCCTTTGTGAGTGGTTGTCAGCTGGGGATAGCTTCTGAGTTAGGGATGAGGTTTGTGTCCACTCCTCTCTCAGTCCTGGGACCCCATCTGAGCCTGCGCAGACCCTGTGCATGCTGCCAGTCTCTGGGTTCATGTATGCATCAGCGCTGGCGTGTCTTTAGGGCCTTGGTGTCTTCCATCCCCCACGGGCTCTTACCCTCTTTCTACCTCGTCCTCTGCAGAGTTTCCCTAGGGGAGGGATTCGATGGAGACATCTGTAGTGTTCCGTGGTCTCCTCTTCTCTGCATATGGGCCAGCTGTGGGCTCTGCAATAGTTCCTATCTACTGTAGGATGAAGCTTCTCTGACGATGGCTGAACAGGACACTAATTTATGGGTATAGCAGGATGTTGATAGAAGTCATCTTATTGCTTTAACAGAATAATAATATTTGGTTTTGCCCTAGATCCACGGCCTATCTACTCTCAGGTTCTTGGCTACCCAAGCACTGCCGGGTCTAGGATTCATTTCATGGAGTGGGCCTTAATTCCAATCAGATCATAGTCTATTGCTCTCAGCACTTCTGTACCACTGTTACAGCAGAGTATCATGTAGGCAGGTCACTGCTGCAGATCACAGGGTTGGTGGCTCAGCCATTAAAGGCTAGGCTCACAGATTAAGATATAAGAAAATACTCATTTTAAGTGTCAGTTTATTCATCCACCACTAAAACTTTAGATATTTCTGTCTTATTTTTGCTAGCCTGTGAGAGCTCTGTTACCTCTTCCTCTGTGTCACACCTGATTGCGCTTGTGTATCCAGTGGGATGTGTTGCCTTTGTGGCAGCTCTAGAAAGGGTGTGACTTGGGAGCAAAGGCCCAGAGGGTGATAGCCTGGCCTCAGAGTGGAGGCTGAGCATGCCATTATCTACTGGCTTGGTTCCCAAGTGGTTTGCTCAATCTTATCTCCATGTTGGCAGAATTCTTCTCCCGTTTATAGAGCAGCTATGTTTACAGTATTCTTTCCCCTGCACTTCTTTCCCTGACCTAGGCCACAAGAAGACTGTCACTGACTGGGTCTATCACCGCCATATAAGGAAATTCCTGTTGAAATCTTAAATCATATAGAGTTGAGATTTCTTTGATTGTTTCTATTGGACCCCAGATCAGAGATCTGTTAGGCCCCCCTAGAAAGCCATTATAGAATAAGGGTGGGAATATGGACTAGGGGGAGTTTCAGATTTTACCTACTGTATCTTCACTTTCCATATTTTCAATGAGTGTGTAACTAAGAATTGGTTATAGTGGTCTTAAAGGGTTTCTTCATCAATTTCTAGTGAATGCAGCATGGGAAAACTAATTACAGTGTAGAATCTCCGAGGTACCTTGGCCAGTTGACAGGCATTGTTAACTTAACACCTGAAAAGGCGGCCACTGGTCACTGTGTTTCCTGACTCTGTGTGACGCTTTGGAAACACGCAGGGCCATTTCTTTAGTGCTGTATCCACCTGCCTACAATCATGAGGAAATAGCATCTGAAAGTGACTTATTCTGAAGTTCTGTATCATTTAGAGAAGTACTGAGGAGCCACTTCAAATCAAAATAGATAAAAGAGACATACTGTTTAAATACATTGCATGATCTTTTAATGCAGTCTTCCCCATAGGGATGGGTGGTACCAATTTGGAATATGAATTATGAGTTGGATAAAAGTATCAATATTAAACTTCCTAACTTTGATAACTGCACTGATCTGTCCTTAGGATATGCACATAAAAGGACTGAAGAAGTAAATAATATCACTACATTCCTACTTGCAAATTAGTCACAAGCCACATGTTATATAACTTAGACTTCAGTGTAGTTAAAACTCTTTAAAATTAGGAACTTTAGAGAACATTGGGAGGATTTTAAAAGATATTTTCTCTTGGTCTTCAACCTTTGAACTTTTCTTGACCACTACCAGCTGAAGCCAGAGTAGCTGTAATTTTTAACGCTAACCATTAGGGTATTTCAGTGGTCAACCAACAATGCAGGAACCACCAAGTAGTGTTTATATCATAGCTTACATTGCTAAAACCATCTTGCGATTAGTTAGTGGCTAATAGACAAACAATAGGATCTTTGCAATTCAAATACATGCCTGGAAATTGTGTAATTTGGAGATTTGAACAAGATAGCGCAGTGTTAAAATCTTTCTGGATTTTGGCTTAGTCAGGGCAGCATACATTTGACCAAGTATTTGGATATACCACTGATACTGCATGTATTCATTTTCAATGTTTTCTTAATTCTGACAATAAAGTTACCTATGGATAAGAATCAGATTGTGTTTAGGCAGCACAGAGCACTGAGCCCACGGAGTAAGGTGAATCGAGGCCTGACATGCACCTCTGCACCACAGTCTCGCATTAGGCAAGTGTTTCAGATTTGTTTTTGAGGGATTTCAAATGTGCATGCAGGTAGATTTATAGAAGTGTCAACAGTTTATGCAGCTTCCCAGTACACATGGGGTTGAGGCTGATTTCTCCCGTTTTAATTGTAGCAGCCATAAAGAGTAGTTGCAAACAGTAGGAACTGTGTGTTCCGTCTTGATCAAGGACTTAGATAATTTATTTGCCGAAGGGTCCTGCGCCTTGAGACTTTTATAGGGCAGTATTAAAGCTCTGAGCCTTCTTATTTTGCCGATACCCAGAAGATTGCTTTAATGAGGAGTAAAGGCCTTTTTCCAATTACAAGGGAATAACTGTATTAAGTCCCTGCGCTATGTCAACCTGCTTTGATTTGATTACTCTGCAAGAAATGGATTTATCTGTCAGTGTTACTTAATTAGGCTTCCTCATTGATGTTTTGCAGAGTAATATAGTGTGGTTTGCACATTTGAGCCTAAATACAGAGAAAACTGGCCTAAAACTGAGACACGACCCCTGTAGACATGCAGGATCGGTCACCTGCCTTTGGCAGGTCATAGGCTGTGGTAGTGGGGGACAGAGGTGGAAGGACAGAGATTTGGAGAGAATGAGAGGGAAAGCGTGTGTGTGTGTGTGTGTGTGTGTGTGTGTGTGGTGATTATTTGATATGTAAGTAACTGTTAGAAAGCTGGATTTCTGAATGCTGAAAAGTGTTGGCTTTACCAATACCAGAGAAGTATCTAGAATAGGGAATGGGAAGAGATGAGAATACAAGAAATGGGAGACCTCTTCCTCCTCTTCCTCCTCCTCCTCCTCCTCCTCCTCCTCCTCCTCCTCCTCCTCCTCCTCCTCCTCCTCCTCCTCCTCCTCCTCATCCTCATCATCATCATCACTGTGTTGCCAAAAGGGAAATAGAAGGGAAAAAGTAAGAAACAGAATAAAAATGTCTTTTGGGAGAATTCAATTATTCACTGTGGTTATACAGAGCAATTACAGCCCTACTAGCATTTCAATTAAAGGAGCCTCTCTTCTCAGACACTCACTAATGGCACTCCAGGGAGCTTAGGCCAATGGGGAAAACAAGGAAAAGACAGAACTGTCTTACCCTTCAACCTTGTTCTCCTTCCTCTCCTCCTGGAACACGAAGCATCAATCATTGAGCAAGGAGGCATCTTCCCAGTCTACGTGTACCCATTGGTTTTGTACCGTAAGTATTATTACATGTTTGGTTTTAAACACACACATTCAGGTTATATGCTCAGGGCCATGGGTTCACAATGTGTTCTGTTAAGACACGAAGCTCACTTGTGAATTTGTTCCTCTGGTTAAGACTATTTTCTGAAGTGTCCACCGTGTGCTTCTCACACTGCTGGGGGAATGTGCTCACAGGAGCTTCGCCTTCAGTTTGGATCCTTGGAGACTTCCCTGTGTGATAAGATTGGTGGATAGCCTCGGCTCTCTATGCCATGAGATTGGTGGATAGCCTCAGCCCTCAAGCTTCAGGTACCACAGCTGCTGACCTCTGGCTGTCACTGTCACCAGGTTTGAAGCTGTTAGTCTCCTACTGTGGTGTTTGGCCAGACTTGGTTTCTTAGGCTTATGATTATATATGACTTCAGTCACGGCCTCTGTGGTCTCTGACCTCTTGCTTGGGGGAGGAAGACTTCAGGGGAAGTCTCCTTCATCCCAGGCACTTCAAAAGCTGCCTGGACCCATCTTGGCAACGTGTCTCCCCACATCTCCAACAGATTAGGAGACCTAGACTATTCTCCACGTTATTTTAACAGGGACCACTCCAAGTTGTAGGGATTACTACCTAGTAAAACTTGCAGGTGACTTTTGACATGACTTTACAGTTTAACTGTCTACCTTACATTTTAAGCAAGATTGCAGAGTTTCATTGACATATTTTCACTGTGATAGTTTTGTGCTTCTTTTGTTATTTTATTGTCTCCTGAATTTGTGAAAATTCTTTTCCTAATTCATATGAATATAGTGTGTACATATGTATACAGCCACCCCACCCCCACCCCTACACCCCCACCCCATAAGTATATATATATGTATACACACACACACACACACACACACACACACACACACACACACACACTACACACACACACACACACACACACACGTACATATATAGTGAAACTTATTCCATTCTATATGCCTGAGATGGTTCAATACTAACTTTGGTAAAGGAGTGCATTATAAACCCAGAGTAAATAACATTGCCTAATTTATTTATAGAATAACATTTTATTGTTTTTAACAGTGGTTACAAGACATACTAACTGACCTTAATAAAAGCTAAAGTATTGCAGTAATTCTAGTCCAAAGCAAGTCATTTTTCTATTACGTGTTTTTGCTAGTATCTGCAATTTACTTTCACAGCCAGGACTGAACACTTACACACACACACACAAACACACATACACACACACACACACACACACCCTCCCTTTCAGTTTCAGATCTGATATGGAAAGCTCTGAGGAAGGCGGAGGAAGCCCAGGTCCCCTTTCTCTGTACTGATCTCCTCTTAGAGGGAGCATGGCAGTGTCACCATCCTGTCCTTCCCTTGCTTGGCTTTGGTAAGTGCTGGAGAGGTTACTCCCCAGTGATCATCCTTCACTGATTCCCACCTCATGCCTCGCTCCTAATGGAGAACAACAGCAGCGGAGGTTGTGCTGACATGGTCTATCAGTATTAGGAGCTCCTCAACTCTTCCCATGTCGGCACTAGTCATCAAATGTGACTTCAAATCGCTCCTCTTAGAGCTCTTATTGTGCTGGGTGCTAATGAAAATGTGCACGCCCTTAACACGCTCTTCGCTGATGAAATATTTTGAACTCTAAATTCCTCTGGCACTGACGGAGAGCATATGCCATCTCAGTTTGTGTGGAGGGCTCAGCCAAGGGTTCTTCCTGAACTAGGGAATTAGTAGGAGCCACAGATGTCCTGTGGAGGGTATTTAACAGTGCCTGTTGTTGCAGAGAGGTCTCATGACAGTATAGATGCTAACCTACCTCAGAAAGATTGTCTCTTTCAGAGGAATTTACCATCCTTAGTCTCTGCACGCTTTCTGAATATGTGGAAGTTTTCAGTAGGGGATCAGTACATCTCCCTCAGAGCAGGCATTTGAGTGATGCAATGTGTGCCTGTTCTGTGATTTCAGGGTGCTCTGGGCTCTTGGGTGTTGAGTGTATTCTAGACTCAAAGTATGGAAAGAGCGAATGCCCGGCTCTCTTTATAACGAACACATCCAGTTAGCTCTCATCCTTGTTAAGAATGTACCTACATAATGTTTGGTCTGTGTTCTTGACATGGATCTGTGGTCAGCTAGCACAACTTTTGATACCACTTCATTTTTATATCCCATGCAGAAAGATGCCTTCGTGATAAGACAGAAAGGGATTATTTTAAAGCTAATTGAAGCCACGGAGTAAACCTAATGCTGTTTCGAATTCTTGCTTATGATAACGCCTTAAAGCTTCAAGGAGAAAGTGGCATTTGTGTGGCCCCCTTATCTCACGTTTTTCACTCTCCTGGTGATAATTCATGAGTCTCTGGTCTGTTTAGCAAAAACCCAGGAATCATAAAAGAGTGAGACCCCGTATCTGGAATTCACAGTTTT
>CM052715.1:52899451-52903348 GCA_028551405.1 Uromys caudimaculatus
GAAGATTCGAGTTTATTAGCAGTAAGTTAGTTGCTGCTGCTATTCCCATCCCTTCAGATGTCCTGTAACACCATGTACTCCTCTGTACCCAAAAATAAGCCAATTAATTATACTGCGATCGTTTCTGCTGATAATAAACTAGCAGTGATAAAAGGAATGTCAGTAGACCATTATGAGAATAAACAGTATCAGGGAGATGTGAGGAGAGTCAATACATGGGATTATGTCTCCTGAATGAGAACTTCACACCCTCCTCCGATTCTGTCAGGAGATGTTTGTGATGGCTCTCTGTCATCAACCAGGACACACACACACACACACACACACACACACACACACACACACACACACACACACATATACATGCACAAACCAGGGAAAGAATTCTTGCTCATAATGAGCCTTTCATCAAAAATCTCAAGGCCATCCCAAATATAGCATGAGCCTTAGCACACCATGATGTTTTAAGCCGTTAGAATGATAACTTCCTGGCTCTGCCCAGCTCTCCTCAGGAATGTGGCCCACAATTCCCCTGATGGACCACTCCTTACCCAAGCCGGCATTAGAACTGTGTAGGAAGAGAGCTTTGTGAGTTCTACCTTCCTGGTCATTGACTGGGGTCGCTTCAGGTATTACTTATGAAAATAAAATATTGCCTTAGATCTCAATAGCAAGTTTATGATAATTAACGCTGTAGTAGAAGGCCACACATCAAAGAATATTTGGGCAGCAAAAATTAGTCTTTATGGATTAACAAGGAAATAGGACACAAAGTTGGATGTGTAGAGGGGAGGGGTAGATCTGTAAACAGACAGGGAAGGGGTGAATATGACCAAATGCTTTATATCAGATTCTAAGTGATGGTGATTATGATGTCCCCACTGCGCCGCTGCTGCTGGTGTGGTGGCCTAGGCTGTATAGAACATCCTGGGATTTTTGTTTTGCTTGGTTTGGTTTTTTGGTTTTGTTAGAAACAGAAGGCGTTTCCACAACCTTTACAAAAGCCCAAATATCTCCACACTGTGCTGGTGGGAGCAAACTACTGAGTTCCCCTCATTTTGTTGTCTGCTGTAATAAACTTGGCTAGAGAACAAACAGTATCCAGTCGTGTTCTGGCAGCGATGCTGAAAGTGTCAGTGTGGGTATTTACTTAAGCTTAACTTTCCTCTTGGATTAAAATTGTGTTCGTGTACTTTTAAGTTTTTTTTTTTTTTTGTCCAAAAGATTTTAATAAAACTTTAAGCACAATTTCCCAATTTTCACAAAGGAGGCTCTCAAATGCTATGGAGGATAGAAGCAATTTTTATGTGCATACCTCTGCTTCCTGAGGGTCCAGTTCACTTCTGCTGTGAATTTAAATTAGTTAATTTAAGTCGATGGGTCAGGAGCCACTGTCATCATGGTAGCCCTGTGCCTGGTTCTTAATTAAAGGCAACAGGAGATTAATTTGAAACATTAATTTAAAAGTGCATATACAAAAAGAAAGAATTATTGCAAGAAAGCCTAAAGAACTTCTCTCTTGTCCCTAGATGTAGAAGACAGAAGTAGCTCAGGGTCCTGGGGGAATGGAAACCATCCAAGCCCATCCAGGGTAAGTATACCTAATCTTTTTCCTCGCAAGCAGGCACGGCGTATATGTAAATTGACTAAGCATCTCACATGCATCAGGTATGCATACACAAGGGTGCATGCTTATGTGCACACACACACACACATGCACACACGCATGGATGCACACACACATGCACACACACCTGCACAGATCGATATGCGTCATCAGTTTAATGACAGCCAGCTTTCTGCGATTCTTTGCTTTTATTGGTTACCACGCCTGAGTTTATACCTGAAGAGAAACCTTTTCTCAAACACATGCCTGTGCCTTTGCCAGTCAGTGTTCAAGTGTGACAGAAGTTCATCTGTTGCATTCAGACCGAGTTTATTTAGATAAATCCTAATTTGTCCATCATGTGTTGGCATGACTAGGCTCCTGAGTAACACTCTGAGGTTCTAGCAATTAGTGCGATTTGCGCAGTAAGTGTGCACTGCTTTTACTTTATGGCCACATTACTGCTCCACCAGTCGGGCCATTGCATATGACATCTTTCATGCAATTCTTTGCAGGTTCTCTATGCCCAGAGCAGGTTTCATGATACATATACAATGTCCCTGGTCAGAAGTAGACCTAGCATGTTAAAATGAACACCCTGCTCTAGCTGGCACAGTCAGCTGGGAGGGGACATCTTACTGTAAGTGTTCCCATCCCTTTGCACTGGGGTAAGTCTCTGTTTTGTCACTAGAGGCAGAAGTGGTCCACCAAGCTGCCAAAAAGGCTATTTTAGCCAGCCAGACTTAACACTTTGCACCTGTCCTTGGCACTGGGCGCCTTGCGCTGGTCTTCAGGGTGTAGCGGGATCTCTAAGCCCACTAGGAACTCTTTTGAGCCTCGGAGCAGCTGTCGAGCTTGACAGTCTAATGCATTATGTGGACGGGTTGAGGAAATCTTTCCTCCTCCTCAAGTTACAGCCTGCACTTGCACAAATAAATCTAATCCCTTGACAGCAAGCAGGGATGGCAGAATGTCCCTCCATTGTTCTGGGTTCCCAGGCTACCTTAGTCTCGTCTTCTTACAGACAGTTGTACGTGCTTTGGACATTCCTGTAAAAACTGAGCTAAATTCTCATAGTAACTTCTCACTGTTGATTTCCTGTCATTAGCTTACTTTTAAAATGTAAAATAATGTGTATCTAGTCTAAGATATAATATACTTTCAATTGAATTTTGGCAAACAAAGCCCATTTAGACTCTTGCAACTTTTCTTTTAACTTACTTTCAGAAACTGTGTTTTCTTTTTTTTTTAATTGAGGTGAAAAGCCCATGGGATGCTCACTGGGTAAAGGCACTTACTGCTATGTTTGACAACTTGATCCCTGGGACCTACAGGGTAGAGGAGAACTGACTCCAACTCATCGTTTCATTTGCATAAAAGCTGCACACATGCGTGACATGCCCACCCACAACACACATAATAAAATGAGTATAATTAAGAAAAAAGAAATACATTATTAGGACCTGGAAAATAGGTCATTTGGCAATAAGGCCTAAGGTTTTGTTTTGTTTTTCTCCCCCATAGTGTGTTGCTAAGAAAAAAATAATTCCAGAATGGTACTGTGTACTTAAAATCCCAGCACTAGGGGATCGAGGGCCAGTTAGCCTACCCTAACCTGTATATTTGATACCTGACTTTGACTTCTGGCCACCACATACATGTACCACCCATGAAAGCAAAACATCCATCCCCCTACATGAGTACACACACACACACACACACACACACACACACACACACACACGCACACACGCACACGCACACGCGCGCGCATACGCACGCACACGCACACACACGCGCGCGCGCGCGCGCACACGCGTATACGCACACGTACACGCACACACGCACACGAATGTATAAGTACATATAAAACTTTATACCAGTGGATCTGATCACTGTATATAATTCACATCGCCCCAGTCCGGGGAGTTTCACAGGCCAACTGTTTGTAGCCTTGTATAAGGGGACTTTGCCGTGTCTCTGTTCTCATCATCAGTGGTGGCACCATCTTCTCCACTGTGCTGACCATGAAGTTGGATGATCCATTTTAAGTTTGTGGTCCACCATCTCAGCTGAGGACATGTCATAAATAACGAGCAGTGTACAATGCCTGGGCGGGTCTTTGATGTATGACATCTAGTAGCAATTTAACACCCTAGCAGGGCCGGATTGCAGCAGCAGCCAGGTTTATTTTTTATACATGAAGAAAGGTGAGCGAGAAGAGTGTTTGTCCTGAAGGTTGTGATCCTTCCATAGTGAGCTGATCTGACTTTGCATTGTTCTCACAAAAT
>CM052715.1:52903448-52921897 GCA_028551405.1 Uromys caudimaculatus
CTAAGCAGACCCCCTCCCCCCCGGCTCATCCCAACCCCCCCCCTTCTTATCATTTTATGCTCTTTAATAGGCTGATATTTGAATCAAATGACACATTGGTTTTTAACTCTTTCTCACATGCTACTGAATTTCTCCATTGAACTTAAGTGATTGGAAAGCTTACAAACAATATATTATTAATTTTAAATTCAGTAGGTGAGGAGAGCAATATTATAGAGAAACATTTCTTCAACAAACTATCCCCTTAAAATCGCTTTTGTGCAGCATATTTTGTTTGCCTGCATGAATATTGATTTATGCTGAACCTTTAAACCCTATGCATCGTTATTGTGTGCGAGTGTGCATACACAGTTGGCCAAGGACATTCACATGGCACTGCCCATATGGAGAAGTCAGAGACCAGCATCATAGGTTTATTCCTTTGTTCCACTTTGACACGGATCCTGAGGTTGAACTAGGGTCTTCTGGTGAGTACACCAAGCACCTTGCTCCTGCGCGCCATCTCCCAGGCCCTGTATTGGAACCTTGATGTTTGTTCCTAGTGTGATAGTTTTCACATTTGTATGGGTTAATTACTAATATAACGAGCCATTCATCTATGCAGCTGCAACAGTAGCTAAAATAAAACATTGAAACTGTAATATTGTAAGCTAAACGTTGCTTAAACAACTCACCCTTGCTTTTTCAAGCGGTCAATCATTGAAGGCTATGAATCAGTTCTGCCTGCTTTGACGTAGGCTCTGAGAAAGAATAACTTTTGATATATGCAGTTTACTTCATAGGTGATGTTTTCAATGTAGTATTTCATTTAGTCACATCAAAAATTCCATGCAATATCTTTGTATCAAAACTTCACGGCTACCATTATGAGAAACCCTTGAATTCTGTGGATTGAGGACTTCTCTCTAACTTAACTATTCTTATGAAGATTCAAGTTCTTACAGTGAGGTTTCATGGGGTAAATGATAACCGACCGCTATTTCTTTCAGTAGGAGAGGGTTCAGTATTGAGGTGTATTTATGTGTGTATTTTTAAATGTGACTTACTCTGTCGTTTTATTTACAGAACTATGGAGATGGGACTCCCTATGACCACATGACTAGCAGGGATCTCGGGTCACATGACAATCTCTCTCCACCTTTTGTCAATTCCAGAATACAAAGTAAGAAAATTTTTATATCAACCTATACTTTTGGAAAGCTTATGTTTTGTCATGGAAGGTTAAATGTGCCTCAGATAAACATTCAGCTTTTAAGAGGAGGGAGAGTAAGTCAGTTTACTGTAGTGATCCTAAAGGATAGAAATACCATTCATAACTAAATAATAATAAAATGGCTGTGAGTGTTGGTTAACAGAACAGAAAGTAATGTTTCACAAAGGTGGAATTAAAGACTTTTGGTGATACAGTATCTATGTATACTTTTGCCTTTCTTGGACATGAAGTGTCAATTTAGCAGTAAATAGTTTCCTCTGGACACAGGGAAGAATATTTGTGATAAAACCTTTGGCTTTGTGATTGCTAACGACACGTAGTCAGAGTCACCACTTCAAGTTGAATCGTACAATCCGGTTGTGTTTTTGTCAGGGTGTGGACTTTAAGCTGCCCATTAGCTAAACCTAATTCTATTCACTTACAAACACCGTATAGCAGCTTGCAGTTGAATCTGTCTGCAGATTCCTGGTGCCTTACACACTGGCTTCCCTGGCATACTCCTCTGCTTTTGGCTACTCAGTGGGGATGTTTGTTTGACAGCAGGAACCAAGCACTGAAAGGATTATCCATAATGGCTTAAAAGGTCCCAGTGGCCAGCTACTTCCTTTTGATTGGAGACAATGATCTTTGTTCTAGTAGATTCAGTTCTTCACAATCTTAGGAGGTCTTTCAGACTGGCCCAATTCTATTGCAAATCTATCAATAAATAAAGTTCAATTTCATGGACACAAGCTGTTGGACCATTCTCGAAGGAAAAATACTGAGCAATAATTATATGCTTCTGAAACTGTAATTGCAAATGCTTTTCAAGAGGGTCCCGATTTTAAGCCTTGGAAGCTATGCCAGTTACTTAAGGTGTTGATGGTCCTTTAATCTCAGGGTTTTTTTTTAACTGCCATCCAATCAGGTAGTTAACACAAAGTTGTTTTTAATGGCTAACATCTAGCTTATTCCTTTGAGTGTCTTCTCTGAGTACCACAGAATGCTATTTGATTTAGGTACTTGTTATTGGCAGCTTCTCTTTTACTTCAAAAGTGGTAAAATTGATGCTGCGGTCTTAATTTTTAACTAAAACAGGAGTCCCTAGCTCTTTTTAATTATTGGCGAAAAATATATCAAGCCTCGGCTAATTCAAGATGTGTGGAAACCTGTGATGGAATTTGATAACTTGGATTTTATAGGACAAGTTTCGAGTCTTTGGTGTCACTGGCTGTGATTTTAAGATTTCCGTTTTTTGCTTCTCTGCTCAATTTTTACCTAACTACATAAAACAGAGTTAAGAAGGTGGTCTGAGACATAATGTGAAAAGAATATACAAACTTCATTTAGAAAAGTCTAAAATTATTCTCCGATGAGCTAAAATGTTACCTAAATATATAAACCACTCCTGTTTAGAAGTTTGGTGTGTACGTGAACAGGTTTAAAGACTAGTGTGATGGGTTCTAGAACATAGCAAGGCATGCAACTTATTCAAATAATGGCTTTTCTCCATGTTTCTCCATGGGCAGATACTTCCCAAAATAGGTTGTTTTTTTTTTTAATCCAAACTATTTAAATATAAGTGGGCTAACACTGTGGACATGGTTCTTTTCGCTTGGTCGTTGTTTAAGTTGAAAACCCATGTCAGCGTCTCTCTTTCATCTGTCTGCCTTCCTTCCCTTTAGACTCTTAGTCATGGAGGCCAGTACAGAATCCTGCATTGTGTTGGGAACTGCGGCTGTGTGGGCGAGGCTCCTGCCCACTGTTCCCAGTGCAAAGGCTCCTCTGTCAGATAAGCTGTCTGGTCTGAAACATGGCTCTTTATTGTTTACAAACTGCGACATTTTCCACCTCAAGCAGATTTTTGCACAGAAAAGAATTGTGCTTGGGCTAAATGGTTTATCTGACATTAACAGGGCAGTGTCAGACTCGGGTCAAGAAAGTCACCCTAAGAGCGAGAGGTCACTGTGCAGTGTGCAAAAAGACACAAAGAGCGAGAAAGACATGGAAACATGTATGAGATGCCTTACATTTTTAGTTTAGAGAAGAGTTGGAAGATATTTTTTAAGAACTGAGGATGCTGGTACCTTTAATACTTTTCTCTCCCCTCTCTCGTATCCCAGATGCTCTCTTGATTGGCTTGGGCATCTCAGGGCCTGACTCTGTGAACAAAGATCTTCTTTGAGTTTGCCCAAGGTGCTGAAAGTACTTTTTACTACAAGCCCTTTGGGCGTTACACTTTTTATTTTTATTGTAAATAAAAACAGAACATGATTTCCAAAGGATTAAAGACAAGCAATTTGCAAACAGAGATAAAGTAAGAGCCCTGGCTATCCAGCAGGTTGACCTCTTAGAAGACAGTCATGTTGAATCTGGAATGGTCCTTATGTTTAACCTGTATTCAAATGAGGCTCCCTTGTGGACATTCTCCTCATTTAAAAGAAGCTCTCAGACTCTACTGAACGCTCTGGGCAATAGTCCACTCCTGCATCGTTAACTGGTTTCCATTAAAACTACAAAAGATTTCTTTATATTTCAAAGACTTTATTCTGCCATGTCACATTAGGGTAAAAGCTATAGCATTGGAAATAAATCAGCCACTTTATTGGAGCAGATTCTCTATTGTCAAATCAATCAAGTCTGTGACTGAATTAGGCGTCTGCTACAGAAATAAGCGACACTAATTTTACGGGAAAGAGTTATTAAGTGCAGATGACCTGATTCCTTTTTTTTTTTTTTTTAAACTGTTTACTTATGAAGTTTGATTTTATTTCAAAGAAAGAAAAAAGTACTACATTCACTCTCCTTTTCTTTTCTTTTTTTTTAGTAGATTGTTATCTATTTTCTTTCTTATGGCAATATACTATATTAGCAGCAGGATATAAATACTTGTTAACATGTTTGCCCATAAACTTCTCTATAACAAAGTCTTTTTGTTTTCAGCGTTTAGAAATCATATGAATAATCTTTTACAAATGCTATAATTTTTTCAGAAAATAAAATTCCCTTGTGGTACCAGAATAGCACAACGCACTTTGTTCTGTGCCTTTATCTCAAAATTCCTGCTAAACAAGATATAACTGATAAGAATTAAGGCGACCTTATCAGTCTTTTTTCCTTTAGTCATCAATTTGTTAATCTGAAACGAATACCCTGTCTCATGCTTGTGAAATCCCCAAATGTAAATATAGATGAGCACAGGTTTGTATATACGTGAGTGCATACAGTCGCCAGTGTGTGCCTGTTATGTTGCTAGAAATAATGACCCTCCTTGGCTACAGGTCGTCGTTAGGAGAGACCTTGTCTAGCTGTGGTACATACAGTTTCATTAGATGATGCTATAGAAACCGGGCAAAGGACATATAACTAGTCAAGAAGCAAACTTCTGATAAAAAGTAGCCTTTCGTTTCGGTTTTACTATGGGACAGGCTCTGCGTGATGGATGGACTATAGCACACAGACCAATTAACAACTTCTCTCACTTGATGTTTTGCCATGGACTAACTTATTGCCTTCCTTGAGGAAATAATAACCTATTAGCCTTAGATGTGATCCAGTGTACTGATTTGCATGTAAGGGAAACAAGCCCTGTTGATGTAACCTTTATCGCTTGAATATTTGTTCACTGTATTTATGAAACAGCTTGCTTCAACCGTCACAGGTTGTCAGTTGGGTGACTTTTGGAACATGCTAACAGGACAGGGGTATGAGTTTTAGTCCGATGTCTTTAAGATTATTTACATGGTCTAGAATTGTATGAAAATCCTTGTAAGGAGCATACACAAAGAACATAGATATTTTCAGAAGTAAACTGTTTTTAAAATTTTTGTTGTGGCTTAAATTAATACAATAAATTTGGTTTTGCCAGATATCAACCTTTTTGCAAGTTATCGTCCGAGTAGTTTTTAATGGCAGCCAGAGTATGTTTCAGCTGAAACTCTTTGATCTAAGGACGGATGGGAGCATGTATTTTCCTTCTATTGTTCCAGGTCTCAGAACCCACATTGTTGGAGGATGAGTGAGCCTGTTGCCCAGTGAGGTTAGGTCCATGAGTTGGGGGGTGGGGGTGGGGGGGCAGGGTGGGGGCGAAAAGTGATACATTGTAACAGTTGCCTGTAGCTTCCCTGTCAGCTGCTGCAGTTTTTGCATGCTCCAGAGTGAGTGGTTGGCTTTCTTAGCTGTGGTATTTGTGTCTAGTCCTTAGTCAGACTGCACCAGGCCAGTGAATAATTCACCACCAAAGTCACTGTTTTTAAACTAGCTCAGCGGAACATTTTACTGTGGGATTAGATGGAGGATTCTGGGAAGGACTGAAGAAAGCTGCTGGCTTATAGGATGACCTTTGAGTCTCATCTGGGTTAGCCGTTGGTATTTTGATTTGGTTACTGTGGTCATATTGTGACAGCTGCTGGCTCATTATAATTCCGTTCCATTGCTCTGTTTGCCTAGCAGGAGTATTTAGGTTTGTATTACTTCAGAGTGTTTATGACTACCGTGAGCTTACACTAGCATAAAGGTAAGGCACTGGGAGCTTCCCCATCCCAGTGGCAGAGGCAGGGGATTCAGACTTCTTGTAAAAATGACAGATTCTAGAAGATGCTAACGTGGTGTTTCTTTTCAGTGAAAGATGGAAAATGCCCAGTGAATTGGCTTTTATGAGGAAAACTGTTTTTGGAAATCTTTATGTGCAAAGGGAAGCATGACCACAAAGAAAGACCATCTTGTCGAAGCCTGGGTAGTTTTCCTAGCCCGCTCAGGCAGATGGGTTTTTACTAGCCCACTAGGTCAGATGCAGAAATGTAAATATTAATAAACAGCGAAAGCCAACTCTGCAAAGTTTTGTTCACTTTTAAAGTCTTCTGAAGCAATTAGATGAGCAGGTAGCTTTTAAGTCCATTAATATTCTGTATTCCTCCTTGGAGTTCTTATTATTTCTGTCATTATTAGCATCATTATTATGTTTATTCTGGCACTGAACTCAGTACGTTTGACCTTATATATTCTAGCAAGTGCTCTGTCACAGAACTGAAGTCCCAGCCCTACTGGTCAGGTTTGTATATACGTGTGTGTGTGTGTGTGTGTGTGTGTGTGTGTGTGTGTGTGTGTGTGTGTGATGGCAATGGCATTTCTCATTTTCTGTTGTCTGGTGTCATCTCTTACAAGTTGTTGATAATGTGGAACCTGCAATTATGGATATGAGGAATCTTTAATAGTGTCCTTATGTGACTTTACTTGCTTTGCCTGAGAGTTTTGATTCTTTTGTTTTGTTTTGTTTTGTTTTTGGTTTTTTTTTTTTTTTTTTTTTTTTTTTTGAGGTGAGTTCTGATTCTTTTCATCTTAAGCCATCTTCAAGAAATTCTGAGAAATGTGGCGACGTAAGTGTCAGCATTAGTGATTTTAGCCGCTCTGGCTGCTGTGGTAAGATGTGGGCTCAGAGAGCTCAAGGCTTCTTCTTGGTTCCTATGTTGCCTTGATTGCTTAGCTCTTCCTGTTTTCACTTCTTTTAGCTGAGGAAAGAAGAGTCCTTTGGAAGGTCTCTGTGGTGGTTTTGTAATTTCATGGTCCTTTTCTCTCTTACTGTGTCATTTTGACTATAGCCTGTATTTGATCATTAGAGGTGTTTGTCTCCATGTTTTGATCCCTTTATCCCTATTTTCCCTTGTATGTTCCAATTGTGTGTGTGTGTGTGTGTGTGTGTGTGTGTGTGTGTGTGTGTATGTATGTATATAATTTGAAGTAATCTGTCCAGTGGCAGTGGTGGCACATACCTTTGATCCCAGTACTCTGGAGGCAGAGGCAGATCCATCTCTGAGTTCCAGGCCAGCCTGGTTTACAAAGTAAGTTCCAGAACAGCCAGAGCTGTTACACAGAGAAATCTTGTCTTGAAAAAAACCAAAAAAAAGAGGAAAAGAAATAAGGAAAATTTAAATTTGTTTGGTGTGTGTGCACATGTTGGGGTATGTGTGTGTATCTACGCACCACAGTGCACATGTGGAGGGTGGTGGACAGTGTAAAGGAGCTGGTTCTCTCTGTCCACCAAGTGCGGTCCAGCACTTGAACTTGCTCAGTAGGCGTGGCCGCAAGTGCCCTTACCTGCTGAGCCATTTTCCTGGTCCAGAATGTAACCTTTATAGCACTGTCTCAGTTAAATGTTTCTTTTATATCTTCACTTATTCCAGCTCTGTAATTAAGGGATGGATTTAGCATGAAATTGCAACTCATTCAGTTGAATACCAGAGAGTGTTCTGTAGCAGGCCAGTATTTTGGGTAGCAATACAGGACCTCAACAAATGGCCTTGAATGGTCTAAGACCAAAAATAAGATACATATATAGTTCAAACCCTGAATGAAACACCCATATTAGAATCTGCTCTAGATCTTACTAAACTAGAAGAAAGTCCTATACCAGAACCTGGCCGATTGAAATTCAGTGTTCATTTTATAGTTGTGTGTCCTCAGCTCTACAGAGTATGCTCCCATTCTTAGGGTACGGTTCACACTATGGTTTGGTGATTTCAGTTTTCAATATCCACACCACAGATTGTTTGATGTGTAAGAAGACGTCAGTGAAATCAAGAATATTTTGAAAAGACATTGAGGAAGTTGATGGCTGCCAGCATTCAGATAACTTACTTCCTGCTGTCCGGTCAACAATCACCTCTGCTGCTCTTTTCAATGGTCTTGCTTCCCTCTCGTTCTGGCATCTCCTCTCTATCGCAGTGAGATTCATACTGGGCCTGTGAAAGACTGTCACAGTTAGAACAGGTTTGCAAAAACTGCCTTTCCGAAAGTTAGAAGGCTGATACCAGAAAAATGGGCCTTGAGGACTGTGGGCGGCGAACTATGTAGTTCCCCTAGGGACTGGGGTGAATTCTTCTATGCAAGGCTGGTTCTCTAGCTGGCTCTGGTAACCCCAGCTCTGCGAAACCTGAATGTCTGAAGCCCAAGTGTGAGACAGTTTGCCTCATATGCTGAGACCATTGAAGAAAGAGAAAGAAAAAGTTACTGATTCTGAAAGAAACAAATAGATGTAATTTAAGATTTCCATGCAAACGATGTGATAGGAGTATTTGTACTCTAGGTACTGGAAATTCTGACTAATGGTAGGTTTTGTTTTTCCTTCCTAAGTTTGGTGCTAGCTACTGCTAGAATGTGTTTGCAGGTCCATGGTTTCCTGGCTGGTGGCTCTGGGATTCTTTTGTCCTTATCGTTGTTTCAGAATGACTCACAGCTTCTGTCAGGATCAGAAAGGATGGGTTTAGCAATGTCTATCCCTTTCCTCTCTGGTTCCCGGATTCTCTGCCTGCCTCTGGATTTGGGAACTGGGGTGGGTGATGGCTGTGTATGCATTAACTCACAGCCTCTTCAGTGCAAAAGACAAGAGAAGGATGCTGAGAATCTACAGTAGCCACTTGATTCGTGGTGAACACTTTTAAAGACATCTTTTAAGATTTATTTAATTGTATGTGTATGAGTGTTTGGTGTGCATGTATGCATATGGCCAATATCTGTGCCTGGCACTTGTTGAAGACGGAGAGGGCATTGGATCCCCTGGACCTTGAGTTAGGGTAACTGTGAGCCGCCATGTGGATGCTGGGAACCATTCTGCAAGAGCCACCAGTACTCTAAACTGCGAGCCAGCTCTCCTGTCCCCACGGTGTACATTTTAAAAGTGTAAAATGAGTCCTCCTTCATTCCGTAATTTTGAAATCCAAGGGCAAAACTTCATGCAGTAAAGTATAAATGTGTGTCTCAACTCACTTGTGGTCAGAAAATGAGAAGAAAGGACAAATAGATGCCGAGGAGATTAGAAGGTAATTCGATGAGGTGGGTGCTGGAGTCTGGGCCAGGGTGTTCACGGGCCTGACCCTTCATTGTGCTGCTTCCTGAGCAAGGAATCAGTCAGTAGGCAGCTATTTACCTGCATTGACCAAACCTTCTCCTTTATGGCTCTGGCTTTTCTGTTGTCCAGCCTGTCCAAAGCATTTCATCAAGTAGTCAGCCTATTTTCAGTCACCAGTCTTTCTGGTGCTCTCTTTGGTAGACCCAAAGGTCAGTCTGAACTCCAGCAACTTCCTGTTATACCCGTGCCACAGAGGCTTGGCACCCTGGTTACGCCACTACAAGTGATAGGCAGAGAAACTCTCTCTCTCCCAGATCAGCTATACTCAACCTGTCAGTTGGGGATCAAACCGCCCTTTCGCAGGGGTCGCCTATCAGATGTCTAGCCTATCAGATATTTACCTCACAATTCACAACAGAAGCAAAATTACGGTTACGAAGTAGCAATGAAAATAATTTTATGGTTGGGGGTCACCACAGCATGAGCAACTGTATTAAAGGGTCACAGCCTTAGGAAGGTTGAGAAGTGCTGGACTAGACTCAGTCTCTAGAGTCTTCACCTGCAGTGAGCTGTCGCTCTACAGAGAGTCAGGCAGAGAAGAGTGCCCATCTTGTGTGGTGGGGTGGGGGTCCCTCTTTTTATTTCTTATACACATAATTTTACTTGCTGAAGCAATGTGAAGGATTAGGTGTGCCAAAAGACATTTAATTCTGGACAACCTGACAAGACTGGATAAAATTGTGAGGCCAGGCCCCAACTTTTTGGCCCAAAGTTTTCCAAACCTGCGGAAGAGTAAGCACCATGGCATGACTCAGGCCAGGGAAAGGCTTTCTGTCTATGAAGAGAAACAGGGTGGGAAACTGACCGGAGTTTTTATGTAGTGAGAATGTTGTTTTTACAGTTTTCATAAAGGTGGCATCTCAGAATATTACACATGACAACCTCACAGAGGTAACTAGTACACTACCTCTTGACAGACTCTTGGGGGGGTGGGGGTGGGAATTAAATACTGAATTTCTTAAAAAACCCCATGTGGGTGTAGGTGTGCCATTGAATGCCTGTGGAGGTCAGAGAACTGACAGCTTTTCCATTTTCTCCTTCCTTTGTGTATTCTAGGAATCAAATCCACAAGTTGGGCTTACACACACATGTCTCTGCTAAGCCATCTTTTTGACCTCCTACACACTGAATTTTCTCAAGCTTCTCTGTTGCCCCTCATATCCAGGGCAGTTTATTAGTGCATCGTCTACTAACAGCTGTGTGCCTTCCTCAGTGGCGCGGCTGCTGCTCCATGAACACGTGACTGCTGCCAGTACTCTGCAAGGTACCTCCTAAGGACCCAGGAACCTACCATTTTAAGTGCGAATGCCTCAAGAGATGCCATGGCACCTGCCCCCTAGGGGACTGTTAGAGCAATGCAGAGATACGCACTGGTAGCCGTTTTTTGGTCTTGGTTATGAATTGAAAATATAGAGCCTTTGAGCCATGGATGATAATAGTTTTAAAAATACCTTTGTTTTCTCATGCAGACGGAGCAGGAAGCATGGGCAGGTGGGCAAGGGATAGCTTGTGGATTCCAAGACATCCCTACCAAAGTGGGAGGGTTGTTTTCTCAGCCTGCCCACCAAAGCCTTTATCCTTGGCAGTAAGTCCCTCATCACAATACTTTGCTAAACTCAGGTGTGTCGGTTGGTAGGATGGTTGCCTCCAGCTGTTTTCCTGTCCATTTTAAAGGTTCTTAGTTTTATCTTTGCACGTGACTGAGAGGCCCTCAAGTTCAGTCAAAGAAAATGGCCACAAATTAGGTTTATTTGGCTGCAACTCTAAGTGGAATCACTACTTAGAACAAGGCATTTCTTCGGTGCTACTTTGACAAACACCTTCCATGTGCTTGGGGACATCCCGGAGATGTCCTCGCTGAGTTTTTCCTCTAGAGAAGCTTGGTAGGGAGCACTGGCCCTGTGTGGAGTTACACTGCCCTTCTCTTAACTCCTAAGAGTTGCTAAAGCCTATGGAACATGTCTGTCTGAGTGGAGCTCAGTCACGGAATCTCATTTCCGTCCCTTTTGTGGGTCACCAGACCTACGAGCCACCTAGTACAGCATGTGTGATGTGCATATCGAGCCAGCCAGGGCAATGTGTATGGGACATATATTGAGGCAAAAGATCTTTATAGATGAGCTCAAACATTTTTCATCTTCTCAAATGATGGTTCATTAATCACTTCTGAATTTCTTGGCATATGTTTACTAATAGGAAAAATATCAAGGAGGCATCGTTGTAAATGGAATACTATAGCTTTTAATTGCTGGTGTTAAAGTTCAGCAGTGGCTTTTTGTGTATCTTGATCATAGAACAAAATACCCGGTCTGTGGGAAGTGGTGGGCATGGGTCAGGCAAGGACTCTGCTCTCAGTACCGGTTTGAACACATTCTGTCGTGCTTTGGCTGCCTTACTTGGATCAAGTCTCCTTAGTGCTTGTGATGGAATCTGTCATGTGAGTAGATGATGTGTGTCTGAGTGAAGCGAAATGAAAACCACCTGGTGCTCACACTCAGTTCATGCGAATCATTATTCCGCCTACTGTTATTTCACATGAGGTGTTTTTCGCTTCCTGGGGCTGGCCACTTGCAACCTTGGACATCACGCATCGACGTTTGGAAGAATGTGGAAGTGGTAAATGATGCACCACTCTTTATGGGCCAGATTAATGCTGGATACAAATGGAGAGGTTATGATACCTGATGATATTTGATAGAGGAAAGGAAGACAAAAGAAGTGAAGGAGGAGAGAAAGAGACACAGACAAAGCTATTTGCTTTTATTTTTAATTTTTATTCTTTTACTGTTCTCATCCCAGAATATGCTCATCTAGGCATGTGCTGTGAGCAGTGATGGAAGTCTCTGAAACTATTCTGGTTGGTAATTTTGTGCCTTTTACTTACCTTGGCTACTTGGACCAACCGTGTTCTTAACAGTTTAACTAGCAAATCTAAATGGTTAAGCCGCTAATGTGAACTCTTTGTGTGTAACAGATTCTATTTAATTGGGCAGTACTTATCAAAGAGGGAGATCTGCTAGAGGCCTCATCTCCTTCAGAGCTTCCAGAATGTTTGGAAATGGACCTAATATCCAGTTTCAGAACTTCTGAAAACTAGTATCCTGTGAGAATTAAATACACATTTTCTTTAATAGTTAGTGTTTATTTCATCGAAGTGAGTTTTCCCATTCTTTACTTATGATGGCCTCACAAATATGAATTGAAAATCAACATGCAGTGAGCCCAATATTTTCACTGTCGTGGCAGACGACTTCAGTGGAGTGGGTGATCACTGCGAGCTAGTCGTTGGAACAAACTAGCCTGGAGAACAGTTAGGGCATAAAATCATGAAGACCTACTAGGTATGGGGAGCATCCTCAGAATGAACACCTACTGGGCTCAGGAGCCTCTCTTGGGATAATGACCTACTAGAAACTGGGAACATCCTCAAACTGAAGACCTACTAGGAGCGGGGAGCATCCTGAGGGACAAACTGGCTCTACATATTCATGCTTTTTTAATGCACAGTCCTCAGTCACTTGAAAGCCAGTTGATAATCAAAGAAAGTGGCCTCACTCACAGCTCAGTCTTCCTAAGGCATCCAAATGGTTAATGAGATTTTGCCCCTGAATTTTCACGAGTTTCATTTGCTTCTGAAGTAAAAATTTACAGCTTTTCTCTCAGCCGAGTGGTGGTTTACCAGTGGAATTGAGTTCACACCTGCTGTAGCATAAAAAGAAGCCTCTTTGTGACTTTACACATCCTCTGAGCTGACCAGAGGAGGCCGGTCTCCACAGTCTTTACTCCACAAGGCGGTCACCTGTACATGCTTCAGGGAAGCTGCATGTATAGCCTGGCCCTCATTTGCTGACTCCCACAGCTCAGTGCAACTCTGCAGCCCCCTCCCCTCCTCCAGGTACGTGGCTGTAGAAAGACATTTGGACTGCAGTTGGCAGTGGCTCTACATTAGCACTGTAAAGTATGCATATGGGGAAATCTTTGCATTCGCTAAGCCATTTAGCTGTTGCAGACATGGTCTGTTAGTCAGGCAACTTCCAATAGCTTCTCCAAGGGCTCTGGCTAAGGGGCAGGAAGTGTAAATTGGTGTACACTTAGGTGGATAATCAATAATTAGCATGGGCATCTAAGGTTGTAATAGGATATATAAATGCCAGTTGCTGCTAAAAGTCATATTAGCACAGGTTATCTTTCTTTGTAGTGAGTGTTCCTCCCACCAAAACAACAAAATGCTTCCTGTCTGCATGAAACATCTTCATAGTTGAAGAAGGATTAATTTTCCTGTCACTTAGTATTTCCCATGGTCATTATGATCAGGTAACACATCTCGGTGGTTGAATGTCAAGACCTCTGCTAATTGAGAGCATTTTGTGTGGTTTGACCACAGATGGCAAATATCTGCTTAGGAAAAAAAAGGCTTTTGGTATATTCGTATATATGGAGACCACTCATTTATTCAAGAAACTAGCTTCACCTTCTCATCCATATCCCCCCCCCCCCCCCAGTCAACAATGGAGGCTGTTAATTTGGTAACTTCAGCGCAAGTAGTTATTTAGAGACGGAGGCAGGGAGCTTTTTCTAGTGGCTAAGTTGGAAGGGATAAAGACGATGAAATGGATCACAAGTTCAGTTCTGGGCTTGGCTGTGTCAGGAGCGGATTTTGCACCTCATGGCTTAGCTGTCTTGATTTTCAGGCACAGAGGAAATGTTCCCTGACAGCAGCAATGGGAAGGGCAAATTCTGTATCTGTGAAAGTGCAGGGCACTATCTTGCTGCTTGAAAAATTGCACCGGCTTTGGGATAAGTAAAATTGATAATATCAAGATAACTGCAGTGGCCAGGTGTGGTGTCACACACCTTTCATTCCAGCATTCAGAAAGCAGAGGACTGTGAGTTCAAGGCCAGCCTGGTCTACGTACAACCCTGGTGGATTACATAGTGAGACCCTGTGTCAGAACAAAGCAAGACAAAATAAAACAGTCTCCACAGTGACATCATCCTCAGTGTTTATAGTTTTGGAAACCATCTGTATAAACTCCCTTTATACTAGTTGACTAAAGTGGTAAATGCCAACCTTCGGTTAGACTTTGGTTCATTCGTTCATTTAACAAATACTCCAAGGGCTTGTGATAAAATTTGAATGCCTGGTCAGGCACTACAAACTAGTATGCCCTTTTTTTGCCTTCAGATGGGCACACTGTCTAAAGGAGGATCAGGTAATGGCAGTCTGTGTTTACTTAGGACATTGGGGTAATGATCAGCATTTACCAGAAATGCTGCTGGGGCGCCCAGCCTAGCCACCAGCCTCTTAACATGGCTACAGTCTTTTAAATACTTGCTTTTTACAAGGCCTCAGAGTCCTCCACATGTGTTAAGCTTCTTGGCTGGGCATTGCCTTTGCTGTTCTCTAGAGAATGTAGGTAAAGCTATGTGGGGACAGGGTACCTGCCCAGTGCTGTGTGGCCACTAAGTGACGGAGCCCAGAGTCTAAGCTGTATGTCCTAAACTCCAAAGCCCTTGTCCTTACCTCCCCAGGGTCCCTCAATCAAAGATCATATGGACATGATCTTTCCAGATGTTTCCAGAAATCAACCAACCCCTGAAAATAACAAGTTAGTTGACTAAAAGCTTCGTTTCTCTCTCCTCATTTTCAGGTGATTTGGTGACAGGAAGATACGTACATATTTTTAACACTATCCCTTTCTGCACACCCTAACACAAGCTCATTCCCGTCCTTCTTCTTACATTTCTTGCAAGGTGACTACTGAACCTCAGACAGCACATGAATCCCTGACAGGAAGCAGATGATCCAGAAACACCACTTGAACTCATACCACCAAGAAAAAGCAAAAGTATCGCCAGAAATGTAGTTTGTCTGATCACAGATTAATAGAAAGCAGCTAGTTAATTCTTGTTTAATTTCTAACAGTTTTCTAATAAACACCCACCTGAAACTCTGAGAGAGGCTATTGAAGTAAACGCCTACAGTATGGGCCTTTGACTCAAGCAACTGGGTTTGGGTGTTGGCTGAGTCAGCACAAACGCTGAGACAGACACTTGGTTGTACTTGGGCTATATCTTAAAGACTGGTCGAGTACTGTCCAGGCACAAGGACAGTTTCTAGAGCTGACAAATGCTGTTGCAAAGAGTAGTACTAGAGGCTACATCAGGTAGGCCCAGGCCTAGTTCCCCAAAGGAAGGGCTGACAGGCTAAGCTGTGATAGAATTCCGGCTTTAGGAAAAGGACGGGTATCTTATAGGGAGAGTGGAAGAAGTGGCCTTTTCCTTGGAACATGTGGTGAATTGTCTAAGGACTGGCTTTAAATGGGATAATGTGACAAGGTTTGTAGTATAGGACAGTCACTCATGCAGAGTGAGGACTAAGAGGGTAGCTGGGCGATGACTAAAGAAAGCAGTTTCCAGAGGAGGCAGTGAAAGACCTAACTAAAGTCAGGAACCATGACAGCCGATCCGAACACTCCTGAGCTGCTAGAAATGGTGGGAACTGGGAACTGGTGGGTAAGGAAGAGTCATCCTGGCCTCTGGATGATCTGTCTAGCTTAGGTCCCTCACTGGATGATAGCGTTACTCATTAAGATACACAAAATGCAGAGTCATTATGGGGGATTAATGTTGGTAAGTCCCATTTAGACATAATGATCTTTCTTTTTAGATGTTTGTGGGAAGACAGATTTGTGGTTCTGGGTCAGGACTGCAGATTTGTCAAGTGGCATCTCATACTTAGCCGTGAAATCACCGGGATAGATAAGTTACCAGGCCAGGGAAAAGTAAGCATCTTTTCTGATTAATCATTTGGTTTTCTACAGACTTCCAATTGAGAAAAGTAAATCCTCTGTCTTATAAACCTTATTCCCCCTGCTAACACGGTGTCTTTAAGTAAACTAGTTAATTCTTGCTTAAGCAGTGACCACTTCCAGTCTGTTTAATCTCTCATGGTTAGCATGTTTTCACTTCATTTCCCCTCCTTCACCCCCCTTACTTCCCCATACCTCCTCCTTCCTCCTCTACCTCTTCTTTACCTTCTCCTCTCCTCCCCCACTGCCTCTTACCACTTTGTTCCTTGTCTCTATCTCTTCTCCTTGCCTTCACCCTCCCCAGGCCTGACAGATCTAACACTCAGTCCACTCAGCATTTTGGGAAGTCATGATGAATTCTTAAAGAAAGAAAGGAGCTGAACCCCCTCTTTGTGTTGGTGATCCCTGTAGATGCTTCCCTTCCACTACAGGAGTTATCCATACGTGAAGCTATAACACAGTGCACGGATGGTGCTGTGACTCACGTGGCTATGAGCGAATGAATGAATGAATGAATGATTCTCAAAAGACACTAACTCCTCTGCTGTGTGTTCCCCACATAGGGGAGACACTGTTGACATGGTGACTCATCCCATCCCAAGATCTCTGCTTATACAAAGTTCTCAATTCCATAGCTACTGGCCACTCTTGTTATACATTTTTGAGGATGAAAACCCAAATTTCCTTCAAAAATATAATGAGAACATCGTTACCACATTACAGAGCACGGTCTTGCCACATCTTGTACTTTTCCTGGTGTGCTGGCTGGTTTTTATGTCAACTCGATACAACCTAGACTCATTTGGGAAGAGGGAACCTCAAGAAAAATTCTCCCTCAAGATTGGCCTGAGGACAATATATACTGTAGGCCCGTGGTGATCTATCTATCTATCCATCCATCCATCCATCCATTCATCCATCCATCCATCCACCCACCCATCTATCTATCTATCCATCCATCTATCATACTACATTGTCATGTATTGTAAATTGATGTGAGAGGGCCCTGTTCACTGTAGGCTGTACCACCCCTGAGAAGATGGTCCTCCATGGTATAAGAAAACAGACTAAGTCACGAGGAGCAAGCCAGTAGGCAGCACCCCTTCTCTCTTCTTCAATTCCCACCTCCCAGTTCCTGCCCTGAGCAATGCCCTGGCTTCACTTGGAAATGGACTCCAAGCTGCAAGCTAAAATAACCTCTTTCTTTCCCAAGTTGTGTTTGGTCATGGTGTGTATCACAGCAGTGGAAAAGCTAACTAGGACACCCAGTCACTATCCTCTGCATCTGTTCTAGTTTTTCCTTCTCTCTGCAAATGGTCGAATATAAATCCAGTCTAATATTCCCAACTGAAAATTAACCTGTGGTCTATTGAAAGGGTTTAGGGTCACCCCCTCCCCTGTTTATTACAACGAGGGCTTCCGTGTCTGTGTGTGGGATGGGACTTTGTATTTATCCTTATCTGACTTCTTACATTTGGTTTTGGTCCACAAATATGGCACATTTCCATCCTCTCACTCTGTTGCCCTGGGAAGCAGATGGCGTGATGCCTAGCAGTGGGTGGCGTTTGGTTTAATTCCATTCACTAGATGTTTGACCTTATTGGTAATCCTCACTGGTTAGCTTAGCTGATTTCCGAGCTAGTTAAACTAGTTGCTTTGTGTGGCCATGTTTTCCTCATGTATATTTTAGAAATAATTACAAAATCTTACTGTATGGAGTAACTGAAGGAATGCACACACGATGTGTAGAAGACGTGGGCATAAGGAATATACGGTACTTACTTGTTCAGCATTACTGTTGCAGGAGATAGGGGTGTTATGGAAGCTGTTTCTGTGAGTAGAGATAACTTATCCACCTAAGGCAAATAGGCCCTTCAAGTCAAGGGAAGGCACACATGGAGTTCGAGAATTCGATGCATTCACCAAGCAATAGATAAAATATGAGTCAAGTTTTCAGTGACCCCCTAATTATTAACTTGCTACCTTGTTGCATTTTATTTAAAAACAAAAAACAAATTGAAAACAACACTAAGCGCAAAAACTTAAAATCATATGGACACATTCTGGGTGTCCCTTTACCTATATCTGAATTTAACACAGAGATGTACAAAGCAAGTCCAATATGAAATGGCAGTTTTTATGAAAATTAGGCTCATGTTCACAATAGTCCTTACTAGGGGAATACTGTTATATCCTAAGACTATGAAAATTAGGAACACAAATTTTTCGCAACATAGTTATTTAGCAGACACAGTTTTTGGAGAGTGATGTGTGGGCTTCCAGGGGAGTTGGGAGAAGAGTCCCAGTGCAGGGCATTGCCCTACATCTCGGCAGACCCAGAGGGAGGAAGTGCATTAGTATCTTAACAACCTGCTTTGTAATTAGCACTAGAACCTGGTATAGGGCTTAGGCATAGCCCAGCTAAGGTTAAGTCAACTTCAATTATTTTCATAATAAGCATCACAGTGGTAAAAGATGCTGGGGACAGCAGCACATGGTTTGCATAATTAGATGCCCCACCAGACGAGGTTCTCATTGCTTG
>CM052715.1:52929816-52940930 GCA_028551405.1 Uromys caudimaculatus
CCTCCTCCTCCTCCTCCTCCTCCTCCTCCTCCTCCTCCTCCTCCTCCTCCTCCTCCTCCTCCTCCTCCTCCTCCCTTCCCCCTCTCCTCTCCTCTCCCCTCCCCTATTTTTATGTATTTCAGCACAGTATCAAACCCCAGGAATAAAACTTTTAAAAAAATACTTCCCCAGAGGAATGGTTGAAGGTCTCCCAACTCTAAGGAAACCATTATCTTCGTTAGCTTTTAATGGGGGCAGGTGACACAGAGAGGGAAGAGGTCCTGGGGCTTTGATCGAAAGAGATGGATGCTGCATCCAGCAAGGTCTTGTGTCTGTGAACTGCATCAGTGGCCCGGATGTAGGGGCCTCCATGGAATTCACAGGATTTTATTCTGAAGCAGTTCACAACCTGACAAGTTGAAGCAAAACACTTGCAAACAATTAGAGCATTGGAAGCGGGGTGGCATGTAGTCACAGTGGCAAGGACGAGTGACCTGGAGGACTCCTCATAGACTGTTCATCTGCTTCCACACTCAGATAGGAACTTATACACCGATCCAACCACTTATAGTCCGTGGTCTACCTTTGTGAGGGACGTGGACAATATTCACAGGCTGTTGTGTAGGGCATAGAACCCAGCCCAAAGTTGGACAGTTCACGGGACCATAGTCTTCTTTGCGTCTACCACACATCTGGCTGAAGGGGATGAGTAAGCGGCAGTCTGTTCACCACTTCAGAGGAAGCTGGTCACCTTTGAAGGCAGAAGGTCCAGCTTTTCACTTGGGTTTTCTGTTGGCTTTTCTCAGTGTTGACTTTCAGTGGCTCCGTGACTCCTCACTGTCTACTGTTTCTCCAGTTGCTGCATCTCTGGACTCATCCTCTCTCTGTCCTTCCCAACTTTTGTGGTCCTCCCACCTATGAGTATTTTTTTAAATTCCTGCCTGTGACACAGGAAATTTGATTGAAGTCAAAGAAATGTTGGGCCTGGAATGACTCAACTAATAAACCTAGCATTAATGTCTTTAGGCCACCTTTGGAGTGGGCCTGGATCCAGCTCCTCTTTCTCTTACTACTGTTTCCCAGTGTCCTTTGCTTTTGGTCTTTCTTTGCTTGTCTGTCAGACTAAAATACACTGAATGGATCAAGCAATCCTTATGAAGAGGAAAGAAGGCATCAACAAACTGAGGCAGGGCTTCTAGAATTTGAAAGAGACATGTGTTGGGGTTTGGTGTAGTTGACCTTACAATAACCACATTCAAACACAAGTGTTCTCCCTCATTCTTTGGACTTCATTCTCCCATTTATATCTTCTGGCTTGGTTTGAACTTGCCAGTCATGAGGTCATTTCCTGTGGCTCCTTGCTGTCTTTCGTCACCTCCTTTTCTGCTCTATCCTCTTTCCTTCGCTTAAGAGGCACATGAGGCTGCAGAGACGGGTCAGGGGGTATAATTACTTGCTGTGCAAACATGAGAACCTGAAGTCAGGTACCTAAAACTAACATAAAATGTTGGGCGTGGCTGCACATGCTGCTAAGCCCACCTTGGGGGAGGATAGAAGGATCCTGAAGTGTGCTGCTTCCATCCCATCTCTGAGAGAATGGCACAGAGTATGATGGAGAACACCTGGCACCCTCCTGTAGCCTGCACACCATGTCCACACCACACACACACACACACACACAGAGAGAGAGAGAGAGAGAGAGAGAGAGAGAGAGAGAGAGAGAGAGAGAGAGAGAGGAAAATGTCTCCTTTGCGTTCTGCCAGTGATTGTTAAATGTGCTCTAACAATCAGATAGTGTGAAACCTGAGACTCACATCAGACTTACAAGAGTCCAGGTCTAGCAGATTCCCCCAAACTATGTAGGCTAGAAGGAGGAGCGAGCTCTTCAGACTGACTTTCTTCTAGCTCTTCTTTTTTCTTTCTTGTAAAAGCAGCCTCCAGCACAATCCCTTGTGCTACAGAACAATCAAAGCTCCTTACTCTGTTTCTCCAGCCACTGTTTCATTATCTTTTACCTTTGCAAGTGTGGCCTGGGGGATCTTGGAGTTTGGTCCCAACGTCCAGCTACTTCTCAGTTTCCTTGCTCAGCAGCTGTGTGTTCTTGGGCAACCCCTTCATCCCCAGGAGGTCATCTTCCCCAACTAGGAGCCACGTGTAGATGTTTGTGCCCAAGAACCTGCCTTGCCCAGTTCGCTAGAGAATTACAGTCTTTGCTAGTGGTTAACATCTGGGTGAGAGCCAAAAAGGCGAACTGCTTCTCTCCTCATCTCTCCTGCCTCCCACCATACTCGTAGTCCTCTCATACCAAGTTAGGGTCATTCTGGCATAGCAAATACTATGAGATATTCCCGTGGGAGCTGGTGCACACAGTCGGACCTGGCTGTAAATAGCAGTGTAAGGTCCTCTCATTCCCTAGCCTGAGTCAGCCCACCATGGACAAAGAGAGGAATCCCAACCCATAGGCCTTTACTCTAAGGAGTCAAGCAGACATTGCCTTCACGTAAACAGCTGAGCAAGTGAAGCTTCAACAGTCTGTAATAGATCATATCAGCGGGACCTTCAGTTTTGGAGGTAGGAGGAAGGTCATCTGGCTTGGGCAGGATATACTGATGGAGCCTGCCAAATAACTGGAATTTTCTAGAGTGATCATTGAAAAGATAGAAGGCTCTTTCTGAATAAGGGTACCCCAAGAATTTTATGAATCACCTCTTACAAAGGATGAACATTTGACTTACTGAGAGCCTGTTATAAAGTTTAGCCCTCATATTGTGCCAAAATGTGATTGGATTTCTGGCATCTACAGGGGACCCACTTCCCCAAAGGGAAGCTGGAGAAGACCCTGATATTCATGATGCTGGTGTTGTAAGTGGACTGGGGCGGGGGTGGGGGGAGCTCCAGCCAGAAAGATTCAGTTGATATGTGAGGTTGGGATTTGACCTTGACCACACACTGATACATATAGCACTTATATGTGCCTTGGTGGCCCTTTTCGGGTTCTTCGTTTCTACTATAAAGAGGAAGTAGCATTACAACAGTTTGCAACATCTCAGAGTCTCATTGATCTGAGATGTCTTCGTTTTGCCATTTTTGTTTAGATTTAATCTCTTTCCATTTATGTTACATTTCTGTAATGTTTCCCCATTGTTACCATTTACTAAAATATTGCTATATTTCTCCTGTAAATAGACATGTCACTCACTCACCAGGTGTCTCGCCCATTAGGAAACAAAGGCATAACGTTTCCTTCTAGGTTATAAGACTCAAAGCAAGGGACTAAAATGCCTTTCTTGACACCAAGCACAATACATCCTCTTAATTTAAGCCTTGTAGTTGGAAATCATGGTAGGCAGGACATGGAGACCATTTTTATTTGAGCTTCTCTATGCTTAAAAATGAAGAACAGGGCTGGGGTTGCAGCTCAGAGGAACAGTAATTGCCTAGCATGGACAGTGTCCTGAGTCCAGTTCTTGGTGCTGCAAAAGATGAAATTAAAAATGTAAGACATTTTACTAATGTTATGCACCTCAGTGTTGTCCTGGAGTTTAAATGGAATCTTCATGTCTAGTGCCGGAAGAAGGTGGAAGTACGCGTTAAGCTTCTGAGAAACTGTACGGAACATAAGCCAATGTACAGCTATCAAGGAGATGACTGTGAATTCGCTGTTAAGTTTGGAGACTTTTGCCACTCAAGCAAAGCTCTAAAGTAGGCAATTGGATTTGGGGTATGAAATGCTGAGATATCTAAGTGGAAGGTTTACATTGAAGGTGTGAGGTGGACTCTGAGCTCACAAGCAGCACATGGGTTCCTGACGTCCTATAAATATTATCAATACTTAAAAGCACGTGGCTGAGAGCAGAAAAGAATGTTTATGTGAAGGAAGAGATAGCATCTTTTTTGATCATAATGAAAAAGAAGAATTTAACATTTCTTACTGGCTTTAATTGCTTAAATTAGTGATTCACAATTTTCCTAATGCTGCGATCCTTTAATACAGTTCCTCATGTTGTGGGGACCTTAATGATAAAATTATTTTTGTTGCTACTTCCTAACTGTAATTTTGCTACAGTTTTGAATTGTAATGTAAATATGTGTTTTTCCAATGGTTCTCGTTGGCCTCTGTGAAAGGGTCATTTGATCCCCAAAGGGGTTGCTAACAGCAGGTTGAGAACTGCTGACATAAATAGTTCCTGTTCAGAGGAAGTTGATGATAGAGTCATAAAGTAGGAAGACTGCCCTTCTCATCCCTGAGACTGAGTTATCTGTTCTCTGACCTGGTAGAGCTTCAGTTTTCTCTGTGACTTTTCTACATTGTTTATTATTGTAGTTACTTGCCTTTCTCTATAATAAGTGATCAGTTTCCTGAAGACAGATGTAACACAAAATACCATAGACATTATGCCTATCAACTATTTAGTAGCTCATTAGAAGTATTCTTTTCTAAGTTTTTTTGTGCGCCCATTCCTTTGTTCACTGAATCCCGAAGAGTCGCTTTTGTCGGCTCTATCCCATGGCCAGGCGGTGTTTTAGTCTCTGTGAACATGGCAGTGAGCAGAAGATAGCATTGTCATATAGTGGCCACAGGTGATAAAGAATGAATAAAAATTTCACTATCTTCACTTGACGTAACAACTTAACAACATAGGGATTATCACCCATTTTGTTTCATCGATGAAATCCTTGCCAGCCCAAGACAGTGACATGCCCCGCTCAACCCTTCGGTAGGACTGGGTCTCTAGTTCGGGCCCAGACAGTTTGGCTCTGAAATGCGTTCTGACAATCACTCAACTATGAAGTATTTGACATAAGGAAAATCATTATCGCTACTTATATTATTAATAGTAACTATTCTCTCACCCAGATGAGCAAACACTCAATACCTAATTATTGGTCAAGCAGATATTAGAAATCAAGGGCTCCTCATATTTACGCCCAGTCCATGCTTGGCTGCATAGCACCATATCTGTATAAGGGAAGAGCTCTATAGTGAAAAGGGGGAGGGGAGGAAGAATGAAGAGATGGGGTGATGTGTGGAAGAGATGCAGGAAGGATTAAGCTGATTTCAGGATTTTGATGTAGCGATCTGATTTTTCCAATACTTCTCCACTCCTGTGTTCAAGAGAGCCCATCCTTGAAGGTATATTTCCTTATCAAATAATAACATCCCACTTCATCGATTTAAAAAAAAATAATTCAGGAGCTAGAAGACACTAAAATCAAAGACTTGATTTTGAGAACACATTTGAGGTGATGGTAGACCCCATGCTTAATTTGGTTCAGAAGATGACGATTGACGTTTATATCATGAGTCTATTGATTGGACCATACTGATCAAACCTTTGTTTACAAATGGCCAGGTCTTGGAAGAGTATGTGTGTGTTAAAGATGGAGAGAATGTAAGTAGGAGCACATATTTATTTCAATAAATACCTGTAAAGTGAGATTTATTTTGTATATACTTTTTGGGGGTGGGGGTGGGATATTGAAACATTATTTTCTTTCTGGGAAGGGAACGATTTGGTACTTGCATGTGAGGCTGTTCTAATACCAAGCACCATATTTAAGCATCACAAATATACACTAAGCAAGGGCCAGATGCACAAGGAATTTAAGCAGAGTTTTTCTAAATGGCAAATAATTAGAGGGGAACAGATGCCTATGGGCAGCAAAGGATGAAATGAGGCACCAGGAATTTTAAAAGGGAGATGGAAATGCATACATAGAACGTAGTTGGCTTCAAGGGTGTTTAAGCCTAGCGGGCGTTCTCTATCGAGTTTTCTGTTGTTGTGGGTTTGACTTAAATTCTCTTCTCTCTTTACCTCAATTCCCCAAAGAAATAGATCATGCTAATCACGCCAAGTGGAGCAGATTTTCTTCCGAACCTCAGTTTTGGACGAGTATGTGATTGGAGCCTTTTTCTCTCTCCCCAGGGTCTTGTCCTTTTGCAGAACTGCCAGGATATGACATTTCATAACAGTGTTACTCCTCCTTTATTCATAATTTATACCCCATCTACCTTCAGAAGAGGTGTTTGGGCAGCCTTACCCATCAAGGCCACATACCAATGCAATATTTTCTCTTGGTGTGTGTTTTCGGACAGTCGAGTTCCTCCTTTGGAACTGTGCTGCGAGGGGGCTTGTGTCCAACTCAAAAACCGTTCCATGTAGTCTTGATGTGAGGAAGGAAACAAACCACCAAGAATAAAGAGGAGATGAGCAGGGAGACATTTCCCAGCCTCCTGTAGGGTGGTAGTTTAAGCAGCAGGGGCCCTGTGCACAGCTCTGCAGCTACCCAACAAAGCTGAGCTGCAGCACCTGATCATTATCGTTCAGGTTGAAGATTTACCTGTTGTGCTCATTGCCACAGAAGAAATGAACTCTCTGTAATTATATGGGAAGGGGGAGGAGATCGTGGTTTAGTCCCTTTGATCGTGAGATACAATAGGCTCTGCTTTGGGAAATTCAATTCCAAAGAACCCAATGTACACATCTGCTTTTTGTACCACAATTTCTGTTGAGCTTGACAATAGAAATTTATTAATGCAAATGTGTAGGGTCTGTTTCTTGAGGGGGAAAAAAAAACACATTCAAAACCAAAGGTAAACCTTTCTGCATGGCTATGGAAGCCTTTGATATATTTGTTTTCTGTTTTGTTTTTTTTTGGGGGGGGGGAAGGGAGTTTCTTGTTAACAAGGACTAAACATAAAAATTCGGAGATATATTGGGGAGCAGACAGATTCATGATTGGTTCAGTATTTTGAAGTTTTCCAAGACAGATTCACTGGCAGAGAAATGGAAACAAACAAATAAAACCAGAAAACCAAAACCATACTGACTCTTCAGAATAAATAAACAAACAAACATGCAAACACAAAAACAACAACAAAAAAACCAAACTGCAAACAAGTGTGTCACCAAGCAGTTTTGAGAATCCGTTTGATTTGATGGTAGGACCCATGCTAAGAGACAAAGCTTCCATTTAGATGAATCTAACCTGACAAGTGTTCTGTAAAATTGTCTCTGCCTGTAAATGGAATGGCATGGAGATTTGAGGTAGGGTGCTGTCTTACTAACTCAGCCTGTACATTCTCTCCCCCCAAACCATCTCACAAAACTGTAAATAAATGATTCTTAAACTTAAGAGTAGCTGGATCCCACAGTAATGGTTTTGTTAACTTTTACTCGTTTTCAGTGCAAATTCCCCAGTACAATCTAAAATGTCCCAGGCACTTTGGGACCTGAACTTGTTAATGTATTTGGTAGTTATGTTGCTGTCGTTGTTTAGTGGGCTTTCTGGTTGCTTTCCTGGAAGCAACCTGTACATCTGTTTTCTTTCTTTTCAATAAGTGGGCAAAATAAATGATAAATTTTTAGTCAATTGGCAGCATGTTCATCTCTTAAAGTAGGGAATACGTCTGTTTTCCATATTTGAACAAATGAACATGATTGCATATAATGTCCGGGCCATGTCAAAGATCTCACCAAGTTTTTTTTTGAGTTAGATAGGCAAAGGAAGACATGAGAATTGTAGGGTTCATTGGTCCATGAAGCCAGCGCATGTTTTAGGGGTGCAATATGATGAATGTGGTTGGTATTTGTCCTCTGCAGTAGCTGGACTTTGGGGATAGTTTTTTTTTTTTTTTTCCCTATTTTGTTTGCCTTCTTTGAGCTCTTACTTATTTCATTACCTATTTTAAAGAGAGAACAGATCTATCAGAAGGGCAGGAAGTTCAGCCCTGAGTCGGGAGCTCTGAGTTTCGAGCAGGAACTGGAGTCTCCCTTGAGTGTGTGCTGAACTTTTTCCCATTAGGGTGCCATTCTAAGCTTACAATGATGCTTGCTCATGTACAGCATCATTTGGGTTCAAGGATTCCTGGATGAATTTGTGCCAAAGGCCATCACAATTATTTAAGACACAGAATCTGGAGACAGATTTGGGTCCTAGAAGCTTTTGGGTCACTGGGGTTTCATTTAATGCATTTAAGTGGGGCACAGAAACTCTTTCTGACCACCTTGATTGCTTTCTGACATGTTGTTGTAGCTGTGACTTTGTGACGCTCCATTCATCTCCCTTCCTCATAAGGGAGCAACTCGCAGAGAATGTCCATTTCCAATAGCAGGCACTTGGGGTGCCGCAAACAAGCAGTCACCCTTTAAAATTAATGAGCTTAATGATGGTCAGAGAAGCAGCTCTGGAGATTTCAGAGGGAGGGGCCCTGGGCATGGCAGAAGGAAGAAGACCGGACTCCTTCTAAGTGACAATGATGTGTGCCCCTGTCCTAGCTAGCTTGCCCATCCTCCCACCCCCAGCCACCACCCCTTCCATCCTGTCTCTTCCCTGAGCCACCACAGATAGAAAGACAGGGTGATTATGAAGACGTCAGTTGGAGCGTAGGCAGGCGAGAGGGGCACATCGCCCCAGATGAGGTCCGGGGGGAGCTGAGGAGGGTCACTCATGGACGACCGTGTGTGTGTGTCTGACAGACTGTGAAATGGCGCGTTGTTGCACGGCTGCGCTGCACCTGGGCCCTTCATCTGTGATTGATTGGTTTGGTCATGTGTAATGGTCCCATCTGCTCCGTGTTGTTTTTCTTTTTTTACTTATAAACACCGTTCCCAGCGGCTGAGAGAGGATGAGCCATGTTTTGTCATCTTCACTTACACTTTAGCTCAAAAAAGTGGTCAAGTAGGTAAGCTCTAAAGTCTGCCCCAGGAACGTGGGAGGAAACTATGGTTTCCCCTTGGCTTGATTTCTGCCTGCGTTTGTGCATGGGAGAGGTGGTGCGTGCGCATGTGTGCGTGCGTGCCCCCTCTCTCGCACGCATGTGTGCATGGAGTTTTAATGCTGCCTGGTAAAATCTGAATAGTTCATGAACTACTAAAGACCAAACAATTACATAAATTCACAAATCTGTGTATTTGTGACTTTACTAGAGTAAGGAGTAGGTCTTTCTGTCTTTCTGTCTTTCTTTCCTTTTTTTTTTTTTTTTGTAACGGAGCCAATACTTAATTAAAACCGCTGACATCATGGTGTTATAATTAAGCATGGCATTAATTAAGCTGGAATAACGACTTTTTTTTTTTTTTTTATTAAGAACTGCTTCTATTGTATAAGACTGTTATCAGCTAAAAACCAAATAATTTTAGAGCAAAAATTAGCTCTGTCCTTTTCCAACTTCCCCAAAGTCCAGCCTCAGGACTGTTGTCAGCGAGCGACACTCTCTCTCTCTCTCTCTCTCTCCCTCTCCTCCGTGTGTGTGTGTGTGTGTGTGTGTGTGTGTGTGTGTGTGTGTGTGTGTGTGGTGAGTGTGTTTGGTGATGTTTGGGATGGGGAGAGTGGAAGTGAAATTTGTTTTTTTTCACCCAAAAATGCTGATCGGCTCCTGGCATTCTGATGGCTAATTATGCATCGGAGAGCTTCGACAGCTGCATTCATCATCATAAAATGTAATAATTAATGACATTCCAACAAAGAAAAATATGCAAATGAGGACTCATTAGCATTTTCATATTCAGCTTTGATAATGCTTTTGCTGACAAGGTTGTAATTAATGAAAATTCATGTCGCAGTCAGGAGATTGGATCGGTTTCATTCCGCTCACAATTCCCAAATGCTTGCATTATGGAAAATCGGCAGCTCTGCCAACTTTTCAGGGAAGAAAAAAACACACACACACACTAAAAGCACCAGATGCAAATTAATGGTAGGGAGTCTTTTTAACTCTTTAAACAACCCCCCTAAATTTCCATCCGAGGAAACATGTCGGTCGGAGTGTTAGCCTAAGAGCTAGTTCTTTATAATTATTATTTTTTTAATGACAGCAATGAAAATGCTTTTATTTGTGGTCCAAGTATGAGAAATTCTAAACAACTTTTCTTTTTTAATATTAAAAAAAAGCCCCGTGTGACCCCTCCACCTTTTTGTTTTTCCTTTTCCCTTTCAAGACTATTTAAATTTACATAGTAAAACACGTCAGGACAGCCAAGCCGGCGTGTTCTGTTCTGTCCTCGAGCTGGCACACCAACACCATGACACTTTATTCCTCCACATGATTTTGGCGACTCTGCCTCACGTATTAGAGCTGGTGCCTCCCTCTGCCTGCCGCCCGGAAGCCCAGAAGAAAAGCAAGTACCCCGTTTCTCTATAGGATGGGCTTTTGTTTGGTTCTGTTGTGCGCTTAGATACCTGTTTTTCCCTGAATGCTTTTTGCTTTCTAACCTGTTCCCTTTGTGGTTTAGTGTGAGGTTTGGAGAACCCGCCCTGCATTCTCCCAGTCAACACTTCTGGTTCCGTGGTGCTTCAAGTGTCAGCGTGGAGGCACATTATATCAGAACGGATACCCCAAGTCTCCCAAACAGAGATAATGACCTGCTATACAATGATCTGACTGTACAACCTTCCAAGTGTGGAATCTTCTACTGGCAAATAGCCATTTGGTGTCAGCTTGGTGCCACGCTTGCCACGGAGCCTAGACCGAAACAGAAAGTCCTCTGTGGCCCTCAAGGTCGGAGAGTAATGCTTAGGAGCTCTGGCATTATTTCATATTTTCTCTTTAGGCTAAAATACTAATTATTAGCAAAGCAGATCTTTTGGCTCCCCCAGAGTTTGTCCTTTTTTAAAAAAAAATTTTTTTGGATAAGGACTTGGAAGAAGGGATGAAAATGTAAAATTTTATAAATTGTAAGATGTATAAGCATTTTTCAGTTTGATATGATACAATCCCCAGGAGTTGCTAAAACACAGCTTCCTGTTTACTTAAAGCTGAATTGTAATTCCTCCAGCCACTGACCCGGTGTGGATAAATAATGTAAAGTCGCTCTTATGAGAGGGCGATAGGAACTTTGATATGTTGTCTCTTTTCTTGACTCAGTAAACTAGGACCTCTCATCAGTTTACTTGATAAGGACTTTATAGTGATTTCTTTGCCCCTGCTCGGCATGTGAGAGTGAGTCGGGTTTTTAATTCCTTCTTAATCTCATGCTGGCCAGGATCATAATTTCACTTCATTCTGCTTTGTTCGGGCTCTGGTTTGTCACACTTTATACATGAATGCGTGTGTGCACATGTGCATATCTGCCTATGTTTGGCGATTTTCATGGCTCTGCCCCCTTTTACTTTAAAATCTGTTGTGTTAAAAT
>CM052715.1:52941030-52982867 GCA_028551405.1 Uromys caudimaculatus
GTCGTCCCCCCCCCCCCCCCCGGCTAAAACATCATGCTGTGATTGGCTCCCCCCCAACCCCAAATCTGTATTTGGGGCACAATGAAAACCTGTGGCCTCAGGCATTTTGCTGTTACTGTCCAGAGCACATCTGATGCGATCTTTGACCACTTCTGATATGTGTAAACAGGGAAGTTATGGCAGAGCGTGTGGACCAGCAGGTTCATAGCTGAGAAGCAGATCGTTTTCATTTCGCTGCTTTGATGCTTCCTTGTTGGCTTTCTCCGCCCACCAAGTTCACAAGTGTATCCCAACTCCTAAGTCCCACCCAGCCTGGGTCTAGTCACCAGAACCCTGGATCTGCTTTCCTTCTCAGTGTGGTTAACTGAGGGAGCTGGAGAGATGCTGTGACTAGGTTTTTTCACCTGTTACCAAGGAATTTTTCCCTGGTTTCCAAACAAGCTCTGAGGACAGTTTTTCTTTCTTTTTCTTTTTCTTTTTCTCTTCTTTTCAGTTTTTCTTTTTCGTTTCTGTAGTGAAGATTGGAAGGCAGGGGGATCGTACTTACTTAAGATTGTTTATTCTCCCTTAATAATTATAAATTATAACAGTGCTGAAACTACCATGGTCTTCTCAGTGCACCACATCTTGGTTTTGTTTCTTGTTTTTACCTTGAACACTTTGTTTTCAAGAACAGTTATTTACAGAGAGAAAGGTGGCCCGAGAGAGGCTGCTGCTCTTGTTCGTGCTCCCCTGGGAGAGCATTGTTCCAAGGGCTCCCCTTCTGGGCTACCTGTTCAGCCTTGAGACCCAGGCATGGCCACTTTTCATTTCCCCCTTTGCTCAGGTTAATTTCTGTGGGTGTTTTCTTCTGCAAGTGATTGGATTTCCGCTGTCCAGAAGCAGGCCACATTTACTGGAGTTACTGAACTCTGAAATAGGAAGCCTGTGGGTGGGAGATCAGAGTTACCCAGCTTGGAAGCCATAGCCTCGGTCAGAGAACATTAGAGCCCCAGAACAGAGGATGTCCAAGCACTCGTTCACCTAGACCCTGGAAGATTCTGTTTCAGGTATTGCTTCAGCAGCGACATTTGTTTGTGGGTGGAGACACCAGGGTGGCTGCCAGGATCCTTGTCCAGCTGTCTCCTCTGTTTCCCTTGCAAAGTTTCCCGTTGCCTGGGGTCTGTGCAGTGATTTCAGGGGTTTGGAACTAGTAAGGAGAACATTTGTGTATCAAAGCAGCCTAAATATTTGCAAAAAGAAAAAAAAAGAAAAAAAAATGTTTGCTTGAGAAAAAAAAGAATCCACTCAGGATTAGGAAGCAATTGCTTAAACAACCTCTGAATCATTTGTGATTTCTTGAAGTCTGTTATTCGTGAGCACTTTATAACCTGAATTTAGGGGGTCAAAGCGGAACCCAAAATTTTACAAATCTTATATGATAGTGTTTTGCTTTGCAATGTAGATGTAAAGTCCATCCCGCACATGAAAACAGACAGAAATATATTTAAAACATAATTGGTAATTAACTAATGCTTCAAAGAGAAGATAAAGACCACCTAAGATGGCCTGACATAGCCCCTTCCTTCCTGTCCTTCCCTCCGTTTTCTCTTTCCTCGAGATGAATTCCAGCCATATTGCAATGCTATGATGTTCTTCCTGGGAGCATCCATAAGCCTTTTTAAAATATGGTGGTGGTTTGAGCGTTAGATTTTTTTTTTCTCAATAAAGATTTGAATTGAATGTGGGCATTTTAATGAGCAAAGTTTTAGCTGCTTCTCACCTATGGTTCGGGAGCTGTAGACAGCTTCTTCGTTGAGGCCAATTTTCTGAGTCTGTAAACAGTAGTGTGGCTGAACGCTGACAGTCAGTGTACCGAGAAGCCCCTTGGATCAGGTGTTGTTTTACCATCTGGACATTTTAATTAGTAATAAAAACGTAGGTCTAGATTCACGGAAAAGGGGTCTGCAGTACACAATGGTCCAGTGCCCTGTAGTGGCGCTGAGTCGTGCACGGCGACATCTTAGAAGTGTGCAGCGGTGACACTCTATGCATCGTATTCATTCCTCTTGGCTTCATTTTCCCATTGGACAGTAATGTGCCCACAATGACTATTTTTATGAAATGATAAACAATAGTATATAATATAAATACACTTTCATTCTTAAGTAATATGTATGCTTCATTAATGGTCAGACTTTTCCTAGCAATATATGGTGTGACCTGGCAAAATACAGTGTAGGCATGAGAAGAAAGATTTGGCCAGGGAAGGTAGGGGTGTGTGTGTGTGTGTGTGTGTGTGTGTGTGTGTATGTGTGTGTTGGTTTTTCTATTTCATTGCTGTGTGTAGTGATACAAATCAATTACCCATCTAAAATGTTGCACACAGAGAATGAAAATACTTGCTGTAACAGTTCTGATACATATCTATTAATATTATAATGGAGGTCATAGGGCACATTTATGAAAGTGATCAATATTATATAGAGTTGTAACAATTGATGGTTGTTATAAAGTACAGATTACCAACTCATTACCCACATCCTCGCTTCCATAATTCAGTAAATTGTCTTTGTGTTAATAAGAGAATGTAAATACCCGATCGCATTGAGTTACTATCAGACCACCAAAAAAAGTGACCACAGTTTTCAACAGAAAGCATGGATCTATTTTCCTAAAGTATATATACTCTTAGAAGCAATGCGATTCTTAATTAAGGCAGAAGTGGGTACATTTGTGTGAATAGTGACCCTCTGGAGAGAGTGAACATAGTTTAGGGAAATGAGTCTTAACATCTTCCCCCAGAAACATGTGCATGCGCTTCTCTTAGCATTGTGAATTTCATGTTTACAAACCACTGTGAATACCTTAAACAGTAATCATTACTGTTGAGATCCAACCCAGTATAACACACACACACACACACACACACACACACACATACACACACACACAAGCGTGCACGCATTTGCATGCGTACACACATGCATATAAGCACACATGCACACATATGTGTGTATGTACACGTTCACATACACTATATATTTTGCTTAAGGATGTGTCACTTCGAGAAAGTGAGGGTACAGATAAAATTACCACGGGGTGGCCTGAGTTTGGGTGCTTTCCTAAAAAGCGTCTTCAGCTTTCTCCTGGAACCATTTCTTCCTTGAGAATTCCTTGGAAAACCCAAGAACGTCTGTGTTCTTTGTACGGTAGACTGCGGAAGCAGCAAGCCACGGACAGTAGCTGTTTTAATCCGTTTTATTAGCCCTCCCTCAGCTGTAACTCAGTGCCACCCTCGATGACAGCATTGACACAATTTAGATGACATTGTCCCTAACAGCAAGCATGCTCTTCATAGAGGCCGCATAGCGTTTGTGGTGAGGCCCAGATTGCTTTCAGACTTGTCCATGGGACCTAGTGTGTGCAGTCACTGTGTCGTGTGGTGGCCTTTCAGCACAGGCCGTCACCATGCAATTCACTTGGTGGATGTTGAAGTGAGCCCACAAGACATGGGAGCATGCCCACTCTTACTGTAGAGCTTGTAAGATGATTTTATGTAGAGAGAGAGACTTCAACATGGAAATTGCTTGCATTTTGTGCTGTACCAGACTCATTTACATGTTCCAACCTCATGACCGGTTTCATTTAAATAGTCTAGCGAGCAGCTAGCGTCTACTTGTTATTTGTCTTGAAACTGAAATGGTTGAGGCTACAGGCCTGCAAGTTTTTCTGAAACCCACCTGCTCTAACCTTTCATTCCGATCCCCAGACCGCCGGTTGTCTTTTTCAAAGAAACTCCTCTCAAAGGAGCTCAAATGAAAATTTTGGGGGCAACATTTACAATTTCGAGAGAGAAAAAAAAGTAATTCAAACTAAAGTGTGTAGCCAAACTCCTTAATTGTGATGCATTTGCCCAGCTCCTCTCTCCCACCGTCGGGCCTGCTCTGGTGCCATATGGCCTCCCATGGAACATTTAACTTGTCAGAAATAATGGATTGTCCTGGAAGCAGATTTTTGCTTTGAGCACTCGGCTCCTTTCTTGCATCTCACTCTCGGCTCCAGGCTGCAGGAAGAACGATTGTGGTGGAGACACAGAGAAGAGACACACAGTTGATTCCCCTGAAGAGAGTGACCCGTGTGGCACAGAATTTTACCCATGTAAAGAGGCATTATCCCCGTCACCGGCCTTGGCGGGCCGCATGTCAGAATCATTTAAATCTGCCTGGACTTAACAGATTGTGCAAACAGTTCGGAATTGAGTGCTTAGGAATAACAAAACCTCGTCATTTTAACTTATGCAGAAACGGAGGAGCCACATCAGCTAAAGGGCGCATATCATTTGCCATGACCTATGTGTCACCGGAGCCACCTGGTTTGTAGACAATGTGGACTCAGTTCATCTCTCAAGTCTGCAGAGATTTGATTTTAAAAAACGAATCACCTGATGGCCATGTCTCAGGGCTTTGCTGTTTCTGTTTAAGTAGTAGGGGTTAGGTTGAAATGGCCATTGAGGTGGATAGACAGACAAACAGCAGCGAATTGTCCAACCTTGCTTCCAATTTGAGACTTATTTGGCAACCGTCCGTTTATTGTAGCCTGTTTGAAATCGAAGCTACTCTTTGGGTTAGCTAATCTTTTTATCTGCAAAGAAAACTGATGTAGGATTTGACTTTTTTTTTTTTTTTTAATTTGGTACTTTCATTTTTTTCTTCCATTTTAAAATCATTCTATTGTTTCAGAAGGTGCTGGGAGAGATGGGTAGGTGGTCTTTACATTTTTTGGAAGACTCTCTTAAATAAACAAACAATGCCTGTCAATTAACACATACATACTTCCATACATACATATATACATACATATAGTTAAGAGCACCTTTTCTGGAATAACTTTTTGTAACCCCAAAGCAAGTAAAACATAGGAACTTAGACAGTTTGGCGCTAACCGATGGAACACCAAACATGGAAAACAATAAGGAGTGTGTGCATGTGAGTTTAGACACGAAACACTATGGACTGGGTGGCTGTAAAGCCCCAAAGATGAATGGGTTTTTATGGAGCATATGGATAGATAGACACTAAGAGAGGTGCTATTTCAAAGAGTAACTTAATATAATTCACACACACACACACCAAAATGTTGCATGTAGAAATTTAGCATTTACTTTACTTCTAAAAATACATGTATTGTAGAGAGTTCCTAACATAGGCCGCACAGGCCTATTAAAATCACGGCAGCCCTGGAAAGTAACATAAGCTCGCTCGTACGCAGACATTTACCTCTTCCACACAATAGCTCTTGCAGAGCAGCCAAGAAGCCCTGGTTAAAGTTGTCGTTAAATAATAATGTTCTTGTGTTTCTTAGTAATCCTAAATTGAGATTAGGTTTGGTGACTAGCTTGCTCGCCCCTCTTTCAAATTTGGTCAGGTTTTAATGCTTTAAATAGGTCTGGGGAGTGCCTGTCTAGCCCGAGGTTGCTGTGTTGGGGCATGTGCGCCCTCTGCTGGCTACTTTTGTTGGAACTGACTTGGAACGATGGATTCTTAATTTCTTTTACTGGGGTGTGGGGTGGGGGGCTGTTGGGTTGTCTTTTGATTTCATCTTTAGACATTCATCAAATATTTTCTGCAACTATGAAATCATTTAAGATTGAGTACAGTCACTGATTTGTACCTTGGAATTGAAATGTGAGTTCCAGTTTGGATGTAGCCTTGCCATCTTGAAAGGACTTACTGACAGCTCAAAGGGCACATAAGGGGTGCGATGTTCTTAGCCATACTTCTCTTGCTGTTCATGGCCTGTTTCTGTCTGTGAGGAAACCTAGTTTGTCTGAATTGGGAGTAGAATTTCACGGGGAATGAACCTGGAAGTCAGACCGTGTTCACGAAATGGGGGTAACCCTAGAAGAGGGCTCCCTGAGCTCCTGTTTGCATCCTGATGCTTTAGGAAGGTGTTTTGAGTTTCCTTAGAAATCTGAATGAGTCACGCTCACCTGCAGCCAGTGAGAATGGTAGTCTGAGTGGAACCACTCTTACTTTGCCTGGCTTTCCCTATTGTTTTAAAGCATGTGGGATGTGAAAAGAACAGATCATTCTTGATCCCAGGCCACAGTAGGAAACTGTTCAAGGACAGCTAAGAAGGCCCGCTACCTCTCTGCACTTTGTAGCGGACACACCCTTGGGAGAGAGAATTCTTCCCGGCAGTGAGAGCAGGACTCTGCATAAAGAGCGGGCTCTTAAGAAAGCAGGGTGTCTGTTGGCCCACTCCATTACATTTTGTATAATAATTATATTTGTGTAAATGATTACTATATATCTCTCAGATTGTGTGATTGAATCAGCCCCTTAATTGTGGTAGATGAAACTTCGGAACATTAACTTTTTGGAGGGGAGGGGTTGCATTGCAAATTTCTCTTTATTTGTAAGCAAATGCCATCCCCAATTCCCAGAGCAGCCCTCCATACACAGAACCATCGAAGGGCTTAGACCACCAAGAGACAACACAGCCTGTAAAGGTTTTCTTGGTGGTCTGTCATCCCAGGTTTAGGTTCCAGTGACTTTAACATTAGTTTTCAATACATCATATAAGTGTCATTTTAAAAATGTTATTTTGATGTATTTGACATTGCCAAATAACAGTACCCTAATGTGTAGTCCTCATTACAGCCTCAACACTTCTCATGGAGTGGCAAGTGTCCTCTCTTTTGTCACCATGGTCTTCAATGAAGTTTTGCTAGGTTTTCTTGCTTTGGGCCTTATTCTTGTGACACATCTCCCTGAAGCGTAGGTCCCAGTTACTCCCTTGAGAGAGACATCCATCAGAGACCCTCCAGCTTCTGGCACATGGCATGCACAAGGGCTCTAAAAAACTATTTCTCCATTACATGGTTCAGATTTCTTCCAAAAACATTCAGATGATAATTTTTGCAGGTTCTAGTCCTGAAGATTGCTGCCTTAAACACTGACACATTTTGTTTCCAGAGTGCTTTGAATAGGATGAAGTCATGTTTCTGGCTCCTCCCCTACTCTGCATCATTTCCCGGATCGCCCATCCCCCTCCTCCTTTCTCTTCCATCCTGTGCTCTTCACTTCCTCCCTTGACCAAATCCTTCTGTAAACAGGACACTTCCCTTAAATAATTACTGGAATAGATGCTTTGTGTGGTTGGATCTTGCGACTGAAGTTCAGTTAACTGGAGCTAGTGTCACGTGGTAGCTGGCCCTGTCTACCTATGAGTGTGGTTATTTTCTCCGCTCTCTTGAAGAGGTCACAGGGTGTTACTCTTCTTTAATTCTAAAGGTTGGCCATCTTCCCGCTCTTTGTCTGCTCTATAGATAATCTGGAATACATTTTGAATTCATATTATTTTTCTCAATTCCTCAACAAAATATAGATTAACTGTGTTCCAGTGTTAAAACTAGAGAGACGTTCATTTCAGACAGTAGAGAAACTGACAACTGGAGCTAAAAATGTTCACATGTAGGTATGCCTGCATATGTATGTACGGTAGCTGTGTGTGTTGGACACATTCTCATTATCTAAACTGGGAATGGAAATTAGATAAAGAATAGAGATTAAAGAATAAAATGTAGAGATGTGGGCACATGTATGCCACTCTTCAGATTCTGTTCACATATAAATATTTACTATGCTTTTAAATTGCTCAGCATCTATTTCTCTTATTTTTGTGGAACCTTGGGTAGCACATTAAATATGAGATTTATTTAGGAGAAGATAATCACACACACACCCCTCTCTTTTTGAGAAACATTATCTTAGTCTGGGCTAGGCTTGCTCAAACTTGCTATTCTCCTGCCTCAGTCTCCTAAGTGCTAGGCTTACTGGCATGTGCTGCCACATCAGTAGTCACATATCACTGCTAGTTATAAACTCAACTTGAACTTGAAGCTAGCATCATATATGCAGTGAAAATATGTATATTTTTCTGCATAGACAACTGAATCTGTATAGAGGTGTGTCTACTCTTTAGAGTTTGCTTGATACTAAAGTTTTTTTAATCCGTCTTCCTTTAGTTCATTCAGAGTTTTGGCATTTTTATTTTGATGTTTACTGTTGCTGTTATTGTTAGATCTTATTGTTTATTGAACACAAAATAACTTATCTGGCAAAGTGATTCATATGGTGAGCTGCTGCTACCAATTACCTTTAACTTTGCTGATAAATTCTAAATAAGTAAATAAATAAATTCAAGGCAACACAGTCTAAATTATATGATTTTTTTTTTAACACCACGGCAGAAATGTGGCACATCTTCTCAGAGGAGTGCAAAGGATCCAGAAGCTCACGTTTAGGGAGTGTGGGTTTAGGAGCAGCCCTGAGCGTGTGGGGCTTTTAGTCACACAGGCCTTGGTCAGTCTGGAGTTCCATCTATGTCTAAACATGACACTACTCTAGGGTCAAGATGGAGAAGAGATGCTTTGGGGGCAAGGGGCCAGGGTCTGATCATGAGCAACAACCTTAACAAAAAACCAGGGCTCCTATGGTTGTGGACAATTTTGCCTATTGGATGAGTCAGCTTGATTGTGTAAAATAATTTCTTCACAACCCTTTGGGAATGAGTTGAGTGAACTTAAAAGCTCCAGATTGCTGACAGAATTAGCTTGAGACGTAGTTGTCTGAAGGGCCGTGGCTACCAGCTTGCCTGTCCTGTGAAATGTGGTTCAAATACAGTGGATATGGCAGAGTCTGCATTTCGTTATCTTGCAGGCTGCCAGGTTTGTGACTGTCCACTGTAACCTGCAGAGCTCTGTGTACCTGTTAAATTGGTGACCATAACTAATGAAGTTTTATTAAAATCGATATAAAATAAAAGGCTGGGGAGGTGGTTCAGAGAGTCAATGACCACACTGGCGTGAGACATGAGTTCAGATCCTCAGCCCCTGGACAGCCTAGTACGCCAGGACTCACACATAACCTTGGCACTGGCGGCAGAGGCTCGTAGCTCCTGCAGCTTGCTGCCTGGCCAGTCTAGCTGAGACAGCAAGCCCCTGGCTCAGTGAGAAACCACTCTCAAAAACTGAGGTGGAAAAGAGATTGAAGAAGCCATCCCAATGGTAGCCTGGGGCCTCTACTCAAGTCCACACAGGAAGTGCACCTGAATATATAAGTGTACACACTTATACACACACACATACACACACACACACACACACACACACACGCACACACGAGAGGGAGAGAGAGAAACATTCTGAACCTTAGTCCACTTGCCCTGGGAATTTGTTTTTAAGAAGGGTTTTCCTCTTGACTGCTAAGAATTCTTAGTCATAGATACAATATTTGAGGAAATATTCCTTTTCCTCACACACATCCAGAGTCTTTTCTTCTACATAAGAATGTAACAATTTTTTTTAAAAAAATAAAAACATCATATATATATATATGTTTGCTTGCTCTTAATATATGTACTACAAGATGGTACTTTCCCCATGAAAACTTTTTAAAAATTCATTTTATGTGTATAGGTATTTTGACTACATATATGTCTGTGTACCACATGTATGCTTGCTACCTGCAGAGGTCATTTGGATCCAATGGAACTGAAGTGACGGCTGCTGTGTGGGTGCTGGGAATCAAACCCAGGTCCTCAGGAAAAGCAGCAAGTGCTGTGAACTGCTGAGCCATCGCTCCAGCTTTGAACTTTGCTCCAGTTTTACTTTTATTTTTACTTTTTATTTATTTTATTTTATATGAGTGGCTGTTTTGTGTGCATGTCTATCTCTGCTCCACTTGCATGCTGGTTCCCTCAGAGACCAGAAGAGAGCATTAGATCCCCTGAAAACGACAGTAACAGATGGTTATGAGCCTATGTGTGGGTGCTAGGAGTTGAACTCGGATCCTTTGCAGGAATATCTAGTAGTTTTAACCATAGTGCTTTCTCCTATTGTTATACAGAAATGATTTCCTAAAAAATAAAAAGTAAAAAAAAAAAAAAAAACAATTCAAACACACAAGCCATTTTTTTTTTTTTTTGCAAGAACCTACAAATCCCAAAATGCTGTAGTTTTATCCATTCAATGGAGACTCAAAGTGTGATAAAAATATAAACTGGGGCAGGAGTGACATGGAGACGCTACGCCCAGAGAGCCCGTAGTAAGTTACTCATTAGAAGTAAGTTAAGGGCTTCTGGGGTTGCCCTTCATCCTCAGGGTCTCTAGGGGACCCTTGTACAAATTGCTGATTCAGAAAATCATTACTTGGTGGTTCAAGTGGTACTTTAGTGGCCTTAAGGAGTTATTTGACACACCTCCCCACACAGCTAAGTTATCCCCGTCATTATGCTGATTAATTGCACACTCTGTGGAATTAGCGTTATTTTCAATGAAAGATTTTCCTGCATTTGGCAAATAACACATAGAAGTCGCAGGCTTTCACTTGCTTAAGCCCCTGTGCCAGGCAGTGGATGGGAGGATCGGCTGGCCTGTTGCTGTCTGGGGCCCGTGAGGTAACCCGAGGTACGATTTCTCTTCTGCAGCGAGAGGGTGCTTTTTGATGTATCTGGGGAGGTTCACTTGAAATCTGTTTTCATGGACACCTCTTTTTTTCTTCTTCCCCTGACCAGGGACCTGAGAAGTGTTAGATTTTCTAAACTGAATGAAATTATTTGGGGACATGGCTGTGGCAGTGTGGAGACAATGTCATCTGGAATCGTCCCAGGAGAGGTGGCATGCTGTAGACAGAGCTTTAGTGCAGGGCCTGGAGCTTCCGTTCTGACTTCACCTCTCATACCTGCAGAGCTTCAGCAGTGCTTTTCTTCATCTCCCCGACTGCGTCTATATAAAAAGAGGGCCTGGAATCTATTTAGTGAACACCTGGAGCGTGTTCTGTTCCATGATCCAGGATAAACCAGTTTCCAGACTGTTCGTACAGCACTTTGCCACTCCATGTTCTTTAAGGAGAGTGGACTGTAGATCCTGAACCAGAGCCCGTTCCCAAAGTAAAGAGTTTGGTAGAGCGTCAGACATTTTGTATTTGTTGGGTTTTATTGCACAGGGCTCTGAAGGCAGTGCCTTGCTTGGAATAGAAGAGTTGATGAGAGGTCGTCCAGGCTTACTCTTTCTGAGAGGATCAGACAGACCATTGCTTGTGTCTCGAGGGGCACATGGCCAGCTCACAATTCCCATCAACGTGTCACCTTTCTCCTATGTTTCTTTCTGAGGCATGGAAGGATTTCCTTGGTACGCAGTGACTGGTCTGTACTCTGAAAGTGGGTTATGATTCTTTCAGTGTGAAATTTTAAATGCCTGTGAGAGACAGTAGTGCTGTCCCGGTGTATAGACAGACACCTATATTCTCGTATATTCTGCAGGAGAAATGAGCTCTCATCTCAGATTTTAGACATCCAATTGATATTGTCACCTTCTGTTTTTTATAAAAACTCATGCTCTCACCTGGGTATGGGGTCAGAGTTAGAGTTGACCAGCCAGTTAAAACAGTGGAGGGGTACTGATAAACAGTTCAGATAACCTTATACTAATTCCAGCAACATTAAGACATTTTAAAAATATGCCTCGATGACCTGCTTGATAGAAAACTACAGATGTGTGTTCACTGCAGGAGGTCCTAGTATATTTTTCATCACTGTAATTCTTAAAATTTGTCAGGACTCATATTAATACACAAAACAAAGATGGAAGCAGGAGTGTATTTGCAATCAGTTTACTGAACACCACACTAAATGACCTAAAACTAAATGACTAAAACCCCACACCTCCACTGCGAGACTTCTAAGAGCCTTTAAGATATAAGTTGAATTCGTGAGGGAAAGATCATAGATAGCTTGAGACATTCTCTGTATCCTTTCGATGAGGTTCCCATTTGACTTCTGGGGCCCATTGTGAGATTGCTTCCCCATAGAAGACACTTGAGTGATGCTGAGATATCCTATGTTATAATTATGTCTTTACGCTCATTCTTCTCTGTGTATTTAATATACAGTTTTACTCTCCACATAGAGAATGTGGATAAATGCTGTTTTCTGCCATGTTTTTGTTAATTACTTGCTTTGAGTTAACATGGAGAAGGTGGCAGTTAATTGTGAGACGTCACAGGTTCTGTGTATATCATTTGTACAGCCATAAAGTATCTGGAGACCTTTTAGGACTAAAACACCATGTAAATGTAAATTATCACCGCCTATAAGACACTTTCATTAATTTCATATCAAATTCATGAGTGTTCTGAGCTCTGGGATTTCAGAGACTTCAGTGTTGGCCTCTGGTTTATTTGTACTTTCTTGTCCTGGACTTTAAATATCATCAGCAAAGCAGGTACAGCTGCCAGGATTTGAATCCTGGCTCTATCTATAGGTCTGTATGGCCTTGGTCACTTTTCTGTGCCTCGGTTTCCTCGTCTGTTAAATGGTGTTTATGCTGTCCACCTCACCAGCTGTTGTGAAGTTTAGTCAGAGAGAGTAGACAGTACATAGAGCCCTCTAAGTAGTGGCTCCTGTAGGGTGAGCTCTGAGCACTTCTGACTTAGGTAGGGCATGAAGAGACAGCAATGCAGATGATGAGAGGATTCTGTAGAATCACCAGTGTGTATTTTCATAACCCCTGAATGGAGTAACCCTTTCATTGTATTAGAAAAGGAGAAGCAGAAATTAACAGGTTAAGCACAGATAGATTGGAGTTGGGACAGGGACAGAGATGGATTCTGAGTCAAGCGTGTTTACCATGAGTTCTCTGGTCTGATTCTGAGGAACAAAAAGCCCATTCTTCAGTTCCCAGAACGAGGATTAGCAGGGAAGTAGCTGGCTGCTATCATCCTAATGGATCAGATAATTTTTCATCAAGGCTCTGAACAGGGGGCAGTGTTCCACTACACAGGTGCTCCCGTTTCAGTGGTGGGTTTTTGTTTTTTGTTTTTTTAAATCTTCCACTTCGGTATAAGTGTTTGAGGAGCCCTTTACAAATCAGGGGCCACATACGCCAAGATGACCCAGTTATCTTGCTGATGAACGGCCAAAGGATGTACTATGTCCCAGCTTACTTTTAGAAACCATACAGAGAAGTTACCCTTATCTGTCTTTGGTGCTTTCCACGTGTCTTTAAATTCTCCTGTTAGCCCAGGGGTACTGATCCACCACAGGTGACTCCCCTCGTGAGTGGATTTGGTCTCCCAGCCGGCTTTCCTTGTCACCCATTTTCCTTGTGACAGGATACCATGACATGTTGGAAGGAAAGTCAGACACGTCAAATGACAAATCATAGATTCTCTAAAGATTGAATCTGGGTTTCTTTAGATAGTTGTTAACTGCACTGCCTCCAAATTGCAACAAGAAGAACAAACATTTCCTGCTGCTTTCGGGGATATTATGTTAAGAGATTACTGTCAGGGTCAGCAGAAATACTGGCCCTAAAAATTGCAAATGGCTGATATTTTCTGCTGAGAATTGGTTTTCAGGGGCAACAGAAAGAAGGAAGTGAATCTTTTATTGATTGCCATGTGGAGCCATTTTTTTATTTTTCTTATTTTTTAGCAATCCCATTTAAATATCGATTTCAGCCATAGGCTAGGCTTCCTCTGGACAATGCCCGTGCTTACTTCCTGGACCGCTTGCTCTCTGTAGACACCGACCTGTCCTAGACAAGAGCCTGCATGTTGATCTCCTTTGTCTGCAGGATTGATTGACGGGTGCTGTGTCTGCTCATTTGCAGCATTCTTCGTATTTAATTGGGGGAAAAACAACATTGTGACACAGCATTACATGTTACTTATGTCCATAGAGCCCTGCTGGAGAAGAGGGGTTATTTAGCATGTGGACCTAGCTCTCAGTCCCTCCCGCTCAGCCATCTCAGGATCCCTCCTCAGGTCCTACCATTTGTTTCCTGCACAGAAACTGTTACCAGCAGCAAAATTTAACATTTGGTCTTTTTTAGGTTTAAAAGCGACTCGAATGCCCGATAAGATTTGTTTCTCATATATATTCCACACGCCTCTCCCCTCCCCCCAATTTATGGGCATATAACAAATGTTACTAACGGGTTCTTTTCGTTTTTAAAATATGGACAACGATACTCCATGCAGTAAAAGACTTGAGCGATTAATGCTACCCTTATGCCACTTTTGAGTAGTTTTAGCCATGGGGCTTGGCACTGCCACCGTTGTCTTTGTGCCAAAAAATATCCGCAGCGGCTGTCGTGTTCTAGCACGGGACGGTTGTCTTGAAAACTCTGCAGTGAGCGTGGCGGGGTCTGCTCCTCACCACTATCTCCCTTCGATGTTGGAGAAATGGAATCCCAAGCTCCTTCAAAGCACTCGTTGTGGGCCCAGGGCTGAGAGCGACTGGTAAATAATGGAGAGAGAAGGGAACAGGCTCTCTGTGCCAGCCAGTTGATGTAAGTGACAAAATCCGTGGCCGGCATTGAGGAGACACAGATATTTAGGACCCTTTGTGTTCCTGAGCACACATAGTTACTGAAGGGCCCCACTCACATACCCTTTCAGTGAGCTTCCAAGTTTCATTATCTTGAAACAAACATTCCATTGAATTTGAAACAGAAAATTCGTATCAAGTCCATGCCTAATTTCTAATGGATAACCAACACAGAATACATGATTTTTTCCCCCCCTGCAAACTGAGGTGACATTTTAAAATGGCTGCTTTTTTTTATCATTTGAAATATGATAGAACTAAAACGAGCTGATGTTTTCAAGGTCCTGGGGCTTTGTCCGCAATCCCTGATTATTTTGCTCCCAACCAGGGTTTTGGGCTCTGAGGGCAGATTTATAGTTGAATTTGGGAACAAAAAGCTGCAATAAAGTTAAAGGCTTACACTATTAGAATGAAATGTGTGCGCCCATGATCTCTGCAGTGATCTATTTGATGGTAAAAGGGGATGCTACGGATGAAACCTTCACAAGGAACATAATCCTTGGGAAAAAAAAAAAAATTAGTCCACCTCCCAGCCTCCCGCTGGCTGTGCTGCCTCTTTGGTACCTCGCAGTCTTCGACAGAGTCCTGGACGGGTGCCCATTGATGTCATGGAAACACTAAAATTACGGGAGAATGATTCATGTCTGTGCTGGTCCCTTATCCTCCCCCCACAAACGGGAGTAGATTTTTAACCCTGACAACTTGTAATTTGCAGTGGGTTTATTTTTGTATCTGGATAAATATTTTTTAACAAGCAAAATTAAGATTAAGCAGTCTGTATCTGATATGATAGTAAAGAACGCTGGGCCTGTGTAGCCAAGAGTACTTTGGGGACTCTCTGCCTTGTGGATTCATATTCTCCTCCACCTGCCTCTGGGCTCCTTCCCTCCCTTCCGAGCCCTTTCCTTTTTATTCTTCCTGTCTTTCTTCTCCATACTCTAGTTCTCTTTCACCCTCTGGTTCTTGTGTTTGTCCTTTCTATTTGCATTATCCTAATAGAAGGAGTGGCTCTGGCTTGTATATACGTAGCAAGACAAATGCTAGTAGAAAAATTGTTCTCTCCAGTTCTGTGTGTTAGAGAGGAGTTCTGGAAATAATAGCAGGTGGTGTCATTCTTTTTTGGGGGAAAAAAACCAGTGTAACAAGAAGAGGGCATTTTTGTCTTAGACCCATATTTTATATTATAGTTCAATATTTGGACATTACCCAATCTGGACATTAGATTTTCAGATTCCTACAAGATCAAAGCACTTTTTCCCCTCTAAGTTTTCTCTCTGCCTACCTGTGAGTCTGCCCGTGAAGTGATTAAATCATGAATGTTATGTCCAAGCAAATATGTCGAGGTATACTTGACGATTTCATGGTTGTAAGAATGTAAGGGAGGGCATGTGATGTTGCGTTCCTGGTAGTAACAGTTACAGTGAACAGTTAAAGGTAGCAGCAGCTTACATGGCACAGATGGTTAGGCATGTCTGTGTGAGCACGTGTATGGTGATACAGTCACGTACAATGGACTTCCTCCCGTCCACCTACCAGAACACGCTCTGTGTCACCGTGTCTCACTTTGGATAATGAGGCCAATATGGGCATTGATTTTGTGCTTTGCACTGAGCAGCACTATGGCGGAAGCAGAGTTTCCCTAAGTTTGAGTTTTGTTAAAAATCAGGAGAAAAGCTAATATGGGAGTGGGGCAGGGCCTTAAGGCTCCGAGCTTGCTCTCTTTGAAAACCATCCTCCATCCAGTGTGTTAATATAGCGACATAGACACAGGGCTCACTTTACACCAGAGACGCAGTTTCTGAAAGACAAATTCTGTGTGTGTTGTCAAGAAGGTTTACCCTGATAACACTACACTGAACCCAAACAGAAAGTGACTACCGCTCCTTCCAGCACTTGTATTGAGTGAAGATGGGAAAAACTGGGGGGTCATGAACCTTAACAGGGGTCTCTTCAGCTCCTCCAACAAGCTTTGAATTTCCCCTTTGGGAGAAGAGAAGAGTGTACTGCTGTCTATAAAGGTCAATATACCTCAAAGCTGTCGCCTTGACGAGAGATTGTCTCTCAGACTGGGACGGGGAGAGGGTCTGAGCACTGGCTTGCCCCACTAGCCTCCTGTCATTTGGTCAGTTTCCTAGGGTGATCCTTGGAACATCACCAACTGGACTCCACGACCCCTCTTGTAATGTGATTTTGATTAAAATATGAACAAAGTAGAAAGTGCAGCCTTGGGTTCATCCATACCCATGGCTCACTTGCAGCAGAGATTCTCTACCTGTCCTGACCAGTCTAGAGAAACATGTGAAGTTAAAAATCTGGACAAGTCATTCAAGGGCACGCTCTTAGGGCATGCTCAGTCTCCGGGTAATCTGAACCCTGACTCTCAGTAGGTCATTTCCCCAAAGCCTCTTTCCCAAGTGAGCCCCCATCACTGTGCTGCCCGTGATGCAGATCACTCCTGGGGAAAGGGAGTTTTTAAAAGGGAGGAGAGAGGGAGGGGTGGGGGGAAGGGGGCTTAGAATTTTGAACAGTTTCTTTGCTAGATTCACCATCTGGAGAGCCCATGATTGATTAGCTTTGGCCTCCCTGTTAAGTGTCAATATAATCAATGGGAAGTTCCAGGCTAGGGTCATTACATAGATCATTTGCCTGCTGTGTAAATAAAAATGAAATGGTTCAAATTCTGTGAGAGGGAAAGAACGTGAAAAATAAGGGATGACAATTTGTTTGTTAGAGAAAGTGGAGGCCAGTAGAATGACAGTTTTTGGAAGTGTGGAGCAGTTTGGCTAAGAATAGGAATGAAGGCTATTTTTTTCCAGTTTCTTGTCGCCAGAGTGAGGAAGTGCCATTCCCTGTCTTGCTTGCATACATTGCCAGTTGTGCCTCTACGTATGTAAACATCATCGGAGATGGGGAGTGGGTCCCTGTTACCTGCAGGGGAGGTTTGCTTTAAAGGAATTCATCATCCTGTTTTGTTGTTTCTCTCTGCAGGTAAAACAGAAAGGGGTTCATACTCATCTTATGGGAGAGAAAACGTTCAGGGTTGCCACCAGGTAAGTGCCACTGTGGGCTGGGGACATGGTGAGAGGACTAACCATAGAAATGATACCTGTCTCGCTTTCAGTTTTGACACTAAAGGCCAGGGAGGGTTGAGAGCCTCCTGATGGCTCTCTTTAAGGAATGAAGCAAATCAGAGCTCGGGACTATTAAATATCTTATTCTTAGGGCTCGGAGGGGTCAAAACTCCAGCCATTGGCTCCTTTTTATTCTTTTAACCATCAACCGGTACCCCCCAGCTGTTGTCTGCAAACCAGCCACGTCGGTGAGAGAGTGTCTATCAAAAGAGTTTATCTGCAGTTAAGAACTTAACAATTTCTCAACAAGGAAATGCTCGGTGCAGCCGCATGTCAGATGCTGGATTTGGGTGGCATTGCTCTAAATTATAGTTTTCTTCGGGGTTATATGATTGTTGTGTGAGAAGAGGTGGGACCGTGGGATAAAAATGTCTGGAAATATGATTTGTTGTCCCTTTTTGTTTCTGGGTTGTTTTTGGCTGGAAGTCAAGGCCAGCAGGCTAACAGCAAAGCCGTCCGTCGTCACAGGGGAAGCATGCATGAGTTAGGAAAAGAAGAGCACTTTAATTAAATAATAAAATGCCAGTGTAACACAAAGGGATAGCATGCGTGCGTGTGCATATGTATGTGTGTACACATGCGTACACGTGTGTGTGTGTGTGTGTGTGTGTGTGTGTGTGTGCCCTCTGTATGTGTGTGCTTTTAACTCTAGAGAACCCATTTCGGAAAATGCTAACTATAGGGGAAAGTGGAAGCTTTCAATTTTATAAATATTTTTTTTTGAATTTTAGTCTCATTACCAATCGAAATTAAGATACATATTTTAATGTATACTTTAAAAGAACAGGATGGGTTTATTACTTTCCAAAGCCCTCTCTGAGATTTAATAATGCTCTTTAATACTCAAAGTCTTGAACCATTATATTCCTAACCCAGGGAAGGCAGACATTCGTGGTATTTATTTTTTTTTTTCCAGAAAAAAATGATGTTTCATCTTTTGCGCCTTCCTCCTAGTTTTTGAATGATGTGGGGGGAAAAATTCACTTGGCATTTAAAATAAAAAGCAACTTGTTTATTATACCCCTAAAACCCATGTAAGCCCACACGTGCTTCAGTAACGTAACTGGGCACTGAAGGAAGCTCACAAGGGTTCTCATTTATCACGAAGGTAGAATTCTAGAGGATTGGTTCTGGACGGTTTTCTTTCTCCTCCCCACTGTATATATTTGCATTTTAAAAGTTGACTCCTCTGGCCCAGTTGCCAATTCAGTCAGACTCCCAGCATCTAAAAGATTTGTAGCGATGAGCTGCACAGCTCTTGGTTGAGAACTCTTGCAGCAGGGCAGCCCATGGCAGTTTGTGTGGAAAGAATTCTTCTGCAGGAAAGAAATTTACAGCCATTCCAGTGCAACGGAAACATCTTTGGAATGTGAGTGCACATGTTCGGGGCAGATCGCCTGGGCAACCAGCCTTACAGTGCTGGGTCTCTGGTGTAAAGCTCTCAATTCCTGCAGAAAAGCCGGTTCCCGTGGGTCTGGTTTCTGAGGGTCAAGGCAGAGGTCTCCAGAGTTTGGGGGAGAAGAAAGTTAACAACATCCTTCCTCTTTGCAGATGGCCATGGCACAGGTCTCTATTTTTCGCTGGGCCCCTTTTGCTGGTCATTGAGAGAATAGGCTTCCTAGACCCTGCATCCTTTCTTACTAATAGGAATTGGCGTGGTTCCTCACAGACCCAGAGATTTCCTCTGCTGAGTAAGCCTGAGGCCCCTGAACTTGGGAAGCATCATCCAGACCGTGGGAGTCAGTGTGTGTGCAGAGCGCAGTCCCTTCTCCCTCTGGTTTTTGTTTTGGTTTTTTTGTTTGTTTGTTTGTTTTTTGGGACTATTTCCCTTGGTGAAACTGAACTTTTTTTTCCCCAAACACAAGGTGAGAGTGGAGTCGGACTTGGGGGGGCGGGGGGGAATTGAGGTGCTTGCCTGGAGTGTATGAGGGCTGAAATTTCGGGGCCTTGACTAGTTGCTATTCAGAAAAATGCTTTTTATATATCAGGGCTGTTGCTTTTCTTGAGACCTTCAGAATCTTGCTGGGGAATGTGGGCAGCCTTCCTTCTTAGTTCTGCTTCACTCACGTGAGTCTTTCAAGCCATGTGTGCCCTCAGCTAGGTCTTAGCTGTGTCCACCTATAAACGGTGTGATGCTCCAGACATCTCGAGGGAAATGTTGAGAATTCCCTGTGAGGGGAAATAGGACTTGAGGACGAGGATGTGTCCATAGTCTGGATTTCAGCTTTCTGTGGCTTCTGAGAAAAGAGCAGAGCGGAGTTTGTCTCTCAGGCAGTTGGTTCTCTGGAGCGGTATTGTTTGAACCCTTGTCTTCTACTCGAGCTGAACAAACCCCACAGAAAGCCAGAATCCCCCCAGAATCCCCCGTGTCTTGGGCTTGGAGTCTAAATAGCAGATCACAGCTGAAATGATTCCCCACTGTGTGACAAGGTGAGTCTCTCTCTCTCTCTCTCTCTCTCTCTCTCTCTCTCTCTCTCTCTCTCTCTCTCTCTCTCTCTCTCTCGGGAAGGGGAGCTTTTGTTTCCTCTGCCTGCCAGCTACTGAGAAGCTGGACAGAAAACCTTTAGATGGGGTAGCTCCCAGAGCTGCAGAGCTGCCTTTTCATATGGTAACTGTGTAGCCTGTGAACCCAAAGGGATGAGCAGGCTTATATAGGAGCGCATATGCCTAGCTTAGTCCCATGGCTTTCTGCTCTTCCAAACAAACAGTGGTGGTGAGCAACAGGTGAGCGAGCCACTGTCCTGGAGACACACTTGTCACCCTGAGATATACAGGGCTACAAAAGCACAGCCCTCTAATACAGAGCATTGATTGTGTGCGTGTGCGTGTGTGTGTGCATGTGTGTGTACCCTTAAGCAATTCATGTGTTTCTCTTAAACATTCAGTGTTAATAGTAATAGACATGGTTTTCTAAAAATTGATATTTTAGCAGGAAAATCAAAAGCCATCAGGTGCTTTATTATCAGTTTGTTTGGATTCATTAAAAATGAGAAATAATATAAATAAACACACCAATATACTTCCATATGAAGTTATCAGAAATACCTATATTGACTTTCTTGCAACTTTGGAAATTGTGTAGACAAAGGTGGCTTTTCAAAGCTCTCTTATGAAATACAGAGAAACTGATTTACATTAAATTGGTGTACAGAAATCACACCCCGGCTTTAAACTTTCCTGCCAAATCACAGCCTCATATTACTTTTACTGGCAGAGAAAATAAAATTTATAGTGGAAAGTTTGACAGAAACACAAATGAGTGAAAACAAACTTTTTCACCACTTAGCCCAACCTTAATCCTAGAAGAGCCAGCTCCTGATTCCTAATGGATAACATGGAATGAACAGAAAGAGGGGGAGAAAGAGGCCACTCGCTCTTGGTGTCTTGTTTCCCCCCTGTGTTGAACAAGATGCTTGACGATTTGCAGATTTTAAAATTTTGTCAAATTCTACTAGTTTTGTATGCAAGGTGATGTCAACAGAATCTGTAACCTTGAGTGTGGGTGCTTTCATTCTAAATAGAAATAAGACAATAGTGCCTAGGAGGGGTGTGTGTGTGTGTGTGTGTGTGTGTGTGTGTGTGTGTGTGAGAGAGAGAGAGAGAGAGAGAGAGAGAGAGAGAGAGAGAGAGAGAGAGAGAGCGCTGGGAAGCTGAGTGCTAAGTCCAGTCAAATTAGTATTTTAGAAGTTGGCCTGAGCTGCCTTATGGATCCCCCAGCGACTCACTGTGCAGCCAAGTTTGACCCTGTCAGAGAATGTTCTGCAGAAAACTGATACATTTTCAAAGTGTGGCATTCCTCCTGACCCTGATGAAGCTTTTAGACTTCTTGCCTTAATTAGATTGTCCAAGGCATGGATCTATATTACATATGACCTCCATTTCAAAGGATGTGAAAATAAGTGATATGTTGAAATCTGTTGGCATTCCACACTGACTAGCCAAACGCATAGCTCCTTCCCTCTCATGAAGTAGTTGAGGTCCACAGTACACACAGCCTGCTTGGTTCATTTGAGCAGCGGCTGACTGAGGACTGCCCTGGTAGTTTTGGTTGTGTAGATATTAAAACTCATGGAATGGACTTAAAATTATACTTAGTTAACCTAGGAGACTCGTTACATTTCAGAAGCTTGGAGGCTGCGGAGGAAACTAGTCATTTCTTTGTGTAACTTAGTCTGTAATTCATTAAAACTGAACATGACTCTGAAATGAATTATAGATTTAAGAATGGATTTTTTTCTAATTATTTGATTGCGGGGTATAAAAACTTTACAGCTGATGTGATGCTAAATAGTTTTTTTTTTTTAGTTTTTTTCCTTCTCCCTAAAGTAAAAAAGAAGAAAAATAGATATAAGTTAAAAGGATACAGAACTCTTTTAGTCTGTCATGAACATGGTTACTTAGACCCCGTGGGGCAGAACCCCATGTTGCTTTGGGTCGTGGTGTTTGAGTGCATGTGCTTGGTTCGGCCTGGATCATCTGTGTTATTCCTGAAAGTGTCCTACCCAGCAGCCCTCTGCTTTCTCTTTGGGACATTTCTGCTAATTTGCCATTATTTACATTCACTGAATACTGGCCACCACAAGGGCTCCGGAACCTCCTGGAGAGCAAAGGCCTCCTCTGCTTTGTCTCGCCTTGTGTATCATGCGCCTGACAGGTTAGAACTACAAGAGCTCACGTTTGTTTTCTCAGCATCACTGTTGGCAAACACCTGGGGGGGGGGGGGTGTGAAGTTTGAACAACACTGCTTGTGACCAGTGCAGCGGGCATCTTTTTCTGTGCCTGTAATACTTAGGAAATGGCGTGCAGCCTTTCCTTCTAACCCGAAATGCTGACAGAGATCCTTTCCGGAGAGACACTGCAAGGTTCTCTGGGCTAACATCAACCTGTGCTCCGTTGACTTATTGATGGTTTATTATTATTATTTTTAATTTCTGCCATTTCTTTTACATGTATGGCTGACATTCCTCTGTCAGGAAGGTGATTAGAAAGGTTTTTGTTTGTTTTGTGGGAATGTTATTGGAACCAAAGATCAAAATCCTTATGTCATCCGGAGTGAACAATGGGCCAGGATGTTTGTAACCCGGATGGCTTTGGACATTTCGGGGTCCGAGTTTGACGTCATGACTGTCACTAAACAGCAATTGTTAAGCGGAAGTCTATTCAACTGGGGAATTCTAATAGGGGCAACCCGCTTTCAAATGATACCCAAGTCTCATCAAAGTTGGAGAATGAGTCTTTTCTTTCATTGTGCTTATCAGAATCTGTTCCTGGCCTTCTAGGGATGTGATGGGTACTAAGGAGAAAGAAAAAGGGAATTCCTTTATCCTCGCCGACTTCTTCCTGTTGGGTGCTAAGGAGGGATCACGGATTCCTGCTCACTTCTCTATTCTTCTGCATACCTATTCATGCATGTATGATGTACATATCTACCTATCTGTCTTCTCCCTGTCTGCTGGTTGTCTGTCTGTCCACCATCTACCTATCTATTGATTGCCTAGAATTGTGTCAAACTCCCAGGCTCACCAATCTCCCCTCATCAGCCTGAGCAGCTAGGAGTGCAGACATGGAGTGCAGACATGGAGTGCAGACATGCCTTTTGTTTTTATTTTGCATATCACATACTGAACATTTTTAAGAACTCAGAAAATGTAAAACTAATAAAATGAAATTTCCATATATCCATAACAGAAATAGTTGTTAATATTTATTATTTCTTGTGAACATAATATCTGCACATATATTTTTAGAAAACCATTTTTAAGTGCCAGAGCTAAGATTTCTACTCTAGATCTTTCAGGATACATCTCTTCAAATTAGGGCAAATGTCTGTCTTAACTAAAATATTGTTACACCTCCTAAAGAAGTTATTGATTGTTTCTTCCTCCTGAATTCATATTCAAATTGCTTCAGTCATCTCCATGAAAATGTGCCCATTGGCTTTGTAAAAAAAAGAAAAATGCCCCATTGATACACAGCATTTGGTTTTTGTACCTCTTTATCATCTCTTTAGATTAGAACAAGCCCTCTTTTTATTGTTTGCTTGTTTGATTGATTGTTTGGTTGATGGTTGCCTCAAGGGGACCAGTGTGCTCACATCTAAACCTTTACTGAGATTCAGTCTGGTTGTTTGCGCCTGAAGATTTTGGGATGATGGGGAGTGCTTCACAGTCATCCCTCCAGGACCCTGGACTCTTGGCAGTGCTCACTGGATCATCTCGTTACCCAGACACTTCCTAGGCCAGTTTGTTATAAAGAAGGCTTCCCTGCCTTGCAGACGGACCCTTCAGTAGTAACTAATTATACTCTTCCCACAAGCTATTCACTGGGTGGTTTTTGCGTGTGTTGATAAAACCTGCCTGAATCAGTGGATTTCAAGTGAAATTTATTTTAATGAATCAATTCATGTTTGTGTGTGTGTTGAATATACCTGTATCTGTGCCAGAACACTTGCTTATAGGTACCTATGTGGAGGCCAGAGGTTGACTTCTGGTACCTTCTCTACCTCCCTCTATGTTTTGGAGATAGGGTCTCTCGCTAACCCTGAGCCCACTCTTTGTGTTAGGCTAGCTGGCCAGTGAGCTCCCAAGAACTGCCTGTCTCCACAGTCCCCCATCACTAGGGTTACCAGTGTGCTCTGCCATACCCTGTTTTGTATGTGTGTGTCTGTAGTATGCACAGTGTGTAGTGTGTGTGTAGTATGTGTGTAGTGTGTGTGTGTCTGTAGTATGTATATTATGTAGTATGTGTATATAGTATGTATAGTGGGTAGTGTGTGTGTGTGGTATGTGTGTAGTGTGTGTGTGTCTGTAGTATGTATATTATGTAGTATGTGTGTATAGTATGTATAGTGTGTAGTGTGTGTGTGGTATGTGTGTAGTGTGTGTGTCTGTAGTATGTATATTATGTAGCATGTGTGTATAGTATGTATAGTGTGTAGCGTGTGTGTGCGGAGCGTGAGGGACCCAAACTCAGGTTCCCGTGCTTGAGGAGCCAGCCTTTTGCCTACTGAGTCGTCATTTCCAGCACTCATGCTGACGACTCCTCAGCAGGAGCAACATTCTGACATTCTGCATGTCTGTCTGACTGAGAATCCTCCCTATCTACGGAAGAGCTTTCTTTCATTGATCTTTGTTTTAAGGTCACTACATTTAATGTTCCCTGCTGATAATGGTGTGAGGTCGATGATCCTTAGTTTAAATATGCTCCTTGTTGGTGGCTTATTGGCTGGAATAAAACATTCTTCCAATCTCCTATAGTCTATTGATAAGAGAAACAGTTATTGTTCAGGAGCTGATCAGAAAAGCCCTACCCACAGGAAGCAGGAGTAACCAGAAGTATGCATCTCTGCAGGAGAAACTCCAGTATTTATTCTTTAGCTGAAATTTGGGACTTTAAACACAAATCTGTTTCCATAACTCTAAGATCAGCCTTGCTGTAAGCCCTCCTGTTTCTCCGAAGTCTCGTCTTGCTCTTCCGTTATTGGGTCATTGCTATTAAATGCCCCAGGGTTGGCCCCCAGTGGCTGACCCACTCACTCTTGTGGGTTGCTGCCATATTCTAGGTTCTGCTCTGAAGAATTAGTAAGATACTGAGAGTAACCCACCCACCCTGATCAATCCAGATTGGTTGAAGAATTAAGTCAAACTGTACATTTCTGAAAGGCCATTCAGGTCCAGACTGGAAGAATGATGGAACTAACATTAGGTGCCAATATAAACCACTGGGATGGCCATTAATTGCTCCCATTCAATGGCCTTAGAAATAGAACCCAAGGATATGAAACGAGCAGATTCTGACATCACTCTAAGTTAAATGTCAGAGACAAGGTTTCTCACTCTAATGTGTCTGGCTTCAAAAACAGAAATCTTGTTCCCTGCCACCCCAGGCTATGACTGGGGCTCTAGGTTCTGTGGTCTGCATTAGCTCTTATCTAGGAAAAATGCCTCTCTGTGGGTTTCATGGTCCCTACAAAGTCTCAATTGGCACAGTGCTCATGAAAGTAGTCTTTGCTCACATCTGTTCAGATTGTCTGTGTAGACTAGGGTATATCCTGCCATTCCCGACTGCCCTGCATTGAAAAAAGTATATTGTATGAATAATCTATTTAGTAACATCCTCAGTCTTAGCAAGTGCAATTTCCTCACAATCAACAAGGATTTCCTGTGAAAAGGCTGGGATAGGATATGCCAGTTCACATTTCAGCAACAGCACGGGTACTTCCTTTAAAACATACAGATTCAGTGTTGGCCTTAGTTTTCCGAATGAGGGGCTGGCAGAATGAGGTTTGCTGTGATGCATTTGGATTCACAGAAAATCACATTATTGTTCCCAAAACACTAGAACAGTGTAAGGTAAAATCCCTAAACAATAGCTTTAGTGGGCTTTAGAATAGGACCCAGTAGTTTTTAGACAATGACGTTTAACCTGCTTGTGCAGGGTATTCAATAACAGGACATGAGGTAAGGATGTAGGGCAGTCTTACACGGTGCAGGATGAGCACAGACACAGAGCCCTCAAATGTGTTTTGAGATGATGTATGACTACCAAAGAAATAGACATTCTGTATCCGGATTATAAATTCATGAAGATTTTGGATAACTTTTTTTTTTCTTGTGTAAAGTATTGGGAGTTTTTGAAAATTATTAGAAATTAGGACAATAATTGCTCATGTTGTATTCTATTGTGTATAGGGAAAGGAAAATCAGTTAATATTAAAATATTGATATAATTCTGCAGTATGCCCAAGAACGTTCCACACTGACATATACCTACATGTCTTATAGAAATGGCGATAGCCCTGAAACTTTTCTTCCTCTTAAGAAATGCTATGCACAGTTTAGAATCAGGATAACCTTCAAACGGGATGTAGCTCAAATGTGTATTCTCGTGTCTAAACTCAGGTACAACCCCGATCCATAATCAAGAAAATGTTTCCTTGAGATCCTTAGAGTGAAATTGAAGACTAAAGTGTTTGTAATACCAAAAGATACGAATAAACTCCCTTAGCTGAAAGAAATTCTTTACAAAGATATTGAATTTGCTGTGGGGCCTTATCTCAGCAACGTGCCTAGACTCGACATGCTCCCTTTTTGGACATTTTTTCATTCATTTCTCACTTGTGTGCTGGGCTGGTTCTGTGGGCTCACTCATCAATACACTAAACGGATACCCTGAAATATTGCCCTCTGCTCACTGTGAGCTGGGGATGATATATTGGAAGAAGACCACGGTGGCACAGAACCTCAGCAGAAAGAGCTGTTCGGCTATATTTACTTCCATATTGCTATTATGCAGATACTGCTTTTTTTTCAGAGCATGGCACTGATTTGTGTCAGACTGTCCTTGTATTTAATAAAGGGAGAAATCACATTTTGGTGGGACTGAGACTTTAGGCTGGCACTTCACCAGATCGCCTTGAATGGGATCTGTTATCAGTTAGGGTATCCAGCGAAACTCCCCTGTAGCCAGGATTTCTACTGCCCTCTCTCTATTCAAAAGACTCCTTTTAGCAAAAGGATTTTTGTGACTTGAATAAAATCTAGCCTCTTATTTTGAGCCCACCACAAAGCCATGCCTATGTGCATTTGGGACAACAGAGAGTCAATGTTAGAGTTTAACTAAGGAGTGACGGCAGGGACATTTTCCACCAGTGACCATCCCCAGAGTGCTATAGGCAGCGGTCTTTGTATGGTAGGGTTGGACTGTGCATGCATGCAAAATAATCCAAGCTTATTTGTACCACCATAATGAACAGCAGGCCACTGAATCTTTCCCGTTTTATTGGTATTGTATACAGTAAGTTATTAAATTTCATCTCTGTAATACACCTGCAGTAAAAGAACCAACATTACCGTACTCGAAAACCACGGTGTGTGTGGTAAGAGGCCCATCCCTGTCTTACCCCCCCAGCAGCTGCTTTCAGATTGCAGGAGCCATTGTATGTATTCCCTTGAGTCCACCTCTAATAATCGAGACACATCTGCCGTAGCAGTATTATAGGCATATGTAGTTTTATTGAAAACTATACCTGTAAAAAATTAAATAACTCCTACCTCAATTAAATTGGCAAGCTACCTTTTGTAAAGATCATATTGCAGAACCCCAGAGACCCAGGGACTTCATTTTATACTTCTATTACAAATCACCAAGTACGTTATTTTTATTTAGCGGAGTAGCTGGTATTTTCTCGGGCTTTGGCGATTAAGGTACTTTGATCAGTCCCGTTTTCTGTCTGACTGTCCTTCTCATTGCAACATATGAAACAGCAATCATAAGCATGGAATATGAAGAAAATATTGGGAATTTTCTGCTATGAATACACGATGAACAAAGGCATAAAGAAGACTGCCATGTCCCTCTTTAAGTGACCATTGGAGTAAGCTTCAAGGTTATCAGCCAGGAGTCCCCTTGTCACTCTCTTTAGGGAGTGGCATAGCAGTTCTCCTTCACCTTCCTAATGATGCCACCGTTTGGTAGGGTTTCTCGAATTGTGGTGAGCCCCAACCATAAAAATCAGTTTCTATGCTACTTCATCACTGTAATTTTGTTTTCATTTGTTTGTTTGTTTTTGTTTTGTGTGAGACAGTGTTTCTCTGTGTCCCCTTGACTATCTTGGAACTCAAAAGTGTGCTGGGATTAAAGGTGTGTGCTGCCACTGCCTGGCTTGTTAGGCATCTTAATGTAAATTTCTGTGTTTTTCTATGGTGACCCGTATGAAAAGGTCATTTGACACCCAAAGGGGTCACGACCCACAGGTTGAGAACCCCTGGCCCACATGCTTCCTTGAGATCTGCGAGGTCTTCACCAAATAGCAGGGTGATCAGTGGGTTGTGGTCACAGCAAGCATGTGCAGGCGGATCCGGTCTCTCTCCTTAACACTTTCACTTTGTGGAGTGTAGAGTGGGCCAATAACAAATGTCTATGATTTAATTTTTATACAAAAGAGGAACATTTTGTGACATTTTCCGTTGGCAGTGTGGCTGCTGGTGGGTTCTTCATGCCTTAGTGAATGACCACCACCCCAATATCCATAGGGGCAGGACTAATTAGGGTAAAAAATGAAAATAAGAAACAATACAGTATTGTGAGGGAAATCTGATTCAAGGACTTAGGGAGTGGGAGAGGAGGAGCGAGAGCTACATATGATAAAGACGCATAGCATGCAGACATCATGTTTTCAAAGAATAATAAAATAACCAACCAAACAAACTGTGCTCAGCAGTGCGACCAGCAGTCCGCATGGCTGTCATTAGAGGGTAGAGTCTATGCTTTGCTTCCTTTGCTATTTAGTTTCATACAGCTTTTCTAACTGTCTCAGAGAAGTCTAGAATATTTTAGAATAAAGTTGATGTATTCCATAAAATAGTAAAATGAAACAAAAGTTAAAAAGAATAGTGATTAAAAAAAAAAACCCCACATATCTTACTTTTAATCTTGGATCACATAATGTATGTGGGCCGTCTATCTAGGTCTCCAAGTCAGGGGATCTTACCACTATTATGGTGAGTTAATCAAAAAGAAAGTCTAATCAAGAAGAAAGTTTATAAATTTGTCTCAAATTATCACAGAAAACAGAATGCAAAGACAATACACACGTTCTGCAAAAAGAACGTCAAGATGGGTAAGCATGTTCTGCCTCACAGTTTTGTAGCAAAACGTTTCTGTGTTACTCCACAGGACTGTAAGGAATAGACAGCTCAAGTGGGCAGTGTATTCTTTCTCCAAGGAGAGCATAGGCTTAAGTGGTAGATTCTTGTACCCAGCTGGAAAGTAGATGGGTCCCAAGAGCAATATGACAGAGAGAAAATCATATATTGATAACCAGCTTCAGCTAAAGACAGTTGCACATTTAAATAAATTTTCTTCAGTAGTAAGATTGCTTAAAAACAGTCTTCATCTGGTTTCACTTGGGATTACCCGATACCATGAGATTTTTGTGCAATCTTCATTCTTTTAGGATATTTTCTGCTCTGTCCATGGCTTCCAGGAATACAGAATTTTATGGAATAAAAGAGGGTCGTTGCTTGCAGTTGGCACCTAAAACTTCCTAGTGTGAGAATCCAAGTTCAAGATTTAAGTGCCATAAAGAAAGTCCCCCCTCCCCCAGTGAAAATGCATTAGGAAGTCTAAACAAGCCTTTCAGACACAGTTGATGAACTATGTGGGCAGTATGTCTTAAGTCAGGTCACAGCATTTTTTGAAGCACTAAGCACTGAATAGTCTACCCATGGCTAAGATGGCCTCCTATAAAAATGTCTATTATCAGTTCTTTTGAGCTGTGAAGTCTGCCCTGCTAAACACTGTAGCTCAGCACTGTCACATGCAGATAGAGTATGTGGTGTGACATCACTGGTGTTAAAGATTTGCTATGGACAGTGACATGTGGCAAAGTCGGATGTCGGCAGCTGCCACCCTTATGAGACGGTCCCTCAAGGAGTTTTGGCATCAATGCCATTTAACTGTTTTAGCCAAGAACTAACTGATGTAGACCTGTTCTTTCACGCCTTTGTACCAGATACCATGTAAATACTGCCTGACTTTGTTTTTAGGGCAAGAAACTTGGATCCATTTTGATAATGGAATCAATAGAGCCATCGGGAGGAAGCGCTAGATGTTAGGGAAGAATTATTCTATTATTTATTTCTAGAGAACTTGGGTTATACTTTCACAGGTAGCGTACATATTCTAGTTCTTGAACTCTAGCCTCTGACTCTATTACAAAGAAGATTTTCACCTCCCTGTGTCCTAGCTGCTCTCTAAAAATCCATAGTTTGCATCTCAGAAGCAAATGGATGGCAAGGTTGGAGGCTCCTCCGGAATTCCATTCAGATATTTTTGCTTTCTCACTTGATGAAAATGATTTTATTTTTGCTATAGATGGCCACAGGCATACTCTGATAATAAAAACCACATAAAGAATCTCAGCTGTCAATCAAAACTTTCTGGAACATTCAATAATTAGATGTTTCAGTAAACTTCCACGTTTGGATGCTTCCATGCTGAATATTTAGGGTTGTGTGTTTGTGTGTACAATTTAGTCACCCACTATGGTGTTCTAATGCTCAGGGCTTTTGAAATTAATGTTGACACCTTGATTTGGAACTTTTTTTTAAAAAGTGAAGGTAAAATTTTGAACTTTCAGGCACATTAGCAGAAAAGTAGCTAATTCGCTAAAGGTATTAATTTTGAATTCCATTGGTATGTTTTGCCTTGGAATTAATCCATTTGTGTCCATTGGCATAGTCACTGACAAGCTCCAACCCCACCATCCCCTGTGACCTCTTGTTCTCCTTCACCTACAAAAGCCCTTAGTTCCCAGATCAAGTCATGTTTGCTCCCAAGATACCAGGGGCTCCTCTGCATCTCACCCCAGTCTCCACTTCTCTTTCCTTGTGGCTCTTCTCTCCTCTCCTCAGCATGCCCTTAGCAGGAGCTTTCCCATTGCCACTGGAACCATTGGCTTTGCTCAGTTTTCTGCTTTGACCTCTGAGTCCCGCCTCTAGTGGATGGGGCAGGCTTTGGGTCACCTCTCACCTTCCAGCCTCGAATGCCCTGCTCCCTGTCAAGTTCCATCGTACCAACCTGCTTCATGCTCTCACTGGCTCTCTCTCTCTCCAGGCCCTTTGTCTACTGATAATTGTTATCTCACCTTTATTTGCTCGAGCCTAACATCTCTTTTATCAGACAACTCAAACCCTCTCTTCAAATTTCTACTCAGCCGTTGTTTTTCAGAACCTTTGATGTTAGAGCCCTGCTAGAACAAGGTGCCATGCTTCTGTGCTTCTTTCCTAATAGCTATTCCACTGTCCAGCCAGAGGCCAGCAAGGCCGACTCTTACCATCTCTAGTTCAGCCCTTAAAATGGAGTGCATGGATGAGCAAACATGCCTGGACCAACAGTGGTACTAACTGCACACAAGTGCATGCACCATATTGAAATACTTTTATTAATTATCACCAACTCTTTAAGGCAAGGGCTGTTTTTAACTCATTATTGATGCAAGCACCAAGACTTAGGGAAGCTTTCACTGTTAATAATAATGAGGGATGGAACAGTCAGTCAGTGTTCTAGATTAGCTATGTCCTCTATCACTTCTTTAGCTGTGGATAAAGTTGGGGGAATTTTCAAAGATGTCATCTCACGGACATTCCAGTTCCAGGTTCACAGACTGACCACTTGGCAACATTCTTGGACTCATGCATCATTCTGCCGTTCTGGGACCTCTCTGCCACTAACGAGTCAGAGAGTCCCTAAGGAGGTTCTGAAGCTCGGGAGTCCAGATAGCCATAGCCGGTCTCTAGAATAAAGAGTTAACAGCTTTCACGTGTTTCTCATTGGCACAAATCAAAATAACACAGTGCACACTCCCCATGCGGCCTCCTCATGGCTATCGACTCCCTGTTAGACCCTGGAAGCAGTGAGGAGGACCACAGCCCTCTGGAAGGTAGAAAAGGCCTTGAGGCAGAAGGGAGAAGCCCAGTGCTGGCTGGACCCTTTCTCCCATGCTCTGTGCTGCGTGGTTTTCCGTGGTCCATTTTGTTTGACAGAAGACAGAGAAGAACAAAGAAGAAATGGATGAGTTGAGCAGATCGTGATTTGCCTCTTCGTGTTTCTTCTGTATGGTTATGATTTCAAAGTAGGTCATGAAGAAACTGATAACAAATTTATCCTTTTTTTAAAAATTTTATTTCAAAGTTCTCGAAGATAGAATGTTAGTCAGAAAAGACCTAAATAGCTAGCACCCAAACCCGTTTTGTAGTAAATGAGAGATGAGGCTCAGAAATGTTAGATTTACTTAACAGCAGACAAGAGAGCCTGCCTGTATTGACCAGAGAAGACAAAATTCTGATAGCATCATGGGTAAGCCTTTCCTAAATGGGCGTGCTTTCTTTCTTCTAAGAGTCAAGGGCCACCTAGGCTAAGAAGTCATAGCCAGTGTCAGCTGGAAATGCAGCCTGAAGAAATTCCTAGATGAGTGTCCCTTTGTTCAGCTGCCACTGAATGGCTCTGTCACAGAGCCAGAGGGTGTCGTTTGCTTGTAAATACTGAGTTTTTGAAATGTCACTGTAACACTGGAAAAATGTTGTCTCAGAAGGTTGCCAAAGTGACAGAATCCTGACATCGTAAATACCAGCCAACACAAGTGCTCATAAATGACAGGAATAAACTATACTTGACTAAATCCATAACAATCACTGATAACCCTGTTTACCCCCAGTGACCAGGAACTGTGAACTTGGATAAAAAGCACATGTGTGCAGCGATCACTAATGTGTCTGAGCTTCAAGCCATTCCAGGAAGGCTCCCTAAATATGTAAAAGCTTTATAATAACTAAGAAGCAATGTGTGAGATAGGATGTCAGCAAGCCCTCAGAGGAGCTGGCTAGAGCCCTGGCTGTCTTCAGCACCCTAGGGGGCTGATAAGGCCTCCATTGTTCAGCTCAGAACCAAAATGTAAGCCAGGCCAGGCAGGCTTAGTGAACTATTTTCGATCCATGTAATTCATAGACTATTCCTTACAAGCCAGCACTTTCCTGTGCTGTACACAGCGAGCGAGGAGCTAAAAGCTGCAGGATTCAGTGAAACCCCAAACTTAGACTTGTTAGGGCGGGGCACATAGCCAGACCTTCCTACGGTGTAGACACACACCTAGACCCTCCCACAGCCCTATGACCTCTGACCCAGGCCTTTTCTGAGCCATCAATTCCTCCCTTCTAGAAGGGATTGCTTCCTTGCCCTTTCTCCTACATCATTAAGGGGGCATTTGGAAATCAAGCCAGCATCTCCTCAGCCTCTATGATGTGCCCACTCTTACTGCTCAAATGGAGCACCCCTCAAATTACCGTCTCCCCAGAAAGTCTCAAGAAATGGTGGATCTAAATGGTGTGGAGTTCAGCTTCCCCTGGCTCTCAAATTAATGCTCAAGATGAAGTCACTAGGGACTTGGAAGTGCCTCCCACCCCAAGGCACTCATCATTCCCTAGGCTGTACAGGAAGAGCTGGAGGTGCCTGAAGCAAGCCCTTCAAGTTTCTATAGGCACCAAATCCTTGTTTCTCAATGGTTTCTTGAATTGTTTGATTTTTTTTTGTAAAGTATTGCTTTCATAATTAAAACTAAGCAGTACGCAGTATTATAAATAGCCCTGATGAGAATGTGTGTGTATTTGTATTTGTACTTACTAATATCTTCTAGTCAGTCTCAATATGTAGTCCAGGCTAGCCTGAACTTATGATGTTCTGCCTTTACCTCCTGAGTTCTAGGATTACATGTATGTATCACACTAGATCAAACTCAAATAACATTTGAACAAAATGTTGTGCTGCTTGTGTTTCTTGGCTATTTATGGCTAGGGAGGAAGCTACAGGACACAGTGAGGTTTTGATCCAGCATTAGCCGGATTGGTAGCAAGGATTTTAAGACTGTGTGATATTTCAATTCTTCAGTGTTCACCATGGGTCTGAGGAGATGGGCAGAGCTTAGAAGAAAACAGAAGTGTTTAATACCTTGGTAGCTCTGCTGATGGGCCTGTATCCTGGTAACAGGGTCATTCAGCCTAACAGCACCGCCATGGGAATTCCCTGGATAGTGAGCCGGTGTGCCTCTCCTGGTACTTGGTAGCTGGTAGGAGGCAGAGGGGGTGCCAGATTGGCTGATGGCTGTAGGTGTTGGTACGGGGGATGACAGCCAGTCTCAGGCTCTCTCCTGCCACTGCACTTGTAAGACTGAATAGCTTCTCTGATTTTGCTCAAAGAAAGGCAGGCTTTGCCTTCTAGTTGTATGTTGGCTGGCAGTTGCCATGTGTACATTCTGAAGCCTGGGCAGCAAAGCATGATGGTCAGACTTCCCTTGCCCTCCATGGCCTTGACCCTGGAGAAATTCTTGTTTAGACTCCCAAACTGAAAGAGGATAGCCTTATTTAACTGTATCTCTGCTTCTCCTTCTTTTGATTTTCTTACGGATTCCTCCACTTCCTCTCTTCTGCTTAATTAGAATCCAAAGGGGAGGCACAGGATATTTTGTTGCCATTGTAAAAACATGCAGGCTGGCCTTGCGCTGGCAACCTAGCAGAGGATGACCTTGAACTTATGATCCTCCTGCCTCCATTCCACCAGTACTGGGATGGCAGGCATGTACCCCCATATGAAGTCGAATATAGGGTGTTCTTGGTGTGTAAGAGATAACAGAATTTCAAGATTTCACTTTTCTTCTCTCAGCTCCCTGGGCTTCTTCCTTCAGCCCTGTTTTCTGCTTTACTAGATCCCAACCCAGTCATTGGCAGTGTTTTAAACTTCTGAAACCTCAAACTTCCGAAACTTCAGCCTAATCAACCAGGAAGTATCCCCAAAGTGCCCCCTGGTGGCAAGAATAGGAAAAAGCAAGATGGAGGGGGAGTGAGGCAGCATGTGACTTGGGATCTGATTTTCGGGTAACACCTCTAGCTGTCTCTAGCTCATAAATCATCCTTTAGTGTCAACATGAAGCAGCTTTGGATAGATAGTCCCCGCTTGCAGCTGATTTTGCTCTAGAAGATCCTCTCTACTCTTCTCCTTCTTTTGGTCTGAGATTTGTTTCTAGCAATTTTCTATTGGCCTTTTATAACAGTACTAAAGCACTGCTGAGAGAGGAGAGACCAGGAGAGAGGGCAGGGAGGGAGCCCGAGTAGGAGCGCAGGGGTACTGAAAACCCATGCATACCATACAGGAAAAGGCTGTGATTTCATGGCGTGCTGACTAGCCAAACACTTGTCACCTCTGTCACTGCTCATTGGACTACCAAGTGTGAGCGCACCATCTGACTGACAGCTGTCCTTTGTCAGAGGGCCATCTTTTTCCCTTTTCAGTTTGACTGAATCCAGCTGACATCTGCAGAACTCTCGAAGCTCTGACAGGAGGGCCCTGCCTGCCAGCCCACAGGCTCAAAGGCAGAATCACAGACAACCTCAGAAAGGAATATTAACTCACTGACCCTTTTTAAGTGGGATATACTGGTAAAGAGAACAGGTCTAATACCAGGTCCCTCTTTTGAAGATAACTAGAGGTCTGTTTTGATAGAGGATGACACATATTCCCGATCAGTATGAATCACGGCCACCGAGAGTCCAGTTCCCCCAGAAGTCATTGGTTAGAACCATTTCTGTTGATCTGAATCAGCAAAGTACTGGAATGGATTGAGGAGTTCAGGGTGAAGCCAGTCTTGTGGGGGGAGGGCATTGTCCAGATGCAGGACAGGATCATGTAACTAGCAGCATGTTTGAAAGTCTAACTTGCAGATGCAACTTGCATAATAAGAATGATGCAAATCTTGTGTGTGCTTTGGAAGGGTTTGGTGTTGTTGTTGTTGTTGTTGTTGTTGTTGTTGTTGCTGCTGCTGCTGCTGCTGCTGCTCCCACCAGGACCCAACACTATCCTTTGGGAGAGAAGATCCATGCCTCTGTCTGAGTCTGCAGACTTGGATTTCAGAGGATGTCTTGCAAACTTGGAGTAGCGTAAACCTGCTCCTTAGGACACTGTCCTATGAACCAGAGACATAAGTCTGGATTTTGTGATAGGGAAGGAATTTACAAATCTCAGCTCTGTAATTTGAATATTGAAATTTCTGCTTTGTTATAGCATTTTGTAATGAACACAGCACCCACTCAGATTTGTTCAGTAGAGAGGAGCTGGCTGGGTCCAGATAGGTTGCAGATATTTCCTACACTGGAAAAATGGTTCAGTGCCTTCTTTACGTATAACAGGAGGTAAATATTTTATCATATTCAATACCAAGTACATTAATTTTGTTCTATTTTTGCTTCACAGAGTTCTGGTTACATATGCACAATTTCACAAAACTTTGTCATTGAACTTGAGCAAACACAGAAAGTCTGAGAAATTCTGAGTGATTTGTTTGAATTTTGTAAATCGAATGTTACATAGACGTGCTCTTGTTTGGGGCTAGTCATAGAGCAAGACAGACTTTAAAATACGTGAGACAGGAAAGGTTGTGGCTTCTAGGCCTCTGTGTACTACTTGAGGACAGTGTTTAGACCTGATCGGCTCCTAGAATGGGTTCAGCTAAGATTCTCAAGTGGCCTGATTTAAAATGCACTTTTTAAAGGCTCTGTTTAGCTGGGTCATTCTTCTAGTTTCCTTTCTGTTGCCATGATAAACATCATGACTTGGGGACGGAAGGGTTTGTTCGGCTGACACTCTCTGATCACAGTGATCGTCAGTGTGGGGCATTAGGACAGGAACTCAAAGGGAAACAGAGCCAGGAACAATGGAGGACTGCTGGTTATAGGCTTGCTCTCCGAGCCTTCCGCAGCCCACTTTCTCATACAATCCAGGATGACCGGCCCAGTGAGTGGCACCGCCCACCGTGGCCCAATGAGTGGCACCGCCCACCGTGGGCAGGGACTCTTCTCCCATCAATCATTAACTAAGAAAAGGCACCACAGACATGCGCACAGGCCAATTTGATAGAAGTGATTTCTCAGTTGAGGTTCCCTCTTCCCGGGTGAATCTAGTTTGTGTTAACTGAACAAAACCTAACCAGGACAATCACTTAATGGGATCCCATTATCTCCTAGTACTGTGAGCCTCTACCTGATAGATACTGAGGATCAAGGTTATCTTTTAGCCATGATACACATGATACACTACCAGACCACAGAAATTCTGCCCTTTAAAGGAATCATAAATACAGAAAAATCTGTGACCTATACATTTAATCTATGATATTTTTCTTAACTTCTTGTAGCATAAGTAATAAGTATCTTCCTTTTCCCCAGTGTTTAATGGCTGTGGTCAGAGTGGAGAGAGCTGATTGGACTAAGTAGGGTATGGGGTTCAGTGGTTAGCGTTGCTCTTAGCAGATAGCTTCATCTTGGGTATTGGGAAGGCTAGTGCCAAAGCCGGTGTGTGACCACATTCAGTTGATTCTGAAGGGTGGCCTTTGCCTTCCAGCGCCTCGGAAATGTATAATGTGCCAACTTAACTGGTAGCTTTTGTTGTCCTGGAGAAAACTAGTTAAGGATGATATACTTTACATTCATTAGAAAATAATATATTCTATTGTATATCTGAGTATATGCTGTACTGAGAAAAGGCCAGTGAACCCCTTACTGTGGACTCACTACAGTCGTGAGTGGCTGTTTCAATCACAGTGACAGATCCAAACTGTACCAGGTAGACATTGCTCCTAAAGCTTGCCTTCCCAGAATGCTTACTGGAGGAAAGAGTTGTGCTGATACGGTGTGAGAGGAATGCTCTGGAACTGAGGCTGTGAGTTTCGCTGCCAGATATCTCCTTTCAAAGATGATCAAGGCGTTCGCTGCTTTTTGAATAGGAGCTATCCTCACCTAATCCACTATTGGTCCGTGTTGTCAGGGAATCACTTGGAGTTGACAATTTCTTTCCCTGTTTGTAGAGTTTGCTAACAGTTGGAGATCATCTCGCCCAACTTTTCATCTCACGCACAAACAGGCAGAGGTGGGCTAGCTAGCTCATGGCTGCCAGGTTTACTGTGGGTCCAGTTCAAACCTGGGCAGCCTGATGCCCACGTTTAGCACCCTTACCTTTGAACTTCATGTGTCATGAAGGAGCAGTTCAAAATAATGAAACTAGGACTAAGCACAAAGCGCCTTCCTGTGCCCCCTTTCAGTCTCCAAGCTTCTGTTGCACAGTGTTCCTGAACGTTCTCTGTGCTTTCCTCACACCCCACTGTTCAATTTCTCAGGAGCTAGACTTGGCCCTTCCAGGTTATAATGGACCAAAGTTTATGGTATAATGATAACGTTAGATATATTCTTTTTCATGGTTAAGTTTGTGAAGAATGCTAAGCAATAAGCTCACAGGTTGCAGCTCCCACCAATACCAGGCTGACCATAAGCACTGTCTACCCAGGTACTGGTACACGTGCAAACGATGCCTGAGCCCTCTCCCCAGACCCGTCTTATCACTTTTACAAATCGAGTTCTGATTTTACTGTCTTCTTTAAAACAAGAATTTAGAGTCTTTCATGTGGACAGACTAAGACTATAAAACATAAAACATGTTTTCATCATAAAAAATCATTTATTACTAAATATTGATGAAATATTTTTAAACTTAAGTACAAATTTGTCAGCATACTGTCCTTTGTTTGAAAGGATATGGTGAAAGATGGTTGGTTGGCCTGTAGAAGTGCTCCTCTGCTTCAGGCTGTTGAATGCTGGAGTTAGAATGTGTGTCACAGGGCTGGAGAGATGGCTTAGCAGTTGGGAGCACTAGCTGCTCTTCCAGAGGATCTGGGTTCAATTCCTAGCACCCGCATGGCAGTTCTTAACTGTCTGTAACTATAGTTCTAGCCTCACACCAATGCACAAAAAAATAATATTAAATAATTTATTTTTTAAAAGGCAAAAAAAAAAAAAAATGTGTGTCACTATACCCAGTAACTTTTTGTTTTGGTGCTAAGAACCAACTCTCTCACATCTACTAAGTGTTCATTCAGTCCTCTTCTGAGCTAAAACACTTTTCAAAAGCAGATAATCAGTAGTAGCGATTTCTCGGTACTGTGTGTGGAGACAGAGATTTGCATATGCTAGTTAAGCCACAATTCTTTCTGTCTACCCCACATCTGTATAAAACTCAGGCAAAATGTATGTCTTGGGCAGAGGAGATAGATGCAGCCTTTCAGGTAGTTCCCTGCATCACCAAGTGAAGCTCATGGCCAGGAAAAAGTGACACACACCTTCTGAGCCCCAGTCTTACTGATATTAGAGCCTCTCCTTTAGGTATATGATTATGCAAAGATTAAATTATTTAACCATGGAGAACACGTACCAAAGTGCTCTAAATAATACCACTAACAAGCTGGATGTGGTGGCTTACATCTTTAATCCCAGCATTCAGGAGGCAGAGGCAGACAGATCTCTGTGAGTTCGAAGCCAGTTTGGTTTACAAAGTGAATGCAGGATAGTCTGGGCTATTGCACAGAGAAACTTTGCCTCAAAAAAAATCAAATCAAAACAAAACAAAATAGTACTGTTAACATCTTCTCAAGTGATAATATCTCTTTCTTTTGGGAAATATTTCTTTTGTGCAAATATTAAAAATCATGTCTGAAAGACACAGTAGTTTGTTAAGTAATGGAATATATCCAATAAGCTTTGGCTCTTACTGTAAACCCAACATCTTCAGGGCTGGATTGAAACACGCCTTTACATTTAGGTGGACAAAGGCGGGCTATAGCTGAACAGCTCGCTGTTGGGAAAGCCATAGTGACCAAGTATCCTTAGTGAAACCTTTCATTTTGGTTCAGCTCATAACTCTTTGTAACATTAATTTGTTTCTGAACATTCAAGCTGAGAACGTGGGCTTCCTTGGTTTTTGAAGTCCTCAAAGCCTGTTTTCATATTAAAAGAAAATATGAAGAGAATATAGCATATTAAAAGAAAACATATTAAAAGCAACACGTTTCTCTTAGTACATTAAATGAAAGCAACACAGTCATGTTAATATACATTAATAAAAAGTTAGTTTGCCTTCTTTTTTTATAAGGTAGATTAAAAGGAAGAAGCAAAATAGCTTTCCTGGAACTCCTAAGTGGCTAATGGTGGCCAGGGTTGGGCACCCTGCCGCGTAGTCCTGAGAAAGCATCATAAAATAGTACCCAATACCGTATGGGCTTGCCCTTGGTTAAATTAATAGAAGCATTAACTGGCTTGCTTTTATGACTATCCAGTATCACACGGAAAATGAAGTTTCTCCTTAAAAGGACATCATTGGGTCCTACCCTCTGGATAGTTCTAACAGGTGGGCTTAAAGACTTTTCCTGGGGAGCTATCTCGGCATGAACAGAGCTTTTGGGGTCTCTCTCTAGCCTCCATGAAAACTTTACAGAGGACGCTCTAGCAGCTGTTTGTATCAGGTAAATGGAAGCAGACCTCTTTAAGATATTTATGCCCATTCTTAACTTTACTTTTTCTAATAATAACAGAATAAAGTGAGTGATTATATCACACACTATGAAAAAGAAAGTCCACCACCTTGACGAAGGGTTGGAAATAACCCCTATAAATGGCTTGTTTTTATAGCTGTCACATTGTACGGAAGAAAGAGACTTGGGTAGTGTGTGTGTGTGTGTGTGTGTGTGTGTGTGTCTGTCTGTCTGTCTGTCTGTATTGAAACTGTTCTTATTAGAGTGGGAGTTGACATTCAAGCCCCACCCCCTCACCACCTTTGTTTCATGTAAACTCAAACAGAATAGGGGCTTACCATCTCACCATCACCTCCCTCTATACTGCCATATTGTCAGTCTTGCTAAACCTTTGGATCAGTCAAACCACTGTGGGAAGTCAAACCATTCGGAAGGATGGATGAGAAGGTGGGTGAGGTCTGGTAATAACTAGTGTGCGGTCAACTCTCTGAAAACACATGACTTTCTATTTCATAGGTTTCTAATGCCTACAGTTTGGTGCCAGCCCTTCACTATGTAACCTTGCTCTAGTCATTGTACCCATCACTTTAATAGAAGGCTAGAACAAATAAAATGTTAAAATCCTCAAAGAAGTACTGACCATGAAATGGACATGTGGATGTCTGATTTCTTTAGCATCTATAATAAAATTAGGTTAAGTATTTTGATGGGGAAACCTACATGCTGTGTTTTAGGTTAAAAGACACCGTGAGGTCCTAGAAGGTGTCTTGTCCACATTATCAAGGAATGTACACATGAGGTTAGTTAGGGTACTTGTGCCACGGGAGAGCCGCAGGCCAGGGTAATGTCTGGAATGAAGGATGAGATGTCAATAAGACAGAAGGAAGCTGAAATGCAAGAACCTTTTGGAAGCTACCGTTGAGCCGTGATACCTCAGCCACAGACGCGTAGATTGGAAAAGGAGAGGAGGAAAGGCAGCTGGCTTTAAGTGGTGCAAAGAAGATGAATTGGAAGTAAGTCTGTGATTCTAGTTCACTGGTGCACAGGCAGCCCCAGCAGTAGGATGGCCATGCCTCCTCCCAAGCTCTCCAGAGAACGACAGTATCACTCAATACTATTTTCCCCTTAGTTTAGTTTCTCTATACAGTTTATAGAAAATATTACATGGGACTAAAGAGATGTTTCAGTGGGTAAAATACTTGTCATACAAGAATAAGGACCTGAGAGCAATGCCTGGTAAAAGAACCAGGCATGGCCGTGTGCACCTCAGACTCAGGTCCGGGCAGGTGGAGGCAGGAGGATTTCTAGAGTCTGCTGAGTAGCCAGCTTAGTCAAATTGGTGAGTTCCAGGCTCAGCAACAGAGCGTATCTCCAAAAACAAGGCGGGGAATCGTCGAGGCCGTCATCTGCTGCTGACTTCTGACTCTGCA
>CM052715.1:52982967-53035870 GCA_028551405.1 Uromys caudimaculatus
CCTGTGCCCGCACACGCACGCACACACAGACTCATACACACACATTCAAATACACACATTTTAAAAAATTTCTTGTGAAAATACTTTCTGGATAATTTATAAACTTATAGATATTGAATACATGAGATCAATGCTTTATAGATTAATCTGTAAAAAATGTCATTGTGGAGAATTTCTGTTGAGGACAATGACCTCCTAGGTTGTAAAATCTATCTCTATAAAATATTTCATTTGTGGCCTCAGTAAAGATTCATTTTTACGTGGTTAATTTTCTTCTTAGGTGTTTTATGTTATTTCCTAAACATAATTGTTTTCCATTTCTGTTTTTAATTAGTAAGCTGATGTATAAAAAGTCTCTCTCTCTCTCTCTCTCTCTCTCTCTCTCTCTCTCTCTCTCTCTCTCTCTTCCTGTACGTTGGTCTTGTAGATATCACCACACAGGACTTTCTAGCTTCTGGGGTTTGCTTATTTGTTTGTTTGAGGTTTTCTATGGGGAAATCACTGGCAGATATTGATGGTACAGCCACATGCAGTTTATTTCCATGCTATTTTGATATTACATTTTTGAAGTACTGCAGTCCACAATGAGAATGCAGGCATGGGTGTCATGGTTTCCTTTTGCTGGCTTGAGAACTTCCGTGCAGTGATTCATCATTAACTTGTTTCCTGTTTGCTTCTAGTAGGTTGGGACAACTTCCCCTACAGTCATCCCTTCTTGGGATGAATTTGCGTGTTCGACCTGAATCTGTATCTTTCTACAAAATATCCATTTTGCAACCCTATAGTCATCTACACAAAATTATTCCTAGTTCTATGTCTAGGATTTTTATATAGATATGTTTTACATACTGTTGATGCGTTTCAACTCTTTCTGGCTCTTTCTTTCTCTTACGCTATCCACAGTTGTATATATTTTGTTTGGGCTCTTAAAAGAAACTCTGTTCGATGTTATTGATAATCTACGTGTGCTTAAGTTCTTTTGAAGTCCTATTAATTCTTTGTATTGACCCTTAGTACATTATCACTTTCTTTAGCTTGTCATATTGCGTGTCTAGTTCTTTTAATTTAATTTTTACATATACTAATATATGTAACACAAATATGTGTGTGCATATATGTATTTGGCTGTGTACATATGGAAGCTCGCACTTGCGGGCTTCCTTTCCTTTCACCGTATGGGTCCTGGTAATAGAACTTGGGTTATCAGTCCTTGCAACAGGAGTCTTTTACAGGCTGAGCCATCTCTTCCACCCTTCTATATACTTCTAAATATTATTTTCAAACGTCTTTGCAGCCCAAGAGTTATTAAAAGACTTTAATATTTTCAGTTGTAACAAAATATTTGTCATAGTTGTGGTACAGCTATATTTTTGCTTTTCATATTTTATCATATTTCAGGTGGGGAAATGACCCAGAATTTTTCTTCCTGGGGAGATTTAGTTAGATTTCCCTTATGGTTTAATGTATTCATGATTTTAGAGAATATTATTCATATGCAGTTGGAAAGAGTGCAAAGTCTATTTACTCTATCTGAAACAATGTCTTACCTGTTCCCTGTCAGTTGGGCTTGAGTTTCTGAGAGAAGTTACTAAGGATCTATTAGTCTGCCATATACTTGCATCTGTTTGCTTTGAGACAGGGTCCCACTATGTAGCCTTGGCTGACCTGGAACACACTGTATAGACCAGGCTGACCTCTGCTTCTCAAGTACCTGTTTATTAAATATATCTCAAAGATATGTCATAAATTATTTAAAAGTTGTGAAAGCAAACATAAATTGTGGCTGGGAAGTGGTGGTGCAGACCTTTAATCCCAGCACCCGGAGGTCGTGGCAGGTGGATCTCTATGAATTCAAAGCCAGCCTGGTCTACAAAGTGAGTTCCAGGGCAGCCAGGGCTGTTAAACCCATTGGAGAGAGAGAGAGACAGAGAGAGACAGAGAGAGACAGACAGACAGACAGAGACAGACAGACAGACAGAGACAGAGAGACAGACAGACAGACAGACAGACAGAGACAGAGAGAGAGACAGACAGAGACAGAGACAGACAGAGAGAGAAACAAAGAGAGAGAGACAAAGAGACAAGAGAAACAGAGAGAGACAGAGACAGAACAAAAACAAAGCAAAAGAGTGAAGAATTTACATTTTATCATCAATGTAAGACACTTTATTCTTTCATTTCTTTTGCCTAGAGTTGGCTTTCAACTTAAATGGTTTTCTTTTTGTAGACTTTATTTTATGTGTGTTTCTTACCTTCCATTTTCCACAGTTTATGTGTGTTGTTCTTGGTGCTCTGTCCTATACAGCACACAGCTTTCCGTTTTCATGACCTGGCTCGTTGTGAGTGCTGCCATAACTTGAGGAAAATAAACTGACAAAATGAGCGTATGCTGCAGATAGCCATCAAAATCTAGTGTATTTACCACATTAGATTTCACACTTCCCAAGTTTGGTCTGACTTCCTTCTTTTCCTTGGCTTGATTACATTTCCTTTGTTTCATATTTTGCTGACATAGAATTTTTTCTTTTGTTTTATTGGCATGGCAATGACATATTTTATTCTTCGTGAAATTATTATGTTTAACTGATGAAATGAAAATTATCCACTTCTACTAAGTGTAGAATTGAATAGTTTCCGTGTCATTCCTGAGCAAGATAACAAAATCTTAGCATATTTATAAAGCTTATTTAAACATCACATCTATCTATCTATTATCTATCTTCTGTGTGTGTGTGTGTCTGTCTGTCTGTCTGTCTGTCTTGAAGCATGTTCAGCTGTACTGTAGACATGAGAGGACAACACGGGGGGTTGTCAGCTTTCTTTGTGGGCTCTGGATAGCAAGCTCAGGTGGGCAGGACCAAGGCAAGCATATTTAGTGCTGAGCCATCTCTGCATATTTCTTAGCACATGTTGTGATACCCAGTTTCCCCGCATCCCTTTCCCTCTGGTGCTGACATCAGTGTTTCATCCTTGATATTTAAAACACATGAACAATCCCCTAGACCCTGGATCCCATAGTTTCCTTGTCCTGTTCTTTAAAGTTTTGTGTATGATACCTTTCGGGGAGGGGGCGGCGGCATTACATTCATTTCTGAGTTTTATATCCTTATGTAATTCAGAAATGTGAGGGTATACATTTTTAAAATTCTCTTTTCTCTCCCTCTAAATAGCTTTTGTCTGACCACCACTTTGAATGCTCTCTGGCTCCATGTAAAATCTGAGTGCTAAAGCCGTAGCCTTCCCCTCTACTGTCTTCCTTCCCACCTCGCTCCTGCCCTGGCTTTTGCTCCTGCCCTGGCTTACCCACCAGTTCCTATGTACACTGTCTCGGATCTCCGTGATTCTCGACTCTCCCGCTTCAGCTCCATGAATCTTTTGGGCCAGGAATGGCGACATGGCTGAATTCAGCTCTTTTCTTCCCTCATCATCTTTTAACATAGCTCATGAATCATGTTTAACTCTGTAATGCTGCTGCGCCAATGTTATCTCTTAGAAGCTTTCTAGTGTGATGAAGACTGTATGCATGTGTCTTCTATATTCTCATCCTTTTTACATAATGCCTCTTGTGATGTGTGGTGTTCTGGGAAGAGTAGAATAGCGAGTTTTAGCTGCAGTTGAAAGCAAGCATTCTAAACACCTTTATCTACAGTACCTTGGAGGAAGGGGATATTAACTCTATTCTTGGTTTATGACTAAGAAATTTAGGAGAGGCATTTAATCAAGTTATTCTTAATTCATTTATCTCCTGCTTCAACTTGTATTAATTATCTGTTGACATAAGCATCTCTCTGTGCTGTAGACATAAGAGTCCTGCTTTCTAGACCCTTGGGAGCGAGGGTAGCGTTTTAGGTCACAGTGGAGACCGCATAATGACTTAACTCTTTCAGCACCATGCATGTGCTCAATATGTGCCGGGGTGAGGGACATGAGGCGGCAGCTCTCTGTTGGCCATGGTGGAGGAGAATCTTGTTACTTATCATTAACCCCTGTGTTCCTATGGGCAAGGGGTGACGTTTATGCTCACAGCTTCTTTGGCCTGGCTCCTACTCAGTTGTGCCTTTCCCAGCCCCTTCATACACTCCTTTCGCTGCGGCTTACTGGCCTCAGTGCAACCTTGGACACATGCCCACAGGTAAGGTTCTTGTGTTCCTTCCAGCGCCTGTCTGAGCATGTGCAGTCTTTGCCAGTCTACACATGAAGATGCCAAGGCTAAGAGGAGTTAATTTGTTCAAGAACACCTGGGTCCCTAGTTTCCTAGTTCCACCAGGAGGCAAACCTCTGTTTTAATAAATGTTAGCTGCCTCGTTGTGAATATTTTGATCTGTCCTTTCAAAATCTTTCTTGCTTTTAGAATTTCCTTTCCCTGCAGAGTCCTCATTATCAAAACCAAAGAAGCTGTGACTGATAAGGTGCCTTCTAGAGGAGGGTTTCGGGAACACGAAGTAGCCAGAGTAGAACTGAAATAAAATTCTCTCAAAACATCACCACCACCAGAGGAGCTGGGCTACCATACAGGAGGAAACCAACGGTGTCTTTTTGTGTGGTTTATAAATTTGGAATCAATATAGTTTGAACCAGGGCAGGAAATACCCCAATGTTCAATTTAATGCAAAGGTCATAAGAAAATGAACCCCCCATTCATGTTCAAATTTATCATTTCAAATTATTTGTAAACACTGTTGGTCTAACCATAAATTCTTGCACCCTTCCTTCTGTCCTTGTTCAGTATGCCCTTACTTCACAGCTGGCCTTCAGTGAACCGTCTGTCTGACTCCCACAACTTTGATCTGGTTCTTCTGAGAACTGAAAGACTTTCTTTTTATCTGTGGATGCTCCTGTCTCCTGTGTGTGTGTGTGTGTGTGTGTGTGTGTGTGTGTGTGTGTGTACACGCATGTGCATTCACATATGTGTGCGTGTGTGTGGAGGCCAGAGGTTAATTACGAATGTCATTTCTCAGGAGCCATCTACCTTATTTTAGTGAGACAAAGTTTTCCATTGTGGCCAGGGGCTGGCTGACCGGCAAGGCCACAGATCCATCTGTCTCCACCCTCTCAGAGCTGGGATCTATAAGGACACAACAGCATACCTGGATTTGTGCTTGGATACTGGGGACGGAGTGCAGACCCTCATGCTAGCATGGTAGGCGTGCTGGCTATACCCCTTCCCCTGTCTTCTCCCAGCCGTGCTCTGAATTCTAAATATTTCCTTCAGGGAAAATGCCTCAGCTGGAATGGCTGGTTTTGCATTGGATACTTGTTAAGCAAGCCCATGAAACCTAGTTTTGGTTTTGTGGCTTGATTGCTTGTCCTAAGCTAGTTCTGGGATGGGGGAGGGGGAGGTCAGCATGTGCTTGCATGGACAGGTGTCTTCTTGAGTCATGGGGCACCCTGTTTTGCAAGACCTTTCTCCTCTGTGAAGGGTAGTTAGGATGAGACATGAGCCCAGGGAGGAGGCAGCAGCTTTGCTTTGATCCATTGCAGGATGCGTGCTAGACCTTTGATGTTCACTTTTTAATTGCGAGCTAAAAGCACACAGCTCTTTTCTACAGATTGACAAGCTGATGTTTGAGCAATAGCCAAATAACCCAGTTTAGTGAGCGGCTGAATTTTGACTTTCATAAACATTTAATGAATACATTTTTATTTATGTCAGTTTAAAAAAAGTGCAGCTGCTGTTTGCATATCCCCCCCCCAAATTTTTTACGCCAATGCCAAAATTAGAGTATTTCTGGATTTCCTGGTAAGCACCTGCACAGGTGTGAAATCGGTATAAACTAAAGGGAATACTCTCTGCTTCCCTGTGTGCCTGTGGGGCATGTGTGCTGTGTTAGGAGGAACTCACGTGTCACCTACTCTTGAGCATCAGCCATCTTGGCCTTTGGATTGCAGAGGAAGGAACATCGTGATCCAGGAGCAAAGGATCTTTCTGCAATGGAACCCTAGATCAGCGGGGACTTCTAGTTCCTTCCCTGACCATCTGTTTGACCTTTAGTCTAAAGTGTCTGGAAGCCTTTGTCTTTCTGCCAATTTGTAAAATTCTGTTCTATAGGGAATGGAACAGAATATAAATCTTGGGGGGGCTCTGAAGACGTGAACCTCACAGCCAGTATTGAACATGTGTTCTGAGCTTTAATACCCTTCTTCGGTCTGAAAATGTGTAGAACTTGCTTTACAGATATGTTTGTCTCGGAATATTTTTATTGTGGAAAGTTTCAAATACAACAAGAAATTCAGAGTGCTGTAATGTGTAAAACCATGTCTCCATCCTTCAGTCTCAACAGATGACAACGTTTGCTCCATCTTCCTTAGAATCATCCTACCCACTTGATGTTTTTTCAAGTCTGTTAAAGCAGATTGTAGGCAGCATATCATTTTATGTATAAACACATAGTGTCTCTGACTATAGATGCTATAAATAACTGGCATCTCTAACAAATAATCTACCCCCTTGCTTAACACATCCACAGTGTCATAGCCCAAGCTGGCAAGACTCTCAGAGATTCTTCCTTAATACCCCAGAACTTTCTCCAGCTGCCTGACAAATGTCTTTTGTCTCTGGGCACAGTGACTTTCACCTGTTAGCCCACCTTGCGAGAGGCAGAGGTAAGAGGATTATGAGGTCAAGGTTGGCCTAAGCTACACAGTCAAACCTTGTCACAGAAAAACAAAACAAATATCCCCAAACTAAAACAAAACAACAACAGGAAACAAATGGCGTTTGTCTCCTGGAACATTAGGACAGTTGCTTTGGCTTTGTCTCTCTTTGATCATTTGAAAGTCCACAACCTACCCCTTTAATATTAAGGCTAGGATAATTTCCTTGGGTCTTTTCTGACTTTGTGGATTTGACTGATTTCTTCTGGCCTTATTTCTGTTCCTGTTTGCTTTCCTCTTACTGTGATAAATACTGACAAACACCGACTTGGGGTGGAAGGGGTTTATTCTCACCTTACAGGTTCATTCCATCATCGAGGGAAACTAAGGCAGACTTTTGAGACAACGGAAAAATGCAGCTTACTGGCTTGCTCTCCCCAGTTTGCTCAGCTTCCTTTCTTGTACCACCCAGGACTACCTGCCCAGGGGTGGCACCCACATGAGCTGGGCTCTCCTATATTAATCTTTAATCAAGAAAATGCCCCACAGACATACCCAAAGGCAGATCTGATGGAGGCAGTGTCAACCGAGATTCCTTCTTCCAAGGTAATTTTGGGTCAAGTTGACCCCCCCCCAAAAAAAAATAAGAACGAAAGAAAGAAAACCTAAGCAGCACATTCTCCTGTTCCGTCTCCTTCTCCTTTATTCAATTTTATAAATGAGTGTAGCTGGCCTTTGCTACTTTGTGGGTTTTTTCCCACCCTTTATCCCAGCGCCCCCTACATTTCACCCCTATCACTCGATAGAGAAAGAAGGATAGAGGGGAAAGAGAGATCTGTGGATCTAATTTCTTTCCTCTTGCTTCTTCTTTGAGCACGACTAGTAACAAACCTCAACTAATCCCATTGAACGACCACCAACCCTGCCCTTCAGGATCCTAGCCTATATCTACCCTCTGAAAAGTTCCCAGAATTCCAAACCTCACACAATCACAGAAACTGTCTGCAGCTGGCAAGACCATGCCTCTGTTAGAGCATGAGGCAAATCATAGTCAGCTGCTTCAAAGCAGCCCCGTATCTCAGACACCTATGATTAAAATGGAAAAATATTCTTCTAATATTTCTTTCTTTCTTTCTTTCTTTCTTTCTTTCTTTCTTTCTTTCTTTCTTTCTTTCTTTCTTTCTTTCTTTCTTTCTTTCTTTCTTTCTTTCTTTCTTTTAAGAAAGCCAAATTTCCAGACTTGTCGCTACAAATGACTTCCCACTCACTGTACTTATGTAGCTTTAGCTGCCTGTGGACTTTTGATTTTTCAGCCCTTAGTCTCCTGACTGGGAGTAGAGTGTGACTGACTAGTCCTGCCTGCCCTCCCTACTTCCATCCCTTCTGCTCTCCCACGTCTGTTGCTTGGCTTCTATGTCCAGATACAAACAGTATCTGAGTTTTAATTGTTAAGATGCCTAGATTGTCCTGTGAGTTTCTGTGCCGTCCAGCCCTCCACTGTAGACACTTCCTTCATCACTCGCTTAGGTTGTTTCCCTGGAGGTTGTAAGAGTCACAGAGCAATTTAATAGTGTTCTGTCCTAGAAGTAGGTATGAATATCTCATGCCTCTTCCAGGCGCTTATAGTCTCTCTTTGTATTTTACATGGAGTCTTCTTGAACATGTAAGGTACCTTTCAGACCTACCCTGTCTCCCCAGAAGACATGAGTGATTAAACTCCGCTAACATATTTATTTGTACCTTTTATCGTGCATATCCATAAATGAATCTGGATAGTGAGCTAGGCTTGATTCTTGGAGCCTAGAACACAATCCTGAGCTTACTAAAGAAATGACTGCATGTCTGCATGTGTGGCCTGCTACCTAAAGACACAAGGAGAGTAGTGCTTCCAGGGACCACAGTGAAGGTTCCACCAGACAATAGGGGCCTGGAGCTTAATTGCCCCGTGCAAGGCTTTTGAGGCACCATTACTTCCTCAACTCCTTCACCCAGTATTGGCTATTCAGGTAAAGGAATAGTTGCAAATTGTATGTGAGTTAGCAGAAGGAAGGAGAGCAGCAAGGTTTGTGTGAGCTTGGTTAGAGCCTATATAACAATACACACACACACACACACACACACACACACACACACACACACACACAGTGTGTGCAAGTTGGTTTGCCCCTGATTGCTTTGACAGTTTTAGAGCTGCAGACCGGAAATTTATAGAGAACCTTGGCTTTAAATGCAGAACAAACTTGGCCCTGCACAGCGTTTAGTAGGTTCTGATGGAGGTGGACCTCTGCCTCACGTCATATGAGCAAAATGCATATGGTTGACCCATTTTGTCTTTGAGTATATAGATCTTCCTTCAAGAAGCAGGAAACATTATCTATTTAAGTAGCTCAAAAATCAAAATACCTAAGTGTAAAAAGATATGATTAGTAACCCTGAATATGAAGATTCCCTAGCAAACGGATGAGGCAAACATGAAGACCAGCTGTGTCTATGTAGGAGATCTAGGCTTAAATTAGCACACAAGTTCAAATCTGTAGTTATCTCAAGCAAGTCATGAGGATACATCTAGGTGTTTGCAGTATTTTCAAAATAATTAAAAGATTATTGATGTCTCCTTTCATCCCCACAATGCTGGAGAAGGAGTTTTGTACGTGGCCATATCACTCTGAATGCGCCTGATCTCCTCTGATGTCAGAAACTGAGCAGCTCTGGGCCTGCTTAGCATTTGGGAGGAAAAAGGAACTTTTTCATAAAGCACACTGCCTTACTTAGAACTATTGGGCCCTATTTATTCAGAATTTCAGAAATACATGTATTTTGGGGAGGTGAATGCGGCACATGCATACAGGATGTACTGGGCACTTCACCCAGCAGAGTTTTAGGCAGTTTCTAATAATTAAATAGATGTTATTTCCACAGCTGATCTTGTGAATAATTATACTTAGTAAGATAAAAGGCGAACAATCATGCTTTCCTATTGGGTCATGTTTAATCACAAAACCACAAGCAGATACCTGAGCTCCAAGAATATCAGAAGTAAGGAAACGAGACTGGATCTTCTGGTTAACGAATGAACAGTCAACTTAAAAAATTCTAAATAACCAAATGTCACAAACAGCTTTTTAGTCTACCACATAAATTCCATTTATTTCACTAAAGAGAATGAGGAACTATGGAGAGTCCACCTCTGACACAGCCTTGACCTTCAGTCTGTTGTCTATCAGACCCCTGTTAAGTGGAAAGATAGACAGTTCTCTACTATGCTTACTATTGCCCAGGGAAGAATATCCCAGAGCCCCTTTGCCTCTGTGTTCTGCCACTGTGCTCCCAAATTCCCCGCATCCCACAATAACGGGGGTACTTACCTAGTGCATTTATAAACAATGTCTAAATATGGGAGGTGTAGCCATTAAGGAAGTGAACTACCACAGAAGGGAGATCCGGACGTGGGGTAGTATGTATATCTGTCAGTTCTAGCCCTTAATGTGCCCCATATATTGTAAATGAGGACACAATCCATATGTAGAAAACAAATGTAAACACTTAGCTTTTATGTTTTAAAATGAGTCTAGTAAGTGGAGCCAGGGAGCACACACTTTTAGTCTTATCTACTTGGAAGTCAGAGGCAGGAGGGTTGCAGGTTTAATGGCTGGTTGGGAATACGGAGCTGAGGGCTAGCTGGGCAAATGACATACTGTCTCAAAAATGCAAACTAAAGAAGCTTGGAGCATGTCACTAGAGTAGAGTCCTTGTCTTGCATGCACAAGCCCTGGATTCAGTCTCCAGCACTGCAAAGGAAGAAATAAAGAGAGTCAAGTAGTGTGTCTTGGTGTGTGCATCCATGTGTGCCTGTGTGCGTGCGCATATATCTAGCTAACCATTAATATTTCCGATGCATATCAGGAGGCTTTTAGAGTCTACATTCTTCAACCGTTTCCTTTCCGTGTTTTGGGTTCATCTGGCTTTGCTCTCAGTCTGAACTCAGTTCTGAGGCAGCAGATTAGTTCAATGCAAGTCCTTTTCAGGGGGATGTTTTGTGTGAAAAGATCAAAGTGTTTGTTTCTTTTAAATACTGATACCCGAAATGATTTCTGCCCTTCAGAAGTGTGTATTCTGCAGAATCCTTTCGTGATTTTGTTCAACTGGCGTGTGAACTAGTTCATCAAGTCACTGCCACATGCTCAATATCTAAATATATTTATAATGAGGTATTATGTGAACAGGCAATAAAAATATACCTGTCCTACATCCTCAGGGAGAGAAAGAGAATATTTATATGTGCACATGCTCTACAGTTCCTCCAAGAACCCTTAAAACTCGCATCTTATTCTAACTTTGTAAAGTTTTCTGGTTGTTGGTTGGTTTTGTATCATCTTTCTCATTATCTCTAAGAGCTGCTTAGAAGGTTGTGCCCAGCAGTTCTGGGTAAATGGCATGACTGCTTGCAGTTACTGTACTAAACAAATCTTTCATAGAGTCGCTGAGCTCTTTGTGGAGTTTTCCTAGGGAGGTCTCTGGGACTCAGAACTTGAGAGTTAAATGCATTGCTGTAAATACTTCCTTAGTCCTGAAGCTTGCTGCTGGTGGAGAGCAGAGTCAGGAGAAAGGAAGGCTCCTGAGCATGTGATTGAAAGATGAGCATGAGGTAATGTTGAAAATTTCAGATGTGATATTACCAGGAGCCTCATGAATCCAAGAGAGGTAATTACCGTCAGTGAAATGGCACAATTTGGTTGTTCATTGATTTTCAAATAGTTTTCAAGTAATCTTGGGTGGGTAGTTAACTTCGTTCTACCTCAGGCCACCTCATCTGTAAAGTGGGATTAATAAGGTTCTCCCCTCAAGGGGCCTTGAAAATGAAATGGGCAACTCTAGCCAACAGAGCTTGTGCTACAGTGAGTTCTGTGTGGATATTTGCTGCTCACTGCAGACTGGCATCATTTATAGAGTGACATGTCCGTTACTGAGACGTCTCCCCTACATCTGCTGAAATCCCAAGGCACTGTGATAAGGGAATGGTGCTAGGGCCCAGCGTAGGACAAGTGATTTCCTTAAGAATCCTGAGAAAAAAGTCCCAAGGAGGTGATGTTTGACTCTCATCTCCAGAGGTGTTTTGGAGTGGTTTATCTAAGATAGAGTGGGAAGACCTGTCCCTTTTAGGAGAGGACTCAACTCTTGTAAAGCTAAGCTGCAGAAGTGGCATTTAAGGTGGGTGGTTGGGAAAATACAAAGTCATTGTGCTTAGGTCGTCTTTAGGAGAGGCCATCACCTGAGCATTTTGCTTACTCCCGGCTGACTACAGCAGCTGCTATGTAGCAAAGGCTGTGTGATGTCTTCTCAGTTGGCCGACTGTAAAGGGAAATCTGGAAGATGCATTAGGAATAAATTGGCCTTGGGAATGTATAGAGGTTGAAAGTTTGTGAGCTCGGAAGGGTTTTGTACTTGAGGAAATATACTCAGCTTTGAGTTTCTGAGGCCTTTTTTGCAGGGTGTCTAAGCATTCTAGGAAGGGCCTACATGGTCTGGAGAGAACAGGATGACTTTACCTCACATGAAGAAATGCTTCAGAACTTTCTGTCAAGTTTCCATGATGATCCCATTTGTTTCTGAAGTCTGCTCTAGCCATTGCTCTGGCTTCACTTCTGTCTAAGCCAACTGGATTTCAGTGGTCAAGAAAGTAGAGCCCAAAGACTAGGTATCTAGGGTATTAGAGAACCGAACTCAAGGAGGGAGAACCATTTCTTTGCTAGCCAGTTCAAATTCTCCCGGACTGTTTCCTATGCTGTGTTCCTCAGAGTAACCTTCCTCTTTAAAAGACTCCACAAGCCAGGTGTGCTGGCGCACGCCTTTAATCCCAGTACTTAGGAGGCAGAGGCAAGATGATTTCTGCGAGGTCAAGGCCAACAGGGCTATGGAAAGAGACTGTCTCAGAATACGACAAAGGAAGTCTTCTAAAGCCCTGCCTCTCCTTGCTATGTTCCTCTCTTCTGTGGTCTGTTCTGCTGTAGGTGTCCAGCTAGGCGATGCCTGCATTTCCCCTGCTGCCCAACTCTCTCAAGAACCTGGCCCATCTGAAAACGATGGTCTGCCCAACAACCATACCCATTTGAGGAAACTAATCCATTTTCATTATATAAACCATGTGTAAAAATAAAGGTCAATAGCCATATGAGTGATTTTGTAAAGTTCACAAGTAATTTCTTCACGCACATTACCAATTCTGATTCTTTACGTCTTCTTGGGTGGACTAGATTGATAACCAGAAAACATGGGCAGATATTGTAGAAAATATGTGATGAGAGTTTTGTACGCCAGGAAGCATATTTAGTTTTTGAGTGAAGCTCATCTGATATGGGAGGAGAAAAATCGTAGGATGATACTGCAAGTGGCAGTTTAGCGACTGTGTGTCCACTGACACGGGTTAGAGAATCTGTTCTTAACAATAGTTTGAAATCCTGTAAGCACATTCCCTGGCTAATTAGTTAACTTAATCAGTTGACATTTACTTTTGGCACACAGTGTATCAGGACCCACTGTACCAGATGCCAAGGTCACAGAGACAAGGGAACTCACTTTCTGCCTTGAGGGACCACACACAAAGTGAGAAATCACAGACGTCAGGTTTCTAAGCATTTCCTATCGTCCAGTGCTTCTCACTTTGGGTGCAATCATACTAGCATGACACCCACTAAGATTTCATATCCAGGTTACCTGGGGCTGGTGGCATTCACGTGGAGCCCTGCCGGATTCTACTGTGTTAGATGATTCTTCTGCAGGAAGAAGAGAGGTATTTTCTAAGTTAGGATTCCCCGACAGTAGTTCATAGCTCCAAGTAGTGAGGAGGGACTTGAACAGAGAGAATACAGAAAGGATGGGGCATAAAAGGCAAGTGTAGACGTCAGTGTCAAGTCACACCTCCCTCACTGTTTGCTAGCCATGGGGATTAGCATTCTAAATGTCCCCATCTGTACAATGGAGACTGCAGTATCTGTCATGTTAATGTCCAAAGGCTCTGCACTTGTCTCTGACTGTGGTTAGTATTAGCAGCAACAACAGTAGGAATGAGCAGAACAGATTTGCACACACACTCTCTCCTTGAGTTGACCAATGACAGTTATTCACTTGCTTTAGTGTGTATAGCCCTGCCTCTCCTTGCTGTGGTCCTCTCTCCTGTGGTCTGTTCTGCTGTAGGTCTCCATGTTAGGTACTATAGGGAGTCAAAACTTGAATAACTAAAGTAATTTCCTATTCTGACAAGTGTATCAATAAGCTTGGCCTCCATCCCCCGTATTCCTGATCACCCACACATTCAGGAAAAAGGTGTACATACAGAGACAGGTTGTGTGTAGTTTTGGAAGGACAGTTATTTGGAAGGACAGTTATTTGAAAGGAATAGATTTCAAGGTGATTTGAAGATTTCATTAGGCATTACTATTATTCTGGATAGTCTCAATTTCCCCATGTAGTAGAGTGAGCTCGTCACCCTATATACAGGTGGGGATCTTAGTGCCTTGGTCTACATTAGGGGAAGCTTGCAGAGTTGGCCGTTAGTCTATAATAGAGCACCCTGGCAAGGTTCATGAAGGAGACCTTGTCCCCTGCTCCCCGCTCTCCAAGAGTCTAGTGCCGTAAGAATGGATTTTCTGTATCCTTGCTCAGAGAGGCAAACATTTTACAATAGTCTTGAATAAGAATTATCCCCGTCCAGTATGATAAAGACTGATATGTGACAGATTGGCAATCTTTTATTTTACTTAAATAGCAACATGGTCAAGTGAAGTTTTCAGCATGTTTATCAGAGCCATGTCTTTACAGGACTGTTGCTAATTCCTTGGTATGTTTACAGGTCATGGCAAAGTTTTCCTGTTTTACTTTGGCACGCTATTGCTAATGAAGAGCATTTTTAAGGCAAATACTGTTTATATGCTCTTGAGTGGTTTTATATAAAATTATAAAGTAAATGAACTTCCTGGTCCAACCTGAGAGTTTTAATTGACAAGAAAGTACTTTTGTTAAATTCTGCATACTTTACATAAGAATTTTAAGTCATATTTTTATTCTAAATTATGGATGCTTTTTCCTCCCCCCGAACCTGCATCTCCCAACAGCCACATTAATCCTCTTTTTAATATGTAATAGCTGAGCCAGGCTTCCAGAATGTATTTTCATGAACCACAGGAAAACCTCAGCTTAGTGTGTACAATAAATAATGGGTTGTTGTTGTTTTTGTTGTTGTCGTTGTTTAGTTTGAGAAGTAATCAAATAGGTGGATGTATAAATCTCATCAATCCTTGCCCATTTGTAATCTCCATTAAAAAACGCATGAATTTTTACTTCACTGTTACCGAATTATACATAAAGTTACAGTTACCATAGCAACCTTTGTATTGCATCATAATATTTAAATGTAAGATGTTTTGTTTCTTTACAAGGAAAGATAACGTATTTGAATTTTGAAATGTTTGGTGAAATCTAATCGACTAAAATAAGTAATTTTGTTCAAGGTCACTTGAATTCTTCGGGAATTATGTAAATCCCCAACCAAAACTGTGAAGTTTGTTTGTTTATATCATGGTAGAAGAGGGAAAACAAAGTATCCAATACACAGTCAGTAAATGCCCACAGTTGGTTTTGAAAAGGGAAAGTATAAAATGGGGCCCAGGGAGGCCACTGAAGTATGTGTGTGTTGGGCACCGCTCCTGCTGGACACTTTACATATGTTGTTCCTTCTAGTCCCAGTAACTCTGATAAACCATTTATTCGTCCCTCTTGCAGAGATGAGGGACGCTGTGGTCAGACAGTCTCTATGCCTCTGACCTCCTGCTCTATGTAGAACTCTCTGGTCCTTTTTCCTTACTGTGCTTGAGTAGATCTCCCTCCCTCCCTCCCTCCCTCCCTCCCTGTATTCTTCCTTCCTCTTCCCTTCCTTCATCTACTGCAGTAAGTGCTGAGCCTGTTGCCATGCATACGCTAAGAAAATGTTCTAACCACTGAGCTATATCACCAGCTCTTTTTTATTTTTTGATTTTGAGACAGGATCTTGCTAAGTCACCCCTGCTGATCTTGTAGCCCCTGCAGGCCCTGATTTTCACAATCCTTTTACCTTAGCCTCCCAAATACCTGGGATGGCACAGCTGCCTCATCAGGCTTAGCTTGGGTTTTATTTCTGATTTCCTATGGGACACAATGTGCCCCATACGTTTAATATAGTTTATTTCTTGAGATGACTAGAATTTCTTAAAAGAAACTACTTGCTGAGGGACCACCTCCATAATTTGTATTTTTCTGCCACACAGCAGCCATCTCAGCCCGGGGGCTTATCTCTGCCATTCCATCTTTCCAATTTTTTTTTTTCCAGTTCTCTTTCGCTGAAACCAAAGGACAGAAATCAAAGTAAGCTGCTTCAACAGTGCCTTTCTGCACCTTCAGGGGTCAGGGATAAAGGCTGTCTAAGGTCTGACCTTCAGTCGTGAGCTCTGAAGTTCAAAAGTGGACAGGTGGAATTACTGTGCTCTTCATTGCCCTTCAGTGCAAGATATATTCTAGGTTGCCGAGTAAGTGCGAACAGCAGCAAAATTACAGCCCCCTCCTGCTACTAAGTAAGTCAGCAATGGCCCTTCTGTGGTCAAAATGGCAAATTCAGCAGCAGCTATTCGATAGGGATTTGCAAAAACTTCCCCATGGCTGTTAGGAATCTTGTTCACCAGTGTCTTTGAAAACCTAATTCTGTGCAGAATTAGCTGGGTAGATAAGACCTCAGCTGTGATCAATGTTTAAACACATCTACTTTGTAATTTCCCTCCACGTCTGTTTTGTACCCAATGCTTGCAAAGTCTATTAGGTACCTATCCGGATATCCAACATTCATAAGTTTGATAGCCATGCTGAATTTGATTTCCATATTAAGATAACAAACCCATGCCTGTATGGAGTCAGCTCGCCATACAAAGCCACTATACATCACTTGGGTCTGTGGTGAAAGAATAGACTCGCAGCTGCGTGAGTGCTAGAATACCCAAACACGAATTAGACTCGCACGCATTTGGCAAAAGTTCAGAAAAGGAGCTTAATCTGGTTTCATCTGAGACTGCTTTTCTCTGTTCTACAGTAACCTCCCCGAAGATGTTGTGTCTGATATCAGATCACAACGTAATGGTAATGACGCAAAAGCAGAGAAAGCACAAAAAACGAGGGGCACATTTCCCCCTCAGAGAGTTCCTAACCCCCACTCCCCTGTTGGCTTCCCCAGGTCCTACCTCTGAAATTCAAGGCCATTCGCCTATTAGATAAATTAATCATATGTCCAAAACCAGTGTGCATAGTTCTCTGATTTCATATCTATAATTAAGGGTAAATATAATCTTCCTTTTTAGAAATGACCCACCCATCCATTGCCCTTCAAGTGCTGACTGAAATGGATTAATAGTTCAGAGCAAGATGATTTTAGTTTAACAAGGGGAAAAAAAAAAGTTGATAATTTAAGCTTCGAGCAGTCACTTCTATTTTTGATTACCATTCAGTTATAAATCTAATTTAAGATATAAGCCGCTTCTCTGTTTCCCAAGTTTAATGTGCGGTTTACATCCTTCGTTGCATAAGCACTGCTTGGTAGTTGATCAAGGAATAAAGGCAGTCAGCTCCCAAATGGAATAAGGGCAGGGCTAAGCCGATGCTAGGGCAGTCTGCAAGTTCACACGTGCTATGGAACAGACAGCAGTTTGACTGACTTGACCCTCCCAGAATCTTGACTTCCGTGTGTGAATGGCTATGCCAGGCATGGCTCTTTGCTGGTGCGTGGGGTACACTGGGTTCCTCTCTAGTGAGGCACGCTTTACGATTACTGAACAAAGTCAGTGTGTTTTATTCTTTGGTATGTATTTCAGGGCTTGAAATTGTTTCTCTTTGCACCAGAAGAAAGGGAAGGGCTTGTGTCCGTACACGTGAACAGTTAAGCAGGTTTACAAGTATGGCTTTGAGATGTACAGGTCGGCTGTGGAAGCACCTTACCTTGCTCCCATGGTTCTCTGGCTGACTGGGGTGCTAAGTACTGTGGACCCAGAATAGCCATGGAACACAAAGTGGCACAAGGTTAAAGAACAAAAACCAAAAGCCCAAATCAGACAAACCAAGCCAACCAAACAGCCCCCAAACAGGACCCTAAAACTTTTCTAATCCTATTTAAGGCAAGGATGCATTTGCCCATTTTGAGAGTAGACAGCTTTCAAACATAACTTGCATGAAAGGCAATTTTACAAACAAATGAATGCCTTATCTTTTATGTGTATTTTTTATTTAATTTGCCTTAATCAAATGTCATTGACTTTTAAACATTCATGTACCCAAGTGTTTCGGCCGTGGAAATTATTTTTAATCTCTCTCATCAACACAGAGGATTAGGCGTGTGACATAAAGACCAAACAATAGTAAATAGTCATTGTTCATTTTACAAGTAGACTCTACAATAAGAGCACATATATTTTTATCTTCATTTTCCCTGTGGGGGTGATTAAGGCCCCTTTAAGTTTGAGGAAATGTTTGTTTTTGTTTCTTCAGAAGAATGTCCCATTGTCCAAGTGGAAAAGAAAAGGGGACAAACAGATCTAAAAGAAAGAAGCAGGAATGTGCTTTGGTAGAGGGAGACTGCCAGGAGTCTCTAGTTGGAAGTGATCAGTGGCTTTTGGTCCTGGAAGCCACATAGCTCTTGTGGCTGCATAGACAAATTGGATGCTTATTTGCTTGTGACTGGCACCCAGGAAGATTTTCTTTGAAATCAACAACAAGGAGGTCAGCCATAGCCAGGAGCTGGGCTATCATTATCTTTCTTTCACAGCTCTATTGTGAATGCTACTAAAACCCAGGTCAGCTTGCTCGTTTGTTTTTATGTCTGCCTACTATATAAATGTCCATTTCTGGGACTAAAATCTTTGCTATCAGGACCAACAGGAATCAACCAAGGGTTAGACCCAGGGGAAAGAAAAGTGAATATTTTAGAATATTTATTCAACCCTTTCTTGAAGACTTTATATATCTTTGAGGGGGAAAAAGGAGAGAAAGGAGAAATAAGAGCAATGATTGCCAATGCAGTATCAGTGCGATTGGCAGATACCAAGCCAGTCTTATTTCATGGGCCACGAATGAGGTAACTTAACAGTAGACCATTTGCCTAGAATGCAGGAGGCTCAGCACACTGTAAAATAGTAACAGTAACAATAATTTATTATTGTTTTCAAACTCTTTTCCTATTAAGATGGAGACTCAGTTGTAGATTTACCATTTATGGAGAGGCAATGACTTCATACCTTTCATGCTGTTATCAGTGGAGATTTCAAAAAATAATTATCTTGGATTAATTGTCCAAATAAATGTAGATTTTGGTCAATAAGAATTTCTCGAGTGAAATTTCCGGTTGAGATTCTCAATATTTGAATACCTAAAATGATTTTTAAAGCGTTTGATGTTGTGCCTCCAAATCCCCCCAATTCCTGGAAAAGTTGGTCATAATGTGTGTGGTGCTTTAGCTTGCCACTGTTAATACTTCTGCATCTTCGGGAAGTTCTAGAGAGGCAATAGTTGGGTGTGCCGACTTAGGTTTTTATTTTCATCCTTTGTGGCTGAAACCAAGATGCTAGCAGTGAACTGGGAGCTGGTTGCTTAGGAATATGTTTTCACTACTAGAATCTCTTCTTTGTTTTTTTGTTTTTTGTTTTTTGGGGTTTTTTTGTTTTGTTTATTTTTTTAAGTGATGTTTGTTGTATATCCCTGAACCTGTAGTAAGCTCGAAGCAGCGAGGGCAGGCATCCAATGGCTGATTATCCTGTTACATAGTGCTCACCAATAGTCACAGAAATCCCCCGCCATGGTCAGCTCTCTGGATGATATTTAGCTATATAGTGGTGGTGGCTAGGGGAGCTTTGGACTTTTATTTCCTAGCTTATGGGTCATATTTGACCAACTGCTTTCACTGGAAGACATGCCACTTTGTTGAGCTATTTAGGAATCAAAAAGACTGTCTTAATTTAAAACAAGGACCCTTTGTTTTAGGTGGTGACTGCCTTGTGAAATTTTTCAGTTCTCAGCGGGTTAACCAGGGAACAGGGGCAGAGTCATAATTGGCCTATTTAGAGTATTTTGCATGTGAATAGTGTGTTAGTGAAGCATCCCTAAGTCTGTTGTGAGTGACATGGTGATTAGAATTTAGATTAGGGAAAACACACTCTGTACTTTATCAAGGACAGTAATTAGTTCAGTCAGTAAAAGTTGATTACAAGTAACGATAAAGTTAGATTTTTAGTACTTAATTTTAAAATTTCTTTATTAAATAGCAAATTTGTTCTTAATATAAATGGTACTATCTACACTTGTTTTATTGCCTATCAGAATAATTTAAAGAACAATGTGTCCAATGCAGAGTATAATCAGACGGTTTATGTACTGTGGGTAAGTTCCTATGTAGTTTTTAGGAAATGTAATATTATGTAATCTGTCTTGTGTCATCATTTTTTGAAAGTTTAGCAATTTGTCACACTGTGACAACTTGGTGATGTTGTGGGAATGTTCTCTAGTGTTCAGGTAAATGTTGACTCCGCGGGGGATTTGTTTCAGTTTCTGGTAGTCTTCAGATGAGCTCCTCGGATTTATCCCCGTCTGCAGAGAATGCCTACCTTTGCTAGAATATTGAAAGTTTGCCCTGGGATTTGAATTTCACCTCCACTCCTCTGGCATGCTGTTGTCCTCTGTGAGAGCCTCGTAAAGTCCCCGATGATCAGGATGTGTCCCACAGAAAGAGGACTGTCCACACTTACTCCCAGTGTGCAGCTGGGGAAATTGTATGTGTTCAAAATATGAGATTCAGGTTGGTCCTTTTGAAACTTGGGTCTGAGTAGTTCCCAGACTGGAGCCTAAGTATGGGGAAAGAAAACATCCATCTTCAAGAAATGACATTTTCTTATGAAATTAAAAGATGATTTTTAAAAATATATTTGGCTTAAGGGGGTACCATCTACCTTCTTCAAAGTAAAGGGTTGAAAATACCCAACTCAATGATAGCTTCCTTTGTAGCTTTTGCTTTTAGACAATTGTTTTGTTAACTGTCTTAGCTCAGCAAATGCTCACAATCAGGTGCGAAGTGGTAAATGCGAAAAATTAAACGTCTATATTTGTTTTTTTTATTTTTCTCTCTCTAGCAGAGTCTCCTCGGAGGGGACATGGATATGGGCAATCCAGGAACCCTTTCACCCACCAAACCTGGCTCCCAGTACTATCAGTATTCAAGCAATAACGCCCGGCGGAGGCCTCTTCACAGTAGTGCCATGGGTAAGACCCTCTTCTGTTTGAATGCCTGGAGTCTTTCACTTTAAAAAAAAAAAAAAAGCTACACAACCCCTATTTTGCCCCGAAGGACTCCCCCATCCCAAAAGATTTGAGCCAATCCTCGGCTTGGTGCCTCTCCTCTTCCCCAGGGGATACAGTAACCTTTACACAGCACCATAACTTTTTTAAATGTTTGATTATTTTGGCGTGTCACTTGACTGCACACACAAGAAGCGTGCGTTTTAAAACACAAAGTAGTCTCAAGGTAGATCCTGTCTTTTCCCTTTCACCAGCAAAGTGGCATTTCATCCGCGGTAGCGTGGAAGGAGAGATAGTGGCTGGAGCGAGTTGGGAAGTCTACTAAAGAAAGTTCGCTCTAAGCTCTGTAACATCCCGACTTCATATCTTTTCATTTGGTGAATTGGGCACGTGGGAACTCACGGTATCTTCATTTTCTTTCAGAGGTGCAGACAAAGAAAGTCCGAAAAGTTCCTCCAGGTTTGCCATCTTCAGTAAGTACTGCCTGGTTTTTGCTCCGTACTTTGTGCGTGGTGTTCTGTTTGGTGTCAGTAGAAGGCTAACGGAGTCAATGAGGTTCCGTGCGCCCAGAGCTGCTGTGCGCGCATCTAGAATGTGGAGAAGATAGGAGTGACCAGCTTTACCTGACTCTCACTGTGCTGATTAATAGCCCTTGCTGGAAGGCTACAGGCCTCTGCTGGTAGTCAGCAAGCTCTGAGGAGAGCCTTGAAAGGGGGCCTCAAGTCACAGAGCTTTACCTGTACAGGGCTTTGGAGAGTTCTGAGCATTAGTTTCATGTGCCGGTTAAATTCTTTGTCAGTAGTGTGATGATTTATGGATTTGCATGCGAAAGGAGATTTGTGGAGTGGATTTAGGGAAAAATTACATGGGTTTCAGCCCATGGTGCAGGGAAAATGTCTCTATTTTCTGAAGAGGTTGATGAATAAGAGCTGCAGAGGTGGTCACTGCAAAAAGTGAGGATAGGAGAAGCCAGCTGTAACAAGCGTTCTGGGCATTTGTAATACCTGGGGCTGTGGAGGGGGCACACTGCTGTGATGCCCCAGGCCCCGACCTGGGAAAAGTTGGTTATAATCACAGGAAATGTATGACATATTGATTTGAGTTCGTGTATTTGCAAATTTTAGGTCCTCCGAGTATTTAATTTGTTTATAATGGATCCATTGCTAGTAATTTTCTCCTTATGTAAAATAAAAATATGATTTCCTCTCTCTTTCCCCTGGTTTTTTTGTTGTTGTTGTTGTTGTTGTTGTTGTTGTTGTTGTACATGTAAAGATAGTTTTAATGTAATCTTCTAGTATGTTAAAAGAAAAAAAAGGCTAATGGGCCTTATAAGTCCTTATACTTTAAGACAAAATTATATTTAGATTTCTGAAAATGTATTACCAATCAGTGCACTCGTTGGTTTTATTTCATTTTTAGTAAATTGGAAGAATAATGGGTTTTGCAAATGTGCTAGATTAACCCACACACCTGTGTATTTGACTTGATTTCAGTTCAGCTCATCCAAAAAATTATTAAATGAATATATCAGAATAAGTCGTATCAAAAGAAAAACCTCACAAATTTTGTATGCTGATTATCAGACTTGATAATGTTGAAGAAGCACCACAAAATTAGCCATAAATATGGAAAAATATTGTGTAAATAAAACTGCCAATGGCATATAAAATAGTCATTTTAGAATATCAATATGTCACTTAAAACTGTACCATGTTGCTATTTCTTGAATCCCTATATTTCATTCAGATTGGCTGCTTTTGTAGGCATATTTTCAGCTTGAAGATAGTGATAGAGTTAATATCGATGGAATTTTAGATTAATAGTTTTAAGGACGACTTCAAGTGATAAAGTCCTTGAAGTTGTTTACATTTTGAACGTAACTTAACCCTGGTAATATTAAACACATTAAAAGTGTCATTGGTTGTCAGTGACAGTGTAACTGCACAGGAGCTCTGAAAACTCAGGCTATCTTTTTTTAATCTGTGCCTCAGATGAAAATAGACTTTGGGCTTTTTGTCTTTGTGTTTTGTTGTTTGTTCTGTTTTACTGCAAAAAAAATTTTTTTTGCAGAAACCTTCCCAGTTTCTTAGGATTTATTTGAAGTGGCTACAATATTACTAATTATCAGTAACTTCTCTTAACTCGTTATAAATAAGCATAAATATAAATATTTCTCTCTGGCTAGCTGGTCTCTACAAAAACATTTTCAAGAGGTTTATTTTTTTTAATTGCTGTTGGTTGCATATCCCAGTGCACTATGCTAAGCAAATCTTTTTCTTCTAACACATGAATATTAGAAATTAGAAACTTGTTTTGGCTTTTGCTGGACAGTCAGTTTAGGATCAACTCTTCTGAGAGAACTTTTTGTGGCTAAATGTGTTAGCAGTCCTAAGGGATACATTGATGTACAGCCCTTCTTCAAAAGACAAGAAACAAGATAAAAATCCAGTTAAGGTTTAAGCAGAAAGAATAAGATAAATCTGAGCAATTTCTGGCTCCCATCCCTGCTTTATTGGTAATTCTAGAACATCTCAGTCCTCTTGTGGTTGGGATTTACTTAGCGTACATTAGCCTTGTTGTAGTCTATCTCTGATAAGGAGATCCTGTGCCTTGCCACCATCAAGTATGTATTTTTACTTGACTTCAGGAAACAGTCTGTGCTAGACACGGGAGCACTTTGGCTCTAGTAGATCTAGGTTTCTGTATTTTTAGATCTCCGTCTCCCTTATTCTTTGTTTTAAGTTCAAATAAAATTATGCGACGTGACTGATACCAGATACTTCTAAACCTTGTTTCAACATATTCTTGAGTATTTGTGTAACAGATAGTAAAAGATTGGGATAGCACTCTCTGGCGGTGATTAGATTAAAGATATTGATGTTCTCTTAAATACACACTAACTGAAATAAATAGTAATAAGTCTATTACAGCCTATCATGTCAACCCATCCCCTACCCCCAGTGAAATAGCTCCTCTCTCTTTCATAGATGAGCAGAGGAACATTTACAGTGTGGTGTCCCATAGACACACATGGTAATACAACGGTGAGAGAGAGAGACTTCTCGGGCTCTCGTGAGGCTCTTTCAGGCTATCTGGGTCAAGGAGGTGGGGAGAATTGCCTAGCTTTGTTTAAAAGCTGTGCTTTGCCTACAGAGAGAGGGAAGGGGAGGGAGAGGCAGAGATGGGAGGGAATAGACTGGGAGGGAGGAGAGACAGAGACAGAGAGACAGAGAGAGACAGAGACACACAGAGAGAAGCAGAGAGAGACAGAGAACTTGGCTCAATATCATGTCATAGTTTTGGTATGAGGAATGAACCATGCATTTGTACTGTGTGCCACATCTGGAGACCTTGAGCCACTGTGAGGGCTTGACATCCGAGCATCATCCACAGAGGTCTTTAGAACCATGGAAGAAGAGAAGACAGGCTCTCTGGAGTGATGACTAGGGTACTTTGCTTAAGGAAAGACTGTGGGAAGTGGTACTTGTTCAGAGAGCTCCATCTCCTGCTGTAGAAGGTTGTCCTGGTTTCTTCCCACACCTTAACACGTCACCCCTTCAGCCATGTCCACTATCTGATAGCCTTTCTCATCCCAAGGACTTCAGTCATAAAGCAGTGCAGGTGCTTGAGTCACGGATCACTTAACATTTCCAGCCTTTTGAATCTACATATGAACTTCTTGTCTGGTGAGATCTCTGAATCTTGGTTGTCTACTTTAAACCGTATTTCCTTGTGATCTTGGCACTTGGCAGCTTTACTTCCCTTTCCTGCACGGGTAGTTTCCTGTTTGTGAATAGCCTAATAATCATAGCATTTGAGCCATGTATTTATGCAGAGAAAAAAATGCACCATACTAAATTCCAGCTTAGGAGAAAGGATCCACGCTTCTTTACTAGAAATTAACATGATAGAATTAAAATCTAGAAAGGAACAATTTCCAAGTGTAGTGTTGAAAAATATTCTTATCAAATGCACAGAAAAAAGGAGCAGATGTCGTTTGGAAATTTTATTGTGCTCACTAACATGTAAACATACAAAGCCTTCATCTTCATATTGAAATTATCTACATTTTATCAGAAAGTATGAAGAGTTCCAGCTATGTAATTCAGACGTTTGTGGAGTTGGTCTCCACTTTAATTGCAAACCTCCCCATGCCTCCCTCGGGCTCTCTGGAACATTGTAAGATTCTGGAAATATAAAGGTTTACCCTGAGAGCTAGTTTCTGGTCTCTGTCATCTTCAGTGAGATTTTCACAAACTAAATTTTTCAGTAAAATCTAATTTCCATGTTAAATTGTAGTTTTGGTTTATTTATTTATGTTTAATTCAGGAGGAACTGGCAAGCTTTAAGTGGTCCGAGATAATTTTGGATGCATGGATCCTGAGGAAAAGATTCTAAAATAAGATTGGAGCATCTCCAAGAAAATCTGAGGCACGAGTGGGTCCTTAGGTGGATCTGAGAAAACAAAACCGTAGCATGTATTTGATACCATATGATCCCCAAGGAACATAAATCCTTAGGTAAAATAAAATCTTTCAGTCTGGACATAACTATATTTTTATAGCAAGATTATCAGATACATCAGGGAAAGTGGATAATACTAACAGTATTTATTTTCTTAGATTTTTTTATCACATTAAAAAAATTGAAGGCTTTAAATAAATATACTGTTCAATCCATACTTTTAAGTGCTTTTTTTTTTTTTCTCCTCAGATGCTTGAAGAAATCTCAAATGATTTCTCAAGAGAAATTGCTAACTTGTTTACTCCTTAAAAGGAGCCCAGAAGTTCTATGGTTGAAAAACACACTATTTCAAAACACGTTGGCCATCAGTTATCTTAAGGAAATGACAGACACATTGGTCTCTATCCTGTGGCACATTTTCATATCAACACATGTTAACCCGAGCAGAACTGCATCCCTCTTTAGTGTGATCAGAGCCGTATTAAATGTTCCATGAGTAAACTGACTATCAGCTACCTGGCCTAGGGCTTGTGCTGGGAACTCTAGAAGCACAGTCATTTCCTTGTGGTGTTGCACACAGCTGTAGAGGTTTACATTAACATATCAGGTCAGCTTTGAGCATCAACTTTGAACTTAGTGTGCTCATGTTCCAGCTAACGATACTAAAATATGAGATTTGATTACATAAACGAAGTCAATAAATTATGAAAATATATGGCTAGGAAGGAGATGCAAAATAGGACAAGAACTATCCACCCAGTTTATGTGGCATATAGAACACAGCACCAGGGATACTTTAAGAACCAAGAAAGTCGTCGTCACTAAATATTTATTTTTTCATGCAGGAAATGCAGAATTCACTAATCCAGGCTTAAGCTTTAAGTTCAGTAATGTGTTTTTCTGGAAACCAATCTCATCCTCTCCATTGCTTTCACAGCCTAAGTAAAACATTAAGCCTTATATGAGATTCTGGGGTATGAAATAAATACAGGAGGATCCTTATATTCTCTGCAGGAGACTCAGTGTTTCAGAAAGCACAGACAGGAAATATGCACCATTTGGCATTTGGCATTCCAGGCTTCCAGAAGTTTCCTTAAAGATTTCAGTATTGTTGGGAATTTCAGAATAATCTTTCCTGCAACTTTGGAACACACTCTCTCCCCCTCTTCTAGAGACTTCTGCTGTGCATATTTTAAATATGAAGAGAAAAAGAGAGGTAAAAGTCGGCAGGACAAAAATAAAGGCTTGTCACAGAGGGCAGATTTGTGTATCTGTCTACTCAGGTTGTCTTGGCAAATTAAAAAGGTACAGACCTCAGAGCCTCCAAGAAAGCCAGACCATTTCATTCCTCCCTCCAGAGGAGTGTTCCTGTGTGTGTGTGTGTGTGTGTGTGTGTGTGTGTGTGTGTGTGTGTGTATAGTGTATGTGTGTGCGTGCGTGTGTGCGTGCAGGACTTGGGGGTGACTGCTCTTTCTTCTCAGCTGCCTCTCTTAAGGTAGGCACGCAGCAACACTATGCCCTGACCTTTCCCCAGTGCGAGTGGCTCTGCGTGGTTAAGTTTTCAGACTCGGTGTTACCTATTAAGATTTACCAAGACTTCCCTGAAGAGCTTAGCAGCTAGAGCAATACATCTGTGCTCACGTGTTAAGAAAGGGAACTGTCAGTTCGCGCTTTCTATTCTCGCTTCCACGGAAGAGCACAATGTGGTGTGGAAATCTGAACTCTTAGCGGTTTAATTACAGAAATCTAGGAACTGGCTGCAGGGCTTCTTTACCTCGGAAAGAGAATGGTCCCAGGACTTTCATGTATTTTGCGATTTTAAGGCTTGTTTTGGAGCATCTGGCTTCCCTATGAATTTCTCGTTTATGGACATACAGAGATGGGGGCAGGATATTTGGTTGGAGGCCATTTCTTTCTAGCTATTAAAAGTTCACAGACAGAACAGTCTTATATTTTAACAGAGCAAAAAAAAATTTCTCCTTCCAGTTAGTGACAGTTTCTGCATATACAAGAGGTACTTCCTTCCTTTCACAGAATTTGAGAAGTTTTATTTGAGGTAATAATCAAAGATAGACCTCAGGGGGACAAAATGCGATTCCATCAAAAAGAGCAGAGTTATATTTTCCTAAGGCAGAATAACCATATTGACAGGCACCTGCTTTGTTTCATTTTAAAAGTAAATTACATTGAATTTAAGTCCCTATTTCAAAGGAATAGCCTGGGCCTGTACTGTCCAGGGCGTGTTTGTGTAGCCACTGTGTTCCCTTTCAAAGAGCAGGAACTTTTGTGAGATGCAGGCAAATTCTGTAGTTTTAAGTGCCCAATTGTTTGATCTCCGAAGAGCAACCTGGGAATGATTGTGTTTTCCAGTTTCAGAGCTGCTGCCTGGGCATAGCAAGATATGCTGGCTTTCACTTAGGCACACACGCCCCCTTCACGGAAGTTAAGGTACTGCAGATGACTCCCACCTCCAAGCTGAAAGCCAGGATGAGCTAAATTCTGTCCAGGTGTCTAGATTTCAGTCCGAAACAAATGTGAAAGCTGTACTTTTGCAAAAGTATATATTTTTTAAAAAGTTATATCTCAGCATCGTAACAGACACTCACTTCCAGGGCCCTCAGAAGAGATTCTGGGTGTGCAAAGCTTCAGTAAAAGTGTTTTGATTATTTGGTAGGAGAGAAAAACAGGGGTGTGTCTCAGCTTTGCGGGCCTGTCTTCAAAGCCAACTGTAGAAAAATGTCTTGGTGGACTGCCTGCCATGTTGGTGCTGACTGAAGGGCTTCCCTCTGAAACATGGGTTCATAATAGAAAGTTAGGTTTTCTCAGAAAGAAATGACCCTCATAGTACATTCAGTCATGAAAATTGGTACCATTCATACACACACACACCACACACACACACAACACATACACAACATACACAAACACACAGAAAAGCTAATTTTCATCACTACTTGCTGTCAATGTTTACAGATTTTCAGAAAATGCTGTTTTGGAACAATTATTTTGATATCATCTGTGAAAGAGTATCTGCCTGCCTGAAGCATCCTCCTCCCTCCCAGCCCATATCATTTTAAATATGCCTCGTGGATTACACTTATAATAATATTGTAATGGCTTTCATTCTCCTGATCGGCACGGTATATCATTATATCATTAGCTGCTAGGAGAAAGCAGTTTCAAGTAGGTGGCTGATTCTTAGCGGTAATGTTTTCAAGTAACCCTGTTTGGGGAATTGGGCCATTGCACAGGTGCCCAGGTGTGCTAACATGGGGCTCAATAATATTTTCTGGTTTGCTCATTATGAGATGAACTTGGAGGCGCAAAATAATCCAATAACAAATAGTGTCTAAAACCTAGGCCGTTGTTTCAACAAACTTCAGTGACTTGAAATGTTAAGAGAAGGAGTCAAGGCGTAACCGGGGTGGTAGATGATACTTGGCTCATTTCTCAATCCACAGAGGCGAAGAGCTGCATGTGTGTGGCTTGGTAATCGCTGTCACCACTGGCATAGAAAGTAAACCAATCGCAGCAACTGTTGTACTAGTTGAAAATAAGATTTGAAATGGCTATGAGTTCTGCCACTTAATACTCAGGCATGTACTTTATGGGTAAAATTTTGTTGTTGAAAGCTTATGGGTCCCTCACATGGTACCTTGATGTGAAGTTTATTTGTATAGGTACCCAAGATAGCAATCCATATTATCTATGGTTTCACTGATATATGAAATGAAATTCAGTGTGTTTACCGTAGGTCAGAAGTGTTTGGATTTGTAAAATTTGGAGCACAATAGGCGATTGCTGTATAAACAAACCCCATTTTGTTTTGCCTTTAGTGAAAAACAGTGGCACATTTGTTCAAGGTCACCCCAGAACTTCAGGCTTCTCAGTAGGAGGGGAAGTACCTGTTTTCTTACACTCCTGTTCTCATATGTTCCTATTGCATTTGTTCCTTTATTTATATATATTTTAAAGATTTATTTGTTTTATATGAGTACACTCACTGTCTTCAGACACACGGGAAGAGGGCATCAGATCCCATTACAGAAGGTTCAGAGCCACCATGTGGTTGCTGGGAATTGAACTTGGGACCTCTGGAGGAACAGTCAGTGCTCTTAACCACTGAGCCATCATCTCTCTAGCCCCTCCATTTATATTTTCTCAGATTTGCTTTAACACCAAACTAAAGACTAGATGGTCCATGCACTGTTACACATGACTGTGCCCAGTATCACCTTATTGGTCCTTCATTCTTTGTGGAATTTGGTGTGGTGTCACTGGCATTTAAGCACGGCTGGCCTTTTAAGGAATCCTTGCATTAAGGAAACAGAAGAGCCCATATGACATCACAAGTAGGTAGTCTTCTGTCCCTTTAACCCTCTTACCGTCCTGCCAGTCACTTGTCCCCACCATTTGCAAGCCCATCTCCATGGAATGAGTCTTGGGATAACAGGGGTAGAGCCTGATGTGAGTACTGGCCCTTCCTAACTTGATGCTGGATTTTCTGGCCTCAACGCCCTTGTTAGGTCACAAACCTGGGAATGTATATAGTGCCTGTGAGAAAAGATGGAAGTGTTCTCATAGCAACCCCTCCGAACAGGCGTACATACTGTATTACAGGAAGTAATCCTACAGAGCTCGTAGGCGGCTGCAGCTTGACATCTGGGTAAAGAAGCTAAGGCCTGCAGAGAGGAGGGGCGCTCCGTCACCATGCAGCATGTATGTGGCAGAGCTGTGCTTGAGATCTGCACGGGCTACAAATTCCTGTTCTCCTTAACCAAGACACTGCCTCTGCCACCTACAGCTATTCAGCACCCTCTGTAGTGCAGGGACACTCTCTGCACCAATAATATTGTTAATGTAGCATTTGGCAAGGGCTAGGGATGGACCTCAATAGTAAGGTGCTTGCCTGGCATGCACAAGGCCCCCAAGTTTGATCCCCAGACAGTCATCTCTGCCTTAAAAGCATTTGACTACCCAGATTAAAATGTCAAGGCTTTCGCCTCCCTAGAGACTAGCCCTCCATGTCTCTGTCCAGTCCTGTACATAGCCCCTGTGGAGTAGCTTCAAGGAGAAAGCCAAGCACCCAGGAGAATATTTTTCTTTTCTGAAATAGAGAGACAAGATGACAGAGTGGTTGAGGCATGGGGAGCAGTCAGTTTACCTGGAGGTCACTGCACTACTTCCTAGCTGCACAAGGCACGTATATGCAATAGCTTGGTTGTGGTGCCAGTATTCCATGTTGAACTGGAAATTTCAGCAACAGGGTAGCTACCCTTCTTTTTACCATTTGAGGGAAAATAATCTAACGGGGTGGCTGAGGTCAGAGCAGGTGGCAACAGAACAGAGACTCAGCTGCACACAGGGTGTTGCCCCGTACTGGTCACTTGCTTCTGCTTTAGGTGTTGCTTTCAACGCTCTTTGTGTCCCTTCATCATGGCTTTGGTCAGCCTTCTTTAATCAGGAGCCATAAAGCTCTGCATAGGTGCTGCCAGAAGTATAGTAGGCCAAGATGTCCACCCAACACCTCTCCTGATATTTTTGCTTTTAGCCAACATTAGTTTGTGTCTATGTCAGCCCTGCCTCTAATGAACAGAGGGGTGCTTGTTCTTTCTCTCATAGTGTGTAAGTGCTATTCTTGAACCTATCAGAAATCTGTTTCCTCCTGCGTGCTGCACAGGCTACCTTTGTGGGTGTGGCATAGCCTTTTAATTGCATCCGGCAGGATAAAGACACGTGGACCATCTGGGTCTTGGTGGCCTCTCTGGCTTGTGTTTATCATAGAAAGAAGAGCTGAATGTCTTTTAGACAGTTCAGGTACATTTCTGACATTAAATATGTCTATGTGTTCATACAGGCACTTTAAAGGAAAGCTGAATAATTGCTGGATTCCAGCCTTGGCTGTATTGTAGTGTGTGTGTTCTCAGTGCCACTGGTGAGTTCTTAAAAGAAAAATAATTTTGCTCATCACCTATGGGAAACTAAAAACAGTTAAAAACTTAAATAAAACAAGAGCTGGTTAGTGAACTCTTCTTGCTTTTAAAGATAAAAGAAATCTTGTACAGGTGCTGGGGCTCGGGAGGAGCCTGCGCTCAATGTTCCAAGGTAAATGCTTTTCCCTGGCAATTTTAATTCTGTGAAAAACCAGCAGCAGGTTCAACTCCTCAGGAAAGGTCCTTGGCCACTGACCCTCCAGCCAACTGAGTGTTTCTTTCTGGGGAAACTCATGGGTTCAGGGTAGCTGCCCCCTCTCTTGGAATCATTGCCACCTTGTGGATTACAAAGGATACTGGCTTTCTCCAAACCTCATTGCAGTTTGGCTTTTTTCACGGAGTGTACTCCCTGGCAGTGGAGGGCCCATGTTGCTCCCCAAAATGATCCCCGTTTGTTCAGCAGCACCAAACTTCTCCACTCGCAGTTCATTTATGACTCTGATGAAAATGTTTTTTTTTTTTTTTTTTTTTTCAGGAAACACACATTTCACTTTTTGACCCAGGAGCATCTGCTAGGATTTTTTTTTTTTTTTTTAATACTACTTTGGCATTCTGAAAGTGTTAATGTCTTTCATATCTGTTTAATGCTATTTAGGGATATTTACGATCACCTCTTGGTGACTCGGGGTAAAGTATGTCGCAATTTTTTTAAAACAGACAGGAAAGCATTCACATGGGGAAACAGATTGCTTTAAGCATGTGCTTCCTGTGACAGTAAAAAGAACAAATTAGATTTAACACTGTGTAATGAATGCAGAAATGTGTACATTGAAGCTCTTAAAAGCTTCATGTTCAGTTTTGGTCACAACAGAAAGTGAGTCACCTGAACAAACAAATCAAAGAAGCCCCCCCCCCCATGTCCCCAGACTTCTGCAGTGCCCAGCAGTTGCACCCCTCACCCCAGGCTCCTCGATCACTCACAAAAGAGAGCCTTAGTGCTGAAAAGGGCTGGAGAGAAGAACCAAGGCATTCTGCGATTTTATGAGGCTAGATTCTCATCCTGTGCGTTTAGTTCCGAGAAACCAGTATGTACTGGGAAGAGAAGAATCTGCTACTGTCTTGCCCCCACTCCCTTCATAAGTAGTGAAGAAACACACACACACACACACACACACACACACACACACACACACACACACACACACAAACAAAAACCTCTTTCCTTTCTGAACCCAAATATTTCCTGGCCTTTCCTGGAAGAAAAAGAAAACCTGATACTCACTTGCTAGCATTTACTGCAATTAAATTGTGGAAGAAAAAAAAGAAAAAAAAAAGCTTCCTTACATAACTCACTTTCACCATGAAAGCTGGCCCGGAGGGAGGGACTAGAATCTGAGATCATATTTCTACCTAGCTGCAAAATGTTGAACCATGGGCACCAATCCTGCCCCCAGCAGAAGAGACATTCGTGGTCATTTCTGCCTACACACCGCAAATGGTGCCTCTCTGTACCCTGTGTTTTCACGGCTAAGGGTTTGTGGCATGCGCTCCATCTCTCTGGCCAAGGAGGGCCAGGCCAGAGTCCCTCAGGGGAGGGCATGTAGTTTGGGGACATCTGACTCTCTTACGGCACATACTGAGGTACCTAATATCAAAACAGACTGCTTGTCGTCGCACGGTGGGGCGGTGCTTTTTTTGGCTGCCGTGGTCAAAATGAAATGGGCAAGCTGTAGTCCTCTTGGCATCCGAATGGGCTAAGGGAAGCTGGGAATGGGAGTCAGACTGTGAATGCAAGTAACAGCCAATGGTTAACTTCCTTTTTGTGTGTCACTTGGCAGAGATGAGACTGATGGTGATTTTTTTTTTTTTTTTTAAGCGTGGGTGAGAGTTCAGTGCCCTGGGAAGAGCCGTAGAAGCTGTTATTGTGTTTTCTCGTACAGTTGACTTGTGTTGATTGCTTGAGACCAGTACAGATGTTTTAGCAGTCAGCTTTAGGAGATGAGTCCATGGCTGTCAGAGGCACTCTTTAGGTGCAAAGGTGATCAGAGGAGAGTTGGTCCACATAAAGTCTTGCTGCTGATCAAAAGGCAGTCCTGGGGAAGTTCAATCCTCCAGAAGGCAGTCCCATGCCAAAACATAATACCGTGCACTTCAGTGGATGCTCCCAAATACACAGACACACAAAGATATTTTTAAATTATCACTAGTCCACATCCCTCATTTCACATAAAAGATTGAAATCCATTTTGGGCTCTGAGAATGCAGGTCTAAAATCATCGGATTAGATTCAGCTAAAATGACCTCCTACCTTTTCGAGAGACTATTGCTCTTTGGTTAGCCCATTATATCTTTGAAGATTCTGGGGAAAGTGTTCTAGAGAATCCCTAACCTTTTCAAGATTTCCCTAGTAGATATCTGTTTGCAGAGAGCCGCTCCCCAAAGGCAAAAAGAGCGAGTTGCCATCTTGAGGAGGGAATTGCATGTTTCGTGAACACCAAATGGTCTCAGCGTTACTCTGGAATTCTCAATATAGACGACTGCTTTCAAATACTATTTATTCCTCTCAAAACTTCCAAACGTTTACCCACGATAGCAGGAACGATGACCAACTCCGACAACCCCAGGAGCAGGGAACGAGGCTTAGAGATAGAATACCATTTGTCTGATAATTAGAGAGCATCTCTTAAGAGTTCAAGAGAATTCTGATTAACCTTTCTGTTCCCACATTCTCACATGAAATTAGCACACCTTTTAAATTATTATCTAGTATTTAAACACTATTTTTTTTTTTTTTTTTTAGTGTTCTTAATGCAACAGGTTCTAGAGACACCAAAAGTGTGGTGTAGGCTTCAAAAAAAACTTCATTTTTCTTACATTTTAAATGTTCTGTTTGTGCAAAATTTCGAGAATCACCATAAGGGCTTCTTTGCATTTTTAATTTAGTAACTAACATATGAATAAATTTGCATATTAATTAGTTGCAGATTAAATCATGCATACATAATTGCCTCCTTACTGTGTTTAATGTTTGTCAAAATCTCCAGCCTGGTTTGATGGATGTCGTATGAAAGATTACAATTTGATGTACCCTTGGAAGTATTTACACCAATAATGCACGATTCTTAATAGCAGAATTCTCTAGTTATATACAGTTACTAATAAACATGTAAGATAGGTACATGTCCCTCTGACTAAATTTTTTCTTTGCACCAAATCATTTACTATTCATAATCATTAATGCATCTCCTAATTATACAGCATATGTCTGTTAACCCTTTAGCTGCTGGTATATTCCAATAGCACCTTCTTTCTTTTTCTTGTCCTCTGCAGAAAACCAAGTATTTGATAGAATCCAAATGACACAATTACCTTTTGCTTATTTCTCTATTTCTCTGTTGCTGTGTAGACACAGCTCCCAGGCCATTTATTTTAACCCTCAGCTAAGAATCATATGAACACTTTATCTTTTCTAGCTAAAGATCAACAAATGACCTGTGTACATAAACCTCATAGCTACAGGATTTTCCTTTTCTAATCAATTATAAGAATAATTAGTGAATTTCAGATACTTTATAGTAAATAGTCAGAACAAAGGCATATTGCTAGCATATATATGTTTTACTTAGGAATATAATTAAAACAAGTAAAATTGTTTTTTATATTTTATTCTGTTCTAAATATTACAATAAATTTAATGTCTGGTCAAAAAGTGGCTGTGATTATTTTGTAATAATTCTGAGATCTTCACATTTGAAAATGCCTACAACATGGATGCTCTTCATTTGACAAAGTACAAAACCATCATTAAATATTTTTTATAATCGACATTTTAGTTATTTAATGTTTTAAGTTTTATTTCACTCATGTAACAAGTAGAGTAACTAGGTTTTCCCTGCTTCTTTAATATCTAAGCTGCTTATCACACTATTATCCTGCATTAATGAATATTCCTACTGTGTAAAATTCTATCCAAAATGAAGGTGTTGATGTCATTTTAATGTGAATTTTATAGTTAAATTCCGAACACATAATGAGAAATATGTACACAGTTTTGCTCCAGTCTTGTTCAAGACTACTGAGCTATTCTGGTTGGAGTATACATTTGAAAATTAGGTTTAAATTTAGTCTGAGAATCTGGAAAAATGTTAATTCATTTGGGCACTACCATTAGAGGCCAAGGGAAAGCAAGGCCTGATATTGCTTCAGTTGTGTAAGGAATAGATGCAGCAAAGGCGTAGGATGTATTTTGGGAAATCTCTTTTAAATATGAGGACTTGTTGACCCACTCTGTGTTCCATAACGGTCATAATATGTGACTTGTACCTATTCTACCATCAAGTGTATCACATTTATATGCATCATAAAGAATACAGAGATTAAAATGAGGCAAACATAAATGGCTGATTTCCTTTATTTGAATCTGACATAGGAGAAATAATATCCCTTGGTCGCTTACCTCAGGAACATTTCCTTTCTCATTACAAGGCAAAAGGAAAAAAAATAGTTATTGATTTAGCAAAACATCGTTTTGCAGCGTGAAATAGCACATTAAATTATTTAGCAACGTGAAAATGAACCGAAAGCTGCAAAACTCATAAAAGGAAGCAAACAGTCAGACCCGAAACATATTTATCCACAGCCATTGTGCCTAGGTAATTCAGGGCATATGGTATGTAAATGATGTTTGGAGGTCCTTGCCAAATCTGCACACAACGGGATAAATTAAGGACAGGTTTCCCTGGGTGTCAGTCCCATAACTATGGCCCGAATGCTCTCTGCTCCGATGTGTGTGCCTTGTTCTTGGCTTTTAGGAAGTACGGCACTTGCATTCAGTGACGAAATCTAGTCCTTAGCTGGCTTCTCAGGCATTATTCGTAATTCCCCAAAACTGATTTATGATTAAATTTAAAATATAGCACCAATTTGCCAAACTTTCATCTTGTTCCCACATTTCAAAAGTAAGACCTGAATAATTCATCAGTATATGTTTGGATACGAAGCCATATTTAAATGGGTCTTCTCAACAATGGAGATTGAGCACTTCTTGGCCACTGAACTGAGAAAGGCGGACCTAACTTTGACTTTTTCTCAAGGTCAGGATAAAAGTGTTTTCTAGAACAGTGAGTGAATTATTTTGAACATTTACAGATTATAGTTCCATGTGAGCCTAGTCACCATTTATGAATTCAACTTGATAATTCAAATAATTGTTAGCACTTCTTTTATTTTTGATTACACTTGGAAATAGATGCTCTCATTTCCAGAACAGAGAAGGCACCGAACCCTTCTCCATTTGCAGTTCATTTTCAGGAACCAAAAGGCTGCGCTGTTTCCTTCTCACAGAATGGGGTTTCTTTTCTAAGCTGGGGGTCTCGGTGCATGAATTTTAATGCTTCATTTATCCCTTTTGATTAATCTTGGAACAGTACGATTGGAAATTCCACCTAAATCCCATGTCTCATCCATTACAGAACTTGATTATTTATTGGAATAAATGTAAAACTTATATCTTATAAATAAAGGGTATTCCAGGATATTGTATTTATATTGTTTTACTGTGAAGACCTCATTACGTGAATAATTTTTAAAAGATAGCGTCCTTAGTTATGGTTTTTATTTGAATTAACAATTTGGGCTATGTCCCTACTGTTGCTATTTCATTTGTGACAAAATAGCATATTGATAACTATGTAGAAAAGAGTAATATGCTTAGTCCTTATATACTGCTCTGCAAAACAGGTAAAATTATAGAAAAAAAATACTCTTGAGATCAACCTCAATCAATACTATTTGATGTCAGTGCCAAGTTTATATTGATGCAAGTGGTTGGGAGTTTAAGAAGTGTACGTAATTCCATAGAGCCTATAGCTGGTGAACTTGGGGCCACGTTATTCTGTGGCTGTCCCTCACTTCATTGAAGCTACTACGCACAGCTGTGCCTGCAACTCAACAACAGAGAGCAAGGCAATATTCATTGGAAAATAAAGCTCATCTTCCTTTCAACTTTATGGAGAACTTGCAGCCTCCAAAGAACAACAATAGAGTAATCACAAGTTGAGATTACAGAGCCCAGATGAAATGAATCGCACAGGAGGGTGCTGTGACAGGAGTTTGCTTCCACAGTAGAAGCATTGTGAATACCAATGTGGTAAGCATCAGCGCAATGCAGGCTTAAGTGACAGTCTTTGGACTAGATAGGAAACGAAACACCTGTGCTTCATTCAGAGCTGCGAAGGTGTGTCTGGAGATGTAGAAGAGAGCTGAGATTTTCATTTTCTGCGAGGTTATATTGTTGTTGTTGTTGTTGCAAAATCATAAATAATAAAGATAAAGTATCTCAATTGTGGAAAGTTATTTTATGAGGTGTTCAAATCAAAATGATTAGCAGTTTTAATTTTTTTGGAAAGAAGAATATAAAGAGAGAGTTAAATGAAATTTGTACCTTTCCAGACAGCTTGGCCTGTCAGGTATAAAATTCTGGCAATTTCCTTCCAGACATCTGATAATTTGGGCTTAAGGAGGCTACCTGTATAGTTTTGAAGTATTGTATTGCTCCTGGGTGTTTTCAGCTGTGACATCAATAAGTTAAGAGACTTTCTAAAATCTTAAGCCATAGAACAATAGCTTGGTATAGTGTTTGCTTTCTGACATAATATTCTTAGTAAAGGTCATTGAAAGTATATTGCTGTATATATACACTTCTGTGTGTTAGGCTAAAACCCAATAAGCCTTTGGTAAGCATTGTGACTTACATGTATCTGCATCTGAGCAGTATCTCACGTTTGCCTCTACAGAATGTTAACACTGCTCTTATGTAACACTAGTGACAAGTTCAGCCTGTAATGCCAGTGGAAAGTGCATCAGATAGATAACTGGGAATGGATGATATATGTTTTATCATATTATCAAAGGATGTTTAAACTCCCCAAAAAGCTAAGAAGCTGCCATCTACTAGTAAATATGGACATCATGTTCTTCCATCATCACATACCCACTTAGAATAGAATCCTCTTAAAAATCAAGTATCACATAAACAAATCAACACATATTCATTATACACCTACTAGTGTTAGACCCCTTGTTGGTGGGCAACCATCATGAAGACTTACGCAAAGATGGCCATAGTTGTTTTTACAAGCAAACATGCCTTTTATAATGTTTTAAAGAGGCCCAGCCCCAGTAATGTTCATTGTAGACTAATAAATGCAGAGATTATATGACTCTTAAAAATCCAGTGATTGCAGTTACATCATAAATAATATGATCACATCTCCCACAGTAGCATACCATGCAACATAGAAGCAAAACCAGCCATATGTCACTGTAATTATTGTTGGGTTTCTTTGTTATCAGCATGTTTTACAATGAGACAAATAACATGATTTTTTTTTTCTATAGTGCCCAGAATCTAGTTAAATAGACTGTTTTGGCAAAGAAAACAAGCCAAAGTTAAATATCTGAGAATGGTATGTTAAGAATGTTTATTCAGTGTTTCCCTCCACAACAAGGGGCACTAATGTCCGAGCGTGTGGGAATGAGGTACCCCACTCAGGGAAGATCTGAACTGGACTGTTTAAGGTAGAATATAGTTTAAATAAGGACAGATGACCCAGCAAGGAAAACTAAAGACACTGCGAAATGAACGAGAGTGTGTATCACACATGCCAAGTGACTGAACAGTGTTGCCTTTCAATGTGACAATGCATGTATCTGTTTTCTGTCCTTGGCATTTTGTTGGCTCTGTTAACTACCCCACAGAAGTGAAGGTAGGTGAGGTCCTTTCCACAGCGCCGTGTGGTGAAGTGTGCGTGTGAATGAGGGTGCTCTCTGCCGGTGCAGCACATACAACCTGTTCTACCTCTCCATTTCAGAAGCTCATTAACACAGGCAAGAGAAAGACCTGACTATGAAATCAATGATAACTAGAACATTTGAAGGCTAGTGGATGAGCTGCCATATTTGTGGGTTATCAGTAAAAGTAGATGTGGTGCTGTTAATTTTTTAGCTTAATAATATGCATTTTTAAAAGAAGACATATTCTCAATTGAGGTTCTAGCTAGTTAAGTTGTGTTTATCTGGTGAAGCTTCTCTCTGAACTTGAATTCTCTACTTTGCTTTCTTTTGGGTTTGTTTGTTTTCTTCTTTCTTTTTGACAGGGTATGTAGCCTTGGCTGGCTGGCACTCACTATACAGACCAAACTTTCGTCTAACTAACAGGGATCTGCTGGTTTCTGCCTCCCCTGTGCTAGGATTACAGATATGTGCCACCACACCTGGCAATTACTTTCTTAAAAAAAAAAAGAAAGAAAAGAAAAAACAAACAAACATATATTGCATCTTACTCATTTATTTCTTGTGTGTAGCATGCTATACCTGCAGAGGTCAGGGGGCAACTTTCACGAGTGGATTTTCCCCTGCCACATGGGTTCTGACGATCCATCTGATAGCAGGTGCCTTCACCTGTATCTCTCCAGCCCTATCAACTTGATTCCTGTCATTGTGGAAAGAAAGGAAATGAATTTGTGGTTAGTTTCTTTCTTTCTTCACCTGGTGAGCAAATGTGTCAGTACACTGAGTATATGTCTGTGACAACTGCAACATTGCTGTGCTGGGGCAATGAGATAGAGGTGCGATTCATTTCATAGTTCATGTTATTCAATATTTGTGCAATAACAGACGTATCCTAGAGTGATTCTTATCTGGAAAGGTCTGTCCATCACGGTTCTGGATTGTAGAGCCTTCCAGATCCAGCACACATTGTGGCCACAGTCTGTCTGTTCCCCAAAGCCACAGGGATGATCAGAGAGGCTCTACTTGATAAGAGATTGAAGTCAGTCTCAATTACTCTTACACATTTCGATCTTCCAGAGACTCTTTCTTACAAAGCAATGGTGTGGTTTGGGGAGTAACGGGAAGCTTTCAGCTCATTGGCTTATTGTTGATAAGGAAGAAAAGATTTAGATGCACCTAGAACTTGTTCAGATTTCAAAAGGCAGTGAGAAATTCAGCGAGCATTTACGGCTGTGTTTTTGTAGATTCTGTGGCTTGTCCAGTGAATGTACACACGGAAAAGGATGGCTCGGCTCACGTGCTCTCTTAAGTTTTTGCTGTTGTTTGTTTGTTTGTTTGGCTTTGAAACGAGGTTTCTCTATGTACCCCTAGCTGTCTTAGAACTCGATCTGTAGACCAGGCTTACCTCAAACTCACAGAGATCTATCCGCCTGCCTCCCAAGTGCTGGGATTAAAGGCATGTGCCACCACCGCTTGGCCTTTAAGTCTTTAAGTAACACAAATAAAATCAACTTTTTTTTTCCTGTTTCATATTTGATCGTTTTCATTATGAAATATGTAAATACTTAATAATTTTACTACTGTTTCTATTCAAGGAATATGTACTTCTTGGGGATCTATATTTTATGAAGAAATATATACTTGTTTTACTATCAAAGATATGAGGGACCACTAATTATATGCAGCTTAATATCGCTGACAACTCTGAAGGGTGCACAGTGTCCGCACTAAATGGGTAAAGCTGACAGTTTCCTGGGTGTTGTCCTTTCTGATCCCTCCCTTTGCATGGTACACATTTACCTTATAATGGCAATAAGTACAAAGATAACCAAACGTGACTTGCACAAGGCTTCAACAGATGTCAAAGTATGTGCCATATTCTGTAATAAAGAACTAAGGGTAAAATAATTGACCAGTCATTTAAGTCCTTTCTCACTTAAATATTTTATAGTCGTGTTTGGAGAAAAGCAAATGCTGACATTTTGGGAAAGGAATATCCTGTCAAGAAAAATAGAGGAAACTTTCATGTCACTGACTGAGTCGTTTGTCTGCAGTTTGTTACCAACGACGGTAATGCTGAGCTTGGAGGATGGCTCAGGGGTAAAGCCCGATACCGTGAGTTTGATACCTAGAACTTACATGGTAGTGGGAAAGAACAGTTTTCTATAAGTTGTCTGCTACATACATGTACATGCACACACATACGCACACACTAAAAATATTTTTTTTAAAAATTTAAGAACATTCTACTAACCTCTTTTGAATTAGTTCTTTTTCTCAGCCATAAATGAAGAGAGATAAGAGCCTCACTCCATATTCCTTCTGGGCAGTCACACGCATCATAATTAAGTTGGTCTAGTGTTCAGAGTCAGCATAGGTCAGCATCAAACTTTTACTGAGCAATTCTTATTTTAATGTTGTTTGCGTTATACAAATGCTCATTCGTTTCTCTCAGTTTACCTAGCAGAGGCCCAGAAGTTTCCTTAACTATGCTCTTACAGAGTATTTCTTCTGAGATTCTCATGAGATTTTCCTGGCGTGTTGATGAAGATGATGCAAGACCCATCTCACCTGTGCCGCTGTGGTCATACCTGTGTTTACGTGTAGAGGGAGGACTTAAGATGGGACCAAAGGTCACCCCCAGAATTAAGGAGCACAGTGTTTAAAATGGAAGGATCACTGACCAGTACGACCCATTCTCTTGCCTTTAGGGAGGCTAACAGTAATCTGTTCCTGCTTCCTCCCAGAGATACCAGCAATTCCAGAACAAAGCGATTGGCTTCCAGTTACAGGAAAGAGCCTTTTAAGCAGAGTCTTTGTAAACCAGGAACTGAACTGGACTCTTGGAAGGCAGCATGGTGCTGTCCCTGAACACTCTCCATTTTAGAGCCCTCTTTCTTCTTACCTGTACTGCCTATTCTAGGCACTGTAGAGACTGTGTCTACAGTATTTCAGAGTTGTTTGTTCTCTGTCCAGCAATTTGCTGTTCTACTCACTCAATGATGTCAAACTATTAAATGTAATCAACAGAAACCTCAGGAAATTGCTAGAATTCCACTCCAGAGGGGGTTCACAAGCCCTAGACAATTAGTCTATTTTGAATGAAAATTACTCGCATTGTGGTTCTACCCCCACCCGATTATTATTGAGCAATGTACTAGGATGACAAATATCTATTCATAAGTTTGTAGTAAAAAAACAAAACAAAGCAAAAAACTAGTATGTTGTTCTGCTGGTCATCCTGTGTACAAATTCCAGTGAGCTTTATCAATCCATTTTCAGTGGGGAAAAAAAGTTTTCAGAAGTAATTCTTTAGCCTAACAAATACACTCGGAATTTCTCCCTTTAATTTTGGGGTAATTTTTTTAAGCCTGTGCATCAGTACAAAGGGACATAATCAATACGGACGGACAGACAGCTGTTCTCACATTTTGTTCAGTTCAGATCTGTGGTCTGCCCTGGAGCTTGAAGTCTAGGAAGTGGAGCAATCTGAGTCAACTTCCTCAGCCCTGTTTTCATATTGTCCAGTGTGACACTTCCTCCTTGTACCAAAATAGAAGTGGTGTGTTTTTATATGATGCTTAGAGACATGCTGTGGATCACAGTGTATTAGGATAAATGATTTAAAAATATTTTTTCAATACTCCCAGAGGGAAGAGGCTGACAGCATAGGGTAAACTAAAAAGCAGACTAAGTTTTCTCTTCCTAAATAAGATGTCCTCACTCTGCGTTCAGAGTGTTGTCTGTATTATCTCTCGGAATTCCACTTAGTATTTGAGAGACTCGATGGCATGTCTGAGTATTGACATCGCTCACACTTGTATAACCTGAGAGGAGGTAAGAACTTCCATGGGAGTCCTGCCTACAGTTTCCACCAGGATCAAACAGGCTCATCTGTGTCTTCTCCTGCTCGCTGGTGTTCAACTTTATCTTATCTTATTGTAGGTTAGCTCAGGCTGGTCATTCTGTGAGAGGAATGGCATCTTTGGTTTTTCGAGACAGGGTTACTCTGTGTAGCCCTAGCTGTCCTGGAACTCACTCTGTAGACCAGGCTGGCCTCGAACTCAGAAATCCGCCTGCCTCTGCCTCCCAAGTGCTGGGATTAAAGGCGTGTGCCACCACTGCCCGGCAGGAATGACATCTTGAACCTCTGGCTTAGTGAATTGCATAGCCATGAGATCTGTTATGCAATTGGCATGCTCATGAAATGCTTTTCCACTGCACAGTGAAAGTGGGTGGGAGGGTGGGATGGTTGAGTCCAGCCAGAGGAAGTACACACAGGATTCGGGAACCCGGTTTTCACCTTGATTCTGCGTGCTGCTGTATGTCTCCCAGATAACATATCTGTGCAGTTGCTAATACTCAATGGCAAATGAGGAATTCTTTTTCCTGAGGAGGAAGAATGGAGCCCAATGGTAAAAGTCAAATATTTATGGAACAAATCTGATTCAAAACAAATCTTTTTTTCACTGCTTACCTTAGCAATCAGTGTGGAGAGTACTTGCAGTCGATATGACTACAAGCTATCTGTCCAACCACAAAGAAAATAAATATTTGGTCATGTCATAAGCTATTTGAAAGTCTACACATGAACCCAAGCCATAAAAGAATCAAGTTGAATATTACTAGGAACTTACATCTAAGAAGTCATGGTAGAAATTCAACTTCGTAGTTTCTGCTAATATTGCTAATTTTTGATATAATTGTATAGTAAAAGCTACTTCCAAAGTAAATCCACATATCTGGTAGCCTGTATTAACTTCAAATTATTATTCCATGAGAGCATTTTCATGCCACTGAAGTGACTGGCATGGCTCTTACTTTATCTGAGTTTTTTTTCATATTTTATATTTTATGTTAGTTTATTTCTTGTGTGCACATGCATGTATGTCTGTGTGCCTGCCACAGTGTGAATGCAGAGGTCAGAGAACAATGCGCAGATATCAATTTTCTCCAACATGTAGCTAACCAGGGATCAAACTCAGGAAGTCAGGTTTGATGGCAAAGACCCCTTATGTGCTTGAACCATCTTAGCAGCCTTTATCCAAGAGTTATTAATATTGTGTTTGTTTATTTTAAATAGATTTATCTTTTAAGAATATTTATTTGAGTTAAATACATTCTCTTAATTGATGAGCATAGTAACTAAAGTTAGAATTTTAATAAGAGAAAACCTTACAATTTTTTCTTTTTCTTATAGTCTTGTGGGGGGTTGCACATGAGTGCTCACGGAGGCCACAGAGTTCCAATCGCCGTGGAACTGTAGTTACAGACAATGGTGAGCCACCTGCAGTAGGTGCTGGGAATCAAATATAGATGCTCAGGAAGAGCAGTATATGCTTTTGGAACAATCTCTTTCCCCCGAGATATTTTTAAAGTAGACTGCTATCATCATCATCATCATCATCATCATTGTCATTTTTTTGGGGGGGGGGGAGTTGAGAGAGAGAGATTTTCTCTCTATAGTCTTGGTTGTTCTGGAACTCACTCTGTAGATCAGGCTGGCCTCAAACTCAGAGATCCACCTGCTTCTGCCCCCCAAGTGCTGGGATTAAAGGCGTGCGCCACCACTGCCCGGCTCTTCATTGCTTTTTAAGAGCACATAAAATATTTTACATTCTAAACACCTCAATTTCAAGACAGAAATAGATGTAGACAGTAGTTTATCAGAGTTCACGCTATTCGATGGCAAAACTGTCTTACTGTTCCAGTCATCACAGCAAATGAGAAAGGACAGAAAGAGGGAGAGAGGTGAGGGGCGGGGTAAAGAGAGAGGGAGAGGGAGGAAGAAAGAGAGAAACGGACTGACTGTCCATGTCTGTGTGCCTGGGAGTCTCTGTACCTAGCTCGTTATTTTGGTAATTAGATCTTTAATAAAATTGTATGTCATCACACCCAATAGGATTTTTGGATATTAAACATTAACCCTTAATTACAAGCCATCAGAGCTGATTCAACTTCTTCATAATACAGCAGGTCCACGTATAAGCATTTCCTACTTGAAGACTCACATCAACTTAACTTAGAGTTAACTCTCTCGGTTATAGTGACTCCTGCTGGAGAGCAAATGACATAAGCGCACTTCGTTTTCTAACACATCATCTTCTCAGTGGTTCAGAGTAGCTTAGCCACCCTCCTCCTGCCACCATGCAAGATCTGCTGCTGTTCTCATTTTACATACAGAAACATACGTTTGAATCCTAAGGAATCCGTAGAAATCAATGATAGAAATCTCATGGCACAGATATACTTCTCAGACCAATGGTCTACAATTTCTAGACAAATTGTGAGTAGAGCCCTAAAAATTGGCTTTGTAATTGTATGCTTTCTTTTTCCTTGTTAGTAAACTTCCAGGACCTAAGTCCTTTCAGGATGGTGATTATTTTCTTGTACAGAGGAAGCAAGGAAAGGAGAAAATGTCCTGTCATCGATAACACACAGCTGATCTGCTGAGGGAGCTGTCTTCTCTCTTTTAAGTCCCAGAAGGAGCCAATGTTTGACATAAAGCATGCAGCTAGCACTCACACCTGGGCTGTCTGGCTTGGCCAAGCTCCCTCTGCTGTAGAGTAGCAATGGTGCCATTCCTATACCCATAGTCCCATGCTCCAGCAGAAGCCTTCTGGGTGTCAGAAGTTTGTTCATATTCTGTCTGATTCTGTTGCTTCAGTCTCTTTCTGGTTTATGAAATGTCATCTAAGGCTTTTCAATTTTCATTCCCTGTCTTGGAAGTGAGACAGAAATACCTCTCACAAGGTTCCTGTTGTCAGAATTAAACAAGCAAAGGTCTTTGCTCTTTAAATTGCTTGTCCTTGTAGCTGTATTTATTGGTACTGTCTTCTCACCAAGGAAATTAATGGGTTAGATATTTGCCAAATGTGGGGATTTTATGCATAGTCTCGCTTACTTTATTTGTTTTGCTATCGATCACTGTATTGATGGATATTCCCATCTCTTAATTCATGACATTTACCTAATTCAACTGTGCTACATAAAAGGGACAAGAATTGTAGAGGTAAACAATACATATAAACTTTTATGTGATTAGTGACTTAAACAAGAACAAGGAGTTGTCATAGTCTACCAAGTTATGTGATAGTTAGGGGCATGGCATCTGTTCCATGAGACCATCATGCATCATCCATCCATCTGTCCATCCATCCATCCTTCCTCCCATCCATACACCCATCCATTTATCCATCCATCCACCCATCCATCCATCCATCCATCCACCCACCCACCCACCCATTTATCCATCCATCTATCCATCCATCCATCCATCCACCCACCCACCCATTTATCCATCCATCTATCCATCCATCCATTTATCCATCCATCCATCCATCCATCTATCCATCCATCCATCCATCCATCCGTCCATCCACTCATTGTTTAGCTCATGTTCACAGCCACCCCATTTTATTTGGCTAGACATGTATTTGTGTATTAGGTTTATTTAGACACTGGTGTTATGTACGTTTGCAGTTATTTTTCTGGGGAGGAAAGGATAGAATCTGCTCTAATATGCTCAGTGGTTGGAAGTGTTTGTTTGTTTCTTTCTTTCTTTCTTTTCACCTGTAACAATTTGTTGTCTAGGTCTTTAAAATATGTACAATTGCTCCTACCTGAATCAAAGCAGTAATCGTTAGTCATAATTTTCATTATGTTCAAGAGTCTGCTTGTATCTCTTGGCTGCGTGGTCATGTCTCCGTCAGGTAGAATGTTGACCTGTCTCTGAGTGCTCCGTCATTTTCAGGATGGAGCTTAACTGGAAGCTGGGAATCACGTGAAAGGTGTTTGTGGAGTGATTGAATGAGCATATTAACCAAGGGTCTACTTTCAAGAACTGTAGGATTTCAGTAGTTGATGGTTCAGTGGTGCAATTCACTCACCCCACAAGATATTACTGAATATCTCTCTACCTTTCTGGGACTATTACAGCATTGCCTTGAGAGTGTCTGTTCAAAGAATCCCCAGTTTCCTGTGACGCAGTACATGGATGCTGCGAGCACCAAATGTGCTTCACTTCAAATATATCTTACCAAGAAACTCTTGGAAAAAAATAACACATTGTTAAGTAGATTCTAGAAGAAATAAATGGTATTGACATCTTTTAGTAATCAGTTTTATTATTTAATAAATATTGATGGCTAGTTTCACCATCTACTGCATTCCCAATGATGCTTGCTAGTTAAGTACCAGAAAGAGAGCTGGCCCACTGTTTAGCCTCGCTGTCATTTCAGTGATGGAAGGGGCCTCATTGCTAAGGTTCTGTTTGTTAAGAATACACTGATGCAAGTCAGCGGAAAGAAGGCCTTACAAACCGGGTGCTTAAGATCCAGACTTCTTTTTAAATTCTTATAAAACACATGGATTCTTGCACACAGCTCCAGTTGTCTGTGTTCACTCCCCACGCATCACACTCAAGATTTATCACGAATGATATTTCTGTCACAAAGACAACTTCAGAGTCTGAGACTGAAGAACTGTCTCAGTTGACAAGGCACTGACTTGAGTTCTGTGAGTGACATGTACTTCAAGGGCAGCAAAGCAAACCCACACACCACTGGATGACAGCGCATCCTGCCTTGCTGGGGCTCCTTCACAGATAGCCCTTCAAAGTTGCACATCTTTGTTAGGCAGTACAAATGTGCACTTTTGAAATGTCAGAATCTTTATTTGCATCAGCTAATAAATCCTAAAAGCTTAATGTTCTGGTCCTATTTTAACTACTTTTCTTCTACATGTCAAATCAAAAGACCTTAAAGTCTTATCAAATTATTCAGTTGTACCCTTCGTAAGAAATCATATCTTTACCTATAAAACTATGAATTATAGTCCATTGACGTATGAGTTTATATAGAATTGATGGAGAGACATTTACATCTTTGTAAAATGTGCAAGAAAATAGATTTAATGTAGACGAAAAGAGATAATTGTTTATGGAAATAGTCCAAGGCTCTTAGCAGTCACATCCAGAACATTAGGTAAGGTCTAGAGGCAGTCCACTAAATAAGGGGTTTCTATGAGAGCAACATAGGGACAATAGAGACAATCCCACCCCAACTTCTCTCTCCAAATCCCAGCGTCCGAGTTCTGGTTTTCACACTCTGTCCTCTTGCAGTGGGCACCCTGGCTTTGGGTGTTAACACTGAGGGTGGTTTAAAGGGTACAAATGGGATCCTGTCAGATTGACAACTAACTGTTCTAATGAGGAAAAAATCCTCAAAGCATGAAATTTGAATGAAATGTGTGATTATAATTCAAGTACTGTTTACACAAACCTCTGGGGACCTTCCGAATAAATGCAGAGCAAGTGAGTTAGACAAACCTCTGGGCCGTGTGTGTGTGTGTGTGTGTGTGTGTGTGTGTGTGTGTGTGTGTGTGTGTGTGTGTGTGTGTGGTTAGTGTTCGCTAAGCCCCTGCTCCCTGGTCCACTCCAGCCCTCTGTTGTCTATTAATACTGTATGTGTTTTGTTACCGTGTTGAGTCCTAAGGAAATAGGTGCTTTGCATTATTAAAGTTGATTCTGAAGAGTAGATGTGTGCTCGGTGGCATTTGCCTCGGCATATGCAAATGATTTAGTTTCATTTGGGATCAATTCCCAGAGGCCCTCCTTTCCTGTGATGCTCTGAATTTGGCAAGCTCAAGTCAGCCCAACTCTCCCCCCCCTTCTTTCCTTTCCTTTTTTTTTAAAACTCCCCTTTTGTTAGTTGATATATTTTTCAAAAGACAACAAAAATATCCCCCTGCTTGGTAGAAACCCTACAATTCTATTGTTCAGTGATGATCAATAAAGGTGAAGGGGGGGTTTCGTTTTCGTAAAGTTTAGTAAAATTTAAGTTTTAAAAAAAAAGTGGGTGGAACGCTTGCTAAAACATTTATGCAGAAATCCGGCTCCTGGGGCGAGTCAAAATTCTGAAAAACGTGGTCTCTAATGTACCTTTTTAGGAATTGACAGCTGTGAGCTATTGGTAGATTCGGACTTAACCAATAAACTTGCCTTCGAACCCAGCAAACAAACAGGCTTAAGTTGCAGCTGGGTTCTCCATTGCCATGGTACTCCAGACTGCAGAGTGTGTGGGTTTGGGGTGCCCAGCCCTAAGGAGGGGACGCCTGGCTTCATGGCATTTAGCTAGCTCGCTTTTGTCCACGCAACCGGCTGCAGCGTGGCGAGGTGAAGTTCACCGGCGGGCGGCCACCCTCTGCCCGGGGTCTGAGAGCCTGGGACTCGCAGAGCCCAGGGCCGGCCGCTCTGTTACTCTGTTTCATTCCGCAACCCGGTTTTGTAGATTGTTGACCAAGCAGCCAGAAAACACTGCCCCCTCTCTCTGTTTGAGCGAGGTCAGAGACGTGGTGGGTTTTTTTTTTTTTTTTTTCCCTTCCTCCACTACGCCCCCTCCTCCCCCTTTCTCCGAATCGAGTTCTCAGGCAGCTGCGTACAATGCTGGGAGCTAGCCAGCAGCAGAGACAGATGGCAGAGTTATTAGATGTGCATCGTACGATTCCCTTCCTGCCACTCGCTTTTTAATCAAATTAAAACAAAAAAGAAAGAGAGGGAGAGAGAGAGAGGGGGAGTCAATTAACCGCATTTGTATTCTGCTCAATAATGGACCCTGTTCCACTTTTACCCTAAGGCAGTTGAGTGGAAATTTTAGAGAAGAAAAGGGGTGCCTAAAACAAAACAAAAAAAAAAAAAAAAAAAAGAGGGAGAGAGAAAGAGACACACGCACACACAGAGGGAGAGAGGGAGAAAGAGGGAGAGAAAGGGAGAGAGAGAGGGAGAGAGAGAGAGCGCAGAAGTGAAGCCTGCAGGAATTTGTAAGAATCGGCTTTATTCGAGGAACTGAACTGACAAAAACCCCTCGGAAAAGTTGCAGCGATCTGGAGTGCTCGGCTGCGGCGCTGCACAGGCCGGGCCGCCATCCAGCCTGCGCGAACTTGAGCGTCTGACAGCAGCGCCGGGGCCTCCCCCGCCCGCCAGGAATGGTCTCTTCCTGCTTTGCATATTCACCACGCTTGGCCCGGCCATATGGGAAAATGCAACTGAAGGAATTGTTGTGAAAAAAGGGACAGCGAGTTTGAAATAAAAGTTGTTAGAGTGGTACTGAGGAGAAAAAAAGAATCCGAGGCCATGTACTGCGCATACACCATCCCGGGCATGGGCGGCAACTCTTTGATGTACTACTATAATGGGAAAGCGGTAAGCGAACTCGGGCTGCGAGGGGCATTGGGGACAAGTTTTTATGGTCACAGGGATGAGCATTCTAGGCGGGGAGCATTGTTTGCGAAGTTGTGCAGGACTGCCGCACCTTTCTCGGTGCCATGAAATATTTATCATCTGCGAGTCCTAGGATGTTTCTCTTGCCTTCTTGCTTTTTGCCTTTCCCCCAGTAGAGAACCATCAAAGCTTTACAAAGCTTCCGAAAGTAGATCCCAGAGAGAAAGTTTGCAGTCAGGTGAACTTAGGAGCTTGTGCGATTTAAAATAATACTAATTTTAAAAGGACTTTTGGCAAAATTCTTTTTGCTTTCAAATGATTGGAAGGAGGAGCAGATTATGAAGAGAACCGAGAAAGCCCAAGTTAGCCTGAGAGAAAATTGGGGGTAAGTTTCTCTTCGGATTGAGGTTTTGTGCTGTCTGAAAGTCTTACTAAGTTGGAAACCATGGGGAGTGGACAATAGATAAGAGATTAAAATAGACCAAAAACTTAAAACGGACATATCTGATGGAGTAGATTATATAAGCTTGTTTTTTAAACCAAAAAAGGAAGGGGGGGTAAGAAACCATTCGCGCATGTAAACAATATTGCAAGTTATTTCTGCGGTATGGCGTTTTCCTCAATTTCCCCCCTTCTAACTGAAAGGTTTTATTTAAGTGGGGGAAAGTGTCTGGTATCTTATGTATAACCCCAGCAGAAGGTTTATACTTGTCATCTGGAGGTTTATTTTATTTTTCCTTCGCCTGGGCCTTCTGAAGGAAAAGGATTTCAGTATTTTGTAAATCGGTATGTGGTGCTCTCAGGAAGAGTTGGGCAACGGTGGAGTAAAATTTCATCTTAAAATAGCAAAGAACGGAGATGGCCGTGAAAAGCAGCCCTTTATGAACTATTCTCATGGTGTACTTTGAACTTGCATTTGGGTTGATCTTAGAGTGTGATACTTGGGCCAAAGAGACCGATCAGAGCTTTCAGGAAGGCCCAGTTCAGAAGCACTGATTGGCGCAAGCATATTAAGCATGTGTGTGCTGGTATATGCATGTAAGCCTATATATACATACACACACACACATATATATATATACGTAAATATGCACAGATGTATGCATATTGCTTATTTCTAGTGGGCTACACTCCTATGTATACATATACATGAGCTTTTGGGAGCACAGCTTAAGGAGTTTAAGAGTCCTCCAGGTCTATGAATTATTACTTTTATTTTGAAGTATCAGTAAATCATCACAAGTTTATAAATACTTATCCCTTTTTAAATCTCTCTTTAAAGAATACTGCATGTCATTAGAACAACAGTTAAATATGTTAAAATAAAGTTGGTGTTGAAGTAAAAGGCTTGTGTTCTAAATGGTCAGTGTTTAAATCTGTGACCTTAAATACCGGGCTTAAAGAACTCACGGTGAATTGCAGTCGTTAGGGGTTCCTACCTATTTATGACTTTTGCCTGTGGTCTCTTAGACATTCCCATACACACCATAATATTTTCCGTTGATTTTTAAAGCCCCTTTTGGGTAAACTTCACGAACGATGTTAATGTGATCAGCAAACATGTCTGTGAAATAGTAAGATACAGTCCAAGAATCTGGTGCCCTGTGCACTAAAGAATCATATATTATACATTATATATTATATGTATATGCATGAAAATATATGTTACATTATGCATTACAACAAATATAAGTTGTAGGTTTTAACTTTAAAGATTACCAGTGATGTGAATTTTATATGTTAATTATTAGTTTTACATCTTAAACAGCCAAATTGTCAAATTTTTAGTTAAGGCTTGGGTGTTTTAATTTTCTTATGGCCTAAAGGAATTTTTAAAAATATGTATTCCATTCCTACAGCTTGCCAGTTGCCTCTACCATAAGAAAATGCTGACTATGACATCATATCACTAATATGCCCTCGCAGTTGCCAAATATTTTGGTTGTTAGATTTTTTTTTTTTTTTTGAAAGGATGGTACTCATAAAATCAAGATCACTCTGTCACAGGAAATGTATTTATAGGAACTGTTTTAAGACGTTTATTAAAAACAAATCTGGTGATGTGTGTCTCTATTGATTCAAACACTAGAAAGAGGCAACTTGTGCATACATCATATTTAGGAAAGATAGCCGTGTGGAGGCTCAGCAGAAACCTCGGAAACCACGGATGGTCACAGTGCTTGGATTTAACTTGGTGACATAGCCAGCAAAGTCCACTTGTGTGTGGTCCACAGAAGGCCCAGTTCTAGACCATTTTCCAAGACACCCTCATGCATACCCTGGGGAAACAGATTTCTGTTTATTCTACAGTGTGTATTGTACTGGCTCTACTTCTACATTCAGCTGCGTTTGGTTTGATGCCAGACATCTTGTGGAGATTGTATACGTCACGCATTGATTGTCCAACATGTCTATGAAAGCGGCTTTACCTTTCTTGAATTTTGTTTGTCTGGGGTCTGACTATTTGAATCGTGTGTGTGTGTGTGTGTGTGTGTGTGTGTGTGTGTGAGAGAGAGAGAGAGAGAGAGAGAGAGAGAGAGAGAGAGAGAGAGAG
>CM052715.1:53036370-53121370 GCA_028551405.1 Uromys caudimaculatus
CCCCCCCCCCCCCCCCCCGCCTTCCTTTGTGTGATGGTGGGACTTGGGATAAATGGTTAACAAGTGTGGTTTCACTTTGTAGTGCCTTTGTGTGTGTTGTGATTAAAGGACTATAGAGTATCCCGCATAGCTTTGGAATTAGTATGCAAATAATAGAGGGCGGGAAGATTCCCCTGTACCTGATGCCTGAACCTCCCCGGGGAAAATGGAAAGTCAGACTTTCAGTAGGAGTTGTCCAGTGGCAGATATGGTCAACTCTTCAGTTTTATCCTGGACATCTCTCAGGTCTGGAAGGAATACTTGCGATTTCTAATTTCTGATTATGTATCTGCCAAGAGGTTAGAAAGACCTGAAGAATGTATGTAAGCCGCGAGCAGTGTAACATTGCCAATGCTTACTTGAAGCAGTCCTCTGTTTCCTTCTGCTCTTAGTCTGGAGGACCATTTCCCCAACATCTGACTGAGTTTCTCTGTAGCAGAGATGGCAGTATTTGTTAATAGAGTTGTAGACTTTTGACAGTTCTTACTACAGTACAGTTCTCACAGACCAACTGCCACTCTGTGCACACGGCGGGGTAATTGATGCTCAGTCCTTGTCTTTTAGGGTATTCAACTCTATTTTTAAATATTCTTTAAGAATGCCATTCCATTCTCTGAGAAGCAAAGGCATGATATTTGGACTGGGAGGGAAGTATATTGTCTCATGCCGTGGCAAGTTAGAGCTCCTAAAAACCTGGATAAAACTCCATTACTTCCTGAAAGACAGTGGTTACCACCAATTCCCAGGAGTTTAGACTTCGTCCAATAATAATTGGAACGACCAGACTTTAATAACACTTAATGTGGAGCATGGATCCCACTTAATCTCCTCCTGTCTTCACAGCAAAACGTTTACATAAATGAACTCTCAACTCGATATCGACTCTTTAGCCTAGCCCCTTCCAAATTAATACTGCTTCCATAAGTAAACGTGTTCGTCAGTCGCCATAGGACTGCTTCTTATGATCCATGCTCAGCCCTCTTTTAAGCCATCTGCCGATCAGGTCAGCAATGAAACAGGAGCCTGATTTTGTACATTAAAGCATGTGAGTTCTCTGCCATTGTATTAGACAGTCGGCTTCAGAGGAGGCAGAAGATAACATCCCACCATATTTTCATTTTGTTGTATTTGCAGCAGAAATGTATGTGCTCAAATTGGTTATTTTCAGCCCATGACAGCTGTGATATTTAAAATGATCACAGCTGTTGTGACTTAGAATTGATTTTTCTATTAACACCTGAAAAAAAAAAAAAAAGCAGCCCTGCGCTGTATTAAAAACTTAAATGACATGAGTGTAAAATTAGGTATGTTGATGTGAGTCCGGTGACCTCACTTCCCAGAGCTCTCAGCATGCAGCCAACCGCTGGGATGCAGACAGCAAATGGGCAAACACTGCAAAAGAGGTGCTGGGTGGTTTCAAGCAGTTCACTCTGAGAGGGTTCATGTCATGGCAGATGCTCCTGGCGCCACTTTACAGTGTCAGCTCTGCTAATAAAACCTTTTAGGATTCAGTTTACTTAATTAACCCCTGGAAAGATGACTTACAGGAATCATTATGAGAACCTGACCTCTGCGCTGCAGAAGCTGTGTTATCTTTCAGAGACAACGCCGAGAAATGCAAAACCACACTCATCTGTCCCTTGTGGAGGACGGTTTGGTTTCATGCCCCCCCCCCCCCCCCAGACAGAAGGAAAGAACAGTAGCAGAGAAGAACCGAGCTGTACCTGTGGGGTTTTAGGCAAGCCATTATTTTTAGAGATCTTGGCTCCATTTTGGATTCCTACTTTGCATAACCACTAAACAACTATGTTTCAAGATTGTGATTCCGAGGTTCCATTGGTCTCTTCAGATGTTTCTAGTCCAAAGTCGGTGGGTTATTAGAGCGTTGATGTAGCAGTGGAATGACTACTTAACAACGCAACCATTCGAGGCCTCTTGGTGTCCTGTGTGAAGCTTACAGCTGGCCTGGCGTGGGGTTATTTATGGATAATAGTGCCTTCCCAGATGCATTGCCAATGGGGAGCAATGTCGATTAAACTCTTTGGCTGGTCCTCTGCTTTTCGCCTTCATAAGTCAATCAGAATTGAAAGCATGGCAGGTTTGACTCTGATAAATGTATATGCCTGGCTGAGGGAAAGAATAGATGGCTGGTGGGTGGATAGATTATGTAATTAGACAGTAACCGATAACACCAATTGTTTATTGCTCAAACGTATTCATCAGAACGTTAGATACAATGTATTGGTTTGGGTTTTACATATAGATGAGAGCAAGTCTGTTAGAAATACTAAACATTTCTGTTACGTAATCAAAGTCACTATAGTGCTCATCTGAAAAGTTCTAAAACAAACATCGATTTCTGACTTCAACACTACAGGTCCCAATATCACATTCAAAATGATCACGGGTGTAAAATGGTTTTGCTCTGCTTCAGAGGGCACAAAATACTTCTAGGGATGTTTATAGAAAATCTCGGAAAATCCAAATGGATATTTGTTGCTGACAGACTCTGATTACAAACACGTATCTCTGGAGCAGTGGTGCCTCCCAGGGGACAGATGGAAGCAGTTTCGACTGTCGTAATTATGGGGAGAGGTAGGGGGATGCTACCAGCATATGGTTCTAGAGGCTAAACCTAGCACGGTGCACAGAACTGCCCCTCGGCAGAGCAGAGGCAGACGAGTCCTGCTTTAGACATGTTGGATCTGGACATTTGTAGTTAGTTCTTGCCATGTGAGCCACACGTAGGGTTCCTTCCTGTCTTCCTTCCTTCCTTCCTTCCTTCCTTCCTTCCTTCCTTCCTTCCTTCCTTCCTTCCTTCCTTCCTTCCTTCCCTCCCTCCCTCCCCTCTCCCTCCCTCCCTCCCAGCCTGTCTTCTGTCATACTTACCATCTTTCTCTGCTCCTTCCCAGCCCTTCCCTTCCCTCCCCGCCATCGCAGACTCCACTTCCCACTTCTCCTTTTCCCCTTTCCCATTCTTTCTTCCTCCTCTTTCTTTGTCTTCTCCCTCCCAGTTTCCTTCCCCCTTTTACCTTACCCTCTCTTACCCTCCAACCAATTTCCATCTATTTTATTTCTTTTTGATATATCATACTGCACTCTATAATATTGTTCAAGTATTTCCATGATTCACCAAGAAAATGTAATATTTCATTTGCAATATCATATGGTAAATTATTTGTGAACTAACTGGAATGACTTCAAAGCAGCTGTTAAACTGTGTTGAGCCAATAAGGAATATATTCTCCATAATAATTATATGATGTACATACATAAATATATGTATATCATATCTTTAAAAATATTGGAAACTCCATCCATGTTTCTTGTTTTATCTTTTATCCTAAAAGTAGTGTATTACTTTTTTCCCTGGAGTACATAAAAAAGAAAAATGGAATTAGCCTAAAGAATAACTGATAATGATATAGACATATTTGAGGGGAGCATTAAGGATATTATTTGAATCTTTCTTACATATATATACATTGTCTACACACACAAAAAAGGATTATAAAGATTAAAGTAAACGAACTCTTAAGCATTCCCAATAATGCAGGGGTGTTTTGTTGTTGTTGTTGTTGTTGTTTTCCTGCTGACAACTGGTGGCCTCTCTTCCTGGCCCTGCCCAATGTCCATCATTACTGGAGCTTTCTGGCTGTGACTTAGAAACAGATACCGAGACCTAGGTTGGCTTCCCTAGTACTTTGTGCAGGAGGGTGAAGGATCTGTTGGCAGAGTCTTAATACCTGCCAACTTTTAGGACCCAGAACACCTCACTTCTTAGAAGCCAAGTTTTAGAATTGCCAAGTCTGACAGTAGCTTGTGCCACCCTTCAGTTTCTGCCTAGGGCTATACAAGGTTCTCCAAGATTTGATCAGAGCAGACTTGACACGGTAGCCAGGCAGTTCAGATTCACGGTGGAACTTTAGTGCAGATAAGTTCTTATTGTTTAGTGCATGGGTTCATGGGGTTGCCTCTCTGTCTTGAAAACACCTACATGCTGTACTGATTGCTTTCTGGAACCCTGACCACCTCAGCCCTATACAGCTCTAGTGAAGTCCCACCTACCAACAACTAGAGAATTAGCTTCAGCTCTGCCTCTTTCTGAGGTTGAGGTACCTGTGAATTTGCCCTTCATTGGCTTTTTGGGGGGGTCATGTTGTCATTGGGTGGTGCAGAATTGTCTGGATACATAGTGAGCATCTACAGAGATGTCATTTGACCTGTTGCCAAGCAAAGAAGTACAGGTTAGTATTTTGATAATTTCATTTATTTGAGCATTTCCATTTATGGGAGATGGTGATTGTTTTTACATCATCAATTGATTTTTAGAGGAATGGTCTTTTATGGACCACTGTCCTTGTTTTCAATTTTGATTAAAATACTGATTATCTGTGTTAGGTCCTCACTATTTCTCTGATATTCTGTAAACCCCAGTATAATGCTTTGAATTTCAGAATGTGTTTTGTTAAAAGGCAGGTTGTGTGATATTTGTGTATTTATAGGTCTTTGTAGAGTGCCTTTTCTTTCCTATTTAGGCAGCAAATACTTTAAAGCTGTGATAAACGTAGACTCTTTCATTATAGTAGTATTAACACTTGATAAAATGCATCTGTAAGTCTCCATTCCTTCAGAACCTGCTCTCAAGTTCTTCCCACAGTAATGTAAGCCTACTGCATCCCATAAGACAGGCATTCCAGAAGCTGTTCGCCCGTCTCAAAGGCTGATGCTACCCCGATGAACGGGGCGGCTGCTAGCCAAGTGTGGTTATTGCCATTAAATTTAATGATGAAAACTAAAAGTGATTTTTAAAAGTTAAGTTTCTCAGTTACACCAAGTACATTTGAAGTCCCCAGTCTCATGTCCTTGGTATCTCCATATTGGATAAGCGCGGGGATCTCTTGCATCTGTCTAGGAAGTTTTGTTGGAGAAATCCCCGTCTAAGAAATGGAAGCACTGACGAATTTGGTAAATTACTCAAGGTCACATGGCTCATGAAGAGGGGAGTCCCTTCCACCACATATTTCAGTATGCTTTTTCACCTTTTCCTTAACTTTAGATAATGTCAACGTCCCTTGCATTTTATTAGATGCTCAAGCCAATTATATTTGTTGCTCTTTAATTTAAAGTAAGTCATTGATGTACTCAGTCTTTTTCAAGGATCAGTCCCTTAGTCTGTTTGCATAGAGGAGGAACTTTGAATCCCCTTCCTCCACCTCAACCAATGGGATTCTGAAGGACAGGAGCCACCATGTCTTAGGGCATCTTAAGCTTATTAGCTTATTGAAGACAACCAACACATGTTGACATGAAGACAGCCCAATAAATGTGATGCATCTGATGTGCACACCCATGTCTCTATACAGGAAGGCAGAGCCTTGACTGGAAGAGTCTCCTGACGTCCACAGAAAGCAGACTACTCTTGTATTGTTGTTCTGTCAAAAAGTTAGTTTACTGGAAATAGGTGATATGCCTGTTCAGGTGTTGATGAGCACAGGGAACCCATTCTTTAGTTCCTTCGTACCTTATACCTACTGTTCTTGAATAGACAGTGAGGAATGCCGACGTCTCCCCATACCACGCGGCTACGCAGACTAGGTGCTTGGCACATGCTCCAGTGCTTTCTTCTTGAGCTTATTAATGGTATCTCAAGCCATGGTTTCTCTTAGTAATAATCATGGTGTCAAGAGGCATTTACTCTCTGTGTGCTCTTTCAGTTTGGACCATGTTTCGTTCCTGTAATGCAAATACCGCTTTAAACTTAGCAATGCCAATTTGCATTAATATTTTGGTTTCATATAGCTACCTATTGCATCTCAGAAACAAGTGCATTTTAATGAGTGCTGGCAGAATGATAAAAAGGTTATTCATTAAATACTATTGTAGAAAATACAGCAGTTGGTTGCCAGTAATCATTAAAGCCAAATATAGTGTGTATTGAGGCTCTGAGGATGCCCCTCTTTAGGAGAATGTGACCCTGTGGTATTCAGTGCAGTAAGAATCAATGCTATTCATGAAGGCATGAAGGGTGGGGTTAATTAATATAGAATACAAGCCAGTACACCATTGAAACCAGTGTTGACTTTTAAGTCTTAAACATATTTTACATTTTTGATATCTGTCACGAGATCATAGCGCATCACCTCAGAATTCATGCGAAGGACTTTTAACAGTCAGAAAGACTGAGTTGTGAAGTAATGTGTTCTTAAAGCTTACATTTTGGTCTTAAATCCTGAGTGGAGTCCCCGCCCTCCATTTTATGATTTTTTTTCCCTCTCCTTTCTGGTAATGCTTTATGAGAATAGTGAGCAAGTATTTTTTTTTTTTCTTTTGCAGGGTAACGTAGGGAAAAATTACAAATTTGCAACTGGCTCTTTAGAAATACGCCACTTTAACACATGCGCTCTCTCACTGCCACCATGGCTGTCATAGCTTGTGGCTCCTAATTATAATGAGCTTTTTTTGGTGGTGTTATTGCAGTTGTTTTCCCCCCCAGCCCCCTCAACTCACTTTTCCCAGAAGAGAGTTCCAAGCCTTTGAAAATTCTCATGATTTTGCAAATCCACTCTATTTTTGTCGCGAATACAGGAAAGTTAAAATTGGCTGGTCTGCTGCCATGTTTTGAATCCAATTTTAAAGCAACCCTTTGCAACCCGGGGAGTGAAGCTGACATCTTTGTATCTGTAATGAAGATAATTACACCTGCAAGGTGACATCACTAGCAAAGTGACAAACGCACTTGAGAACTGAATCCCCTGTCTCCTCTGAATCCTGTAGACCACTTTTGGCACTCAGCTTTAGACACCTCTTTCATGCCTGTCGTTTGAGAAGTTGCTTTCAGATGAATTTACTAAAGCTGACTGACACGGGGTTAAATTAATTCTTTTCTTTATTAGTCGAAGTGATACAGACCGTTCTTGGACTAATGTAGCTTAATTAGTGGTCAATTAAAACTGAACATTGCTGAATTGAAGTTCTTTGATCAAACTCCCTGGCATGGGCTCGCTTTCTTTAACTAGCCACCATCTTGAATTCATTTGGAATCAGTAGTATAAACAAGTTTAAAACTGGTTCTTTTATAAGAAAGTCAGCAGGCTTGTATAGCTGCGGTTTCCTTTTTTTACTTCTGGAGGCGGGAATTCAAAGGCTAAATGAAAACAGCGCTACACCCTGGAAAAAAAAAATACATTTTTAAAAGTAACAGTAAGTAGTCAGTAAGCAGTCGGTGCCCCAACCCGTTTATCTGTAAATAATTAATACGCGCTCTCCCAATATAAAGGACCCCCCCACACACACTCTCCCACTAGAGGGCCACAGTAATAATAAAAAGTGAAGTGTCTTCTTCGTGTACCTGAGTGTCTCTGGCAGTAGGGAAGGGTGACTGCTACAGAGATGGACCCAGTCGCTCCTCAATTCCTTCTTCATTGCTCATGGGATAATATTTCATCTCTGTGCCTTCGAGATTGGGTCTGAGATACCATGTAAATTGGTTGTGGATGTCATCATTTCTTTTGGAGGGCATTGCTGAATTCATATGAGGGCTGAAGTGGTCTAATTCCGCACTGGCACTTGATTAAAGTGTCTAGTGCTTTTGGTAGAGTTTTGGTGCCGTTATTCCCTCCTACCCCCCAAAAAAAGGTGGGATCTAGAAGATACTGAGTAGCTAATGTAGCCTCATCCGTTACCCCGTGCCCTGTCTTAATATTTAAAGTACATACCCTGCTCTTGTCTAAACATAAATTGATACCATTCAGAAATCCCAGGTTTTGAAAGCTTATCAACCTGAAAGTACCATGGAAGATGGCATTCAATCAATGTTGTGTACTTCAAGGTATTAATTAAAACCAGTAGTTTGTGAACTAGACACCAAAGTAATAAACTACAGTGAAAGAATGAATTGGCTGTCCATAAATGGCTTCTTCTGGATTGTTCGCAAGAAGAGGAAAGGGGGAGTTTGGAAATGACCCTGTACTTTTTCCCTCCGCAAACAAATGATAAGATTTTGCAGTTTTCGTTCCATATATCCAAAAATTATAGTTATAAACTGTAATTAAAATTAAAAACTTCATCCCTTGACAGAAAGAGAAATTGTTTATAGTCAACGCGCCTTTCTGCGCTCTCTCGCGCCGTCTCCCTAAAGGGCTGATTAGGGAAAATAATTGGGGCTGATAGCGGGAGGAAGACGACAATTCCATTTAATTAAAGATAATTTATTTTACTTTAAATTGGTGATGTCCCACATGAATAAGAGTAGATTTAGCAGATAGATTTATTAATGGGTACTGACATCTCAGTTGACAGAAAAAGCAAACATTTTCTTTCTTCATTGTTTTTATTACGTCCCAGCACCTGAAATTGCTGTCAGCCGGCTTCTTCCGCTGCTTGTCAGAGCTGCAGGCTTTTCTACCAAATATGCAATTACTGGTTTATCACTAAAACCAACTTGATCCTCTCCTGAGTTTTGTTTTGTTTTAAAAAAAAAAAAAAAAAGCCAAGCCCTTGAAAAGCTGCTCAGGACCCCAGGACTGACATGAGAGGCACTTGCTTCTTAAAGGATGCTTACTGTGCTGATCTTCACTACGTTTAGTGCTCAGTGTGGCATGGTCTCGGTATTTAAATTAGGCCTATCCCATCACCCCTGGTTGGGGACAGCACACTTGAGGAGTCCTTCAACGAGCTTGTACCTCTAGTGTTCTGGGTGATGAGGAACACCACCGGAGTGCCATCCGCAGAACACCCAGGTTCATTCCTGATGAAGACGTTGTAATAATTAAGACCCTTGGTTTGATTATATTGTCGTTGTCTCCTACAGTTATAAACAGGTCCTAGAAGTTAGGGGTTAGATTTTACCATTCCAAAGAGAGTTCAAAGAAGACACAACTGTTTTCTTTATATTCTTCCCAGTCTCTAATGGCTTCTATACAACATATGGTTAGCAACATTTGTAACTCACTTTGTGCTTCTGACACACTTGCTCCCCCCAGCTCTGTTTGCTCCCTGATCTTCACATCCAGACCTCCTCTTGGCACCACAGTCCTGTATTCCAGCCCATGTTTTCTGTCCACTCACCTAGTGTATTTCTTTCACACTGGATTTTTCTTTGTATAAAGTGCAGGTCCTGACATCTTCTTCCTCCGCGGGCTTCTGTGCCCACGGCTGCCTCCCTCCTGTCACACAGATCCTCTACTTTGACTTACTGCTGTGTTTCTGTCCTCTGTCACTGTCCTGTTCATATATGTCTCCTCTGAGCCACAGCCTTCGCTTGCACTCATGGCTCAGTGGTGGCCTTTCCAGCTTAATATTTAGAAAGGAGTCCATAAAACCAGTGTTTACCCAGGAAAGGGGAGGTATTAGACATTTTTTTCTTTTCCTTTTGAGGACTAGAAGTCATAGTAGAGTTTTTCTTTTTCTTTTAACCGGATGCTTACAGTTGCCCTCTTCCAAAGCTCCCATTAGATCAATGGTAGTGCTTTTGAAGGATTAGTCTTTCTTAAATATTGCTTCCCATGTTGTATCAGCCTTCCCCTCAGCCAAAGCATCTTTTCCTGTTTACCCATCCATTGAGCCTGTTGGTCTCTCCGGCCTGTGCTTGACCCATAACCCCCCCTTCCACTTCTTCTGTTGCTCTTGCCCTCAATTCATCTTGTGTCTTTTCTTCTTCTTCTGTAATTATTGAATATGTGATACTTTCCCTCCCCCAAATTCTCCAAAGAGAGAGAGCCAGGAAAGCAGCATCCTAAGTGGACAGCGGAATATCTGCATTAAATTCTTAATTTTCTCCAGAACTGTGCAGCCATGAATCTAGGTTGTAGGGACTTGAAGTCAGGAAGTCAGACTAAAACTAGGCTGAAAATCCTAGGAGATAAATAATCATGTTGGTAGCAGATAATTTCAGTTGTAGTGTTGGATAGTAGGGTTAACGTGTGTGTGTGTGTGTGTGTGTGTGTGTGTGTGTGTATGAGTGTGCATTGTGTATATGTATTCATGTGTATGAGTGCATGTGTATGTGTGTTAGTGTGAGTGTGTGTATGTACATGTGTGTGTATTCGGGTGAATGTGCTGTGTGGCATATGTATGTGTATGAGTGTGTGTATGTTTGAGTGTGTATGTGTGAGTGTGTGTGTGTGTGTGTGTGTGTGTGTGTGTGTGTAGAGGTTGAGCCTTGGGCAGCCACTGACACTTTCAGTGAGTTGCACTTGGCTCCTACTGGCCTAGAAAGAAATAGGTAGCTTGGGTCAAAATAAAGATGTCTTTAACTTGTCTTTAATGTCTTGTAACTTGGTGATCCCAGTTCGTCTATCTTGGCTTACTTTCGGGCTCTTTCTTTCTATTCTGTTTGTTCGACTATTCCTACAGCCACTCTCCATTTTTAGGCACCTTCAGTCCTCTTTTATTTTCCCATGCTTGCTTTACTGCCAACAGTCAAATGACATGAGAACCCTTTGAGTTACCTGGATGGGCTGCTCTTGTGAAGTAGGGTCTCCATATCCCAGGGAAAACGAGAAATTTTAGAGAAATAAATACCTGAAAAGAAAGCCAGGTATTGTGACAAATGCCTGCAATCCTAGCACATGGTTTGAGGAGGCACGAGGAGGTACGGGGGATCAGGGTTAAAGGTCAGCCTGCTTGACATGGTGGGTTGGCAACCAGCCTGAGCTACATGAGACCCTAGCTTGGTAAAAACAAATATATGAACCTAAAAACTTAACTATAGTATCCCCAGACTGGAAGCACCAACCACTTTGACTCTGTAAAAACAGGTCTGGGCATAGAGGCCTCTGATTCTGAGGTAACAGGAGCCTGGAGCGACAAGAAAAAAATCTCAGTAACCATGGTGTAGCTGTGGCTCACACCAGGGTGATGCCCGGAGCCTGGTCATTTGGGCGGCTGGGCCTGTCCCACCTCCCATCCCCACATACTCCTCCCAGCCTCCTCCTGGGCCCTCCCACCCCCAAGCCAGTCCCAGGCCTTGCTGCAGACATCTGCAGCTCTGAGGCACATATACCCAGTCTGAGGTCCCCTCTTTGCCTCCCGCTATGAATTCTGGGCTGTGGTCCTGCTCTCATTCTTGTCTGTCAGATTGCAATTCTGAGGCTGTCAGCCATGCCTGACCAATCAGCAAACACCACCACGGGATGAAACTTAAACAATGCAGATGCTCAAAGGCAGGGTTATGTTTCCTGGACCATGAAGGGAGAGCAGAGGTAAGGTCTCAGTCTCCCCAAAGTGGTCTGTCCCCAGCCTGCTTGGCCTGACACTTCCTAAGCGACACCTCTCTGCTCTGCCTTGTTGCCACCTGCTTTCCCTACCTTTCTTCCTGCCACTGACCAGAACTTTTGTTCGCTTCCCCTGCCCACGCAACCCACTCCCTTCAGTCGGTTACTGTCTCCCCTCCCTCCTGGCTTAGTGCTGTCCTGGGCCATGCCTGCATTGCCTCTAGGCTGCAGGACCTTGCTCAGGTCTTGCCACACTTGGAGGGAGAAAGGGCTGTTGGGATCAGGGCAAATGTATGGAGTAAACAGGCCTTATTAATTTTCCCCACTGGGGAACAGTGGGATTTATCTTCAGGTTATAAACATACTTGGCTTTCTTACCATGGAGATGTATTGAATTTTAAATTGAGTTTAAATCTTCTTTTTTTGGAACCGGTTTACATAGAGAGGATATAAATAGATCCAATCTAAATGAGGAGGAATCAGCCCATCTTGCGACTTGGGGGTTGGGGATCGCTCTCTGTCCCCCTTCCTACAGTTGCCAGCGTTAACTCACCCGTGTCCCGCTGGCAGAGGAACCATGTGGCTGTCATCCGCTTCTGTTTTAAGTATTTAGTTGGTCCTTTTATAACTTAGAGTGTTTACAGGGTTCTGTACTCCCTCGTCCCATCTGGAAAATATTTAAACTTCATACGATCTATAAGATGAAAATACCACATATAAGGGGCTACGCAGAAGGAAGAGAAGGGAGAGCCATCGCCTGTGTTTAGACTCAGTCGTTTGCTCAGAAGCGGCTGCTGGGGGAATTGGAACAAATAGCTTGTGTGTGGGGAATGGTTTGGTCCAGGGCTGTACATTCCACCACAGAATGAGCCTTGGTTTGTAAAACTGACGTTCTGTTGTGACTTCCAGATCCAAACAAATCTCTGCAAATTTCTGCCCGATCGAGTTAATAAGAAAATATATACATGCAGAGGCGAGAGCCGTGTGCTACTTGGCGGGTCTGTCAGAGCCGGTGGAAACAAGAGCCGATTTTACCTACTGTATTAACAGCCAGCCAGCAACTGCCAGGACCTCTAGCTCTCTCCTTTGCTTCATTTTCTTTTCCTTTTCTCTCTCCTGTGGAGAACAATGGGATGCAGGAAAAAGCCTTTGACTAGGAGTTGAGGATACTGGATCCACAGGATCGAGGTCACTTTGCTTCTAATAGCCTTGTAATTGGGGAGTGGTTTCCACTTTCCTAATCTCTCACTGGCTGGAGGAAAGGAAGACAGATGTGGCTGTAGCAGGAACAGGCTTGTCCTAGCCGGATGTGCAGAGGGACCAGAGGGTCATTTCCTGCTCTAGGCCTGTGATCAGCTTCACACCTGTGCCCATTTTCCCGTATGATCGATGACCTTGCCTTAACCCAGGGTGACCCTTAGCCTCTGCCGGTTCTCCGGGGCCGCCTTCTTGGCTCTTGGACCCTCCTCCCTCTCTCATTTACAGGTGGTTCCTGAAGCCTCATACACTTGTTTTTCGTGGTGCATGGTGCACTTAGCAGCCCGGCAAGACCTGCAATTTCATCCCTCTCAAGGGGCCAAAAGGGCTGTGGGGGGCGGGGGGTGGGGCTGCACAGAGAGAGAGAGAGGTTGCTGTTTGCATGTGCTTTTCTATTTTGTGGCTCATATGGTATCAATTACCATTTGATGGCAACGCCAGGCCCGAGGCCCTTTGCATGTTTGTCCTGTGAGAAAGATCTGGAAGAACCGACATATGGTTTTGATTGCCACAATTGCAGGTTGATAGAATGAGCGCAGGGGTGAGGTGGGTGGGTTTCCCTTCCGGCCCTTTCCACTCTGGGTTGCTAATGTGCTTTGCTTGTGGAACTGGTCTTTTCATCATCCACCCGCACTCCCCACCTTCTCTTCCCCACCATCCCCCACCATCCCCCACCTCTCCACCCCTGTGCCTCCCCTGCCCTGCCTCCTCCTCCGCATGTCCAAATCACCAAGAGAAACATGTGGCCCACATTAAGGACCTTCAATTAAAACAAACAAAAAGAATTGTCCACTAGTCTGTTAAAATCCTAGAACAGGTCATTCCATCAAGATGGTCAGAAGCAGGCTGAAGTGGGGGTGGGGTCAGAAGCAGGAACAAGTGGGGGTGGGGATCAGGTCCCTCCCCTAGAAGTGAAGGACATGTTTTTTAATGTCTATTAGATCAGGTTGTTAAACATTGAAATGACACTGAAAAATCGTAGCAGTAGGTGTGTGTGTGTGTGTGTGTGTGTGTGTGTGTGTGTGTGTGTGTGTGTGTGTGTGTGTGTTAAAAAGACACTTCTTGGAATTTTTTTGAGCTTTTGCTACGAAGGGGCAGGGGTATGATGTGAACTCCGATCAGATTCTCTCTGCTCATGCATCATCAGCCCGAAGATGGGGAAAAATAATTTCTATGAGTCTTTCTCCTGAAGAAAAGATGCTTAGAGACCCATGTGCCACACATAGTATCTTTCCCCTTACTGGATTCCTGACAGCAGGGGATACCCAGGAAGAGGCTCCCCATTACTGCTGCCCAGTGGGAACTGCATCTCAGATAGGCCAAGGGATGCTCTAGTGGGACCTGAGGGGGAAGAGCCTTACAGACATGTTTCATGCTGCCCACAAACATGTTCTGTGATGCTTTCAGATTCACATACACTCTGCTCCACAGACTGGTAGCCCATCAAGGAGAAATTCCTATTTATTCCAACTATTACATTTGAAAACAATGCACACAGTGGGTAGTTTACACAGTTTGAAAGGCAACATGATATCTTATGAGTGTTTCTATGACTAGGAATACCCCTAATCACAATAACCAAAACAGTATCCCCTAATAAAAGTTATTTTTAAAATGCAAAGTTGGCTAACTTCTGTGGCCCAGGCTATTAATCCTAACATGAAGGAAGCAGAAGCAGGCAGATCTCTGAGTTCAAGGCCAACTTGGTCTGCATATTGAGTTCCAGACTATACAATGTGACCCTGTCTCAGAGTGGCCGAGGGGGAATCAAACTGTTAGTTCTGTAGACCAGCTTTGCATGACAAGGTTATTGATGTCATTCAAAAAGTCAGGAACCTGACTGGTGTGGAGAAGGTGGATTCTGAAGTTGGATTCTGTAGAGAAGCAGGCATCTCTTTCTGATGGTTAAGATGTTTTGAGGTATTTTTTAAGCCTATTTCTTTTCTGTGTAGAAGCCTTCTCCTCTACTTGTTAACTGAGTCTTTAGGTGTTTAATAATGGTGCTGATTTTGACATCTTGTAATCTTACATTGGAATAAATGCTAGGATATGTTTGCATTCAAAGCAACTAGTAATTAGTTGATTTACTCTAGTCATATAACTTTAAAAGCTGCTATTTGGATATTTGAGTCATTTAATGCACACATGTATAAAGATTAAATGTTGCTACCTATTGTTTGTACCACTGCTAGCTGCTTTGTATTAAAAAGTCCTATGTGGTGACTTAACAACAACAAAAGTGTGTGTGTGTGTGTGTGTGTGTGTGTGTGTGTGTGTTGCTTTCCTGAAATACATGGCAGCAGTGGCTCATTGCTGCAGACAGATCTATGCACAGGTTGCTGGTTTGTCTTGGAACATGCCAGGTAACAACAGCTGCGCTGGAGAGAGATTTGATTTGAGAGGACATCTTGAGTCTTCTCAATCCTAACACCAAATAGAAAATGGAAAAGAACTTTCTGGAAGAGAGCTATCTCCACCTTGAAGTCGGTATGGGTAAAATATCTCTCAAGGCCGCCTCAGATTACCCAGCATTGGTAATCTCTACCTACCCACCCTGAAGACAGAGTCAAATGGGAATTGTGGTCCTGTGTGTGTAAGAACACCACAGATGCAGAAGGTGCCATCCCAGACTGCCTCTTTGCTCCTTGTCCAATATTAACTTGGTGTCCAGTCTGAAATTCTTAAACTTAGGAAAAGTTAACCAAGAATACAGCCCAGTTTTATATATAATTCTTTTAAAAGTGGACAGCAAAATAACCATCAACAGCTCTTAATATCTGATCGGGATCTATACAATCTGACCCCAGTGTAGCTGTTGAAATGGTCAACTGTATGGTAATACAAATGATGTTAACGGGTGAAAAATCTCCCTGTGTGTTTCCAATGCACAGTGCCTTTATCCTTATTAAAGAAAGAGCAAAGCTTCCTTTTGGATGGCTGTATATGCATCTCATATATATATATATATATAAAAGAACACCAAAGGTGGCTTCGATTTGAGCATCTGGTAAATCGATTTGCCATTGAACCGGGAGACTAATATTAGAAATGGGTGAGCCAAGCCATGTTTTGTGTTTGTTCAGTGTCTCATACTAGTATTTCAAATGTCATGGGCTCAGCAAAACCCAAAACACGTTTCCTCAGCGCTTCTCCCTTTTTCATCCCATGTGTATATGAAATATGTATATTTATGGTTCATTCATTTACTTATTTTCTAGTTATTGACAAATGGAGAAATATTTATAGAGGTATAAATCTTTTTCAATATATATAAACAGCCACCAAGTCATACGTGAGTGAGTCAGTGTCCGTTTTATAAGTTGGAATAAAGAATGAAGGTTTTCTATCTGGGAGCCCTGTGCTTGTTTTCACAGAAAAGGAGCCTTGTTTCTTAGCTTTCTTTCTGGAGGCCGAGGGCTTTCCACAGAGACCAGGTTACACACTAAATCAGCTCAACCCAAACAGCTTGCTGTCTCTCCTTAAGATCTGTCTGTGGGATTCATCCACAGCAAGTTTGAACTTTCATGTGCACAAGGAAGAGACTGGTAACTTCAAGGACAGTGTCAATTAGGGATACCGAAATACAGTCATCTGCCAAGTCAGAATTAGACTCAGACTTCATACAATCTGAGTTTTGAACAAAATTTGAACCTTTGAGGAGAAATATCGAAGATTCTGATGAGCTTTTTTTTTCTCCAGCTCTCTTACTATTTGCACATCATTGCTTCCTGATCCTGAGTTGGGGGTGGGGGGTGGGGTTGTAGAAAAACCTCAAAGGAAAGGCTCAACAGGCTTCCTGGACATCAAATAGCAAGTATAAAACAACATTCTGATGACTCGCATGTAAATAAATCAGAAACATATGAATTAAACTTCTCTCAAAATACACATGGGTTGAAAAAGGGAGAAGCGCTGAGGAAATGTGTTTTGGGTTTTGCTGAGCCCATGACATTTGAAAAACTAGTATGAGACACTGAACAAACACAAAACATGGCTTGGCTCACCCATTCCTAATATTAGCCTCCCGGTTCAATGCAAATCAATTTACCAGATGCTCAAATCGAAGCCACCTTTGGTGTGCTCCTCCACACTTAATTGCTTGCAGTTTAATTTTTTTCCAATTAGAAGCTCAAAAATAGCATCACATTTCAAGAAAAATGCAAATCTTAGCGTTTTTGTACCCAGTCGGCTGACATCAGACCGTTTTAGAAAACACCAGAGATCCTCACCTTAAGAACAGTCATGTTGAGATGGTCCTCTTTGATGTAACTGATACGTCACAGAAGAAAAGCATTATTATTGGGAAACCACCAGCAACATCAATTTGCTGGTTAAACAGAAGCCAAAACCTAGGGGCCGTCAAAATGGATGACCAAGAACCATATCTTGGTATGCTACTTATCTCAGGTCCTAGCTGAGATTCTTCGATATCTACTCTGCCTGAACTCTGAAGATAGAAGTGGAGGCTTTTGTTCTCTCTCACACACTGCACTCACCAGAGCTAACATTAGGGACTCTAATCCTGGGACATTGCAGAATCCCCAGAGCCTTGTATCCACTCCTTGATATTGTGTGCTTCAGCATCTGGCTTTAAGTGCAGGAGCAGAACACAGGGAACAAAAATAGCCAGAGCTCCAGGCTTCTTCCTCCAACTGTAAGTCTTTGACATGCACTTGGCTGAAATCCTGTATCTGCTCTTTGGACTAGCTTTCTCACTTAAGATTATCAGTTTGAAGTTAGGAGGCAGTAGATTTCATCTTTCCTATTTAGGGAGGACTTATTTTGGATGCTTTAAACACACACACACACACACACACACACACACACACACACACACACACACACACACACTTGAATGTACTTTTCCTAAGTTCTTTATTCTGAGGGTGGCTAGAAATTTTGCAGGACAGCTAAGCAATTCCACGGAAAATTCAGCTCAGGTCTGGTATGAACAAGTGCTAGGTCATAACTGAACACGGCAGGTAAAAGGAAGTCAGTAGAGATCTCTGGGATACTCTGATAACGCTAATTATCAGGAAACTGGGGTCCCAGGAGGGGGGTATACAAGAGCATTTTCCCATACTTACAGGAATGGGAGTCAAATGGGAATCAAGGTAGCAAACTCCAGGAATACTAACTGGAAGATAGCTACCTGACCTCTTGTTTATGAGGGAAAATAGGGGGGTGGCGATAGAAAGAATTACCCAACCTGCTGCATGAAATATATTGGTAAAGCAAGCTACCAGTGACACGGAGCATGTATAAATGCCAGAACACTGGTCTGGACACCAGAGAAAGGGGTTTGGCGGTGGGGAATCCCTGAAAACATAGAGGTGGAAGGGAGCACGCTTTCAGAGGGTGTATGCAACTAGGAGTTGTGTTCTGTGCTGTCTTCTAACCAGTCATCATACAGAAGACACACCCAAAGGGTCCATAACTCCCTAGCTTATGGACTGGTTTAGTTTCAGACTGGGGTGGATCAAGAGGATTAAAATGGCAGATCAGGTTATGATTGGTTGTAGCTTTATGCAATCTTGTTTTGAGAATATGGGTCAAAACAACTGACTCCCACACACCACAAACACAGCAAGTCAGATTCATAGACCCTATGCCGGTGAATGCCTTTTGCACGGCTTTGGGGCAGCTGTACAAGGGCAACCTAATTTCTTTACCAGCTGTGTTACTCTGTCTGACATCTTCTCCCTCATGGAAGGACAGACATTTTTACCTGTGGTCCCCTAAAAACCCCATTCATGATTCTGAAGACAGTTTTTCTGAATAAAAAAAGATGGCACATGGAAGATTCTGGGGAGACCCTTCAAAGCTGCTAATCTGATGCATTAATCTTGCAAGTAGAGAGGGTTTGGTTTCCATATTTGTTTGAAACACTTTATTGACTCTCTACTCTAAGAGAGCCTTCACTTTGGTCATGCTTTAAAACACAGGCTATAAATTGACCCTGAAGGGTCATTGTATTCTCTGGGGATAAGAACTGTATAATTCACAAAAGACACAAATTTCTAAAAGTAAAGAGCTAAGGAAGCTTAAGAAGCTAAACCCTTCCCTTAACATTTATTGAAATAGCCTCTGTCAGAAGGTTATTTGGTCCATATCACTCCTGACATCACACACAAACGCCCAGTTCCTCTGTAGACTTGTCCGAGAGGAGAGAGGAGTAAATTGACTACATAATCAAGAAGTTTCCAATTAAAGAAAACTGTCAAGCAATGTTTTCAGGCTGTGCAAACAAGATGCCCTGAATTCTGACCGTCTCCTAGTATAGTTCCATTCCCCAATGAATGCCACAAGACAGAGAGTTAGTGATAAAGCCAAATTCAGAAAGACACTCTCCTGCTTCCTCGTAGCTAATAATTTAAGACCAATAGCAGGAGCATTGTACATACTCATTTCCTTAGATGGGGAGAATATTGATCCTGCTGACAGAGATAGTGAGCAAGAGGAGAGTTTGAATTTCCGTAGAAAGGCAGCTTCTGTTCTAACACTACCTACGTTATTTACCTAAATTGTCTGTCTAGAAAATGACAGCAAACCTGACCACTTTAGATCTGTGGTCCACAAACCGTCTTCTTAAACAATAGTCTGACCTTCTCTTAGGGATGGTATATGAGTTATAGACCTGGTATGTGTTATTTTAGGTTTCTTTCGTTGGTTGGTTGGTTGGTTGGTTGGTTGGTTGGTTGGTTGGTTGGTTTTTAGTTAAGGTAAGGTTTATATAACCTAAAATTAACCAGTATGAAGTAATCAATTCAGGTGTATTTGGAATGTTCAGGATGCTGAACAGTCATGGTAAACTACCTTCTACTTTCTTGACCCCAGAGAAATTTCCCACCCATTCTACAGGTCTTCCTATCCTTCTGCCCGTGTTTCATAAGCTCTCATCTTTGACATCATCTTATACACAGACACATATACATATTTTATACATATTTTATATTTAATATATGCATATCAATTTCTTTTTTATCTATCTGCCTATTGATTAGGAAGTTCCAGACAGAAGACCTAATCTTTGCTAATTATATGAACAAAAATTGAAAATTTTGAACTGTTTTCCTTTTCTCCATATTAAGAAATCATCTGGATTTTACATTTCTACTTTGAAAACTCAAGATTATTAAACAAAATAAGATGCCTATTAAAAATTACATTTCCTAGACCTCAAAGGAGCATACGTACTGTGATGTATTGATAAAGAAATTATTATTGTTTACATTTATTTATACTGACCTTATTCCAGAATATTATTAAGATCACTGGCAGTAAATCTTTAAACTATTTATCTCCAAAATTAAGAAAAATGTTGTCATATGAAAAAATACCTGAAATCTCACTATTAAAGAAAGTCAACTTAATTATGTTTTGAATGTGCCCGAAGACACAAACTAATCATTGTTGACTACTTGTCAGAAATATTAGGCTCTTAATCCCTCACTTCCTTTAAGAATTTTTTAAAATAACTTGGTCTTTATTGAATATATTCCCCACATTTCTTTTGTACATACAGAAGCTTCCAGACTTGTGCTAGCTGGAGGCTCTGCTCTGAGTTAAGCTGGGGAACTATAGCTGGTTGACTTTACCTAAACTTTTCTCTGAGCATGGGGAAACGTGGGAGAGAGGTGGGCACTGAAATAAGTAACAGAGAGGAAGCTGATTGGCTATATATGTTGACAATTTGCATACCAATTTTTTTTTCTCATTTCAATCTGTGCCACAGAGTGTCCTACATTTGGTAATTATTTCATGCCTTTGTTTTCCATTGAAAGTAGTTAGGGCCATATGTTTTAACAGGAAAAAAAAAAAAAGAAAAGATCATTCCTCCTTTTTTTTTTTTCAGCTCAGTGAAAGGGGAGCTGGGGTAATAGTTTTGCGGTGTAACCATGGCTGTTCAGAACTCTAGCAGATTGGAGACGCAGTGTTCATAACAACTCTCTTGGTGCACAGGAGATGAAGGCATCTGTTTGAAACATCAGTCAGTGTCAAATGGGATGCTTCAAAGCACAGCATAAGAGTTTGTTGGTTAGTCTACTCTCCATCAGGAAATACCACTTACTGATATGAAAGGTGTCCTTCAGGTAGCCTAGACCATTGGTAATTTGTAAAGCTATTTGGAGTAAGGGCTGTCACATCTCACCTGCAGTTTGAACTGAAAAGATACAGAATATAGCCTGATTCCCAGCCTCATCCAGTTGTGTGACAACAGGGATGTTTAAACATTTATCCCTTCTCTTGCCTGATATTTTATAATGATACACTATGGGCAAGATGTCACCACTTGGATAGATAACTGTTCAAGGTTTAAACTATAAAGACTTATTATTTTTTACAATCATTCTTAGACCAATGGATCAACCATAGAATTTTACCAAGTTTCCTTTTATGCAGTTAAGTTGAATGTGAAAGCCCGTGTCTATACAGGCGCACACTGCATGGTCACCGATGACTCTGTGTGCTTGAATCTTCTGTTTCCCTTGGAGTACATACTTCTTTCTTTCTTGGGTCTCTACTTCTGAGGCTGTGACCCTCTATTTGAGTTTGAAAGAACTTCTCCATCCTCCTCTTACTTCCTGACAGGAATTGGCTACTTGGGAATGGTGGCTGTCTGTATTTACTCTATGTAGGCAAAATAACTGAGGCCATTTGGGTTTAGAGAAGTAGAGATTGCTCCTTTAGGGTTTCACAAGGTCAAAGTAGAAAATCATTGACATTTTCTTGTCCATTGCCCCCCTTCTCTCTCTACCCTGTTTGTTCCTCCTTCCCTTGTCATTTTCCTCTCATCCTCTCAGAGAAACTGTGGCATTGCTTCCAAAGGATGGGAAGTGATGGAGGATGTGCCAAATAATGGTCTTGTGGCCATGGAGATATTTCCAGGGCTTCCGGTTCTTATTCTTCGTAGTCTATGTCTTGACCTAGGTCTTCAGCAGTAGAATGGATTTATTCACCTAATGGTACCCAAACTTGAGCTAGTCTCTTTTCTAAGTTGCACCACAGCAGTAAATATCTATGCTATTGGCATTAACTCAGGTAGAAGAGAAGAATGGTGTTTCTAGAATTTCTTTTCTAAAGAAAGCCCAATAATAAACGCAACGAGAAATTAAGATCTATTCTGATAGAACCAAGGAATGCTCGTCTTCCCTATGCTGTTATATTATTCTTGCTCTGGTATGTATTTTGTATGAAATCTTTTATTCATGCTTCCATGAGCGCATTTGGTAAGATTTGAACCTCTGTGGTAAGCACTATATATACATTCACACATACACTCAAAACATATTTGCCTTTTAAAAAAAGAATACTGTTCTTCACCTTATTTCTGTGACCAGGTACACCAACAGCCTTAGGTGATTTTCTTGGAGGCCACTGCAGTATAGGATAAAAGGCAATGATCAGCACTGGAGTAAGCGCTCATTTCTGTCAGTATTGTAGAGTCACAGAAATTGCTTTCCTGGGCAAGATTTGCAGCCCTTATGTAACTGAGAAAACAGTATCTTAAGAGGTCACAGAGCTACTTATTGGCAGATACAACATACACTATTCTGATGTTTCAACACCTCCTAATGAAACAGTACTTGTCATCAGAAAAATACCATTTGGCTGCTGAAGGTGAAGAAAGCATTGAGATAGGAGATGATCTGTTATACATACCTGGAGATCAAGAGTTTGTTGTCATTAGTGTAAATAAAGATATAACCCATGATAGAATTATAGCTATTGAAGGTATGAAATAGCCAGAGTGATGAAACATAGTTTGATCATTCATCAGGATCTTCTTAACATTAGCTTTAATTTTCTGATGAACATGCAATAAATAGAAGTTGGGTAACAACTTAGTTAGGTGTTGAGAACATATGAAAGAGCTGTGATGTGCTTAGCATCCACAGTGGCTTCTCTGTGCCAATCCTGAGTCTGTGATGAAGCCAACTCCCGTGGGAATGGGTGATGTAATAAATAGAACCAGGAAGAAGTCTAATTTCAACTGGACCCAGTTTGGTGCATTCAGTGTTTTCAAGAGAGGAACTTGATAAGTCTAAGACACTTGCAGCTTAGGCTAAGGTGCTCATGATGTTGGCAGTGGACAGTTTTGTGATATACCAAGTTGAATGCAGTAGCAAATACAGCGTCTGCTCAGTTAGTGCCAAGTACGGAGGAACTGCAGTTATAAAAATAGAATGAAGTATTGGAGCTAGAGGCTAGCACACACAGGCAAGACTGTGTCCACACTAGCTTTTAGTACATTGATGATAACGTTCTTTCTTCTTCTAGTCCTTGGATTTAGTCCTGGATTATTTCCATCACTATATCCCATAGAACTCTTAGTAGATGACTTTGTCTCTCTGTCTCTGTCTGTCTGTCTGTAGAGCCAATGAACAACTCTGTATGTATATGTACTGGTTTTGTTTTTGTTTTTTCCCCCCCTGCAACGTCATTCCAGAAATCATGTTTCTTGTAGCGGCTCCCAAGAGCTCCACTATCTAGAAGCCTCCTCCTGTGTCTTTTTCAGACAAAATGGCTGCCACACCAGGACTCAGCAAAGCTTTTGGGAGAAGTGACATCATCAGTCACTTTGTAGAGTGCATGCTTAAAGGGTCAAGACTGAAATAGGACTACGTGATTCTGAATCTGAAGTATGCCACTTAATTGTCTGAGTCATAATTATGTCATAACTATGACACTGAGCACTTCAGTTACTTAAACTCTCTGTGTCTCATGGTCTTTATCTGTGAAAGTGGAATGGGAATAAAACAATAGGCTATGGGAATGAAACAAAATTATATGCACAATTTGGCTGGAGCCATGCCTGGCCTATGAAAAGTAACATGTCAACAGTGTGTATCGTCGTCAGTTGGCCCTGTCAGCTGTGACAAGAACTTGGATCCTCACAGGCCTTGGAAATGGATCTCTTTGCAGTAGTGGAAAATTGTGTCAAGATGAGACACTATTATTAATTGTTTTCCTTTAGTTCTCTTTGATAACACATGCCTGTCTTATGGCTGGAGTAACTGTGAGATTTCAATAGCATGGTATGTGCAGAGAGACTCTCAACTGTGTATGTGACGTCATAGCAGAGGAACCTATTCAGTCTCTGGCGGCCATTTTACTTCCTCTGGGTTTCAGTACCACCAAGTGGAAACTGCTTTCTGAAAGCACTGGTCAGTGTAAACATCTAAGCTGCAATGTGACTTCTTTATTAGCAGTAGCAGTTCTGTCTCAGTGTGCTTCTCTATTGAGGAAAGCAGGGGTTTTGTTGCTGTTAGTGTGCCCCCACCCAGCTCCCCGCTCCAGGATATTTCTACATGTGTGAAAGGCATGATCCAGAGATTTGGGGACATATTCAAAAGTTATCCATGGGAGAAAGAGTGGGAGCGATAGCCTTGCCTTTTTATTTGGAGAGAGAAGAACAAATAAGACAGAGATACCTGGCCATAACAAATGCCAGGTTTGCTACGGCTCCTGCCAGACTTTGGGAACAGAAGGTACATACTTTAGCATTGATGTGGCTGTCATCTGTGTGGGCACAGAGCTCCTAGCAGGCTGGGTGCAGTGGCTTGGAGAGGAGGGCACCGACTACTGCTTGTCCACCTGCAGTCTGAGCACGACTGAGGCTCCTCCCTCTCTCTCCAGTTGCTTCCTGAATCCTCTTAATGTTTCTCACTTGTCTTTTGATTGACAAAGACACAAGCCAGGAAGGGATAGAAATGCTTGTCAGTCTCTTACTCCTTAACCCCAAAATGAAAATTTGCTTAGTGAAGAAAAAAACAAATCTACTGGTTGAAATGAACCTAAAGGATTTAGTTTCAGGTTTCCTTGCTCGTGAATGGATAATCAAGATTCAGCTACCACTTGGAAGGGGGACGTTGATATGTGATGTTTATGACAGGGTGTGTGGATGTGTGCTTGTGGGAGTTTATTTTAAATATATTAACATGTTCAAAAAATTACTTTGGGCAAATACATATAGATTCTCTCTTTCCTACGTTTTGTGATGCAATCTGGTAGAGTGGAAAGAGCACATCATTCTGTTAGTAGCAATAAAATATAGATGTATCACATATATTTGGTAAATTTTATATATGTTTGAATAGTCATGAAATATTCTCCCATGACCCACCCACTCCCACTTGAGCCCCCCAAACGGCCATAAGCATAGTTTGGGAATAAAAATCTTCATTGTGAATCAGTTAAGAATATTTAGAACTATTTGAATAGTTCTTTTGAAAACTTCAAGGCTTTTAGTTAGAAATGAAATCTTTGCAACGTCGTCACCTCGTACCTGCGTATGGCTCTCCGTATGTAGGAAGAGTGTGTCAACAGGGATCGTATGCACTAGCGTTTGCATCTCCAGACGTAACTACTCCGATCACATTGCAGCGTGGCCCCTAAGCATCACTTGCGTGTGGAAGAAGGAGCCCTTCAGTCTTCGTCATTAAAGACTCCTTGCATTCGCAGGCTGTCCTGAGTCTGTTAACTTTCATTCCTATCTTGCTGGCCATTTCAAGTCTGGATGCTAGCATGGACCTTGGAAGGGGATCCTTCATACAGGAAGAGCTGCCTCACCGTACACACCTGGAGACGTTTTCTAACTGCTGTCCATGTTGCAAACTGAGGTTGAACTCATTAGAGCTTTGAAAGCAGGAAGTGTGACAGAGGACAGCAGGTCTAGAGGTGGCATGACAAGAGAAAGCACGTATCATAAAGAACTGATCTAAAAGATTGTCCTAAGGGAGTCAGGGTCCTAAAAGCAGAAACTATAGGCTAAGAGCACCCGGTCACTGATATTTGATAACTAATTGGAAAAACATAGAAGTCTTTTACCGTTTTAAAAAATAAAAGCAGTAGTACATGTCCAACTGTAATTCCTTCATCAGAACCAACAGTGGCCCAAAGTGAACTTGTAGCTCTGAGCTTCATTTCCAACATGGCGGAGATCTAGGCTCATAGCTACTCTTCCATGCTATACATTACATGGCACAGTTTGCAATCATTTTTGCAGATGGCTATGAAAGGGGGGAAAAAGGCTCACATTAAAACTAAAAAGACATTGGTTGCAGTGCCCTGTCAGCTCATCAGATGGACATTGGATGTGTACCAGTTGCATGCCCCATACTAGGGCTACCTAGCGTTTGCTCTCCCACCAGCTCACCAAAACAGTTCCTGCTTTCTGGGGGAAAATGAGTCATAACTAAGCTGCTGTTGCTAAGGTAGCTCTCCTTATAGTGGGTGGTAACCTGCCGAGACACTCCTTACAGACAGTCTTGCCTCTCCCTAACATGTTTGGCAGGATGTTTTACCTAGAGACAGTTCTGTGCTGATGCTACCCAGTACGGTAACCAATGGCTACCAATTGCTGCTGAGCATCTGAAACATGGCCAGTGTGACTGACAACTGCAAATTGTTTCATTTTCACTAAGTTCAGTCAAAATAACCTTGGGTTCCTAGTGACAAACAAATTGGACAGTACTTTTCAAGACACATTGTTGGAAGGCAATTAGGAAGCTTCTGACAAAGTGTAAATTTCTTGCATTTATGGAATGCCTGTGATTTATTAGGGATTATGATTGGTGGGACAGCACTCCCCCTCATGGTGAGAGTTACCCCATTTGACAAACTAAGAAACCAAGGCCCCAAGAGATAAATCAGTTTGTCATATTTTCTCAATGAATTGTAAGAGTGGAAATTCGAACTCGGTGAGTCCAGTTCATAGCTGGACTGCCAAGCCTGGGCATATCTAGTCTTGAGGCTGGGACCTCAAGTGCGTCTTCCTTTTGTGTCTCTGTGGGTCGGCTAACAATTTCACTTTAACTTGGCCACATAGAACCTAGCATCGCCCAGCTCATTCTTGTGAATATACACATAATCTTGCCCTTCAGGTGTTCTTTCTTCTCTCTGAAAGCCATCTCCTTGAAAGAAATAAGTAGGAATTAAGGTTCTACTTTCTTGCTGAGTGATGATTAGCTAGGAGGCTTCAAAGGCCACGCCAAGGCCAACAGATCCCACAACACATGCTAAACGCTTCCTGTGTTTGATTATCACAGTTGAGAAGGAGTGGGAGATCTCCTGAGGTCTGAGCTCAGAGGGAGTGGAGTAGCGTCTAGATGCCAAGCCAGCACTTGGGCATCTGTGGCACTATTTTAATGTGGTCATTTCTGTTCATCGTGGATGGTACAGTAACTTTCGGTAAGGATCTGAAATCATCATGCCATTTCAGTTCCTGCCTCATGCAGTTTCGCCTATCGCAGTCCTCATTGGAAATTACAAATTGACATTGTACTTGCAGAATCAAGAGTGGGTCGCAACATTAAGGGAAAGCACAGACCTTCTGTACGATAGAGTGGCTACCATCCATTGCAGCGATCACTGACCGTCATAGTACATGGTCTGCAGCCATTTGCTCTGGTCTTCTGAATTCTAGTTTCCCTTTTAGGAAGCACGTTACTTATCATATGCATGGTTTCACAATAAGCTTCCTTTACAATATGCAAATAAAATTGCTATAGAGGAAAAAAAAAGATTAATGAGATCCCTCAAGACTCTCTGTAAACTGTCTCAAAAGTGTAGCTCATGTTGATAGTTAAGAATGTCTTGTCCTACACGCAGACAACAAAAACAGGCTCAGCAGGTTGTGTTTACATATTTATGTATACACATATGTATGTGACAATAATAATCAAAGAGTCTATCAGCTTAGAGGAGGGGCTGGAGGGAGGGAAGGGGAAGAGGAAAATGATGTCATTCTATTATAATATAAAATATATAAAAATAAATTTAAAACTGGAGAATACCTCATCTTTAAGAAGGAGGTTTGAACAGAGAATAGACTCTGTTGAACAATTCATCTCTCTTTGTCTTATTATCATATAGACAGTATCAATGAGCGAGAGGAAACTTTTCTAACTTATATTTGTACACTTAAGAAAGCTAGTGGCAACAAGACCTGAACATAAGTGCTAGATTTTTATTTTTTTAGTGCTCACTGTGTGTCAGGGTCCATTCTAGTTATTTTACACATGTGGTACAATTCACTTCTCACTAGTGTGCATAGTAGGTCTCCTTGCTCCCATTTCACAGAGAGGAATCGGGAGACAAGAGCTTAAAAGTTGAATGGTGGAACACACAGTCAGACCAGGCTCATGCGGGCCAGTCCATTTCCCTCTCTACCTTCAGTTTTATGAATGAAAGGTATGATGATAGTAACACTCTGCCTCATTGTGAAAGATGGAAGTATGAACTGCTACCACAAAGGCTGTTCTTACAAGAGGTTGTGAACAAGCTATGACCCTCATTCTTTCTGTCTAAATCTCCCTTACTGAAACCCATAGGCCAAGAAGGGAAAGGGCTAGGGACCACGCTCCCTGCACTTGGCTGTTGATGGGCATTCCTGTTTGGTCTTTCATTGTAACAGGCAGAAGAATTCAGACTCCCATTTTCTTGAGGGCTATGGAAAAGGTCTTTGGGTGACATCCAGTGCACTTTACGATCATCCTCAAACTACAATAGAAATTCTATCTGTAAAATGGAATTACTTTTGCACTCCCATCAAGCTCTGGTTCAGTGTTACCTAGAGATTATTGTTAAGCTTTCGGTTCTACAATTTTACTTTAAATCTGGGCTTGTGATGCGGGGTGGTGCGGACCTCTGGTGTAAAATATATTCTACTATATTTTCCATGAGGTTTCCACTCATCAAATGATTTGAGAGGAGGGCTGATGATGGCCTTTTAGCTACAGCCAACATTCCCCAATTCTAATTTGGCAATACTTCACACTTCCTTCCTTCCTCTTGAGGGAACCATGAAAATCCAGTATCCATCTTGATCTAAGTTGCCTTCCCGGGGGAGTGGATGCTTTTGTTTCTCATGACATTTTCTTTTGCTTCATTATTGAGGTCACTTAGATAGAATATGCTGATTTTGGAATTTTCCTTTCAAATTGGGTTGATTTTTTTTTTTTTAAGGCTGATTTTCCCCCAGTATTTGATAAAAAATTCCAGTTTGATAAGTAATCTTTCTATAGACCTAGAAATAATAATAATAAATATATATGAGTTCTTATTGAAATTAATATCAATATAAAACATCTTATGAAAATTGCCACATGGACCATTTGAGATTGAGAAACTGACAAACTAATCAAGTGAACTAGAAGCAGAGCAGCTGCCCACTGGCTGTCATTGTCATTAAAATCTGAAACATTAAAGGCAGAGTGGGCATTATCATTGTCATTGATGCGAATGTCATCATATACCTTCACTGCCACTTTAAATTATTATGTATCAAAGGATGAAAAACAAAGGATAATAAGTAATTGTGTGGCTCTAACAGATTTTGCATATTACAATAGCTACTTGAACTTCCATTTTTGAATCTTATGAATGTTTAGACTCATGTATGTGTGCATGGGGGCTGGCACGTAGCCAAGTGGTAGAATGTGTCCCTGAGTTATACCATGCCTTGGATTTCATCCCCAGGGCCACCATCAGTCAGCTATAAGCAAATAAATAAAATGTAGAAAATTAAAGCAAAGAAGGCCTCTTCAACTTTTCAAAAACAGATCTGTGCAAAATTAATTTATATAAACAAAAATATAGGTCATTTGCCTTTAAATGACATGAGGTGAGAAAACGCCATCTCTAAGGGAAAGAGAGTGATGTCATACCTTTGCTGGAAGATGCTGTGTAAACACCTTTGTGTTTTACAAGATACATAGAAATTATCTTCAAAAAATCATAAATGTGCTCTGTTTCTGGTTAACAGACATTTCCATCTTGGATAAAGAATCTCCACTTGGTGTGGTAGCACACCTTTAATCTTAGCACTTGGGAGCAGATCTCTGTGTTTGCAGCCAGCCTGGTCTGTATGCCAAGTCTCAAGACAGCCAGGGCTACAAAATAGAGAGAAATAGTCTGAGAAATCCAAAACAAAACAAGTCTCCAATTGGCTACAGCATATCAGGATATCAGAAATTATACATCACAGTGTATGCTAAAATCTTTTCATCTTGAAGATATTCTTTCACAGGCAAGCAGTATCCATGAATTTTCCTAAACAATGTTACCCTTAGCTATTTTAAGTTATTCATAATTTAGAGTCAAAGTAACTTTCTTATGTATACTTAAATTTGATTACAAATTTCTTCCTGTCTTTCCCCAAAGATGTGAAATGATTTCACCAAAATTTAAAGGCAGAGAGAAAGGGAGGGAGGAGCGAGAGAGAGAGAGAGAGAGAAGAGAGAGAGAGTGCACATATTAATATGATCAAAAAGTATTGATATTCTACTGTGCATGTTTACTGTAATAGTGGTAGAGTAATCACGAATATTAAGCTATAAATTATCTTCATAGAGTTGATTCTAGTTTTTAACACACAGGTAGTTAAATAGCATGAAGATGCCATTTTTTTTCCAGTAAATATGTAATGATTTCTAAAACATGGAAGACAATACTACATGCAGTCAGCTTACGTTAAGACTGATGGTCCAGCTGCATATCAGGCTGAGGCATGTGGACATACAGCAGCCATGGTGTGTACACTCTGTCACTTGAACGAGGTGACTTAATGATCACTTTGCGCTTTTCCTGGGCGGAATCTTTTTATCACCCGTTTAGTCCCCTTTTGGTCTCTTTCTAAATCGTAGTGTACCACCTGTCTGTTGGCTGTACAGTTCCCAGGAAAGACCCAGGCTGGATCCTGTCCTGCCTTGCATTCTTTGCTCCTTAAAAGTAGTTCAGAAGTGATGTGGCATTTCCCCTGTCCCTTATTACAAACCCTCTAGAAATAGAAATACATTACGATCCATCCATGTAAGTTATAGTGAAAATTACAAAATGGAAAACTATGAAAAATGGTACTTAAATCCCCCCATGACTTTGGGGGGAACATCCTTGCTGTTCACAGCATGAACGGCTCTTTTTAGCTTTGTTTGTTTCGTTTGTTGTCCAGGACCTCCAGATTTTCAAGGGTGTGTGGAGCATTTATTTGATGTATAGCTGCAGAGGCACATTTCCCACATCTGTCTCTGTGGACCTACCCTTGTGAGATCCCTTGTATTAACGCTTACAGATATGAGTCATGGTTCTTCTGAGAGAATTATATAATTTTTAGGGTGTTTGTTCGATATACATGGCAAAAATGAAGCGCTTTCTTTCTCTCTCTCTCTCTCTCTCTCTCTCTCTCTCTCTCTCTCTCTGTAATCCTGCTGCTGCCTTTTTTGTTGGTGAATTTCTTTTCCTCTCTCTGTGACCTGTGAATATCAGTGTAGGCTCACTGCCAAGTTTGTGAGCCGCTGCCTGCTTCAAAATGGAGGCAGGAAGGTATCCATTTTCATCAAGAGGATGAGCCGTTCAGTCTTTCCGACCATCTGGAGAGAGGAACTTTTAGAGCAAAAGAAAATGGGAATTGAAAAAGAAAAAAAAGATTATATTTAGCAGAAAAGGCAAGGGAGAGGACCAATTAAAGTTAAACTATACCTTATGAATTTATGCTTCGCTGTGATGCTGTCCTGCTTCAAGGAAACACAAGCAAGCAAACACAGGGGCTATTTTTAAAAGGAACTGCTTCCCCAAGCCCTGTGAGGATTAGTAAACGAATGTTAAGTAAATTAGGGTTTTGGCACACTTTTAAAGTTTATTGTACACAGAAATATAATAAGCACTTAAAAAGAGACAGGCCCTCTTCCTGTGTACATTGGGATTGTTGGTGGTCTTGTGCTGATCTAGGTACTTAATGGCCTTCTTCCTGCATCTCTGCAGACACTGTGTGGATTAATAGTCCAAGATATGTATGTACTTATCACTCTTTCCTGATTCATGCGCTCTCTCGCTCTCGCTCTCTCTCTCACCTTCCTCTCTCCTTCTGTCTGCCTTCTTCCTACCTCTTACACTGTAAGTGAAATTTTTAATTTTTAATTGAAAGGTAGAGGTCTGGTCTGTCTTTGGGGAGAGACCGCGTACAAACATTCTGTTTTACCCCTAACATGCTCACGGGCCATCTGTGTTTTAAAAAGAAAGGAATCTGTCGATGGGGGCCATTCCGTGACCTGCAGAGTGTATTTACCACTAAGACGTGGTTTGCAGTGTTCTCGCCCGTACTGGAAAATCTCATTCCTGATTATTTTATGTTGACACACACACACAGCACTTTTTTTTCCTGCATTCAAAGGAGGCAGTGTTTCTAGGGTTGGATCAGGTTTAGACTCTTACAGCCTCCAAATTTAGCATTTTGTGCCAGCTTCTTACCAAATCATGGATGTAGGGATGCTTTGATCCATGTTGAAAGCAAATTTCATGTGGTTCTCCTTCCTCAGGTCTACGCTCCTTCCGCCAGCACTGCCGACTACAACAGGGACTCGCCAGGTTACCCTTCCTCCAAGCCAGCTGCCAGCACTTTCCCTAGCTCCTTCTTCATGCAAGGTAAGGTGCTGCATTGCCTGCCGGGAAATCCACAGGCTGGTTAGTGTTACATACAGGGCAGAAGAAATCATAGACAGCAGTAGAGAGGAGTAAATTCCCTTCTTAGGAATTGAATTTCGTACTGAGTTAAGTAAAACTTACTGGAGACTTTTTTTTTCCCTCTTACGTTAAATCCCTTTGACCTGTGATCAGTTAAAATTAAATTGCTTCATATCAAATGAATGCCTTGTTGGTCTTCCAAGATTGTTGGTCTTCAATCTCTCTGCCATCTTCCAAACATGTGCATGTTTAGACACATCCAGCTCATCATATGTTTTGAAGATCTTGTATTTAGGCAAGAGGCAAGAGATGCCCCTTGATCTAGCTAACCATCTATAAAGTTTTGAACCACTTAGTAATGGATAAGTGAGAATAAGGGTTCCATTCAGGACTCAGTGACCCACTGAGCCACGGGAATGTTGCACAGAGAAAGTTGTGCTGAGGCATACTAATTGATTTAAGGTAAAAGAAGAATTTGAAGGCCGCACAAGGAGTACATGGCGGGGGTCTGTAGTTTTGTGGTGGACAGTGGCTATGTGTTCTATTCATTTATCCATTGGTTTTAGTCAAAAGTAGATGGCTCTATGTCCCTGGAGCTTATACTATTGCCCCTGGTCATTTAGCTCCTTTCTACTAACTGGAAAAGGCCAGAATCATAAAAATAACACCAACTACGACACAAATGGTCTGTTCAGAAGAAGGAGCTATGTATTCCGTTCTTGCCATGCCTAAGATACTTACTTCCAGCTGTAATGGTCTTAGTCTCAAGATACCCTGAGCTCAGAGCTAGGATTTACCAAGAACTCTTGTAAATGCACAACTCTTAAATTGCCTAGATGTGCATGCCTTACTTGGGTATACCTTGAGTCAATGCAAAGGGACACTACTATAAAGACGGTGACATATAGGAATGAGGACACACTCGGGGCAGCAATCCCAAGGGAACTGCCTGGTGTCTCACTAAGACCGCAGAGGGTATACTCAAGACTGCTGTGAAGAGAGGAGACTCGCCTTCCCCTCCCGTGCCAGCTCATTTAATGGCTGGTTCACATGTGAAGCTCTACCAAAAGTCTATTAAAACTGAGCAGAATGGGTCCCTTGGGACTGGGGAGAATTTGTTCCACACATCACTGAGCTCATGGTCACAAGCCTCCTCTGTCTTTGTGACCTGACTTCGGTATAACTCTCAAAGAGGGGCTAGCCACTTGGGTACATTCTGCGCCTTGACAATGGGCTCATTGCCTTTGGCTGTAAACGGTGAGAGAAACTGCCCTCCAGGTGCTCATAGATGCTGCCAACTCAAGGATCACTATGATCCTTGTATTTTCACTATGTCAAAAATTCAGGTTTTCATAAAAAGAAAAAAATGGACAGAAGAATAAAATTCCTGTGTGTGTCTGAGAAACTTGTTTTCTTGAACTGTGTGCATAGCAAAAGGGCCAGGTAGACTAAAGCAGTAGGTGCCTTCCCATAGCTCACCCCATAAACTATGGGGAACAGATTTGTTTTTTCTGCATATGAATACTCAAAAAAAACCCCTTCAGTTGACATTTATGATGAGCACAATTAATTTGCACACATTTAATTCTATTCTTTCAAAACAACATTATGCCAAGATCATGGGATGTGATAAATATTAATTTACTCTGAAAAGCATAATTTATGTAAAATACATATTTTTATAAGTCTTCATCGAGGAGAATATGCTGTGTTAACAATCCAAAGTGTATTGCCACCCCATGCTTCGCGTTGTCAGAATATTTCAGGAAAACGCTTATTCAGTGATCCATTTTCTCAATTTATCTGTCAGATGCGTACTCCACTCGATGTGTTAGTGGGTCTCGAACTTCATATTTAAATTTAAGGTGACATTTAAACTTCCATATCCCCTACTACATCTAAAGTATATGGGATGTTAACTTTGGGTTGCAAGTGATGGCTCAGAGGGAAGCCTTAAGAAGATGGGGACCTGTGTTTGGATCCTCAGTGCACATGGAGCTCTTAGCACTTCCATCCTAGGGAGCCAGAGACAGGCGTATGCCTACAGCTTGCTGGCCATCAGCCTACTCAAATCACAAGCCTCTAGGTGCAGTGAGAGACTCTGTCTCAGAAGAATGATTTCTGGCTTCCACATGCATGAACACGTGTTTTTTTGTGCACACACACACACACGCACACGCACACGCACACACACAAGACCAGTTCACTTTTTAAAGACACTAAGTTCCCACATGGTGAAAACAGGCAGAAACAGTAACCTGATGATTATATCTCATGCACATCAGTTCCTTCTGTGCAACACAAGAGAGTCATGGCAGGGCTCAGAGAACACACCAGGATGCAGAGGGATAACGGGATTGTCAGCCAGCATATTCTAAACCCACCACTGGGATCTCTCATGTTGCATCTTTTCATCTTTTGGTTACAAGTCTACAGTTGTCAACATTACAGAGTGTACATACCTGGTTCTTAAAGTTGGAAATCTACCACCTCTTCCCTTGTGTTCTGTGTCACCAGGCTGGTTCTGAAATTCTAACTCCAGAATTTAAAATGTCAGTGGTGTGGGGGCGGGGGCGAGGCAGCTTCATGAAATAAAGTATCAGATGAAATTTGCCTGATTCAAAAGGCTATGATTACATACATGTTACTGTGGAAATAAGCTTGTCTTCAACAAGGAATGCCTGAATATTTTCAGCATCAAGCTGATGACCTGGTATGAATCCAATACTTGATTTTGTTCAATAACTAAGAGAGGGAAAGTTAGTGAATTAATCAGTAGTGGTTCAGGCTGCCTCTAGCCCTTAGGTTTCTCTGAGAAATCAAAATTAAACAATCATAGTCTATAACCTCAGGACCAGGGAGTGAAAGAAATCTTTAAGCTTGCATTCTGCTGTTAATATGAGGGGTTACCTCCATGCTAAAGAGACTTTAAAAGAATGTGTCTCTATGACTTATTTCCAAAGTCTTGATCTCATGTAATTATGAAATCCAAAGGCCATCAATTTTATTCTATATTATGATATCTATCTTAGGACACACCCATGCTCCTCACATTGCTCAGGAGGGTTTACGATAGTTGTATGCAATACATACTAAATTCCAAAATGACCTGGGACAGAAATATTGAAAGTCCTCTTCCCCACCTACCGTAAGATAATCCCGACATTAATTCTCTGTATTGTGCATGGCACAGAAATGAAATCCAACCTTCTAAATCTGGGCTGTTCTTTTCCAGTAGTCATTTCAGTGTAGGCTCTTCAAACTTGCAACCATGCCAACTCTGTGAGGTCCTGACTGTTTTACTTTCACCCCGAAGTTTGGAAATGTTTTAACTTTTCAGATTCCTTTTATAAAAGTAGGTGTTGGGTAGAAAGAACTGTTTCTTTCGGCATGAATTACCTTGCTTGCTTCACATAGTTCTACAGAGAAACATGTTCTGTTCTTTTCTAGTTGATCTTTTAATTTTTTTATTTTTCACTAAGAACACAAACTTAAACGTTTCTATTTGTTTGACAATATAAAAAGCCACTTGGGGAAAAGTAACGATGACTGTCGTGTGATGTAATCAGCCAAGCAACACAAAGATGAATACACAATGGGAGGTCATTTTCAAGTATATGAAGAAACCCTATTCTAAAACGCAAGGCTGAATGCCTGCCTCAGAAAAGTCACGGTTTTCTTTGTCCTTTACAGATGGCCATCACAGCGGTGACCCTTGGAGCTCCTCCAGCGGAATGAATCAGCCTGGTTATGGGGGAATGCTGGGCAGTTCTTCTCATATCCCACAGTCTAGCAGCTACTGTAGCCTGCATCCACACGAACGTTTGGTAAGGAAGGCTCACGGGGATGGGGAGAGCACTGCTAGCTACTTCAGGAGTTTCATCTCTGCGTGTACGCAAGGACTCTGCCAGGAGGCAAAAATAGCCCTCGCCTATTATTCTTCGAGTTTTATTGTTTCTGTGATCAAAGGCTCGACAGAAGCGGATCACCTCTGTAAACCTTCCTGAGCTTCTCTGCCATTGTTCCTTTGTTTATTGTGTTTTGTTCTGTTTTCTTTATGGCGATGTCAGCTTCCTTCGGTTCATAAACACAGTGGATTTGAGTTGCAGGGCCTCCACAATAGCAGTGCCTTGTCTTGTTTAACTGTCTGAAATCCTGGAGAATGCTCTGCTAAGGGAAGAGTGAGAAGGATTTGAGATGACAGGGATTTCCATGTCAGTTTTGACCTATGGTGACCTATAGGAAAAGTTTATCTTTTCTATGTAGCCTTGGGAATAGCAAACTGTGGAATGTCCACATCCATTGGATTTTTAAAATTTTAATTCCATACAAGTGCCACTTGTGTTCTGCTTTGCTAAACATCCCAGTGAAAGCTGCTGAGTTGTGTAATATTAAGTCTTTTCTTAGTAAGGCTTTTCCACTCTGCCCATGGCTTCTACTAACTGACCTTCATATATTTCCTTGTCCTAGAGGAATTAGCCATCTGACTCTCTCTAGGCTCAAGAACTACCACAGCCAAGAATCAACTTATGTAGTTAAATCTGCCATTGAGTAAAATAAAATGTCTAGATCATGAGTTGGGTATTGGATGAAAGTCACATGAGACTTGAATTCATTGTTCAATAACATGCAATTAAAATGGTATGGCCCTCAGGCTGGGACGATGGCTCCATAGGCAAGAGTACTTGTAAACATGTAGACCTAAGTTCAAATCCCCAGCACCCATGTAAATAGTTGGGCATGCACGTGTATGCCTGTAACCCCAGCGTCGGGGAAGAAGGTGGGGGAGACAGACAGAGCCCAACAGCTTGCTGGCCAGCCACTCTAGTCAAAAACGAAAGACCTGTGCTCAGTGAGAAATCCTGTCTCAAGGCACTGAGACAGGGACTGATGAAGACATCCCAAATCCTGCTCTGGCCTCTTCATGTGCACACACAGTTGCATGTACCTGCATGCCCACATGTATGTGCTATACACACACGTACACACACTGATAGATACACACAAACCCACTGATACACACAGACACACACACTGATACACACTGATATACACACACAAGCACAGTGACACACACACACACACGCACACACCCCTTCAAACCCCACAAATGTGAAGGAGAGTCTATGGTCTGTGATTGTGACTTCATCTCTTCTTCTTAATGTTTTTTTCTCCCCTTGTTTCACATTTATTCTTTTTCTCTGTCCCGATCAGGGAAATTCTTTCTGGATTCCTCGAATCTCTCCTCTCCTTTGTTCACCACATATAGAGAAGAAAAAAAAAGCTTTACATTCTTCCCTGATGGCCAAAAGATTCCAGATATAGAAGTTCTGATGCTTTGAAAATGCAGACTTAGTCCTAGAGCACAAGACATCACGTGCTTCCTTAGCCTTTACTTTCCTGAGGAGCAGGTGGTAGGGATTGGAGGGGCCTATTTCTTATCTTCTCTGTGTTCAAAAGTATAAATCACAAACATCTCAAATTTTATCACATTTTTCACTAAATAGCAAATAACTGAGCTTCAGATTTCCTCTCTCCCTCCGCCTACTTGGAGACATTCAAGTGAACGTGTAGGGAAACACCGGCTGTAATTAGAGTGTCTTTTGGTAACGTGTTTACTTTTCTATTCTGACTTTGCCTAGGACTCATAGTCAAAACTGGGGACATTATGAATGCAAATTAAAGTTTGGAGTGATATGTTAAATGTTAAAATTTCAATTCTTTGAAGATTTGTCCACATGTTATTTTTCCCCTATATTACTTAATTTTAACCATGTTTTATAATTTTGCATTATGATATGATTTTATCTCTCTAGAGTTCACCGCATGTGGAGAGAGCCCTTAAATGATGCTTAGATGCACAAAAGGCATGATATCAAGTCAGAAACCAGGCACATTTTAGAAAATGTTCTAACGAGTCAACAGTGCCACTGTCCGAAGAGAAAGGTTATTTTAAAGCAGTGCCTCAATAGATCACATGAGGAGACGCAGTGGTAAAGCCATGTCTTCATCACAGAGGCCAGGTTCCTGTTCTTAATTTGACCAGTTAGGAAATTTCAGAGAGTTAAGTTCTTACTTTAAAGGGTAAATGAATAAGGTCTCTGATAATGTATCCTAATGAGTTTTCCCACTGAGAGTGAAACTATTGAATTATTACATCTAGTTATCATTGTAATTTCAGTATTTAGCCATATGACAATCTCTCACTGAAGTGACTTTGAAGACTCTGACACTGATTGGGAATAATTTGAATATCCAACAGCAGTCAGCATCTTTTATCTTGAAATAGTGACGTTTCCCTACAGCTCCAATCTGTAACGTTTGGCCAACTGCATGCTAAAAGGGGCTAGCTTAGGACGAGAAGCTTCCCTGGTTATTTTTTAATATAATTTGACCACTGCCGTATCATCTCTGAAGGTAAAGTCTTTTGGAAACACCGTGAACTTCATCGTTTTCCACCATGTTATAATAAACTGTAGTGAGGAAGTTTCAGTTCCATGATTTCACCCCCGACCATTACCAGTTTTAAGTCTTTAAATCCCCTTTACAGTTATGGCTTTTACAACTGAATTCTATAGCTCATCAATGCTTGTTACATACACATACACACACACACACACACACACACACGGGGGGGGGGGAGGGCAGACAGAGAGACAGACAGAGAAAGACAGAGACAGACACACAGAGAGAGACAGAGACAGACAGACAGACACAGAGAGAGACAGAGAGAGAGAGAGAGAGAGAGAGAGAGAGAGAGAGAGAGAGAGAGAGAGAGAATTACCCCCAATGAATGGACTTTGTGGTTAAGCTTTGGAATGGGTCTTTGTAGAAAATTTAAAATTGGAGAAACTTGGCCAAGATGTTTGAAAAAGAAGGATAGAGGCCTCGCTGCCTGACAGGACTGCTGTAGTGCTGCATGGTCTAGCAATCTGAGGCATCTGAAATCTTAGCATAATGGAAGTTACTTCTTGTATTGTCTTCTATTTCTGTACATCGGTACTTTACAAACTTGGTTTAAGGCTGCCCTTGGGAACCATTGTACAATGTTTAGAGACATATTTGTTGCCACAGCTGGTATATGGATGCTACTGGCATCCAGTGGGTAGAGGCAAGAGATGCTAATAACCATCTACACAGTAAAGCCCGACGGCAATACAATATCTGTCACAAAAGGCCACAAGCGCCAAGACCATGAAACACTACCTTGGCCTATAGTACCATTTCATTCTTAGCATATACTACCAATTCTTAGATTTGTGAATCTTCAAATCACCAACCCATATATCAAAAACAAGCATCACCAGTGTGAATGTTTGTAACACTTGCCATTATCAATAATAGACTCTCAGTTGGGTATCAGAAGTTAAAAAAACAAAAACAAACAAACAAAAAAACCCCACCAAAACCTTGACCTAGATGACTGTGGAAGGCCATGGCACTGGAGTGGACCACGTTCTCCTCCCACCTTTATATCAGGCAGGATGGACAGGGGTAGCTGGAGAAAGAGCAAGAAGCTGATTCTTAAATCTTCTCAGAGGCTCTGCTCCCCATCACTGATGTCCTCTCCACTGTATTTGCTAACTTTCTGATAACATCAGTTTTCAACACAGTCCTCACTGACAAATAATCTAGTTATAAATCTCAAATTTGTTTCAGCATCTAATTTTCAATGTGTCTCCGAAAATAACTGATTTAGTGTGTATTGCATCGATTTCCCCATTAAACTATGGGGATTGCTTTTCTTACTTCCTATTCTCTGCACTTAGCTTGAACCCTTTGTGGGTCATATGCCAGATTATCCTCCATATTCTGTGAAGTTAGAGGAGTCCAAAAAGTCTCACTGATGGTTTTTCTTTTTCTTTTTCCCATCTCATAATTATTATGATTAATTAAATGTTTCTCATTATTGTATTTCTCTCTGACTCTTCCTTTCCATATGATTCTTTTTTTCTCTGTGTCTCTTTATAATCTTTTACCTCAGAAGCAGAACTAGCTATGTCCCAACTCTTCTAAGTTTGGTTTTCCAAGTCTCGTTTCTTATCTTGTCTTTTTTTTTATAATTTGTACTGTAGAGAAGTTCCACTCTGTTATTCTTTAGAGAACATTATATGGGTGACTTAGGAGACTCAAGTCCCAGGGTAAATGAGTTTTTACCAGTGGCGCAGGAGAAAGTTACCTCTGTCTTTACATCGACATCTTCTATGTTTAACTATCTTATGGTATGTGGGGTTGATTTTTTTGAAGACATCCACGTGTCAGACCCAGCTCTAAAATGTAGATGCATGACCGGACTGTTTGGTAGTCACTCAAATAAGTCATACTTCAGTTCATGAATATGGACTGTCATTGTATGTTTACTGCTTAGCATGAGGAGGTCTGAGCTCCATGCCCTCCCCTTAAGGGAGTTCACAGTGCTATGGGAGTGGACTTGGATAACAGACAATGACTGCCCCAGGAATGAATGTGAGGTGGCAGTGCAGAGGGCAGGTATAATTGGGTTGAACTCATAGGAGAATGGCGAGCAAAGGGAGGGTCGTCCAGGAAGAGGCAGAACTAAGCAGATCAGTTGGCCAGCACCGAGAAACCACGTTCCTTCCTTGTTAACAAATGCCTTGGTTTTAGTACTTCCCCGTGTCTTCAGTATCTAATAGCTCTATTTAAAAACATTTTAAAAAAGCATCTCTAGGCATGAGATAGTAATGATCCATTACCCAGTCTCTATTTTTAAATTAAGCAATTAAATGTATCTCCAATAATGATGTGGTAAAAAATTTGTAACTATCAATTTATCGCATGCCACAAGAATCTTTATCTTTACATATTTTCTTTAACATCGATAGTACATCCAAATGCTTATGAAAACAAAAATATGAGAGCAAGTTTCAACTGCTGGGTTTTTAACTTGGTTGGTTGGTTTGGGTTTTCTGTTCGTTTGGAAAAAAGATAGTTTGAGTTGTCTTTTTAAATCCACATGTCCCTTTAGTGTCCCCTCATGAGATGGATACACGACAACTAATGTGCCACCTTCAATCATTTGAACAAACTGGTGTAGAATTGGATTTGAAGCTAAGCCTTAAGCCCAGCAACCATTTAAAGATGGTCTTCCTTCCTGGTCAGCTAAATAGTGTATGCAGTGTGCAAAGGAGGAATTCATAGCAAAATAAAGCATAATCAAGTCTTTGGATACCAAATCAATTCAGCGAGGCCACTAACGTAAGCTTTTGCACACTCAGGCTTTAGAGAGATGGAATTTTTAATTCTTTTAAAAGTTTTTCATTTCTTATCTTGTGTTTGATGCTGAGATTTATTGAGCAAGATGATCCAACTGGGCAGGAAGAATGTCCCTGTTCTTTTGCCTTGTAGTAGCTAGAGGCCCCGGCCCAGTGTAATACAAACCCTGGAGATCTGTATGTTGTATTCATTATATACAGTCTTTTTCGGTTGCTTAGTAGGCCACAGAAAAATAACAGAAGTAGCTGTGTCTGTGTCTGAAGTCTATGAGATGATTTTGTTTTTTTAACCAATGATTTGTAGATTTGGCGATTTTGATCTTTCCTTGGTGTCCTGGGTTGCAATGATATTCCTTGACATTTGGTATAACCACAGATCACCTTTGGATCTCTGTGTATTTGATTGTTTAGAAACGAAAGCTATCAGATAAAACAGGATGTTTGCTTGTCAGTTTTGAAATTCTGAACGTGTCTCCCTTGTGATATTGTGAGTTCTGAGAGAAGTATCAGAAAACTAAGTTTAACATGACCGAACATGGCCTTTCTTCCCCTGCGACAGAGCTATCCATCCCACTCCTCAGCAGACATCAACTCCAGTCTTCCTCCGATGTCCACGTTCCATCGCAGTGGCACAAACCATTACAGCACCTCTTCCTGCACACCTCCTGCCAACGGAACAGACAGTATAATGGGTGAGTAATGCACATGCCAACCCAGATGCCAGTGTTCCACAGCAGGGTTTAATAATGAAGACCCTCTTTCTCCTCTCATAATGGAATTATAGGCAGGCAATAAATATTTGTCACACCCCCGAGTGAACAGATGCATTGAATAGGAATTATCACCGGCTTGCCCATAGCTGCTTTTTTTTAGTGACAGGAAACTGAAATTTGACTTGGTTGTCCATTATGAGTCATTAAGTTAAATAAGGATTTAAGCAGACCCAGAATTTCTTGCATCTCACATTCTCAAGCATCAAGCAAGCGAAGTTTTCTTAAGACTATTCATAGAAGACCAGTGAGATAACGGAACTGATTATACTTAATACCAGTTGTTATTCATCACTTTCCAGAGATTGACCATCATGCTGTGTTCTTAATCATGCTGTGTCACTGTCTTCCAAAGACTTGTTTATATGAAATTTTCAATTAAAAGTCATTTTAATAGCTAGATGAATTTAACCTTCAGAGAATGTAGCATTATGGAGCCCTTGAAGAGAAATAGTACTTGTTCACATAGGAAAGATGTCTTCTGGCTAACAGTGGGCCTAAAATTATTTCCTGTGGCCTTTGTAATAAGTTTAGGCTCAGGAAGATTGTTGCTGCCAAATGTATCATCTGCTCATGTCCTCTGATGTCTGTGGTGATCTGTTAATACAAATGGATCTCTGCCAGGACTGTTTTCCTGAGAGAAGAACTAGTCAGGGCATTTAGCTATTCCTCAAGGGAAGATACTGGTTGGTTTGGAGGCAGTTATTTCCCTGTGGATCAACCTTGACCAGCTTCTCATCTATTGCATAGCACATTTAGATGTTCCAGGGCCCTCATATAACCTAAGGCTTTGCTGGTCACAGCCTACTCTAGTCTACTTTAAGCCATACTTGACAGGTCCATTGGGTATTTTTTTCTTGTTGCTGTGACCAAATACCTGAGAGAAGCAACTTCAAAGAGGACAGTTTTGTTTGAGCTCATGGTTTGAAGAGACACAGTCTAACATAGCCTGCGGCCTTGTCCTTGGAGAGCAGAGCTTGCGGTGTAAATTATTACATCTCAGTGGATCAGAAAACAGAGAGCATAAATGGGGCTAGGCTATCCCCATTGTGGTGTACCTACAGTGATCTCTGTCTGCCGCCAAGGCCCTGTATCTCCAGAATCTTCCAAAACAGCACCACCAGCTAGGAACAGAGTGTTCAGATACATAAGTCTGTGGGGGACAGTTCACATGGAAACTATAACAGCTTGGCCTTTGAGATCATTCACAGAGGGTCACTGATGAGAAACTCAGGGTTTGTTCTAGAGAGAACATCATGCTGCCGTTTTATTGCTTTAGCTTTTTGTAATTTTTTTCTCTTTTTCCTTTGAACTTTGGGAATTGTATGAATCACTTACATGGGAGAGTTTTCGGTTAAAGAGATGGTATTAAGCTGTTAAAATATACTCTCTAGCCAACCAATACTGTGCTTCTTTATTCAGTAATTTATTTCACACTTGAGATGAGCCACCTAGCAGCCCTGTCCTATCACATCTCACAGAGAAGCAAATTTAGGAATGAGTTTCCATTTCTGGAACTTTCCATAAGAGAACTTTGACAAGTATCTGGTACCAGTCTGACCTTGGAGAGCTACAGCCAGAGGTCACATGGGAGAAGTTTTATTAGCAACCAGTGAAGTTTGGGCAGATTTGAAAAACAAGAAGAAAGAAAGAAAAGTGCAGAACCGAAAGACTGAAAGGGGCACATTTCACTTCAGTGTGGTTTGACAAATGGAAAGCCCCTTCTGCAGTCATGAGGTCGGTTATAAAGAATGGCCGGTCATTCATCCTTGTACATGACAGGTTTCCTGTCTACTTGTGGTTTGAGTCATTTTCTTTTTAAGGAAGATATGGAGGTGGAGCGGACCTCTGAGTCAAGGAAAACACATTTGCACACTCTTTTAGAAAGGATTGTGTAGACCCAATCTCCAGTCTCTCTGTGAGTGAGGCATGTACCACTGGGAAAAAGATAGACTATGCTCCAGGTGATTTATTCTCTGTGAGTCTTGAGCATTTTTGGTGGCCCTGCTGCCATTGGCTTATGAACAAACAGCAGTAGCCTGAGCACAGTAGAGGGATGTCTGAGCCCTACAGATGAAGAGCCCAGTTGCATGCTAAAGATGAATTTGGCTTTATGTATAAGCCTCAAGGACCTGTTAAGTGTCCAAACAAGGGTAAAGACCTCCAATTTAAAAAGAAAACTAAGAAACTCTTAGAACCCAGACAAAGGCTATATTAGGAAATTTACTCCATAAATCATTTTATAATAATTAGTATTCTTGTCAAAAAACTTATTAGAAAAAAATATTTTAAAAGGTGTCATAATATGTTAGAAAATAAGTACATCTGGTAATTTAGCCTGACAATGAAAATATTCTTATTAAACTTGCATAAATACAAAACTTACTTTAAAGCTACTTTAAAGGAGAAAGTTCTTGAATATTCCAGTATGCTCTGCCTCTGTACTCTCCAATTCCTTTTGTACAAATTCAGAGGAAAACTGAAGACCAGTTGTAAGCCTTTTTCTCCTGGTGCTCTGGCACTCATGTGTCTTCGTGCAAAAGTCTCCTTGGCTTTGGTTTGGCATGTGGAGGAAGGCTGTAATGGCAGCATGTCCGCAGAGCGCGAAGAGAAGCGTTCTCTTCTGAAGTCAGTGCTTCTCTAACAAACAGTGCCGGCTAATAGGACACAGCTGTAGACTTTGAAAATATTTGGCCTATACTCACTCATTCTGAAATGCAGGAAATAAAGAAATACTACATCGCCTGTATCTCAAAGAACAAACAGGGCTAATTAAATAATTGGTAAATAAGGAACACATAGCCCAACACATGTTTGAAATTACACACATGATCCTGGAGAGAAGAAAAAAAAACATCCCAGAAGAGCTGTAAGAACGGGTCCAAGCAGTAACATGAGGACAGCCCCAGTTTTCAAGCTTCCTTGGCACAAAGTTGCAAGGCACTGTAGCTCTCTGAAACATGGCACGGCTATCTGCAGAAGCTTTCTCGGTTCAGAAGGCTGTCCCATGTCTCCGTATCCAGTGATAGTATTTCACCATGGTTGTCAGCCATTGTCCTAAACCAACCATTGAACCTCATGGTATCTACGGAGTGAGGCACGAGCTCTGGAACGTCACAAGGCCTGCATCTCATTCCGTGCCCATTTGTTGGATCCCAAAGATGGAAAGTGCTCACTTAGGTTGGGGATGGCTTGTCTTGCTGAGACAACTGGCCGCGCCTTCCTTTTGTTTGTTCTTTTGTTTCTTTTTTGCCCTTTAGTGTCCAATGCCAGTTCTTTTGAGAAACGTTTATGAGACTTTTAATGACACATCCATTCATGGTAAAATATTTCACTGTGGCTTATGGCCCATTCCTGTTCTTTCTAGCAAATATTAACACATTCTGGAGATGACGTCAGCCATTTCTGGATAGGAAGGCTCTCAGAAGCACCCTGGAATAAATGGGGTCAATAGGGCACAGCATAGATCAGTGAGGTCGATAGAGCACATCACAGGTCAATGGCAGCTCAGCTGGTTTAGCACCTGGGCAAGGTGGGAGCTGACCAGGGACCTTTAAGAAGTCGTTTGCATCTGAGCGCTTCTGTTTCATCCCTAAATACCCTCTCAATGCCAGGCAGCTGGCTTGTGTCTGAAGTGGTTCAACCCAGATTGCCTTGATCCAAGGATGCACTCAGAGGAAGTTCCTAGATGGCAGCTGCAGAGAACAGAGTTGTCTACAGGGTAATACACTTTGCTGTCTTCCTACTTCCTTCCTGCCTGAATGATCAGCTCTTGCTGGTCGGGAGGGGGAGAACCTTCTGCTATAGGATAGGTCAGGGCGGTTTCCCAAACCTGAGAGCCACTCAGCAGTCTGCAGATTCCATTCAGAGTTTCCATCTGTATACATTGCCAACATGCTTTTTGAGATTTGGGACCACAAACCTTCCCCGTCCCTCACAGGGAATTGGGCATATAACAACATAATGTTTTATAATAACCACTATTGTTTTATTAGTCTTTAAGTGGGCTGCCTTCCGACTGCAGAAAAAGATGCTATTTCCCATGTTTTAAACCTCAAACCAAGTAGTGTTGAAGGAACAGGCTACTAAGTTTGATTTAATGCACCATATGTTAAAGATTACTCTGAAATATCTATCTGGTTCATGAATTAATCTGACTTACAACTTTCACTCCTCCTGACATGTTTGTGTGACATGAAGCATGTTGAGATGTGGCTTTCTAGTAGAAACATTATGTCCTTTTTCCCTAGAGAGCTTGGTTTCATATTATTATTAAACTAGTCTCATAATATCCAGTCTGTGTTTTATGAGGATCTTGAGCCTTCAGATGAATTTGGGTGATGACCAGGCACAGACTGAAGAGTAAAGATACAGTTTCTCCAGCAGCTTTGGGTCTGTAGTTATAAAGACCACCAATGGAGAGCAATAAATGAGCTTGATTTAAGCCTCTACCCCATTTCCTGCACACAGTCAGGAGGCCCACCTTCCCCCATGTATGCCTGGAGCGCTTCCCACATGACCCTAGTACATCACGCCTCATCTTGGAGTTTCTTCTAAAAGAGCCTTGGAGGAGTGTTGGCAACGTTCCATTTTATAGTCATCTTTGTGGACAAACTCACGGCGTTGCTACACTTCTCCTTCGCACTTCAATGACGTGAGGGTCACTGAACACAGACCAGAAAGAGCCTCATCTGAAGGCCATGCTTGTCTGGAAAACACACCGACTTGTGCTTCCTCTACCCTTTGATGTCCCCTCTTCCCTGGTGCAGGTTATGGGTATGCAATAAAGGGGAAACATATTTTCCAGATTCTGATTTTCAGAGCTCATCCCCAGGCACCACTCGTCCTGCTATTTTGTTTGGGGTGTGTTCTGATGGGAATCACCATTTCCCCAAAGCGGACACTCGCGGAGGGTGGTCCAACACTGAGCACAGGATATGAAACCCTTGTGTGTGTTTCATTTAGCCGGCACCTGTGTTTGAGCCCTCTGAACAATACTTGAGTGGCTAGCGGTATCAAATGCTCCTACAGAATCACAAAGCGTTTCATACTTGCTTATCTTCCAGTCATACTTTTGTTGTACTTCTACATAGAGGCTGTGTTTTGTATTTTCTTTTGTTTGGGTTTTGGGGTATTTGTTTTTTGTGTGTTTTGGGTTTTCGTTTTTCATTTTGTTGTTGTTGTTGCTTTGTGGTTTGTTTTTTGTTTTGTTTTGGTTTTTGGTTTTTTGGTTTTTTTGCTTGTTTTTTGTTTTTTTATCTGTTGAGCAAAAGAAAAATTGATTAGAACCAAAGTAAAATAAACTGGTACACATAAAGACAATGGGTTTCAAATCTGTTTCTGTGACGTGAACATTAGTGATTCCTAATAATATACATTGGTAGAACCTAGGTACTAAAATAGCAATGAAGCCCTAATATACCGAAGCCTGAAAGGTGGACTTGATATGTGTTTTGTTAAGCATGACCCACTTTCCAGTACCAAAACCAAATATTAATCTATTTGAGAATTAAAAACATATCTCCTTTCTAATGCTGCATGACCTTTTGTATATTGGTCACACAAACAAAAAGAGACATCTTTAAGAGAGAACCAATCTCACACTGAAAATGTGCCCCCTCTGTGTTTCCTGGAACAGAACAAAAGGCATGCCCAGTGAAAGAGTAGACTAGCCCCAGCAAACTGCTTCGAAATGTAAGCCTTTGGGTTGGGCTGTCCAGCTCTTGCAAGGTAAAATGGCTTCAAGTTCAAAAATAGTCTGTTCTTATCAGTGGCCTGCATGAATAGCCTTTGTAGGTTTCTGAAACATTTTTATGACCAGATGAGGTAAGGCCTTGATTCTATTTTTGATTCAACTTCCTGAGTCTTAATATCTCTTTGTATAAAGAAGACACTAATAATTTAGTTTAAAAGGCTCAGTGCTGCCAGGGCTATACAGAGAAAACCTGTCTGAAAAACCAAAAAAAAAAAAAAAAAAAAAAAAAGCTCAGTGCCTTAAAACAAAATCACACTGGGGCTGGAGAGTCTGCTCAGTTTGAGCCCTTCTTGTTCTTGTGAAGACCTAGATTCAGTTCTCAGAACCTACATGATGGCTCACAGCCATTTGTAACTCCAGTCCCAGGAGACCCAGAGCCTCCTTTTGACCTTCTTGGGTATCAGGCACACATGTGGTGCACACACACCACAGAGGCAAAGCACTCATACACATAAAATAGTAAAAGAAACAAGTCTAAACATCTTTAAATCACACTAAGAGTCTCCTCTCTCTTTGAGGATGTTCTTAGAATATGTTTGTTGGTTTTCCAAGCCTTCCCGATTTGTATCTTGAAAATGAATGGTTGCAGGAATAGATTTTAATTTATAATTTTCATTTAAAAGTTGTTCGAAAGAAGAGTCAATCTTCTATTGACTACTCCTATGGCAATGTTTTTATTGATCAGCTTCTGTTCCTTATTCTGTTTAGGTTCTTGGTTAGTAAATGTGGGTTGGTTTGTTTGTTTGTTTTTAACCATTGTTTCTCTGAGCACTCGCTTTATAAAGTTCTGTGTGAGAATCAGGCAGATAGCATGGATTCTTTTGACTGCAGTCTCCACTTAAGCATTTAATAATGAACAGATACTATTGTTTGATGAGAAAACATTAATTGCTCCCACAGCTATTGTAATCATGAACACAGATAGGATGCTTTGTCTGTAAATCTTCATAACTCCTTTCAGAATCATCTTTAGTTGTTTCTAAAACTCTTTAATACAGAAATTCCCATTTTCATACTAGAAAGAATTTCACCTATTTTTTTGTCTTAAATATTTTAGTGTACTTGATACCTAAGTTGCTTTTATTTGTCTAGTTCTATGATATCAGTTCTGAGAACTTGCCCACACCTGTAATCTAGTGTATTCATATAACTTGTGTACATCATACATTTGTAATAGGAAAAAGAAGAGGTTTGTTGCTCTGAAGGTAATTGTGTTTGCTTTGTGATACAGGTGGCACTTTTCAGTGTTCCAGGAATGAGTTGGAGGGGGTGGAGGTGCTTGTTTAGTAAAGCATAGATAAGAGATCATTGAACTGATACACCCAGCATAAAAATCTGTGACAGTAACAATCATACCTCAACTATACTGTTCAGAGACCCAGAGAATGAAGGCAGGACCCAGAGAAGCTGTGGTTCTGGGGTCATGATCATATCCCACTGCATTTTTAGATCTGGAAGGAGATGATACAAGTTACTCAGCTAAAAGGGTCTCCTGTTCCAGAAGACTGGGGAATTTCTACGCCTTTATACCTGTGCTTGAATTCATCGATTGACTTAATGTCTCCTTTTTCCATTCCAGTCAGCAGTGAAAAGCAATTCTGGTAGAAACACTAGTAGACTATCCTTAAGTCTCTATGCCAGTGTTGAGGGGCTTAGTAAAGGCAGCATTCCCCAAGTCTGTCAGGGTTTCATGGAACGCTTTCAACACCACCTAGCCCATTTCATTACGTGGTTGAATGGCACATTATCTTCAGCAAAAGAGTTGGCTGTGCTATCTGCTGGAGTATTTGCATTATTATTAACAACACACACACACACACATACACACACACACACATATGGAAAATGTATATGTAGAACAATAAAAATATTCTTTCTCTTCATTAGCAAGACCACTGTGTGACACTGAGATCCAAGCCCTTTTTTGCTGTCTATCAAATTTTTCTTTACTTGACAATGGGTATAATTATTCATGAAGATAATTCAATTATATATAAAGAAATGTTGGACTTTGAGGACTTTTAAGGTCCTGCAAGTGTTGCATTATTCTTAGTGATGATTACCACCAAGGGCTGACTTGGTACCTGCCACCAGTAACTATTCCACAGCTATGTGGAGGAAGTAATGTCAGGGAGAACACTCTGTCTTCAAACCAAGATGTCAGGTTTATATTTTATCCAAAACAAAAAAAAAAAAGTAACATGAATATATTTGACATCTACCTCAGCAAACAAATTAATGCTAATTAAAGATTAATGTGTTGTAATTAGCATTAAAAATGCAATTAAATTGTGAGTAAATGGACCAAGAATAGAAAACTGTTAGACGTCTCACTGCCTGGTTTTCATATTCTGTCTTTTGTTTTTGCAGCAAACAGAGGAACTGGGGCAGCAGGCAGCTCCCAGACTGGAGACGCTCTGGGGAAAGCCCTGGCTTCGGTGAGGAAATATTGACTTTGGATTCCATGGGCACCGCTCGTAGCTGGGTGAACTTTAATCAGAAGTGGACATATGGAATTTTAGAAAATAAATGCAAATAGCTCTGATTGGGGGTTTGGGGGCATAAGGATCACTGAGACTTTTTGAGGGAAAGCTGTTTAACCTCCTTCGGCTAGCCTGTTTCATCTTGCTGTATCTGGTGCTTGGCCACCTTCAGTGAGGGCCTGGGGATATCCTCTGGGCCTTTGGGCTCACAGAGTTTTCAATGTGCAGGCCTTTGGGCTTATAGAGTTTTCGGTGTGCATTTCTATTTTTCCGTCTCTAAAGTATTATAGATACCCATTGGCTAGCTAAGACAGACTCTTCAAGAGTTGGTTATAAGATGCTTTAGAAAAGCTACTTGGAAAAAGAAATGACAACCACTGAGGTTCACGAGGGACTTGCCACTTCCTTGGCTCTGAGGGACTTAAACTCTCTGCTTTGTTCACCCACTGCCTGTAAGCTGGGGTTGAATCATCCCCATGTGCTCCCTAGTGACAAACCAGCATTCCTTATTCACTCGGCTAGAGAAAAGTTCCTTGCAATGTCTTCAATCATTTATACTTTTAAGAGGAAATTGGTTCTCCTAAGATTTGTATCTTTGGTTACTTTTTCCCTCCCATGGTGGGCATAGAATAAGTTCAGCTAATATCAGCCTTGACTTCTAAGGGAAAGTCCTTATTTAGTCTGGGTTCTCTTGTGGCCTGCTCTCCAATGCCCTAATTACAGTAGACACAATAGTGCCCAGCCCCTTGTTTTGTGGAGGAAGAAAGGAAAATTAGGAAGCAGTATCTCCGTGGTTTGCTCAGAGCCAAAAAGCCAGTTAAGGGTGGGAAAGGGATTGAACCTGCAGCTGGCTGACCCTCAGCTCTGTGTCCCACTGTCACCCGCCACCACCGCGGCTCTTTGGGAAACTCGAAGTAATGGTTGCATTTCTCGTTTTGGAATATTGGGAGCACAGTTGAATGTTGCATGCACTTTGTGACTTGTGGGTTTTTAAGTGAGCCGCATGGATGCTCTTCGTTGTTTAAAAACTGTTTATTCCGAATCAATGAGAGTGTCTTCTCCTCTCCACTGTTTTAAGATCTATTCTCCTGATCACACGAACAACAGCTTCTCCTCCAATCCTTCAACTCCTGTCGGCTCCCCTCCTTCACTCTCAGGTACTGTGTTCTAATCTCCACTCCACCGCCATCACAGGTGACAGAGAACGCCTTCCACACACCCAGAGCCTATAGAGATCTCCAAACATAGCCTGCCCATAGGAAAACAGGATGGTGGATAACAAATTATAATCTGAGAGTGCATTTGCATCCATATATTTTTTTAAAAATTGGATGAAAAGCCATTCCTTGAACTCTTCTTAGTTGTACAGATGTTCAACAGCTGGATCAGATATTCTAATAAAGTTTCTCAAAAAAATAGTAAATGTAGTCATGAATATCTAATACGTAATTACCAAATATAGGCTATGTAAATGAATCATTCCCTGAAGGCATTTGAGCCTTCCTCCCTAAATTGAAATATTTAGAGGAAAGTGCAATTTTGTATATGAATTGTTTGTAACTGTGTGAAGTAAGAGGAATGTTTGTCTTTAAAATGTAGTAAGCTACTATGATGTATGGCTTCTAGTCACTTGACTGTAAGTGGTACAGTTATATAGTAAGTCAGTTTACTTTTCCAAGGTCCACTTGAGTGATCTACTGTCCTTCTTAGGTGAAATGCTGTCAGAAGCCTGGCCTTCTGCCATGCTTCAGTTCATTGGAAAGAAGGGAAGGTGGCTTCCACACAAAACTTTCACACGTATACCTGACCTTACTGGGATTTAGAATAGATTTGCTCTACCTAAGTGTTGTGTCCTTGAGTCCTGTGCCATTGCTTGTGTGCAGCCCTCACAGGCCTCCCTGTAAGTCGAGTTCCCTCACAGAAAGTGAGAGGTTTGAAACTGCTGAAGGAGTCTAAGAAACGATGGCTGTAGCCTAGATGGGATGGCAGCCTCTCTGGTGTAGGAAGTTCACAGAACAGGATAGAGGGTCACCTGGGTCCTGAAGTCAGTCAATTCTGGGTGACCAAACTGAAACCGGGAAGAAGCAGGGGTTTTAAGATGGTAACAGAGTATCACCACCACTACCACCTACCCCCACCCCCACCCCCTTGTCCATGGCACAAATGGAAGGAAATCTCAGTATTGTGCTGTTCTGGCTTAGCACCAGATTCTTAGGCTCTGAAAAACAAAATCATCTCAAATATCAATCTCCCAAACCAGAGGAAGATTGGGTACAAAGGACTTGAGACAATAATGGGAGGGAGGAGGAGCAGGTGGGATGAGACGCCATGTTCACCACTTCAAACAAAGCAGCTAGCTCCAACTCTGTGCCCTGGAAGTGTGGGAACAACTAATGTCGGACGGCCTGGTTCCCTACTTCAAACAAAGCAGCTAGCTCCGTGCCCTGGCCTGGAAGTATGGAAACAACTAATGTCAGACGGCCTGGTTTGGTGCATAAGTGGGGGGGGGGGGGGGGCTGGGTGATTTGCCAAGGCTGTGCCAGTAACAATGAGAGACATGAGTGCTCAGGAACCTGGTGCGCATGCTCCTGCTGCTGCGCTGTACATGAGGTTAGAGAGGTGGATGCAGAAACCTGCCGCCTCGGGCTCTGCAATTTGCTGTAGGTAGAAGTCGCCCAAAACAAGCGCAGGGAAGCCACTTTTTGGGGTCCTCGTGATGCATTTTGAAAGACCACATGTTAGGAAGAAAGAACTTTTATGAAGATATAAATAAGGGGACAGATTGCTATTTTCACACCAACGCTCTGTCCAAATTCTGTCAAGAAAAGTAATTGAACAAAGTATCCTATTTTTGTTTAGCATAAAAATACACAGGCATACCCAGAAAAGACAAGAAGAATGGGTTTTAAATGTGCCGGCAGCACCAGGGCACAGGATCTTGAGAGATCACAGTTATTTTTCCCCCTTTTTTGAATTATAGACTTTATATGTTTTCTATAGTGGGTGTTAATGTTATGATTGTTTTCAATTTAAAAGGTGATTTTTATTTTGTAAGTTGGATATAGGGAATATGTTCTAAAAGGCTCTTGGAAAAAAACTATGCAGCTCTTACTGTTAGGGAATTCTGCATCTACCTCTTTAGTGACTTACTCTAAACTAACCTTATTTGCTCCAGAAGTCTCTGAGCGAACCCACGTAAGAGTGTGAACAAAGCATGTACTTAGCACGGAATTTGATCCCCAGCTCCAAAATAAATAAATAAATTCATGTTTAAAGGTTTATTTCATCCCATAGACATTTTAAAAACAAGAGTAAAGTTCTCATGTATCGACAAGGGAGTTTCAGTTGGACAGTCTGGCCTCCAGCAAAGACCTAGCCCTCCCCCACCCATTCAGTGTACTCTTAAAAGCACCACAACTTTCTAATCTCCAGTGACAGATATCTCCCAAAGGAGTCCTGCTAGCTGAAACTTAGACCCAATAAAATATTCCTTTTTACAGAGCAGCCTCAAGACACTGAGAGCCAGCCCATGAAAAGACTACATGTTTTACCTTTAAAAGATGTCCCCGGCCTCCAGAGTTTTATCTGGGAAGACTAAGCGTATTTATCATATTGACTAATAGAAATCAACATTGCTTCTTTTTACGTATCGGTGGGTTTAAATGCACACAGATCTGATTGGTTTTCTCATTTCAATATCAGCAGGCACAGCTGTTTGGTCTAGAAACGGAGGACAGGCCTCGTCATCTCCCAACTATGAAGGACCCTTGCACTCGCTGGTATGTCACCCTCTCAGAACCGACACTTTCTGATCAGGTTTTCTTTCTTCCGTCTCTCTACGGTTGCTTATTTTCAATGATTGCTACTTGAAGTCAGCATTAGAGCCACCAGCTTGTCGGAGCTGGCGTCATTAGGACGCTCGTCTCTGTTTAGAGATGGTGACCTCAGTGTATCTGGAATGGAAGCCCAGGGCTCCAAATACCTAGGGCTTGATAGGAGAAAAAGAATCATCCCAGGAGCTTAGTGTAGTGCTCTCTTCCCTGCTTCTTTGGGAAACAACCCAGAGCAATGACTGCGTAAGTGTGAGGGCTGGGACACTTGGAGATGCTATCTTCCTCCTCCCTGCCTGCAAGGTAACACTAGGGTCATTTCCTCCTGACCTCAAGCCAGAGGCCTACCGTTTATGTCCCCATCTGCTGCGGGTCTCCTAGGAAGGAATCCAGCCATTTGACTTGTAAGGAAGTGACTACTCTTCCAGGGGAAATAGCTGAACAGTTCCATGGGCCTAATTCATATTATAAATACTCACAGGATGATTCAAAGTCTAGCACTTTTATCTTCCTCAGCTTAGGGTGGGTGGAGCTAGAATTATGCAAGAAACAGCCCTGCACCGTGCAGGTTTGGTGTGTGCTCATGCGTCAAAAGTAGTGGGGAGCCCAATTCTGCCTTGGGATTGAGTTTTCTGCTTTTCTTGCATATTTTGAGATGAAACCCTGAAGAATGCAAGCATTTTCCTATCTCCGCCCGTGTGAGCCTGTCTATGATTTAGGGGCTACTGCCTTCCTTTTCAACTTACTTTTTAAAGGAAAATCTGCAGATGAGAATGCAGAGACGAGTGTCTGCCTTCCTCGTGCTCTGCCCTTATAAACTGGATGAACCATCTAGCTATGTATTGTAGCCAATAAAGACAACAGCCCAGAGAGCAAGCATGCCTACCGCCCCACTCTTCCATCGGCAGACTCCATCCCGATAGCTCAGTTGCTCTAAGCATTTAACCTCTGCAGGCTGTTCTCCATAGCCTAGCCATCAAAGCTTGGCTTTATTCAGCTGTAGAACTAGAGAGGTTGCTACCTAGCTGTGGACCACAGCTTGGATTCCTCATATGTTCACAGGGATTCCTAAGTCGAGATCTCTCCCCCCAGCAGGGAACTGTTAGCCAGGAAGTATGCCAGGCACCTAGATGATTTCTTTCCCTGCTTACATGGACCCAACTATCTACCATCATACTGTCTTTTATAGATTAAAAATTGTGGAATCGGAGAAAGTTAGTAATGTTCCTTCAGTCAAGTAAGTAGCAGAACTAGCAGGCTAGGGACGTCATACAACTTCCAAGCCCACCAAATCAAAATGTTCTGTACCATAGACTAACTCTATTAGACACACATTCTTCCTGTCAGTACAGAATAATTAGAAATTGCTTTCCTCATGCAGTAGAGCTGGTACATCTGTTTGCATAGTGCACTAGACACCAAAGTGGAACAGAACGAGGTCTAGTACAAAACAGCACTAGAGTGAAGATGAAAGAGAGAGGGGGGAGCGAGAGGGAAAAGGAAGGAAGGAAGAAGGATGGAAGAGAGAGGGAGAGAGGGAGGGGGAGGGGGAAGGAGTGGGAAGGAGAGAGAAAGGAAAAGAAAGATTGATTCCAATCCTGACCTACTAGTTTTTGGCAATAAGACACAGAGTAATTCACTTAATTTTTGAACTTCATTTTTCATGTCTATATGGAAGGAGCACCCCCTCCTGTCTATGAATATATGTTTAATGTGCATTGATGAGATGGTGTATTTTAATGTGTACACTGGCAAGCAATAACTGATGTATATTAATCACAGTAAAAAATGAAGACAAAACGGCTTACTTTTTCTTCACTGTTAGCCATAGCACAGGCCTTATATAGTTGAAGAAATCTAGGATCCTAATGTGTAAAATTGACGGGAGGGAGAGTGATGGGTTTTCCACTGCACAGGGTAATGAATTCTCGGCTACCATGTGGTCTTGGAAATCAGCGATAGGTTCAGATGCTCGAGCCAAATCTTTGTTAGTCTTTAGTCTCGTGCTTTCATAGCACTTTGGGTGACAGAATTTTTAAGATATTTTTGCTGTAACAATTTCTGAGCCCCTTCCCTACGTGCAGGTTGCTATTGATAACAGATAAAAAAAAATGTAGGGGGGAGGGGGTTTAAAGTTGCCTAAACCTTTACCTGCCTCTGACTTGAAGAAAATTTAACTCAAAAACCAAAAATAGATCATCTTTCCACTACTAATATTTTAGGCCTTCAGTTCAGTGTTTGCCAAAGTGTTCCTCAAATTCGATGCAAGTTTTCCTCTGTTAACATAAATCTTAGTTCTCTTTCAAGCTAATGGAGTCCAGTGTGGCATATGTACATAATAATGTCCTCAAAGAATTATTGAATTTACTTCGTTCATGAAAAATAACACTGTAACTTTAACATTAACATTTTCCACCAGTTTCCTAGGAAGGACATTATTTATTTTTATTAATGTTCTAAGGGAACACACTTTATTGGAAACATATATTCCAAAACCCAAACTGGTCTGTAGCCGCTCAGGATTCTGCTTATGTAACCTGTGCATGCATTTCAAACTAAATCAGATTTCACTTCGCTTACAAACCAACAGCAAAGCCGAATCGAAGACCGTTTAGAAAGACTGGATGATGCGATTCACGTTCTCCGGAATCACGCAGTGGGCCCATCCACAGCTGTGCCTGGTGGCCATGGGGACATGCATGGGATCATCGGACCCTCTCACAATGGAGCAATGGGTAGTCTGGGCTCAGGGTACGGAACTGGCCTTCTCTCAGCCAACAGACATTCACTCATGGTAAGTGGACTCAATTTATGTAGAATTAAAATTGCACGCGTAAATACTGCTGTTACTGTTTTTGGCAGAATTGCTTTATTAGAGGTATTATTCACTATATGGATAACTCACATATTGATAGCATACAATTCAGTGTGTTTTAGGGTATTCACAGGATTGTGTGAGCTTCATGACAGTCTAATTCTAGGATAGTTTTGCCTCTTGTACAGAGAAAGAGAAAGCCACACAACCATCAAACAGTTATTCCCCTAACCCCCCTTATGCCCCGCCCCCCACCCCCAAGGCTGGCAATCACCAAGTTACTTCCTGTCCCTGTAGATTCTGGGCAATTCATTGAAATGGAATCGATTGGCCTTTTTTGATAAACTTCTTTTACTTTATCTTTTTAAGGTTTATCTGTGTTTTACCACATGCTGTGGTTTTATTTGTTTTACTTACCATTCTATAGAGCACATTACATTTCCTACTTACCAGCTGACAGATCCTATGGCTGCCTGTACTCTTGACACTTGCAAACAAACATTCATGCACAAGATTTTATATGGGCATGGTTTTTTTTCATTCCACATAGGTATTAGTAAGTTGCTAGATCACTGCTCATAATTTAAGTTATTCATCTTGATAACTTTGATCAAAGCCCACCACTCAAGTTCATGTTGAGTGACATTCCAAATATGAGGGTGGTTTGGTGTGGTTTGGCTTGTCTCTAAGAAACTAAAAGGCTGCCTTTCAGTCTCAGGATGGGAGACTAGAAATCAGTTGTGTATTTGCCTTTTGTGGGGGCCAGAGACTGTTTATTAGAAAAATACAGAGTGATAACCTTTAGCTGATAATGGTGTAAGTTTCCCTCTATTGCTGATTTTTTAATAGTTCTGCCCTCTGCACATATCTGGTGGTAAACATCCTATTGCCCTGCATGACCCGTGTCCGGGTTCCAGATTGCTGGGGTGAGGTCTACCCTGTTCTGACTATAGCTTCTCTTCCTTGGGGATGCTTCCAAAAGGAAGTACAAATCACTATGAAGCCTCGTGCAGCCTTTCAAGCTCTTGCTCAGTGGTATTTTTTTTTTCTTTTTTTCCTTTTGGTCCTTCTTCGGTTTCTCTTAATTGAAAGACCAAGATGCAGAGTGCCACCCTGCACAGTATAATACTGAAACCTGCAACTGATTAGAAACCCCCCCCCAAAAAAAAAGAAAGAAAAAAACCAAAAAACTGTGCTTTTATAAATAGAAGCAATGAACTCACTTCTAAAATGTGGAAAGATATTTTTGAATGCCAATGCTAAATCTTTTTTCCTTACTTTTTTCTTTATCTTGACCTCTACCCTAAAAAAATCCGTCATTGAGTAGAAATTGTTTGCATGTTCATTGGCAGTTGCTAAAGAGTTTACAAAGGCAAGTCTAGATTTTAATTTAGCCTGGCCTCAGGTAATGTGTTAAACACTAGGGATGCATTTAATATGAGGTTTTCATTTGTACAGCTTTCTTTTTTCCCCCTGACTGCAGTGTTTAAACAACACTGCTTTTAATTAAGAAATCTGGCTTTATTAAAATCCAGATCTGTGCCTTATAACCAGTTATGTATATCTGCTCTCAATCAAGAGAAAAATAGATGAATTTCTGAAGCTGCGTTCACTTTGCATATGTTAGCCGGATGCGGCATGCACCCAAGACATTAATGTAAAAACTGGCTTTTCCATAAATATGTAGTTTGTTCTTAAATACCAGATGGAAGTGAAGCATTTCTTTAATGTACTAAACTGTACATTGAGGCTTTTTGGAATTATTTGACCTTTGAGTTGCCTCTTTGAGTCTGATTCTGAGATGGGACAGGAGGGAAAAAGGACAAAAGACACTAGAATTATTTTTGGATGGAAAGTAAAGAGAGAATAGAACTGAATAATTTTAAAAAGGCAAATGATTCGCCAACATTATACCTCTTGGCTATGGTTGCTGGGATACTGTATAGAACGCATAAAGTTGCTGGTTCTATTCTCACTCCAAGGAGGAACTGTGGAGCCAGTTAGATCATGGCCTAGTTCCAGAGGTGTGCTTGTCAACAGCCCAGGGCCTTTGAGTTCAATAGACGACTTGTCACCTTCTTGACTTTCTAGAAGCCATGCAGCATGGCCCTAAAAATCCGAACTCCTCACGTGCATGAAAGAGACTGGGTTGGCATATCTTTTCTCAACACAAACCCGTTTGAGTTCTAAAACCAAAACCTAAGAACAAAGAAAATATTTTTTGAAGTTAGCCTTTGACCATTTGACACATTCCACAATTAAAAAAAAAAAAAAAAAAGTTTTGAGAGGAAGCAAAAAAAAAGAAAAAGAAAAAAGAAAAGGAAAAAAAAATCCCCTCTACTCCTAACAACAACAACAAAAATTCAAGGAGGATGCTGGTAATGTTTTCCACATTTGGATTTTAATACATGAAACAGGCGTTCAAACCTTCGCCAGCTGCAGGAAATAAAGCGGCGGTGGGAGGCATGTACAGGAAGCCGGGCAGGAAGCGCTGGAAGGAGGCCGGCTCTCGGCCCCACACCTGCCTTTGTTGTTCTGGAGTGGAACTGAGGTGCAGAAACTTGAGACTCATCCCAAGGCTGGTTTTGTTTTGAGTAAATCTCCCTTCTAACTCTGCCTTGAGATTCCTCCTGATTAAAGAATAGACAGCTCCAACTGGTCCTGACCTCCGCGTTCTTCTTTCTTCCTTCCCCGCCTCCTGAATATCAAAGCAAAATGGCCTGATGCATTGGAAGATGATGGAAGCCTTCCTTTCCCCAGCAGCTTGACTGGTGGGAACACTGTGGTCCTGCCTCAGCTAGGGTATCATCTCCTCTACTTACTCATATATTGCAATCACAAAATGTCGTCCTTGGTCCTTGGTCATTTTCTAATTATTAATACAACAAAAGGGATTTTTCCTGTACCTTGACATGCCTTATACCACTGGAGTGAACAGTGGTTACATGGGCCTTTCTAGATGGCATTATTTGACTGCTTTTCCTTTCTCAGAAACTTCAAAGGAATTTCCATTGTCTGTAAGAATAGGATCAGCTCCCTAGCTCAACAGTCAAGACCCTTGATTCTTTACCAAAAGCCTTCTATCTTGCCATTCCATTATGCAAAGATTTTCCAGCCAGACCAGTGTATGCGCATTACCAGAACTGGCCCCATTAAGTACTTCATTTGCATTTGTCCTAGGTTCATCCGCCCTGTCCACTTCTCTCTTCTCGCCCATTGTCAAAGTTCTGACAAACCCTTCTTCTTCCAGGAAGCCATCTGTTAGCTGCTTCTGTTTATAAGTCATTCTCTGTACCCCCAGCACCTCCATCACACAGCACAATGAGTCATAACACTTCCAGATAGTTATCTTACCCGGCCTCACATAGCTGTGCATCTTTTAGAGCTGCCACTTCGCTATGCCTGGCTGCTGTTTGGTCCTTGAGTACCACATTTTATACGTGCTCTCTCTTCCAGGGAATTGACTAGCCTGGCCCCTCTGGTCTAGGCTCTGGTCACAGCATCTCAGGTGGCATTCCTAAAAGTCCAGTGAGGGATACCATGTTGGCTGTTGGGGTGGTGATCCAAGCCTCATGAATTCAAACAATTCAAGACCTACAGCTCCATTGAAGTCCGGAGACCTTACTCTAAGCCCCCTGTTCTGTTTTGCCGACATACCTCCTTCCTGGAAATTGTAAACACACCTTTTCAGAACTCATTTTTGGTACAAAGAGTTTGTGATTTTTATATCTTGATAAATGTTCATTGGTAGAAGAAGGGTTTGTTCTTTTTATGATCTGGTTCTCCAGAGCAACTTTCTTCTCTCCAGTGAGAAGAGGAGGGTGCAGGTGTAGCATGCTCAGGGTAAAACATCCTTGTCAAAGTCCCTTGCTAAGTTACCATGTATATGCAGAGTGGCCGAGAGTTGTACACTCTTACCCCTTGAATCCCTGAGGATAGAGTTTTAAGTCTTCAAGTAATGTTTCTTACCCTAACAGCCTCTTTCCCTGGCAAAGTTAAAACTCCGTGGATAGGAGAAAAAACAGTTGGGTTTGTCTCTTACCTAGTTAGGAAATTTTAACCATGTCTACACATGGCTCATGGTTAATCTTGGCATTTAAATCTTCTACTCTCCTGCAAACCGCTTTAGAACCAGTCTTCCAAAGCCAGTTCTCTTCCATATTCATTGGCTATTCATACTCACAGATGAGACCTGAAAGAAGCCTTTCAAGTGACTTCACATTGTCTCTTAATGGAACAAAGCAGACATCAAGCATGTCTTCATGTGGCCCTGTGTGTACCCCTGTAGTTTACCTGTAGATAGACTTGTTGAGGCTGTGTTTATTATCCATGTGTAATGACTTTGGTTCTCAGTTCCTTTTTTGAGTAAATTCTGCTTGTTCATCTCAAGAACATTTAGCTGTGGTAACTAATGTCAGGTACTGTGCTCAGTTATGGTCTCTGATCTCAGGGGAGCTCACAAACTAGTTGGAAAGAACCACTATCTTTAACCAAATTGCTGTATGCTTGTCCACTAGACCCTATAAGAAAACAAAGACTCTATTATCGAGAAGGGACCGCCTCATGATTAGCTGATTTAAGAGACTCTCTCTCTCTCTCTCTCTCTCTCTCTCTCTCTCTCTCTCTCTCTCTCTCTCTCTCTGTGTGTGTGTGTGTGTGTGTGTGTGTGTGTGTGTGTGTGTGTGTGTTGTGTGTGTGTACAAAATCCAAGGCTTTGTGTAGGTGCACTACCACCAAGCTATGACCCTGGCCCTCCTTCCACTTTTTCTATTTTAAATCTGAAGTAGGATCTCTCTATTATACTCAGGCTCACCTTGAACTTATTCTTTAGCTTAAGGTGGGTTTGAACTCTCAGTCTTCCTTTCTCACCCCCCCCCCCCATTCACTAGGGTTAAAAGCTTATACCACAGGACCTAACAGTAGTGATCACTTAAGAACTGTAGCTGATTAAGAGATGGAGGAATCCTGTGAAGCTCGTCTCCCATTCTTGCCCTCCGATAGAAACCGCAGATGCATGCAAATATTACCTACATTTCCTTCTTTCCAGTGAGTTTTATTTTGGCTTTAAAAATTCATTCAATGAACTTGTATCAAGGGAGCAATAATCTTTCTTTAGCAGACGTGGAGCTTGAGGGAACTTAGGGCATGTAAGACTTCATGGACAAACAATTTACTTCTGCTTGCATAGTTGAGTTTGGATTATTGAATTTAGGTTCTGAAAGCGGCTTAAAAGGCAGCCTATTGCCATTGTTTGCCACTGAAGACTGAGACCCAGAAAGGGGAAGTGATTTCGGCCATGCTTGCTTGGCTAGTTCATTGTTGAGCTAGCCTTAAAAACAACTGAAAGGCTAGCAACTGTACCAGCATTTTAAAAATAATAACGCTGGAGATTGAAGTCAGGGCCTTGTACATGCTTGGCAAGTGTTCTACCACTGACCTATAGCCCTGGTCCCAAGATCCCTCCCACCACACCGTACATAGTACACGTCCCCTCTTACCCAGTACCCCAACAGTTTCAAATCAATGGGTGGTCTTATGACCACTCTATTCCTTGTGCTTAGTAATGAATTCAACCACACTCTTCAGTTGTCCCTAGACTGTCATTAGTGAGCAGCAATTTACCTCTATCATTCATACTGAACTATATAACACAGAATACCCACTGGGTGCTGTCCCTCTGCTGCCCGGATAGCATTGCCTGACAGGTCATCATGGCAGACACAGAAAATAGGAACTTTGCCTGACAAATGGTGAGCAGAGGCATCGGCCCCTTCAGTCTTCACAGATCTTAAGTTCATAAAGTTCTTCATGTGCTTGGGCACATACTTCATGTATGTGCAGTCATTACTACAGAACCTCGGGGACTTTAAAGGTCATCTCAACTTTTATCTCCACACAAATTATCTGACAAAATGGTGATCAGCATCTTCCCTCCTTCATAAAGCCTGTTTCTCTCAACAAGTTGCAGATTCTACCTCTGCCCACTTCTGCCTCTCTGTACAGTGCTTCTCTGTCCACAGAAATTGCTCCCAAGTCCAATCCAATACACACACACGGGACTTGTATTTGTAGAGAGACTATTCAGTGTTTTCTGTTCCTTAAGGTCAGCATCTATATCTCCAGATATTAACCTACAACTGAAACTCCTGGGTCCCCTTCAAAAGCCCCTTTAGCTTATGCCGCATGCTCTCTAGCTTGACCAGAGATTCTGCTTTCCCCACTGTAAGGAACCTTTAGTGAATGGAATCTCAAGATGAACATGATACTCCAGAGTTTTTAGGGTGGACTTGTTAATTCGCCCTTTCCTGCATGCTACTCAGTTTGTCGAACAAATCTTATTTGCTAATATTGATGCCTTCACAGTCTTGTTAACATGTATTGAATCTGTAATCTATAAACCATGACTAAGCATCCGTGCTGAGACTCTGCTCTGATGGACTTAGTGTTATACAAGTCCAGAACCCCTTTGAATCTCACACTTGCCCTTCCATCTGCCTCCAGTCTATAGGGCTACCTCACGTCCTCATTCGGTTATATTCTTGCCAGCTCTATCACTGGCAGATGTGATGTGTGCCTTTAAAGTCCACATCAAAGCCACCAATAAAAATGCTGGCCAGGGAAGAACATGGACCAAAAAGCCCTAAGGTTCGAGACAACATTCATCCTCTCCACACTGGTCCCTGCTCTTGGAGTTTTCTGTCACAGCCAGTTCTGTCCCTTACTTCTGTTCATGGCGCTTCTGTTATAAAATGTCCACCCTGTTGTAGTAAGAGTCCAGGCATGCAAACACCCACTGGGAGTGAGGAAATGGGGTTTGCCTAGAGGAACTTGTTTTTGTTTAAACCAAATTGAGTTCCTGCGGCTGTTGCAGTCCTACACAGCACATAGACACAGCCCACTATAGAATCTCACCAAGGAGTGTAATCTTCAGCATCACGTTTCAGCCATTACGCTGTTACTGGGAGTTTTAGTTATAAAATCAGGATAGTTGCTTGCCTCTAGAACTCCCCTGTCTCTGATAACCTCCTTGATCATCAAATATTCCTGAGAGTAGATTAGCAACCTCAATCGAAGGATGTTTCTTCAATATTCCTGTCATACTTTAAAAGAATATTTTAAGGAGACAAAAAAGAGAAGAAGAACTTTAAGAAGTTCTCCCAACTAGGGAGTCTTTGTTCAGCAGCAGCTTCAGAATCCTTAAGCACATGTCACACTTGCGTTCTGCCTTCATTCAGCCACTGACTGAAGACTCTGCAGCCAGCGCCATGAGACCACTTCACCTAGAGAGCAGTGGCTAGGTCTCCAGCCCCTCAGACACCACCATGGGTTCCACTAGATACATTCTCTTTGATCTCCCATAGCGTTTGTATTCAGATTCAAGCCTCGTGACATGGAAACTGTCAGTCTGTCTGCTTAGATGTGTGACCCAACCCTCTGCTTTCTGAGTGCTCCTGGAGCAAGCAAACCCAACCCAACACACCTATTGAGCATCCTGAAGCCATGTGCTGTGAGCCAATAGGATTTTAAAACCTTGCCCTCTTCCCCATTTCCATGTGTGAAAATGAGATGCATACTTCAAAGAAACCCTCTAGTGTCATCCCACTTTGAATGTCGGTTGTCTTCTTAAATGACGGAGGAGAAGGCAAGCAAATGCTCAGCGTTATTATTAAACTCCTTATTAAATATGAGAGCAATGCTGAACTGCCCATAATTCGATATATGAACAATCCTCAAGTTGTAAAAAGATAAAAAAAAAAAAAAAAATCGTATTGCCTCTACTTTCTCAGAGCAGATGCCTCTGGAGAAAAACGCATACATTGGGTAATATCTGAAAACCCACACCTTCATTCCTTCCTTGTGTCTCAGCTGGCTTTGGGCCCAGTGTAGTTCCTTAGAGGTGTAAGAGTCTAGGATTTCAGGGCGACCTGTCCTGGCTGCCCTGTAGTACAGTGCGTGCCTCAGTTTAAGGATGAGGTAGAAGTGTAGTGACTCAGGAAATAATCAGACTAGGAAAAGACTAAGTGTAGACAAGAGTCCGTGCAGGATCATAACAGTTACAGAGAGGTGTGCTCGGGAAGCCAGAGCATAACCATGGTTTCAAGAGAATTAAAAAGTAAGAACGGTGCTTATATGCATATATGCTTATATGCTTATATGCCTGTTAGACCGGCCTTACAACTGGCAGCCCAGGCTGTCCCAAGGCCCTCCCCCACGGGGCAGCACCACCAACAATCGGTTCGAGCATTGCATGTGAGAGTCCACAGGAAGAGTGAGTTTTTGTGTATATATATACTTTTTTACATCCAAATGAAATTAACTCATGGAATTTTCCACCCTTGGGAATTGAAGTAGCAGTTCATGAAGTAATATGGTTATGTCATTCATACCAAAACAGAAAATACTGGTGTAGCTTGGCACTGTTTAAAAGCCAAACTGAGGCCTTGGCCATTTTATATTTCTTAAAATCCCTGGCTGTTGTGTTAGTTTAACTTTTATTGTGGCCATAAATTTTTCAAATCAAGTCTTTTAGCCGATTAAAGAACATGTGTTTCAAACATATGAAACAAAACAAAAACCAAAAAAAAAAAAAACGGGTTCAAGGCAAGAAGAGAGTTTAGGAAAACTTCAGCTTTGGAGCTAAAAACTGAAAGACGGGAAGCTGCATTTTCTGTCAGATCTAATTGGTTGACATTCACAGTTGTGCTTAATTATGGCTTCCCCCCATCCATAAATCATCTGAGAACCGTAAAGCAGAGTGTAGCCAAAAGATCTGTCCGATATTAGTAAGGGGAAGCATTGCTGTACAATAGGCACACGCCCTTGAAAGCGGCTAATTGGATGTATTGTGAAAAGCCACAGGACTGAGTTTGCACATTTTCATTTCACATACGCCTCCTCCCCAGCTTCTGCACACGCGGAGCCGCAAGTGTGTGAAAGTTATTGGAGAATGGTCGTCTCTGGGTAGCGTTGCTGTAAGCGGCCCGATTTTCCCCCTGCAGCCTAGATGGGAAACAGCTGGGTTTTGTTTTAAAAGCTGTTTTGAGAACTGTCTGAATCTTGAGATATAGAACTGAGGTCACTGTTGAAGCAGGTGCTCAGGGACACGTGAGAAAGCTGCCAGGGGCTGGCTGGCTCAGGAGTCGGCTGCAGGGGACTTTCTCTTAGAGGAAAAAGTGGTGACGACGTTTGCTCCTGTGTTTAGGACACCAGCCGGCTGAAGTAAGTAATCACATTAGCAATACTGTTAGAAACAGTATCCTTGAACACAGCTAGCCCTTGAGAGAATAATTAGCTCAGTAGGAAGGAATCCAAAATGGTCATTTCCTCTCCAGGGCTACGGATCCAAGGGTCTGAGGTTCTACTGCTCCTCCGAGGTTTTCAGTGCCTGGATTTCCTCTTTAAACATGCCAGTAGTGAAATAACTACTATTTTACATAAGTCATAGCCCAACTGCCTGGCTCTGGGCAGGTTTTTGTTTTTTGTTTTTTTGGTTTTTTTTCTTTTCTTTAAGGCTATCTAAAGAGAAGGGGAGACATGAAGCCTGCTTGGCAAAATCCACATTGAAGCAGTTTTGAAAAAAGCAAAATAGAAACACAAGGAACACTAGAGATCAGGGCAGGGCAGGTACCCATTCTGAGGATGAAGGGAAATGAGCCTCCTCTTCCTCTGGGAGCAGGCAGTTATTAACAGCTGTTTATCCAGTCGGGAATTGAGATTAACATTGTAAACTCCTTAAAAAAAAAAAAAAAAAAAAAATAGAAGAAAATCTGTTTGGGAAGTTGGCTCTGAATAACAATTCTGCCTTGCCAAAAAAAACTTCCTTTCTCAGAACACATGTACTAGAGTTGAGCAATGTTGTGATTCTCTGAGATTACCAAAAAGTTTGTCCCCATTAACTAGAGCAGAAAGGGGCAGAGAGAAGCGAAGGCCTTTGCTGGATACATTCTACCAGAGACTTCGCAGCGTCAACCTGGCTTTTGAGTCTGATCCTGCTTCTCCATAGGAACTCTAAAAGGGGCCATTGTGCCCCCTACCCTTCACTGTCTCCATCACCATCCTCCACTAAACCTTTGCCGTAGTCCAACAAGCACAGATAGACTTTCTGCACACCTGCTCTTTGTGGTGACGCTCCGTGAAGTAGTGAACAAGGTACTTAGTGCATTGTGATCTCCCCAACCCGGCTCGAAGGGAAGAATTAAAAAAAAAAAATGGATATTGGCATTTTTCCTTGATTTAATGCTACTCCTAATGTCATTTTCTTTTATTAAATCCTTTCTTTTGCTTTTGATCTTATTTATAGCAGCCACTGGTCATATGGAAACCATTACTGTATAGCGGGGAGATGAAAGCCTTCACTGCAGTTAAATAAGAGTGAACCATTTGAGCCAGTAACACTCACATACGGTGAGGTGCCATGTGTGTCCAGAATACCCTGTGCATTTGCTTTGTAGCAGAGTTGTTGAGCTTTAGAATGGTCTACACACACACACACACACACACACACACACACACACACACACACACACACACAAATCTGCTTTCTGTCAGAGATATGTAGTCTGACAATATGAAAACACATGTTAACACAGAGCCCGTAACTGCTTGCTTCATGTCCAGAGAGACAGAGAGACACAGAATTAGACATACACACACACACACACACACACACACAGATGGGGTGGGGCAGACAGACAGACAGAGACATAGAGAGAGAGGCAGAAAGAGACTGCCTAATGCCATTTATTGATATAAAAATATAAATTTTCCATTACAGTGGGAGATTATATAATTAGTGTCAGATATCAGACTATTACAGATAGGTTTAGAGAACTGCCATCAAAATCCTCCTTGTCCTTCAAACTTATCTCAGTTGCCCTGGTTTTTCCAAATAGATATGACTTCATCATCCTTTAAACCCTCCATGACCTTGCTCTCTTTTAAGAAATCCATTTTATTTTGTCTTATATCATAATGATATTATGCCATCATTACAATGTGTCTTTTAAGTAATAGATATGTCTGACTTCAGTTATTTTTTTTCCTGTGAGTACCTAAAGAGTGCCTGGCATATGGACATCTGAAAGGCCTTTGCTAAGTTAAATGGAATGTCTGTTATTGGTCAGAAACATGCATAAATGGATATTTGGTATTATCGAGGTCATAAATGTCAGACCTCTTCTCCTGGATCATACCCCTGGTGTTTAGGGAACACTCACCTGCACACTGTAATGAAGGTGATGTCCTGAGCTCTGGAGCCAGGCCTTGTCCCTGTGGCATTCACAACCCAGGCAAGTGTTGGCTTTATGCATAGCAAAGTTTAAAGTCTGCACCCAGTGCCAGCTGAGAGTGCTTTGGCTGTGTTTTGTGTGTGGTGTCTTTAATGACTAAGTCACAATAGGATCCTCCCCAGACCCAGCAAGGCAGTGGCAAGATGCAGAATTATGGAGATCTCCACTGTCTTGAAGGGGTTAGAGACAGGCCTGTGTCTATGGAGGACATAATGAACAAACTTTCAGGAGGTCAAGAGAAGAGACTAGCCTAGCAGGAAGGCCTTCACTTGGCCCACAGCATGTTGGAGGGAGCCCAGCCACTGGGGAGTCAGTCATGCTTAGATAGCAAGAGATTCAAACTGATCAATTTAAAAATAAGAGACAACTGAGATAGTCTCCTGGTTTCCAGGGGAAGGATCAACAGCAGACGATGGAACTTGTCGACTAGTCCCATAGAACACTAACTGTGCTGAACCTGGACTGAGGGGCCAAATCCTGGGAAAAGAATTTATCATTTCAAAGATGAAGATTTAGAAAGAAATGGGCAAGATGCATTCACTCATTTGGGTATACTCCTAAATACCGTTGCTCCTTCTACAAACGTTTACTGTAGGCATGTTAGCTGTTGTGTCCCGCACAGCTTGGTACTGGAAACCTGGCTGGGGTGGAAAGCAAATGAAGAAAACATGAGCACAAAAGAAAGAGAAGGCATATACGTAGACACTGGCATCGGATGGTTGTGTCTGCTTTGATGGAGCCACACCAACTGTGCTAACAACCCGAGACTCCAAATGTTTCTGTGTGCGGAGGGAGGTCCCAGTAGGAGGTTTCTGTAGGTGAGCAGCATCAGGATAGAAACACCCATGGTTGGTACTTGCACACGTTGCCAACATTCCCACTCTGGCCAGAGTAAGGCTCGGCCATCACTCTGAGTTTCACTTTGGGTGGAAGGCTTTGGCCATCCCCATGGGTCTGAGGTGCAGTTCTTTGACATGGCCCTCCCTATGTCAACAATACACACTTCCTCAGGACTTTATCCACCCTCTATATGTGCACTGAGCACGTCCTCAGCTCCCCACAGATAGGGAAACTCTAAGTAGATGCTGAGTGTCACAGTATGCCTCTAGCAATGGGCAGTCTGTGTGGCTCCAGAATGTTTTGCAGGGAAGTCAGCTGCAAGAGCATGCACACACACAGGTCTGCTGCAGGGCTCCACAGTTACCAGTGCGCAGCAAGTCTGCAACTGGCCTCTAAACAAAAGAAGCCGCTTCCAAGTAGTTACAGCACCTCACCATAATTCCCATGCTAGATGGGTGTGGCTCACTACAGCTGGATCGACATTAGTTATGGAACTAACCTGGAGCAGAGTGGACTGGGCTCCCCCAATCACCGCCCCAGTCCCTACTTGGCCCACTGCATCCTGATATCACCCCTACGGTAGGAAAATGAGGTAAAGAGCTGGAATCACTGAACAGTTGAAATACAGAAGGGAGAAACGAAACAGTTCCAACACATGAGACTTAGAAAAAGAAAAACGAACTGAATTCAGCTTCTACCAGTTTACGTCTTTAGAACCCGAGCCCAGAGCTATAACCATTTTGGTGGATGGGCCAGGGGAGTGGTCTAGTTGGTCACATGACAGATAAATACTACTAAAGCCACAATTGATTAGACTCTATATAAATCATTTGAAGGGGCTGGTGAGATGGCTCAGTGGTTAACAGAGTTGGCTGATCTTAGGTTCGGTTCCCAGCACCTAAACGATGGCTCAGTCATTTGTAACTCTATCTCTACCTGCACCCTCTTTTGAACTCTGCAGGCACTCCATGCAGATGGTGCATATACTACAGGTGGGTGCTGGGGAAACACTCACACACATAAACCAACCTTGAAAATTTGAAATCATCTTAAAAATTATTTCGTCTCAGAATAAGCATTAACTAAATGTCTAAGAATTATACAAAAAGAAACCACACTAACAGTTATGAAATCACAGGAATTAGACCCAGACCTACTTTCAGTGAGAAGTCCTTGAAGTGTTTAATTATGTGAATAATTACAAAAAAGTGATAATTTTCAAAAACTGAGCAACTTAGGGAATTGTACTCATGGTTCAAGGATATCCTGGATGATAGAATTTCCCTTACAATGGTTGGCTTTTAGAATTCTGTTTTGTTTTCTACAAGTCCCCAGATCTTTGGTACATTCCTCACAGGTTTGATCCACTGCTAGCTTTGCATGAGCTCTGAGCTCCAACTAAGAACCAGTAACAATCTTCCATCTGATTTCTACCTCGTTAAAGGATCTACCATTTACCTAAATGGGATTTTGCACATGGGTGAATATAAGTTCGCTTTCCTCTAATATGACAGTGATCTAGGAAGCAAACAGAAGCTGGAATTGAGTATCCTTTAACTGTCATATATAAATGATATTTTATGGGCAGATTGCCTTTGAACACCAAAAATGTTTACTGTGTCAGTAAGTCAGAACGACAGGGAGCCACCCCCAATGTGTGTGTGTGTGTGTGTGTGTGTGTGTGTGTGTGTGTGTGTGTGTGTTTCAAAATCATAAGAGAAGAGTAAAAAAAAAAAGAATCAGACATCTTTTGGGGGTGTCCCCACTTTTCTTGTTCCTTTTGTACTTTCTAAAAACCGGAAGCAATCAAAAACAAACATCAGTTTTCAATAAACCAAAAGTTCCAATAACATATCTGGTTTTGTGCCAGTGTTACATGGCTCTAAACAGGGATAGATGACATTTGCCAAAAGTCTCCATCCTGCTCTTTTAGAAGGATTATGGTAGAGTAGGAGGGGCTAGGGTCTGAAAGCCTGTTTGGAAGCAGTTATCTCTGGCGATAACATTAACTAGAATTGAATAACTGCCAAATGAAATTTAATACATTTTCCCATCCATGAAATAGGCCTCTTAAATACAACAGAATAATTACTTTCACAATACTTCCTGGAAACAAAGAGAGCAAAAGCATTGAATATCTTTTTTGTTTGTGGTGTTTGTTGTTAGCTCCAGGATAAGGACAAGCGTATTTACTGAGATGCTCTTCAGTGTCCCTGAGTAAAATCAGCCTGGCCAACGGCCACCTAATTTGAGACTGCTTGTCTTTTAAATCTGTTTATGTTGGAAGAGTCGTGGCAAATATTAAATTCTGTAATTTAGTTAGATAGCTTGGCCTTGGCCTGAGTTGGTCAACTCTGATTTTTTTCCTGTAATAAAGAAAAATAAAATGATCTTTGGATGTACATGTATTTCTATGCATATAGCATTCATATATGCACATAATAAATACTTATGTATGTTTTATGCATACACACACACACACACACACACACACACACACAGAGTTTTCTAACAAAAGCTCCGGAAGGCAAGCTCCATGTACCCCTTAACCCATTGCCCAGTAAAATTGTTTAATATCATAAGCTTTCTGAGTTAGTTCAGATCTTTTCTAGTTCCAAACTAGTTGTTAGGTAAGTCACTCGGCCATTCTTACCCCTAGATTTCGTCTCTGAAATGAAGCTTAGATTTCGGTGTCTCTTTAATCCAGTGGGTCTCAACCTTCTCATGCTGTGACCTTTTAATACAGTTCCTCATGTTGTGGTGACCCCAATCCTAAATTACTTTTGTTGCTACTTCATAACTTGAATCCTGCTACATTTGTGACGTAAATGCCTGATATGCAACCCCTGTAAAAAGGTCATTTGACTCCCGAAGGGATCGAGACCCACAGGTTGAGAACAGTTGCAGTAGTCCCTTGGCCCTATGCTCTCTGAATTTACCATGTCTAATTTTCTTCAGAAACTGTGATTATTTAAATTGTATGGTATGTGTGATTCAAAAAGTTAATATATGTCTAAATGAATTTGATTATTTCTAATAACAAACTGAGGCAGGAGAATTTCAATTCTGGCTGCACCCGAATTAGTGCATGTTCTGACCTAAGAGCCAAAGTAACTTGGATATTGTTTTACACGATTGATCGGTTCTGCAGAAGGAGAAGACCAAGGCAGCCGTGTTGTTCATTTCATGAACCTTGAACCACACAAGCACAGAATAGACTATTCATTTTCTGGCCTGTGTTGTCTTCAAAGTGAGGAGCTGGTCCTTCAGATGGTCTTGACTCCCAGAACTTTAAATTGCTCACAACAGTTACAGAGCCAGGAAGAATGTTCCCAAGGATGCTGTGGAAGACAATGGGCTAGGGGCAGGAGAGCCAGAGCCGGACAACAGCAAAGGTTCTCCAGAGGAGCAAGTGGGGTCAGGTGGTCCATAAGAGAAAGCAAATGGTCTTAGGTTCCCAGGGCTCTCTGGGCCACAAACCTAATTTCCAGAGTTCTTTACAATGAATTTTATTTTATTTTGGCTTAAATAAGTCTCTGTTCCTTCTTGTCAGAATTCCACATAAATTGGTCAGCACATGAGTTTGACAAGGATTGTTGTGGTAAGCTCTGAGAGCTGGCATCCATCTGAGTTTTTCATCTCTCTGCTTTATCACACTTGTGCAGTGACAGTGAGAACTAAGTAAATAATGTCTGATAGGTCAATAGTAATCAAATTAATTAATTTCAATTTTCACTTTAAGTGTGTAAGCACCTCAACTACATTACAATGACTTCAGGGAGAAGAGTCTATTCAATAGTAGAAAAATTAACCATTCTTACAAATTGCTTTTAACTCTATTCAATCTACATAGAAGTTCATCAAAACAGAGCATTAGTAAATAAGGAATCTTTCAAATATACAAAATATATTAATAATCAATCCATTGGTTAAAGAACTTTTTTGGTTATGTATACTTAGCCCGTGATAAGTAAATTCCTTATGTGGGGGCGGGGAGGTCCTCTGTCTGTTCAGATAGCTATAATTATAATGGGTTTGCACTGGCCTCTACCACCAACCTGCCTTGTTTTTGTGCAACTAGAGATGATATCTCTAAGAGATAAGTTAAGAGGGTTGAGACATACTGATTGTGGCCAAGAAGACAAGCTATCAAAGTTAACTCCTCAAACTGAAATGTTATTCCAGAGCTATAGGCTGCAGCTCGTTGCCATCTGGAGCTGGACCCATCCGTGTTACTCAAAAGACGTACAGCACTGACCATCAAAGGCACTCGGGACCCCAACGGCTGTTTGAAAGTACCGATAAAAGACAAAAGTAAACTAACAAACGTCCCCAAATCCAAAAGAGAAATGGACATGCGATGACTTCATTCTCAAATACTACCTCCGATATGTCCCTGTGTTGTACAGTAAAAGGACTTGAAATCAGATAGATCTAAACAAAACACAGATTGTGAACAAAAGTAACAGCCAGTAAGGTTAGGCTGAATCTCCAGGGTCCCTGAGCTCCATCGAAAGTCAGTTTTATATAATATGCAAGTATTTTCAGTTAAAGTACTCAGTCCTGTTATGCACTACTGTTTCTGTATAATATTAGAATTTTTTGTGATAAACCTGGGCTTATTCTCTGAGACCTATAGTGTTGTTTCTTACCATTTTGGATTTGAGCGACTTAAGGTAGCTACTCCCGTCTCACAGAGCGAGCAGAGAAGCTGGGACTCTCTTCCTTCTTTCGCTCTGTAACCTCGACTTTCACAATCAGCTGAGATGAAGGCTATAGCAAGGTTAGACGTTCTTTTTCCCTATCGTGGGAACTAGGAGGGAAAATATTCAATTAGCATCTGTTTTAAATGAAAACCACAAGAAGTACCTTAAATCCTCCTACAGTTGCCTACAGAGAAGGCCTGTGCACATTTTTAGACTGGCTGAAGGAGAAGGGCTATCATCTACACTAAGGTCAAATCTGCAGTCACTTTCAGGGATGCCAACCTAGAGTCATTCCTATGGAAATACAAGATAGTGAATGCATTGGGGTTTCCAGAGTAAAAATGACAAACTGAAACCTGCTTGGAAAGTGACTGCCATTCCTGTTCCTGAGGAAAATTAAAATTATATAACGTGTTGGTGAGACATGCTTGAAGGAATAGGTGGCCAAGGCCTGCCTGAAGGAAAAGACCTGAGTTCAGAGGGAGCCTGCCTGATTAGAGAGAGGATTTGTAGTCTGTGGCGCTCTGGTTCTGACACTAGGGCTGGTGCATGTGATCTTCTGCCATGCCAATCTGTGTTCAACCCAGAACGGGCTGCTTTGGAAGGTGAGCAGGGTACTTGGTACATCTGAAGAAGCTTTGTGGAAACTCAGGAGCCACTATTTATGAAGTTCATGGTGAACACAGGCAGCAAGTTCACAGAACTGGACTGTCCCTGGGTCTCAGCCGAAATGTTCATTTACACTTCCTAACATTCCGGGCTCTTGGGTCCTTACACTGCTCCAGCTGGGCTTTGACTCTAAACAAGTACAGTAATGTAGGTGATCCCCCATCACTGCCCTGAATCCCTATCTTCTTCTCCATTGCTTGGGGGGTGTGTGTGTGTGTGTGTATGTGTGTGTGTGTGTACACGTACGTGTACGTGCACTCTAGCAAGTGCAGTTTATGGCTTGTTTGACTGGGCCCGTTATGCGTAAAAGTGATAAAAAAAAATCCTTGCATGCTCTGAATGGAGATATGGGAGCTTTGCTTCATATCTTTGGAAATAATTATTTAAAACATGTTGGTGGCAAAAAAAAAAAAAAAAGAAGAAGGTTTTTGCTTTGTGTGTTTCTAGTTTTCACTAGAAAAGTAAATGTTGATTCTCAGCGGTATACATTCATGGGTAAATGTTTTTTAGAGTTAGACTCACTGTCTGGTGTAAATAGTCATTGGGTAGTGGGCTCTCTAAATCGCCACCTGGAAACACAGAGGCGAATGTGAGTACTTCCTGTTCCCTCTGTTTTCACATGCTTAATGGTTTTACCCCAAGGCCTGTGCTACAGAGTCAGCAACCACACACCCAGTGCCAAGGCTTCACTCACACTGAACCTCAGCATAGGTAGCCCTACTTCTTAAAGCCCCGTGGTATTCTTTTCAAACCAAGTAACCACACTGAACTAAGTTTATTCACGGAAGCATTCCGAGCATTTGCACTATGTTGTCTTTCTGAAGAGCCAAGTAGTGGGGACGGGAGGATGCTGGAAAAACGTCCAAACGTCCTCACACGGCAATGATGGCATTACTGGTGTGTTTAATAAAACCTTTATTGGTACATTTTCCGGTGTGGTGGCATTGGCAGAAGTGGTTCCCCTTTGGATTTGGAACTCAGCAGCTGATGAAATACAGTGAACATTAATTTGGAATGGGCTGCCGGTTTTGGAAAGCCAGGTGACATTTTATTATACTCATACCAAGCAGGAGCTATGTCCCATACTGCTACAGCTTCCGCTGTCAGAGACTTAGCTGGCATTATGGAAAAGAAGAAAAAAAAAAAAAAAGGATGGCAGGCCTGAGACTCTTATCCCCTGAAATGAAAGTCGAATGCCAAATTGAAATTCCTGTAGGATTTCCGATAGCAATGGGGGAATTGAGAAGCCCACAATTAAGCATATGGGCATTAAGATAATTGTCGGATCTGTTGGCGGACATGATAGAAGACAGATGGGTACGAATCAGCGCACTCCACTGCAGCACCCTGGGAGACAATTTGACGTTTTACCTGCCTGAGCTGCTCTGCCATATTTGTCACTGGATGTAAGGCATGGTATCTTACTGAGTGTTAAGTGTTAGGGTTTTCTTTTTTTTCTTTCTTTCTTTTTGGCTTTTTCTTTTTTCTTTTTCGCTTTTTGCACGGAACTGTATGTAGGCGTATGTGCAGTCCTTCAGCGCCCTCTAGTGAAATGCACTGGGAGGATCTCTTTTTATTTCTGCACAGTCTACCCTTACTGCCTCAAGTCCCAGATACCCCTGGAAAATAACTGTTGTCCCTCCGGTCCACACTCAGCACTCTGATTCCTTTTGTTGTTTCAGGTTGGAGCCCATCGTGAAGATGGCGTGGCTCTGAGAGGCAGCCATTCTCTCCTGCCAAACCAGGTTCCGGTGCCACAGCTTCCGGTCCAGTCTGCAACTTCCCCTGACTTGAACCCACCCCAAGACCCTTACAGAGGTAAGTCATGTCAGAAGGTATCTGGCCTTTGGTAAACAGTAGACTTCGCATTGATTTCATTCGTCTTTGGCAGCATGCTGGAGGCCCTGGCAGAAAATCAAGAACCAAATTTGGTACCAAAGTGGTAAATAATGGGAAAGTGGCTAGAATTTGGCCGGCAAATTGTGTTCCTTCGGGAACTGTTTCCCTCAAACGTCCTCTGGCACCCCAGTCCCATCTGAGTAGGGAATGAGACGACAGACTGCTGAGAGGAAATGTTACTTTAGCTATTTCCATATCTTACTCATTCAGATCCCCTAATATGGTTAGTTGTGGCCTGAAAATGAGGTTTCCAAATGGGGAGGAAGGAAATTGTTTTTGTTGTTTAAGATGGAAGGAAATGTAGGTACATTAAAAAAGAAAAAAAAAAAAAACCAAGGAACTGGGTTGGTTGTTGCTTGCTCTGGAGTGATCAATGTGTCATGTCTCTGTGTGCACCCCCACCCTGCCCCAATTGCAAGGACTTTTCATGTCCCCAGGAAGTTGTGCTACAAAGACTCAATCTGGGTATAGATTCCTGTGCTACTCATGGACCAGATGAACAATGGCCACTTATGGCATCTCCTCATTCCTTCCATGTTTAAAATAAACAAGATAACGCCACCTTGGGACTAGCTATGACTAGCCTTTCAGATGTTAACCAATACGAATATTGAATACTTTTTACCGATACAGTTGTGTCCGGCATTCTTTATCCAATCAATAGTGAGCCCGTGGCTTTTCTTTTACTCTCTGTTATGTGGTTCTCAAACTGTAGCCCGAGGAAAATGCAGGTTCTGATAGCATAGCAGTGAACTGTGCATTGCTTAGGGTTCCTGACCCACGAAACAAATTCCGAGTCACAAGTTTTTAGAATACACAGATTATAAGTAGAAGATCTCTGTGATAGACACGCATCAGCCTGAGAAATAGATGACATTAAGGTCATGTTTAAATGCAATAGGAAAGCCAGAAAGTGGGTAAGAGCACCTGACAGGCAGCCGTGAGAGCCAGAGCTTAGATGTCGGCACCCCCATAACTAGCTGAGTATCCTATACACACATCCCGCAACCCTACCTCCCACGGGAGAGGACATAGGAGGATCACTGGAGCTTGCTGCCGTCTAGATCCCCAAAAAGACACGAGTTCCGGGTTTTAGGGAGAGATCCTGCCTCAAGGGTAGGCAGAGAAGGCTAGAGAAGGACGAACAGCAGACGCTCTCTTCTCACCTCCCTTGGAGAACAGGTATGCTCACAGACACATACCTGTGAGCATACACTCACAGAGACACATACATTCAAACAACTAGCCTGCCAAAAGTTTCATGAGCGTGAGCAGTGGAGCAAAGATAAAACTCCAGGTTCCTCCTGTGAGCAGTGCACCCCCTTCCATAGGTCCCAGTTTTAAAACTGATTACTCCTCAAACATAAGAGAAGCTTAATTTCAGAACATCATTAGGGGATCTATTGAAGCCGTGGTGCACATATTTAGCGCACTCCCTGGGAATTATATTTTAAGGACATTTTTCTATTAAATCATTGCATATGGAAGAAACTCAATATAATAGCTGATATTTACTCAGGTTCTTAATCAGAACATTGAGGTGTATGATTTTCATGATTATGATTTTCATTGCAATTAAGTTGATGTTTTGTAGACAGTGAAATTACCATCTACTCCAAAAGATTGCAAAATAGAATTTAACCTCAGAGCCGATGCAAGGGAAACTTGTTTCCACAGGTGCATTTCTGAAACTTCATCAGACAGCAGGAGAAGTGAGGAGGGACCCCAGTTCAGCAGGATGGGCGGGTCCTCTGGCTGGAAGCTTTTCATTTCCAGGGGCAGGGTGTGTGGGGTGTGTGTGTGTGTGTGTGTGTGTATGTGTGTGTGTGTGTACACTTGTTCTGGAAGTCACCTGATCTCTCTGTTCCTTTTCTGATTTTCTCTGTAGGGATACCACCAGGCCTCCAGGGCCAGAGTGTGTCTTCTGGCAGCTCTGAGATCAAATCAGATGACGAGGGTGATGAGAACCTGCAAGACACAAAATCTTCTGAGGACAAGAAATTAGATGACGACAAGAAGGATATCAAATCAATTACTAGGTCAAGATCTAGGTAACAGTATATAATACTGTCGCTTCATTTAATTCCTTTATTGGACTTTGATGAAGTGAACAGAACAGGAAGAAACTGCTCAGTTTTTTCCTGGCAGGTAAAGCCTCAGATGAGAGGAAAATGAAAGGCCTGTCCTAGAAGCATTTCAGGTATCCTTTAAGATACTTACCTGCATTCTAGTGGAGCCTAAAGGCCTATGAATTTACAAATTTGGACCCGATGCTAATTGCACACCATAAAATTATTTGTACCTGATTCAAGTGTACCTGATTTGTACCTGATTCAAGAAAACAGTTTCATGTTAAAACTGTATTCTTCAAATTTGTTCAGAAGTGTTTTTTTCCCTAAAATATTTCTAAAAGGGTGGATTTTAGCCACGCTAACGAGTCAATTGCTTGTATATACAGCTGTAAGGTTCTTTTTTTTTTTTTTTTCTTATCTCTAAAGTAAGAAAATTCTGATTCCCCAATTTTATCCTAAACAGGTTGCTGCGTGTAAAATACGTTCTAATGTTCTTCCCTTCCCTGACCCCCCCCCCCATACTACAAAGCTAACCATAGGGAAATAGCTTCAGATTGATGTCCTTAAATATCTGCTACCTGTCCATTGAGTGTGTCTCTTTAAACTTGAGTCTGGTCATCAGATGATTTAGAGTTCCACGGCACCTATCTGCATCCCTCGTTCCTCTGGGTGAATTTCCTTCACAGCTTACCCACTGGTGTCAAGACTACAGCTTCTGTCAAAGGTTGTGGTTGGGGGGCGGGGGGTTAACTACAGCTGTCGTCTTTCGTGAATCAAATCCACACTGCCTTTTCATGTCTTTAGAGCTACCATGGCAAATTGCATTCTGTAGTGCATTCTGTTACTCCTTGTTGGCTTTTGTCTTACCCCTCTCTCCCATTCTTGCTGTTTCCTGATTTGTGGCCACAGTGGCGAGAAATCCTTGGGTGGGGATTTTACATCCTGAGCAGCCTCTCCGTTAACCAAGTCGGTGCTTGGTAATTGAGTAGCCATCACATAGACATGTTAGTGGGTTCTTGGGAGTTTCAGAACACCGTTTCATTTGCCACTAAGTGTCTTCTCATTAACAGACCCTCACGTCATTCACAGTCCATGCCTCGAAGAGCCTGCAGAGAAGCAGGTCTCTTCAAATCTAGTTTAGGTCCATGAGCAATTCATTTATGTGAGTAACTAATTTCCAATTAGCCATTAGCCTGAAAACTTTGAGCGGACAGGTTCCCATTTTCTGGCTCCCTGCTATGTAAGGCACGACGCATGGTCGGTATCTAAAAATGTTGCCGGTCATTTGCTCTGGGATAGGCCGAACAGAGACTCAACTAGTCCTTTTTGCTTAATGGTATGCAGGAACAATTTAATTGCAGCCTGCATTCCCTTGATACCAGCGGAAATTCTGGGAGAGAGAAAGGGGGGAGCCAGAGGGGAAATGAAGAAAAGGAAGAAGCAGAGGCAGAGGGGGCTTGCCCTTGGCTTCAGATAGGGGTACAGCATAGTCAGTGCTGGGAGGCCATTCCATCCGCCTCCAGCACGCCTCTTCTGTCCCCAAATCCACACACCCTCAGGTGCTTTACAGAGTCCAAGAACGAGCACCACTGTTGTGTTCTCCTGGTTAGTGCTTCTCCAGGATAGGTGGCCCTCTTTGCAATTGGGATGCCACCTGAGGACGTTCTTTTCTTCCATTTCTCATTAGCATATGCTCATTATACTTAGTGATGGGTTTCATAATGACATTTTTCTTTAAACCCACCCTAGACTTTGCACACCCTCCTCTCCCTCCCTTGTTTTTAGTGTCCAGCAGTGTGCCTGCTTCTTCTTCCCTGTGTTGGGAAAACTGGAATACCATATACAGAAGGGTGAAACCAGGTCCTTGCCTCTCACCCTATACCAACAGCAACCAAAAAAAAAAAAAACAAAAGTAAAAAACCATAGTTCTAGATGGGTGGACAACCCATTGTAAAGACCCAAAAGTAAAAAGAAACATAGAGAGCGCATTTCATAACACGGCCATGGGCAAGGACATTGCAAGTAGGATTCGGGGGTTCAGGGACAGGCATGGGAAGGCTGTACCCATACCTTTGAAGTCAGCATCCGTTACATACACAGTAGAGAGCTAATCTCCCACATCCTCAGCACTAAGCATGAGGATTCGTCATCTTGACCCTTTGAACAGTTAGGCCTGGGGAGTCTTCAGATTCTTTTCAAGTTCTGTGGCTTGGCCTGAAAGTAGCCACCTCCCTATTGTCTGTCTCTCTCTCTCACACTGTCTCTGTCTCTGTGTGTGTGCACGCGCACACGGGCACACGATGTACATATGCGTGCATGTGTGATATTTCCTTTTTAGTCCCCTAATCTTTCTCAAGGTCAGAATGCAGAAAAGATTTTCGCTCATGGTATCTTGTCTGGAGTTTTGGGTTTCAATGTGTCTTCTGTGAGATTTAAAAAAAAAAAACACAACTCCTCCAAATTCTCTTTTCTTTATAATAGCCTTCAAAATGTTTGAACCCCTGGCTCCATGAATCCATCCCTGAATACTATGTTTTCCAGATGGCCCATCCACCCCTCTGTTCACCTCCCACCGGCTCAGAGGGTCATTCTGACCATCAGAGACGGTCAGCCCCCAACCTGCTGCATACCGAGCGCATGCTTCTGTGATGAATCACAGAATATTTTAGTTCTAACATCGAATCCTGCTTTGCTTCCTCTGTGACTCGCAGAGATCATGGTCAATTATAAAGAGGAGGTATTTGGGTTTGTATTTTGTTACATAGCTACTGCCAATTCAGATTTCCTTGGCTTCTTTTGGAGATCCCAAGCCATAATATGAAAGACCACAGAAATCATGTTCATTTGTTTGTTTTCCAACTTTTTGTTTAATGTGTAGAGGAAATCTTCTCAAGACTCAGACAAGGTTGGTGGACTGGACAGTCTTCAGAGGTGGACTGTCTGCTCTCTAATATTTCTATTTCATAATCCTGCTAACCTGGCTTGTATTTACTGTGATCTACCAAAATCTGATTGTTAATCACTTGTTTTCCATAGGTTTTAAATAGCACAGCATGAAAAAAAGATTTAAAGCTTGTTTAAACAATCTTCCAGTGTTTTTATAAGTATGAGCTAAACCTGGGTTGCTGTCTGCATTAAGACTGAGCAATGGTATATGAGGTCTTCATTCTCCCTCTGTGTCCCCTGCAACAGGATGGACATACCCTGGCCCTGCTGGAGCCCAGTTCATCCTCTTCTGTGTGATTTGGGTAGAATTTTTGGGAGCAACCAAAAGTTTCATGTGTTTATTTTCTAAACCAACCCCAAGGTCAGATGAAGGTCAGATGGCTAAAATCCTGCTAAGGGTCAACATGACAAGTGAAAAAGACAATGTAATACAGATACTGTCATTCCCCAGCACCGCAAGTAAAGGTCTCATCCCTCTTGCATTACAGCAATAACGATGACGAGGACCTGACCCCAGAGCAGAAGGCTGAGCGTGAGAAGGAACGGAGGATGGCCAATAACGCCCGAGAACGCCTGAGGGTCCGCGATATCAATGAGGCTTTCAAGGAGCTCGGCCGAATGGTGCAGCTCCACCTGAAGAGTGACAAGCCCCAGACCAAGCTCCTGATTCTCCACCAGGCCGTGGCTGTCATCCTCAGCCTGGAGCAGCAAGTGCGAGGTCAGCAGATAGATGCTTAAGCACACTCCAAAGAATTGCTTGGATGTGGGATTGTATCAAAATTCGTCCCCTGTGATTAAATTGTAGAATGTTCTTCTATCTAGTGTTAGACCACAGCCTTACCATCTGTGTACTCAATCATCACACATGATTTGACAACCTATTTCCATTCGTTTCTTTTGCGGGGGTAGATATGTGTGTGTGTGTGTGTGTGTGTGTGTGTGTGTGTGTGTGTGTGTGTGTGTGTGTGTAGACCAAAGGTTAGTTAGCCCGGGCGGGGCATCATTTCTTTGGAGTTATATCCTTTCTTGAGACGTGGCCTCTCACTGGGGCCTGAGGCTTTCTCTTTAGACTAGGGTTAGCCAGCCAGTGAGTGCTAAGGATCCGCCTGTCTCTGTCTTGCCAGTGCTGGATTACAAGCGTGCCACCACACCTGACTTTTTTCTGTGTGTGCTGGTAATCAAACTCAAGTCCTTAATGCGTACACAGTCATCATTCCTAATGCGCCATCTATCTTCCTGTCCCATTGTTTAAAACGACTGTTCTTGTTTTGATGAAGACTCTTGTTCTGCAACTCAGTCTAGCCTAGAACTCTGTAGCACAGACCAACCTTACATTTACAGTTTTCCTGGCTCTGCTTCTCAAGTGCAGGGATGTCAGACCCAAGCATTATGCCTGCCTTTATACTGTAGAGTGGTGGTACAGATTCTGCGTGCAGTTAATGGCCACTGAGATGGGCCACCCAATAGAGTACCTTCCCTAACTGCTTCCCTCATCCCGACACATGATGGGGTCTGAATGTCTGGCATGAGCAGAGGAGCGCTTCTCTACCCTCTGTGGAGCCCTGTGCTAACTGGACACCTTGTGCTTTCACATCCCACAGAAAGGAATCTGAATCCTAAAGCTGCCTGTCTGAAAAGAAGGGAGGAAGAGAAGGTGTCCTCAGAGCCTCCCCCGCTCTCCTTGGCTGGCCCGCACCCTGGGATGGGAGATGCAGCGAATCACATGGGACAGATGTGAAAGGGTACGCTGGGTGAGCTGTCCACCATTGCTGCCGGCTTTCCACCATTGCCGCCATCCCATAGTTCTCAGCGGCACATGAGCCACCAGCAGCAGGTTTTCCCCAGATTAGCCAATTACTTTTCTTTCTTTAAAAAAAAAAAAAAAAAAAAAGAGGGCTTTAAAAAATTATTAAAAAAAATTTCTATCACTATATTAATTATTTTTCCTTCTTTTCCTTTCTCAGGTCCAAGCTGCCTCCTTGCTTCATTAAAACAAGAGACCACTTCCTTAACAGCTGTATTATCCTAAACCCACATAAACACTGCTCCTTAACCCCGTTTTTTTGTTTTGTAATATAAGACAAGTCTGAGTAGTTATGAATCGCAGACGCAAGAGGTTTCAGCATTCCCAATTATCAAAAAACAGAAAAACAAACAAAAAAAATGAATGAAAGAAAGAAAGAAAGAAAGAAAGAAAAAAACGCAACTCGAGGGACGACTTCTTTAACATATCACTCTGAATGTGCGAAGCGGTATGTGCAGGCTGAGACGCAGCCCAGAGACCGAATGGCAATCCTTCCACGCTGTGGAGCAATGCATTTGTGCCTAACCTTCTTTTGGGAAAAAAAAAATATAATTAATTTGTAAGTCTGAAAAAAAATATTTAATTTAAAAAAAAATTGTAAACTTGCAATAATGAAAAAAGTGTACTTCTGAAGAAAACGACATGAACGTTTTTGTTGGTATTCAAGTCAGCTAGTGTTTCTAATTACCGGATATTGAATAGGGGAAGCCCGGCTGCCCTCATAACAAAACCAGCAAACGTCCTAATGGCAACAAAATGATGACATTAGCCATTCCTTAGGGTAGGAGGGACAGATGGATGTTATAGACCTATGACAAATATATATATAAATATATATATAAATATATATTAAAAATTTAGTGACTATGGTAAGCTTTTGTTCATTTGTTTCAGACTTTTTTCTCCTGTAAAAAAATAGTACTGATTAACTTTTTTAAAAGAAAGATTTTACTGTAAATATGGATTTTTTTTTGTCTGATTTTTGCCCCTTCCCCCTGGTTTGTTATCGTAACCTGTAGTGCCAACTCTGCTTCCGGAGGGGCAGTGCAGGACGAAATGCTGACCCTGATGTTGCTTCTCATTCATAAATAGTAGAAAGTTGTTTCTCCAGTCTTTTGGGAACACAGGACTTAAAAGTCACATCATGTGTAGAAATTACATGCAGCATTGCCCGGGCAAGGCAAAAAGCGTTTGTCTGGCTCGTGGCGCTGCCCTTGTTACCCTCTCCTGGGATTTTCAGAGGTACACGGTTAGAATGCTACAATGTTACCACTGTGCCTTCCAATGTTTATATCATCGGGAACATAACATAATCAAAGTGGCTGTGATTTAACAAAACGATTCAAGTGTTACCTACCTGTGTAGCCGAAGTAGTGTGCAGTGAGACGTTTCTGAATACATGGTCAGATTTTTTTGGAAAAAAAAAAAATTAAAAAAAAAAAAAGTCAAGTTCAAAAACCGTCAAATGAGAAAATTGCAAGGAGTGTGACAGAGCTGATTGATTTTGTTGCTTTCTTGATTTTTTTTTTTCAAAATGAGTTTACTAAAAAGTAGATGACTTACTTGCCTCCTCCTTCGTCGGAAAAAGAAAAAAAAACAATGCCAACCCATCACGCAGCATTATAGCAAGCCTTATAAGCCCCGAAGCATTAAGTTGCACTTTCGTGAGGAGGGGTAGCGCAGTATTCTCTCTGGCCAGTATGAGTGAGTTTATACTTAACATTTGATAGAAACATAGATCAAACTATGGCACAGCGACTCATCAGATAGCTAGCGTTGACTCTGGGCACAATTGAACCAATTCCCATCCTAAATCTTTCCAACAATTGACTTTGGTGTGTAGTGCAGTGAACACATAGAACTCCTGCTTAAGCATTTGTCAGCATCCTTTTGTCTCTAACTCGGTTCTATTTTGAC